>OV815999.1:7200000-7819502 GCA_929113495.1 Andrena minutula | reverse complement strand
ATTTTTTATTCAAAACAGTGTGTTTATTAATGTACATCCACGCATGCGTACTTAAATTATAAAATCAGTATTTACGAAGAAAAAAATAACATTCGTATGGGAGGGATATTCATATTCGTGGCTAGAGGAAGCAGGCACAGTTGTCACCGATCTTATCACCGCCGCCACCGTAGTGTTCACTATAGAAAACAAAAAAAAATGATTCTTACATAGATATTCGTTTCTTTGCATATGACGCGTAAAGTAGTAAACTACGTATATAATTCCATATTTTATAGACATTATCCAGCGCGCAAACACCGTAGTTGTTATGAAATGCACATCGAATGACATCCGTTGAAGACATAGACTTTAGGTTAGGAACGTCGGGATCCGCGGTGACATGCATGATTCCACAATAATCGACGTCAACGTCGTAATTTTTATACGCCATGTTTGAATTACATAAAATAAATAAAGTGTCAGTAATTGATTTTTTCTAATGATGTTACCGTTAATTATTATAATTTTACAATAAATATTATTTATTTTAATCGGTATATCATTTAAGTAATTCTTATAGATCGGAATAATTCATTTTATGCAATAGATGGAGGTTGAATAGTCAAATTAAGGCCTGTTCTTTAGTATGATTTCGCCATCACTTCCTACTAACATCGTTGCGTTTTAACACTTAAACGGCACTTTCATTTTACAATATTACTTTTAAGTACTAGGTACATACGAATACATATATTTGTTTTATTTTTATGTAAATTAGAATCTCCGTTTAATAATAACATTTTTGTACATTTTTTATACGCCATGTTTGAATTACATTAAATAAATAAAGTGTCAGTAATTGGAATACTGGCAGTAATTGGGACATCTACCCTATTCTTCTCGACCAGATAGACCTCCAGATTCGCGATCGAATGAAGTTCGTATTCGTAGAATCCACCCAAGATCGGCTCTCCCGCGGAATCGCACAGAATGTGTCAAGGGGCACATGCGTTGTACGGTTACGATTTCGAACACCTCGGTCGACCAGATCGAAGTGTACCCCTTCTCAAAGAGAGTTTTGAACTTGCTAACGCGTACCTTGTCATCGACGTTGAATTTCGTGCGTAGTCGAACACCTTTCAATACAGAGAGGGATAGGGGCTCATTCGCGGAGAACCGTCAGCGAATCGGGTGTTGATCGTTCGATGCTTGCGATGATTGTAGGTGTGTACGAGCGCAGGTAACAGGACACTCGCGAGACTGTGGGAGGGAAAGTGACGAACGCGTAAGAATTCTCGGCAATTTATCGATATCATGTGTCTTTATTATAGAAGATATGGATCGTCATTGCGCGTGCGATGGATATCCCCACCATGAATCATGCATATCGTAGTCTTTAAGAAAGATTGACACGCCACTGCGAGGGATCATTACACGTTTCAATCAGGATGTGGTGCGACGAAAGCACCGAGATGAAGGAGTATTTGGTAAGTGATATTTGTAGGTAGCGACTATGAGATCTTTTTATAAAAAGCACATGTTTTCTATAGTTTCTCATATGTTTCAGCGAACGGAGTATCCATATACGAAGGGATACTACAGCATTAAATGTAGAAAATTAATGCATGGCTTCAGGCAGTTTTGGCGTGAGGTTCGAGACGATTTAGACCGTTGGGCGTTCAATGACGACAACGATGATCCGGACTTTTGGGGGCTACGACGATTGTTCGAGCCGTATATATTTCCATAAAAAATTGTATGCTTTTATCTATGTATAGAATATATAAGTATACCTATGAAGTATAAATAAATGTACAGTATATGTACTGAGTATATATTTAAAGTAGTGCACGTTCTTTGCAGAATCTGGAAACAGAAACAGAATGGTTATGCGTATTGGTAGATCTCGTACGTAGAGTATGTGAAAGTATGTATGTACGATTCACGTTAGATTCCACGATGCATGAACTACCATATTTTCTCCACGTTTTCTAGTGCACACATATCATTACGTTTTTTTTTTTTTCATTGAAGTCACATCATACGGTGTTCATCGCAGACATTGTTTTTAAGGAAGGAACAGCTGCGGCAGGTACGATTCCAATACAATCGTTAACGGTATTGTATCCATCGTCATCATCGACGTCGATAGCGTTGTTTCTATTATTGTTGCTGTTGTCATCAGCGTTATTCTCGTTCTTTTTCTTGTTGTACAATTCGGTAATAACCTCGATGTAAATGTCAGTTGCAGGAGATTCTGTAACAGCCATTCCTTCTTTTCCAAGCCCTTCACATACACTACATCAATGTCACATTACATTCGCTTTTCGTTTACGGATACGGCCCATGCGTATTTGCTGAACATATCGATAATCGCGAGTTGATGTTGTCGGCGTTGACGTTGGCGTTGGTGTTGACGTTGATGTTGTTGGCGTTGTCGATGTTGTTGTTGTTGTTGTCGATGTTGCTGTTGGTGATGTTAGGAGGAATACAATCAATTGCGGGTTAGTTTCGAAAAAAGAAACGTCGGGAGGTACCAAACTTGTTAACCGACATAACGATGCGTATTAAGATTACAATCCATGCTGCGTGATGTAAACCACATACCACTATAGTATGTGCATATATGTATATATGTTTTAATAATAAATGTATGACTTTCACATCAATACCTGTAACGTTTTATTTATAATATCCTTTCAATAACAATACCAATAACAACATCGATAACAACAACACCAACAACACCGACAACAACATCGACAGCGTCAACAACATTAACAACAGCAACGCCAACGCCAACGCCAGCACCGACACCGACAACAACAACAATAACAACATCAACTCGCGATTATCGGTATGTTCAACAGGTACGTCGTGGCCGCTTTTCATTTTCACGGGTACAGCCGCGACGTGCCTGTTGAACATACCGATAATCGCGAGTTGATGTTGTTATTGTTGTTGTTGTCGGTGTCGGCACGACATCATCGTTGTCGTCATTGAACGCCCAACGGTCTAAATCGTCTCGAACCTCACGCCAAAACTGCCTGAAGCCATGCATTAATTTTCTACATTTAATGCTGTAGTATCCCTTCGTATATGGATACTCCGTTCGCTGAAACATATGAGAAACTATAGAAAACATGTGCTTTTTATAAAAAGATCTCATAGTCGCTACCTACAAATATCACTTACCAAATACTCCTTCATCTCGGTGCTTTCGTCGCACCACATCCTGATTGAAACGTGTAATGATCCCTCGCAGTGGCGTGTCAATCTTTCTTAAAGACTACGATATGCATGATTCATGGTGGGGATATCCATCGCACGCGCAATGACGATCCATATCTTCTATAATAAAGACACATGATATCGATAAATTGCCGAGAATTCTTACGCGTTCGTCACTTTCCCTCCCACAGTCTCGCGAGTGTCCTGTTACCTGCGCTCGTACACACCTACAATCATCGCAAGCATCGAACGATCAACACCCGATTCGCTGACGGTTCTCCGCGAATGAGCCCCTATCCCTCTCTGTATTGAAAGGTGTTCGACTACGCACGAAATTCAACGTCGATGACAAGGTACGCGTTAGCAAGTTCAAAACTCTCTTTGAGAAGGGGTACACTTCGATCTGGTCGACCGAGGTGTTCGAAATCGTAACCGTACAACGCATGTGCCCCTTGACACATTCTGTGCGATTCCGCGGGAGAGCCGATCTTGGGTGGATTCTACGAATACGAACTTCATTCGATCGCGAATCTGGAGGTCTATCTGGTCGAGAAGAATAGGGTAGATGTCCCAATTACTGCCAGTATTCCAATTACTGACACTTTATTTATTTAATGTAATTCAAACATGGCGTATAAAAAATGTACAAAAATGTTATTATTAAACGGAGATTCTAATTTACATAAAAATAAAACAAATATATGTATTCGTATGTACCTAGTACTTAAAAGTAATATTGTAAAATGAAAGTGCCGTTTAAGTGTTAAAACGCAACGATGTTAGTAGGAAGTGATGGCGAAATCATACTAAAGAACAGGCCTTAATTTGACTATTCAACCTCCATCTATTGCATAAAATGAATTATTCCGATCTATAAGAATTACTTAAATGATATACCGATTAAAATAAATAATATTTATTGTAAAATTATAATAATTAACGGTAACATCATTAGAAAAAATCAATTACTGACACTTTATTTATTTTATGTAATTCAAACATGGCGTATAAAAATTACGACGTTGACGTCGATTATTGTGGAATCATGCATGTCACCGCGGATCCCGACGTTCCTAACCTAAAGTCTATGTCTTCAACGGATGTCATTCGATGTGCATTTCATAACAACTACGGTGTTTGCGCGCTGGATAATGTCTATAAAATATGGAATTATATACGTAGTTTACTACTTTACGCGTCATATGCAAAGAAACGAATATCTATGTAAGAATCATTTTTTTTTGTTTTCTATAGTGAACACTACGGTGGCGGCGGTGATAAGATCGGTGACAACTGTGCCTGCTTCCTCTAGCCACGAATATGAATATCCCTCCCATACGAATGTTATTTTTTTCTTCGTAAATACTGATTTTATAATTTAAGTACGCATGCGTGGATGTACATTAATAAACACACTGTTTTGAATAAAAAATATTTATTTTAAAATTTTAAATTTATAAAAAAATACTTTATTTAAAAAAAATCTATATGTGATGTCACGTTCTGCAACATACAGAGAAAACACAAAATTATTATTATATAAAACGTTGGTAATAACACGCGAAACATCGAACAATTAAAATTCACTTATACTCACTCCTTAAATAGGCGAGGCAACTCCCAAAAGTCTCCCTCGAACGATAGAAACTCGATGTTGAGGGTATCATCCCGCCACGTACGCCTAGCCTCATGAATCTTTTGCCGCAACTCGCGGCAGATCCGTCCATCACGCCTCGTCGGGTATTCACACCGCTGAAACAAAACACATGACTCGATTAAAACATCGTCGAATGATGTGTGCACACCAATATAATTTTTACGAAACATCACTTACTAGTAGCTGGATTATAACATCGATGTCCCCATCCCGTGCGTGCGCCTCGATGTCTTCTCGATGCTGAAACAAATGTGCGAATCGATTAAAACAACGTCGATTAATGTATGTGTATCAATACAATTTTTGCGAAACATCACTTACGAGGCGCCCGACCGTTCCGAGATATTCGACACTCCAATCGGCCATTCGGTTTTCACGTTCGTGCTGTAACAAACACATGAATCGTCTAAAACATTGTTTAATAGTGTACGCGAATCAATATAATTTTTCTGAACCATCACTTACGAGAAGACTAACCAACTCCCGCCGTTCCGCGCGCCACGCCCGCATGACATTATCACGCTCATGCTATAACAAATGTATAACTTCGTTAGAAGACCGTCTAATTGAATGCGCGCACCAATTCAATTTACATAAACAGAAAAACCATACTTACGATTTTTCGGAGCACTTCATCACGCTCCTCCTGCCACACACATTCAATTTCCCCATGCCGTTGCTGTAACAAACGCACAACTTCAATATAATATCGTCGAATATAATTTTTCTGAAACATCACTTACGAGAAGGCTAACCAATTCCCGCCGTTCCGCGCGCCACATCCGCATGACATTATCACGCTCATGCTATAACAAATGTATAACTTCGTTAGAAGACCGCCTAATTGAATGCACGCACCAATTCAATTTACATAAACAGAAAAAAAACCATACTTACGATTTTTCGGAGCACTTCATCGCACTCCTCCTGCCACGCACATTCAATTTCTCCATGCCATTGCTGTAACAAATACCCAACTTCAATATAATATCGTCGAATGAAATACGCGCACCAATTCAATTTACACAACTATACTCACGATGCATCGCTGCATCATAGCGGCATTCATGCCTCGTCTCACAGGTGATCGAATATAATCGAACGCGGACATATTTTTTTTTTTAAAAATGCTTATAAAAATGCGTATAAAATGGTTGTAAAACAAACTGGTCCGTGCGGCGGCGGTCGACGTCCTTATATGCATTTCGGTTCTCTAGGTTGGAGGGCTACCCCTTCATGTTGCAGAGTAGGGGTAGTCGTGGAGTGGGTGTGATGTGTGGGGGCGTCCGTATCACAGATTCTTATTCTTCGATGATTTGATACTAATTATTTCAGCTTATAGTGATTCTTTATGATTCACACCGCGAATTGTCTTCGACTCTTCTGCGACACGTGTGCATATTGAATATCGCGCGTACGCTATTTGAATCTGCCGCGCACGCCATTTGAATTTATCGCGCGCTATTCATATTAATGTTTGTGTCATAACACAACCATGATATAATATACTCTTGTGGATCTGTCTTGTGGGCGTCATTAAACCACGTACGTTTGAGTGTTAAGTAGCGTTCCCGTTAATTTTTTCGTCCGCTGAGAATCGTATATAGTGCATATTAAAATGTACTATCAAAAACGCATCTTAAACGGTACGGCCGAATAGGATGTGAGTTATCCAAATAAACGTCAACAACAACATATTCATCAACAATCCAATATGAGGTAGGTACATACTCGTTACTATACACTTTCCACTTACTTCATTCACTGTAAACACAAACTACCGAAGTATTAATTTCATATACTTGGTTCTTACAGTTCAGGATCCGCAACGCCAAAAACATTGAAAACACCAAAACCTCCAATCGTACGGGTCCTGGGGCGTGATAAACTCGTTGATCGCAACAGCTTATAAACGTCTAACTATTAGAATTCGTATTGGCATGGATTCGTGCCACGTTGAGATCGCCATAGTCGACAACAAAGGTACGGAGTTGTGCTTTTCAATGTCTACGTGGATGCTCTTGCTGCAAAACGCGGCGGACATACTTCGACGATTACGCAGCAACGCAACATCAACCCAAACCCCAATCACAATTGACCATTTACGACTAAAATTCACGCGAATGCATGCTGATTAACTTATTAAAATCACCGATAATTACAGTGTCATATATATGACTGAAGCCATGTTGTGTAAACTATTCGTGTATAAACATTGCATTCAACGTATGTTCTCATGGTTGACAAAAAATATATACTCTGTAAGTAGTAAATATGCTACCTTCGTAGACGTTCTGCGTACCGCTACGACACCACTGAATTATGTGGAATTAATTTTCAAAAGCGAGCACTTCGAGCAACATTCTTTGATAGACTGTGAATTGTTGGCGTTAGGATTACAATCAATGCTGCGTGATATAAACCACGTACCGCTGTAGTACGTGCATATATGTTTTAATAATAGGAAATGTATGACTTTCACATCAATACCTGTAACGTATCATTTATACTATCCTTTCATACATATTCGTATCCATATATATTAATTCTTAGAGGCATAATCTTGGCAAATGTCAATCGCGTTTTCAGTGATGTTTACGATAATGCAGTTCAGGTTAACGAGTCTAATTTTAATACGAGTACACCAGTGCAAGTTGAGGCATTTTTACCGATGCTGATTTATTTATTGAAATCAACGACAATGCATTCTTTACGAACGACATTGACGATGCTATATTCAACGATGATGTTGCGGAGTGGGATAACTAAGTTAAATAAATTACTAAAATCATGAAATTTATGTACGAATTCTTATCACCCTTACACGCTCCCACGACGCTCGACTCGCAGACCCTCGAGAAGGGCCCTTGAGACGTCGCCCTGTTCTCGATCGTGAAAATACTCGGAACTGTAGGCCGAATAATTATCGCTTAGTCGCTCGCGTGAACGCGCCATCTAATTTATTGCTTCAGGGACATTGCGTTTTCTCGAGGGAACTTCTTAGAGACACGGTGGTCTTGGGGAAAAGTCAATGGTCTGATATAAACACTAGGCATGGCGTGGTTCGCTCTATGATTTCTCAGAAACCCCCATCGAATGCAATGTCGTGTTTATTCCAGGGGTTATCGCGACGATTGATTTACAATAATTATCGCTCTACGTTTAAATCATTGCACGAGTTCGGTATCGATCCCACGATTCAAACATAAACACACGCCATGAAGAACGTACACATGGGTGGCAGAACGTGTTCAATCCTGTCGCACGCCATGACACCTTATATTTTCTCTGAAATCATCATCGAAGACGCGATTTGAATTTCCACGAATCGGTCGCGGTCCCGCCTTCGCACCGATCCCCGCACGCGTACGGAGATTGCGCGGCGGCGACGCGCGCCCAAAGTACCTTAAACATCCAACAGGTGACGTCGATACAAAATGTCTGGAAAACTTGGAAAATTTACCACGGCGGGCCCAAATACCGACGCGGACCCAAAGTACCTTAAACATCCAGTAGATGGCGCCAATACGAAATGCGTGCGACGCCATTTTGAAATTTTTGAAAATCCTCCCCCCCTCCCCTGTGACGTCATCCCCCTCGCCTACAAACTCAACCTGCGCGCGCGACGCCATTTTAAAAATTTTGAAAATCCCCCCTCCCCTGTGACGTCCCCCCCCCCTCGCCCACGAACTCGACCTGCGCGCGCGACGCCATTTTGAAAATTTTGAAACCCCCCCCCCCCCCCCTTGTGACGTCATCCCCCTCGTCCACGATCTGCGTACCCCCCTCCCCGCCTCACCCCTCGCCCATCTCACGGAAGAGCGCGGCGGTACCCCCTCCCCACCTCCCCCTCGCCCATCGCGCGGTACCCCCCCGCCCCGCCTCACCCCTCGCCCCATTTGGTCCAGAATCCGCATAGCCTATCTACTTAAATTCCACATTTTAGTTATTTTAGTTATAACTTAACGTAGAACTTATTATATATAGAAATAGAGTGGAGGAAGTGAGAGCGCAGAATGTCTTGTTGGAGGAAATTTAAATATTTTTAACACACAATTTATTGGTGCTGGAATAAAATTAATTTAGTATGTTTATTGGTGAATTGAAATATTGTTCATGGGAAACTAATAAAATTTATGAATAGCGTAGGAATTACTGTGGATTTTAATAAAATATTATATTCAGAATACTTCAGAGATTTCAAATCTTATGTGAAAATATGTTTCACAAAAGTTTGGAAAGTATCGAGGGAGATGCATATTCAGCGTACTTTCTTCACTAATGTGACTTACTCGACATTGCAAGCAGTACGCCATAATTTTCTTAACCCTTAATTGGTATACTGTTTTTTTCAAACGTAACTGATATACTGGGGTCGTGGCAAACCCCAAATAAAAAAGGGCATAGAAACTTGTAAAGTCAACACTAGAAGAACCTCTATGAATATTTTGTTCTTAGGTAATGTATAAAATAATAGAAACGTAGAAATTTAAAGTATTATTACAAAGTTAATTATAAATTTAGTTTACAAACTTAGACAACCAAAAGTTTCACAGCGAACTCTGCGTGCCTGGGGTAATGAGTGACCCCAGGATACCAGTTAAGGGTTAAATATCAATGCTACGCTAATTTGAAAAATTTTGTCGATTTACCTTATTTGACAAATTTAGAGAAACTTGTGCGAAACAAGATGTTCTGTCGATGCTCTGTCTATCTATTGAATCTTCTCCGGACATCCTCCAAGCCTGTGCATTCTTTTCATTTCTGTCCATCCAAGCCTGTGCGTCCCTTACATTTTTATCCAAGTCCTCTGCGTCTTCTTCATTTCTAAATATAATATATATAAGCTTTACATAAAATCTCTAAATTGCTGGTATAAAAATATCTAGCAATTTAAATTCAATGCAATTTGTTACAATATATATTATTTTGTGCGAAAGAAGATACTCTACATACTAAATTGATTTAAAAAATTTTGGCGACTTACCTTGTTAATTAAGTCAATAATTCAGTCTCTTATTTGGTGTAAAAACTCGTGACAATTCAAATTCTGACAACTTACTTCATTTGACACTTAGCACTTGGTAGGTTATAATATATCTCTGTCTAGCTGTCATGTAGCTGTCACGTCACAACAAAATTTGTTACACGGTCGGCCGAACCCGCATCCAATGAACGACGAGAGACACTTTTCCTCACCCCCTCTTGCCTAAAGTGTAGGACGATGACGATGAAGATCTTAATTTTACGAACATGAAATTCGGCAAATTGCCACTTTACAACGAAATATCTCAGCTCATAAGGCACGTAGGAACAAAACGAAGACACTTTTCTTATGTAAATCAAACCCAGGCTATCCATTAAGACCATTCAAAATCGAATCGGATCAGCCGTTATTGAGATTCGGAAATCTCAGGGTTCAGAATAGCGAGTCGTGGCGTAATAGATACACTCTGTGTCTCGCGCTGCGCATATAATAATATATACTTGGCGCGAGACACTACCGTGTCTCTTGATTATATATAGTTGTATCCAAAGAGGATAAAGGTGGCATTTCCTAAGCGCGGCTCGCCGCGGCGGCGAGCGGCGCGGCGCCGCCTCAGCACGCCGCGAAGGGTATTTCCTATCCCCATAAAAAACTTCAAAAAAGTAAAAAAATACGCCAAGTACATGAAATCATATAAATCACAAAAAATATAAGATAATATAATAATTACAAAATTAAAAAAAGATGTGAAATCAAAATGAGCTGCCAGTACATAAAGATGCTTTCCAACTGCGCTTTAGATGACACAACTACATATGCACAGCTAAAATTCCATTACTCATAATGGCTATTTATACAAAGAAAAAATGTATTAAATAATAATATGCAGATATATTTTTATACAAATAAATATTTTAATACGAATAAATATTTGATTCAAAATACTTGGCGCTGCGCCCCGAATTGGTGTTGCTAAACTCAATAAATATGTATAAATTGCATTAATCCTTTTCTTTCTTTCTTGTACGTGCATGCGTGCGTGCGTGCGTGTGCATATGCTACGTATGGCATTAGAATTAAATATATGTAGAATAAATCTGACTGTGTTTCTAGTATGTGTATGTATATGTATTTTATATTGTAATGGAGTTGTTGTAAATTATTAATTAATACTAAGGCAATTAATATTTTTTCGGTTGCGCAGCGCCAAGTATTTTGAATCAAATATTTATTCGTATTAAAATATTTATTTGTATAAAAATATATCTGCATATTATTATTTAATACATTTTTTCTTTGTATAAATAGCCATTATGAGTAATGGAATTTTAGCTGTGCATATGTAGTTGTGTCATCTAAAGCGCAGTTGGAAAGCATCTTTATGTACTGGCAGCTCATTTTGATTTCACATCTTTTTTTAATTTTGTAATTATTATATTATCTTATATTTTTTGTGATTTATATGATTTCATGTACTTGGCGTATTTTTTTACTTTTTTGAAGTTTTTTATGGGGATCTCACTTCTTTTTACAAAGATAATTTGCGTAGGGAATGACTTCAGATAATTTTTAATTATAGCTTACATATTATCACGGGACCGAATTAAGGATAAATTTTGCTAAGTTCAACAACTACGAAAAAAAACCATGTGCACAGCATTGCCGATCTATATGTATTATGTGTATAATACTTTGTGTACAATACATGGTGCGCGAAGCAGCTTATGGCGCTGAACGTCTTTAACATTGAAGTGTAATAACAACCACAATTAACACCTTTCGAAGAAAAATATGTATGCATCTTTAGCATTTCGTGGCCAAGCTTTTTTTTCTACTCGTAAATCATCAACGGATACCCACGTTGTGCCCTTACCCCTTACCATAGTCGTGTAATGACCATCGGCAATATTTTTACCGTGGTGGAAAATCGCTGTCTTAAGTTTATAACAGTGATCTCTCATTTGTATTTTAGTAGTAGGTATTGCTTTGATGGAGAAATTTTCCACTTTCGTTGTTCCACTACTATCGTGATCAAACAAATGTAATTTTGCAATAAAAATTTGTTTGGAAGCAGTTATATCGACTTTCTTCATTGTGTTTGAATTTGAATTATCACAATTATTGCAGGTATCTTTCAAATTTTTCCATCCTGTGAAATTGTATTTTATTATATCTTGAAATTCGAATGGTTTACTTTTTAACATCTTGGGTAGTGCAAGATCTACCACACAATTTGTACTGATAGTAGTACTTGTGTAATTACAACTTAAACATCTTAATACCGTGGTAATTTCGTGTTGTACTGCATTCTTAATAAGAATCTCGTGATCACAAAGAGAGGTAATAAACTCAGCTGCATCATGTAGCTGATTGTAAACGTATTTTTCTCCTGCGAATTGCCGTAATGATATTATGTTTGGATTTTGATCCGATTTATATTGGTCCATAAAGACTTTTATAATATGATCGGCTTTTTCAGTCGACAATAAGTTTTCTCTTATGGATGAACAATATAATACGCATTGGATTGTGGCATTCGCATAACAAGACACACCATCAGAATTCGGGAGACCTCTTACGTAGTATTGAGTGGTATCCACGATGTGATCATTAGTATTCTGACATTCGGATACATAATAATTAGGTACTGCCCAAACAGCATCACGAACATTGCGAACGCGGTGTTTAGAAATTGAAATAGTCATAAGATCGGGTCTATATTCTTTTCGCAATCTATTATACTCTATTATAGCCGATTCTTGTGCCTTTACGGAAGATGGATCATAATTGATAAGATGCAGTCCTTGTAATGTGGTCACCCGAGAAAGAGCAACGTAAATTTGTCCGCAAGTAAATATTGAATTACCTGCATCTACGACAGCATTCTGCAAGCTTAGTCCTTGACTTTTGTGAATAGTTATACCATAGCTGAGGCAAATCGGAAATTGTTTTCTGATAACGAACGCTCTATCCATTACTTCAAATTTAACACTAACACGTTCTATTATATGTTCTTGCCCCGTGGGTAATATAATTTTCAATTTTTCAACGTCATTATCAACACCTCGTGTAACTGTAACAAGTTTAGCAATGGTACCGTTGACAAGACCTAGTGTAACATCAATATTTCTTCTAATCATGATTTGCACTCCTGGTTTAACAATTACGACCCTTGCAAGTCCCGCCGTTCGGGAGCTATCGTCGTCATTATTGTTTAGTACCTTTGACACCCTTTTTTTCAAGTACGGTGCACAGTTCGTTGTATCATGAGCAATCAAATGGATTTCTTCGGACGGAAATCGACTCAGCATTGCAGCGTTCAAAACATCACATTGGACACATGTGGGAAGTAAACACACCGTATTAGATCCCACATTAAACATGTAATCACATAATTCCTTTAATCGGGCATTACAATTTGTCGCTTTGAAATTCAATTTCCTCGATTCTAAAAGTTTTGTATCCGAATCGGTCACTACACCGATACGAATTCTCGACAAGATGTCTTTGTAAATATTATCACCCTGCTGTCGCATGTTTATTGTCAATTCGTCATAGCTAAACAAGTCAGACCATAAATTATAAGAACCTAATCCCCCAACATTTTTCTCTATACTCTTATTGCATAATTGTATAAAAGCAGGTGCTTCGTGAACAGGAGGAAGTTGTAGTAAGTCACCAAATAGCAGAATAGGTATTTTTCCGAACCAACCATCATCGGAATATGCAGTATCAAATATTTCTGTAAGTCGTAGATGTATGTACAGGAAAGTTACGTTAGAAACCATCGAAATTTCATCAATGATTACTAAAGCAACATTTTTGAGCTGATCTCGTACAATTTGAAGGGCTGCATCGCTAAGTTGTGTATACTGGGCTGTGTGCCCATGTTCTACGGGTAATTGGAATAATCGGTGTATTGTAAGACCTTCGATATTAAAAGCTGCGATTCCAGTAGGAGCAGTTACTACTGTGTCTTTTCCGATAATCTGCTTGATCCAGTGTCTAATAGTTTTTATTAAAAAACTTTTCCCAGTGCCACCTTCTCCACTCACATAAAGTCTGAGAATGTTATCGTTAGACGTCAAGGACTTAGTAACTTTATCAAATATCTGCTTCTGATCATGGTTCAATTCCGAAATCATTTTTGCAAGATCACCACAGTCAAGTTTGTTTTCTGCGTCTTTAAAATCTTTCATGGCACCAACAGTTTCAACGGGAACACACTCTAATGGGTAATCGCCTTGATGATTTTCTTCTTGTTCTACGGTATTCAACACGTTCTTTTCAATTTCTTCCTTCATCTGATCACGCGCTTCTTGAATATCCGTTATTCGTTCGTGATATTGAACTGCTTCTGTCAATTGTGCTTCTAGCGATAAAAAAGCTTCTGCATATGTGTTAAATCCATTTTTCAATTCATCGGTGTTTCTCCATGATTTGAATAATAATAATAATGAGAAATAATAATTCTCAGGTTGCATTTGAACATTATACTTATAATGATTGATAAGATAACTTCTTTTCCTTTTTTTCAAAAACAAAGATGCACGCATTTCATAATAATCAGTTTTTTCAGACGGTCTAATTTTAGTAACATCATACCACATAGCAAAATCGTACAGATACATAGATTCTAATTCCTTAGGTCTGTTAGGATAGTGATCATCTACGAAGGATGGACAAAATATGTCTGTGGATTCACCATCCAGATCCTCAATTTCTTTGCGAGTTTTCAATTTCCTACTTCTCAGTATATTTACATCTAACCATCTAATAGTAGTACTGGGGTCAGTGCCATGCAATGATAATCCTAAAAGAGTATCAGCGCATTCGGGCGCTCCACATTCTCTATGATTTAGCATGCGCATTCCAAGGTTGTACAGAAGACTAGCCAATGACTTTGTAGAATTTATTGCTGCCATAGTGTCCGTAGCGTAACTTTTTTCCGGCTTTGATACGTACTTAGTACAGTAACATGTTACCAACCCTGTCTTTTCCCCAATATATTGTATATCCATGTTACCTCTCCAAACCGTGAGAACGGGAGCATTATAATCATTGATACGGACTTCCTTTATTGAACGTGGAAGATCATAGAGTCTACCTTTTGCTTTCAATTGTTTTCTAGCACCTATAGAAACAGCCACGTCCCTTATTACCAAAGTATCTGCAACTGGACGTGGAAATGAAAATCTACATACTTTACAGAAGGAATTTTTAGTTTTTTTGTTTCGTAGGCAGTAGCTATTGCATTTATGCATTTGATGTGCAATTACACGATTATATAATTCCGGCGACACATGCGGTGATGGCAATCTGCAAGTGACGTATTTCATAATGAATCGTCCTACATCTTCCTTCGAAGATTTATCGATTATAGGTGCATCTTCAATCCAAATTAAAAGATGAAAATGTTGTGATCCCCTGCTTTGATATTCTCTGCGCCAAAAGTAATGTGTCACCTTGCCAATCGGATTGTCGGGCGAACAAATGAAATCCAGCATAGCGTGGAATGCATTATCTATAAATCGAGCAGTTGAAACGGGATCAGAAGCAATGAGTTCGTTCGGGGACATTTTAGCCACCGATGGGCCGTTTACTTCACGAAGATATTCTATTAAATCTGTCCATAGCCACTCACTTGGACTAAGCGTGAGGAACCATGTAGCTGGTCCATAATGGTGTATCATACAGTTCAAATCGTTTCTCGGTTTTCGCCAATACTGTGCTGTATTACGTAATCTGGAAAATATAGTGTTCAAATTCGTTTGTAGTTGATCTTTAGAAAGTTGCTCAAGAAAACCAGCAGCTGTGTATTTATCACGTGGATTTACGACGTTCATTTTGTGATAAATTCCAGCGTTCAATTGTCGCATATTGGTATCGTGTAATAAATGGAAAATATATTGCATGTTCAATCGAAATTGCGAATGCTTGGACATCAGTTTGGACTTAATGAATTCATGATCAGTCAAACGAACCAATCTGTCTTCATGCTGTCCATTCACCCCATAAGGATATAAATCTGGGAAACATTTCACATCTAATTGTTCAGCACGATGGCCTAACGGAATGTCATGAACTTTAAGCATTTGATAGAGTGCGGTAGCAGATTCATTAACCCTTTTGTCATACATTGGATAAATCGTAAACTGATCATAATATGCATCAGATTGTGACATTTGCGTCAATAATGCACGTTTGATATTTTCATCGATATTAAGTATTTCACCGTCAACGTCCTCGATAGATTCGTTATTATTATCATTGGTAACAACTTCTTCTTGAAATTCTGTATCTGGTAATTTGGCATTTAGCAATAAATCGTGCGATTGTGGTAAAACAATTTCTGAGTATAGAGGGTTATTGGCTTTCAACCATACTAAGGCATTCCATACTTTCTTCAAGTCAACTAACTTTTCCCAAACTATTTTAGATTTTGTTGGAACGCCCCGCACCAATATGTATAATTCATGATTTTGATTTAAAGGTTCAGTCGGAGGACAGATTTTTTTTAAATTTTCTTGTAACGGCAAAGGAAGGTGAAATGTTCTCCCCTTTACTTTTGGAAACATATGTTTATGTGGCATATTTTTACGCATTACTGTATCCATTCTCACAATCGTTTGAAACGGTTTAGCTCTTTGAATGAGAATTCGCTCGTAATCGTTCAACACTGATATTTCTGGAACTGAACGTACATCAAGCTTATTTAAAATACATTTTGGTGGTATGGAATCGTTGCAAATTTTATCGTGGCAATATCGGCAAATAAAATGCATGTCACCAACTTTGTATCCAATATAATTTAACAACGTTTGCAGTACATTTCCCTTATATCTCTTAGAAATATCAAGCTTACGAACCTCTCGTTGAAAACAGAGTTTCTCGCAGGAAACGCACGGGATGCGTGGTGTGTCCATAGACCGCTTTGTGAAAGCTCTAAATGCTAAATAATATCGAGATATAATCTCTTCTTCGTTCAAGCTTATGTCAGTATTATTTTTTTGTAACGCTTCAGCTTCTTTCCGAGCTTGCAGTGTTATTCGTTCAAGTGTTTTAAGGTCATTATCGTTTAAAGCTTTGTCTAAATTATGTAATTGGTCTTTATAAATGCTCGCTATTTTGTATATCGTTCTCTTCAAATGTCGTAAATTCGGAAAGTGAGGTGCCAAAATCTCAATGGCTAAAAAATTGGACTTACATAGTTTAGGGTTTATGTAACAACCCTGAGAATGACCAATTTTTTCAGCATGCACTTTATTAGAACAGCTACTGATATGGTTGTTCAACTTATGTACCTTTTTTAATGAGCACTCTAACAATCGTTTGAAGAAATCCTGTAAATTATTCAGAATTTCAACATCTTTTGTTTTACAAAGATAACTACAATGCCATGCCTTTGTCGTCTTCTTCGATTGCAATACAGGTAGAACGTTTATAGCTTTCCCTGCCGAATTCAATATGATTGATTCAGAACCGCTGAAAGGATCGTACGAACTTTCCGCATAATATGATTCTGAAGAAGAAGTATGTCTGGATTCTCCACACAAAGCATTAATCCTGTCGTCAACTTCAAAACATTCTGCTGCGCGCGTTAAGGAGACTTCCACTTTTTCTTTACAATCTTTTAACAGTTTCCTAATTTTCAAAATGTACTTTTGCCTAATATGAAAACACCATTTTATTATGCGCTCAGCTTCCAATCTACTTGCTTCTCCGGACGACATGTTAATAATTTTTGAGAGTTTTCTAATATAAGTTTCTTTGTTATTTTTGGTTGCTATATTGTTATTTGTTACAGCAATATTACGATACTTTTTTATTATTTGCAGAGCAACACGACGTTTTGCTACTTTATTATTACCATCTCCTTTACGTATTTCATGATAATATACCTTCCGCTTTTTGGAGATAACTTCTTTATTTACTTGATCATAATTTCTTTGCTTTCCGCATTTCGCTTCTTTCTTTGCAGCATAATGCACTTGTGCCTTTTTAAGTATACCTGCTTTATTGGCGTCATAATGCACTTTTGCCTTTTTGATTATACATTCTCTATTTAGCTGATAATAATAATTTTTTCGCTTCCCGCATTTCACTTCATTATTTGCGTCATAATGCACTTTTTCCTTTTTTATTATACCTTCTTTGTGTGCGTTATAATATTCATAGCTATAAAGTTTTATGCTTTGCTCCCCCTTTTTACAATCTTTGTCCTGTTTTGTGTTACACTCCCCCTTCTTTGCTTTATAAACAGCTTTTCTTTTTAAATTAATTTCCTCTTTATGCTTTTTATAATAATCTTTAGAATTTAAATTAATTTCCTCTTTATGTTTTTGATAATAATCTTTAGAATAATTAGACATGTATTCTGTTGTTACGAGCCGGGGCTGCGGCAACGCGAGAGGCCGGCGAGAGGGGTATTTCCCCAGGAATACGGATATGAATTTGTTAGTTAGGTGCGCGGACGAACCTGATGCGAAATCAGGGAGCCGCTAGGATTATTGACGGCGAGGACGAACCTGATGCGAAATCAGGGAGCCTAAAGGAATGGAGTCAGATACGGACGAACCTGATGCGTAATCAGGGAGCCGTAGGAGGGTGAAACGTCGTGAACGAACCCGATGCGAAATCGGGGAGTCACTAGGATAAAGTTCACAGACGAACCTGGTGCGAAACCAGGGAGCTGCTAGGAGATTGGATTATTCACAGACGAACCTGATGCGAAATCAGGGAGCTGTTCGGATGTAGGTAGATTTACAGACGAACCTGATGCGAAATCAGGGAGCTGTAGGATACGGACGAACCTGATGCGAAATCAGGGAGCCGTAGGAAGGGTTAGGTTTCGTGGACGAACCTGATGCGAAATCAGGGAGCCACTGGGTAGGTGAAGATGACTTGTTTTGGTAAAGAGGTGCGAACGAACCCGATGCTAAATCGGGGAGTCGCGGGAAATGTTAATAATGCCTCGTAACTCTTAATTTGATACAACTCGAGCGGTAAAGTTGTATCTGTGGGTGAGTGCTACTAATATTATAAGGATCGCTGGGTAAAAGATAGGTTTAACGAAATCGACTCGATTTAGATGTGAACACCATAAGTATATTGAATAAACAATTAATACAAATGTAAGTGTCGCGATAAATTGGTTAAATAAAAGATGTGTATATGTTACCACCAGGGTTGCCAGATCTCCGGCATTCAGCCGGAGTCTCAGGTTTTATACTGTTGTCTCCGACCTCAGGCAGGCACAATAATAATCTCAGGCTGAATAGAGAGTATGTTGCAGCATGCCATTGCATGCCAATAAAAAATAAAAAACTATTCAAATCTGTACTAAATTCAAATAAATATTTATAATACTTTTATTACAATTATTATGATTACTCCTTTATAATAATAATAATAATAATAATAATTCATTATAATGAACTTTAGATGCCTGCTTTTCTATTGGCTGTTACGTGCCGCGGCCTTTAGCGTTCGAGCGGCACGTTTTATACAAGCAAATTCGGACTAGGGATATCCCACAGTCGTTAGACTATCGGAAGTTGCTGTATTGAATGTTTTCGTAAGAAAAGCAAGGAGGCTCGCCGCGCTTGTAACAGTCAATTTTTTTATATTTTAAATGTCTAAGTACCTTATCAGAAGGATAAGGGGTAGATTTTGGGATTGTTGGTGCTCTAGTCCCATACGGGTCTTTTCAATGGAATCAGATAGGTAAATGATGAGTAGAATTTAATAGTAAATAAAGCTTTAATGATTAAATACTGAATGAAAGCAAAAACATAACAATGGAATAATAAAGTATGGAGAATTTCAACATATCATTGTAAACGGAGACCACTCCTGACTAGGGGAATCCCACAATCGATTGATTGTCAGAAATTGTCGTTAAACACCCAGTAATTTTAACAGAGATAAACGAAATGTACAGAAGAGGTAAAGGGTGCAACTCACCAGACAGTCACAGTAATGTAAATGACAATATAACTTGGATTCCGTTTCCTTTTTGGATTTTGGATAATTCTGATAGCCGGTATACCTAAATCAGAAAAGAGGATGAAACGCGAACACGCACACACTTGATTGTAGATAAAACACACGCAAATTGAATTATAACATGGAACACAATTTGAAATTAGAATAAATCGTTTAAAAGAATAAGTTATTTCACAGAGTTTAGTATAAGAAGTGTTTCAAAAATTAATAAAAAGAATTGTTTCGCAAAGTTAATAAATGATTTTGTTTCGCAAAGTCGAGTCTTTCACGCGGATTCACTATAACCCGGGAACTCTAGCTCTAAGACACTTGCGGACCCAGCGACACGCACCTCACGATTTATCGTCACAGAGTGTCGCAGCTTCCCGCTCTCGGCAGCGACCAGAGTGGGTCCGTACCGAAAATGCTTACGCTGCATTTTATCGCTCGGCCGCGTTACCATGGGCCCGTCTACTTGACGAGGCGGTGTATGTGTGTGTGTGTGTTCACGTTCATCCATCAGATTTCCGATTCAATATATGATCGATATTCGTATGCACAGGAAAATATGACATTCCACATCTCGAAAACCATACAATTTCGCACGGCTGAGGGCCGCTCTCTCAATGTGCATAATTTCATATACACAATTTCTGACTAGGGGAATCCCACAGTCGTTGGACTATCAGAAATTGTATTGGGTATTCAATTTTAACAACAATTTTTAATTAATTAATAATTCACGCAAGCGACAAAACCGTGGGAAGGCGCGACTCCCTGCACCGGATGTAAGGTATACAATTCCGTCAATCTTCTAAGAAGTGATCCAGTCTGCGCATTCCTGCTGTAGCCGTTACTGATTATGTTACAATGTTTAACGCGGCGGTCAGAGGTGCTCTCAACGAGGGTTCTCCCACAATGCTGCAAGGCATTGTTGAAATACATCCCTGCCGCTTACACAGAACGGATTCGGCACAACAGGAGAACCACTGGTCCTTTCGAACGCGACTATCTGGTGAGAACGCCGCTGCGTCAGCACCGCCTTATCGGTATCGCGGGACGGTAATGCGTCGAGGCGACGACGCTCCAAGAAAGGGGTTTTTGTTCTAGCAAAAATATTATTGATTAATGGGCAGGAGTATGATCAACGAGGGATTTCCCATAACGCTAGGCGTTGTTGATGCATACCCTGACCAGAAAGAAAAATCTTACGTTCCGGACGTAACATCCCTCCCTCCTTGGAATCATCGTCGTCCTCGACGATGTATACTGAAGGTATAAGGTACAGTAGCGCTTAGGAATATATAGAAGTATAGGCGCGGGTTGCATTGGACTAGGGAATTCCCATAATGTTTGCACATTGTCGCAATGCAATCCCGTTACAATTATTCGGAATGAAATAAGGGCTCATACATTAAGTCGTGCGTTACATGCAAATAGTTGTTGCGCTTATATCTGGTATATCGCGTAATGTTGGTACCTCCGACGTACAAGTGTATTGACCCCGTTCGACGACCGCTTGTCACCACCTCGTACGCACAATTCAGTACGGTTTTACTGATGTTTGGGCAACTCTCCATATCGACGGTGACCAATTCTGGACACTGCCGCAGCAATCCACAGATGTCCTCGTCAGTGACACCTTGACTCTCTCTGCAGTGGACCTCCAGCAAGCCCTTGAGGAACTGCAGCACCCATCCACCGACAGTCGGATGCATGTAGTTGATATTTAAGACTTTTAGTTTTTCCAATTTCCGGAGTGGTTCCAGAACGAATTCTCCTTTGATGTTTGTGCAACCACTCAGATTCAGAGATGTTATTTCCCCCATGTATAGGCCAATCTCCGAGACAAGGCCAGAAGCAACCCATCCGCAGAAGGTAAGACTCAGGGCTGTTATACTCCGGTATTTGGTGGGGAAAGAGACAGCCATCTCTACGGGGCCCAACTCCAGCTCGGCAAAATCTCCCCTTTCAACTGCCTCGTTGTCTTCCTCCATTTCCATTTCAGGCATGGGCTCCTCGAAACTACAGAAGTGCAACTCCAAGGTTGTTAGGGTCGTCTGCAGGTCTGAGTTGTTAATTAACGCCTGCAAAATACTATGGTCTATTAAATTTTTACAGATACTGATCTTTAAATAATTCAGATTTCGCAACCCTTGAAGAGTGGTTGCTAGGTTGGAAGGTTTTAATTGTTCGCAACGGTGGAGAGAAAATGTTTCTAAGTTTTTGTTGATTGCCGGAAGGGACTTCCCAGTGATGTCTGTGTCCGTAACACAGAAGGACTTTAAACTTCCTGCTAGGGCCAGGACCTTAAAGAGTTCAGGATCCACGGGACCCTCACATTTCCCCAGTTTGAGGCAAGTAAGGCGTGGTGCCCCCAACTCCAGGTCTCTCAGGGCCGATGGCCGGATCGTCACAGCAGTTAGATCTACTATTTGTAGTTGTGGACAACTCCTTATGGCAATGGAGATAACTTGGGGTCTCAAACATTTTGCCAATGGTTCCTCATTTATTCGTATGCTCTTTAACTGACTGCCTACTCTCTTCATGAGCCAGTAAAATGACTCAGTGCTCACTATCGTCCCTTCCCATGTATTCGGCCAGCACCAGTTATTCAGGTCGATATGGCGTAGACCGTGATACGAGGCGAGGCTTCCGAGTCGCCACCTTCTAGAGACCATTTCTAGACGGCTCCTGTCGGCAAACGGCAAATAGTTGGCAATTTTAGAAATGCATTCTATCGGAAGTGGAATTTGTTCACGTAAATCTATTCCAGGGAATGGGTTCACGTCGGGCCGTGGGGGAATCAGCTTGGTTGTATGCCACGAGTCCGCCATCAACACCCTTAGTTTCCTCTTGTGGCATATTATACCAGTGTCCGCCGCAGCCAAAGCCTTCCTTGCTCCGTCCGTAGACTTGAAAGTCACGAAAGCATTGTTCCCTGACGACTTCCGCAGCACCACCACATGCTCAACTCCATACGGGTGAAATATCTCCATCAGCTTCTCCCTTTTCGTATACGGCGCCAAACGGCTGACAAACAGTCGCCGTTCTAGAGGCTCCTGTCGGAAGGAACTGGACGATGTCATTTCGCTAATGTACAGACAATCACACAAAGCAAGATCAAAATTATGAAATAACAAAATCATTATCAAAGAAGAAAAGAACATTAGAAAAATCGCAACTAACAACAATTTCTGACAAGGGGATTCCCATAGTCCTTAGACTGTCAGGGTTTGTTATTAGACATATTTCTAGCAGTTTATCATCGCCCTCTGAATAGGCAACGGTGGTCTGTTTTCCGAAATAGACGATTCTTGCAACGGTATTGCAGCAGGTTGACTTGGTGATGATTCCTCAGGTTCGTGTTTTGAGCCCCGTTTCCGCAGGAATTGTATCTTGCATAAGGTCTTCAGTGGATTCCAGAAATAGTAGATCATCAATCCTATTATAATTAAGGCCTGCGCCGTTATTGTTCCATACGTCAATGACAAATGTGAATTTCTTGCTCGATGATGTTCTCCAATTTCCTCTAGTTGTGCTTCAATTTCGTACAACGAATCAGATGTGCGTTCCAGTTTGTTATTGTCATTTGGAAATAGATTCACTATGGTGTGTTTTCTCTTAGAATACTGATAGATATTGGGTGATATCAGGCTAATATTCAGTAACATATTAGGAATGTAGTAATAAGAATCTTTGCTCAGGTATGTTTTTGATCCCAATAAGGTGTGATATCGTGTTTTTGCAAAACATTCTGGATGTATTTCCAAAATTCCTGTTCCAACTATGGTGGTGTGGGTATTCTTTTTCCTACCACATAGAATCTGCATCGGTTCGGGTTGTTCAAATGAGTATAACCATCCGCCAAGTGTAGTTAGTTTTCGCCAGGAAGGTATGTGATAGGGCATGATTCTAATATTACATAAACGTAAGAATTTCGGATCTGGTTGAAGTAATAATGAAGTTTCACAAGTTCGATGAGCCACGTCCTGCAATGGGACGTCCTGTGGACAAATGTAGTAGTGCCATGCCCAGGTACAGGAATCTATGAATGTTTTATCCGATCCAAAGAATTTAGAATGGTCATTGCTTATTCCTAAATATGGAAACTCCGGTAAGATGAAAGCCGAAATTGTGGTTCTGTTGCTGTTGTTTAAATACTGAGGAATTGGTAATACGTGTATTTTATACAGGTCATATTCAATCCGATTTACTAATGGTATTTGTACTGTCACGACCATCTTTCCTGTTATATATTTCAAATTGACATGAGATATCCTGACCAGGTCTTCGATTCGTTGATGGTCCCGTGGTATAGGGAGTTCGAAATCAACCATAGAATTATGTATCTCGTTTATTATTGTTTTGAAATTAGATCCGCTCAATAGTGATGGATGTAATTTTCCGTTGCGCGCAGTGTTCAAAGCCGTGATAAAGCGTTGCGTTGCAGTAATGTAATGACTCAAAGATGTTTCAACAGATGCCGAGTATTGACTCATTGCTAAACTATAATTCAAGGCTAACTGTTTATCAATTTGCGTTTCTAATTCGGAAATCTTCTGTCTATTGGTTTTTACTTCTGCGGCAATTCGGTTGAAAGTTTTATGAACTTTATGCAGATCACTTATGATTATATGAGTTTGATTTTTGACAAGTTGGGTGATCTTCCTCTGATCAGCATATATCTTATCTATTTCCTTGTTAATGTATTCAGCATCATCACTGTCTAAAGTTCCAAACAAAGCATGGCTAATCGAACCTATGAATCCGAAAGGTGCATTCCTGCGTGTAATGGCTTTAGGCAAATTATGTGGTTCATATTCTGGTTCCTTAATTTCTGTACTCAATTCCATAAGTTCCTGTTGCAATCTTGTTGCTTCTCGCACCATATTGTTTAAATAGTTTGCACGTAACAAGGAGTCACATGATATTGTGGTTGGAAATTTAATGCATGAGCGATAAGTTTGTTCAATATTCCTGGCTTCATATGGAAATTCAGATACAATTTTATCTATATCTATAACTAGTATGAACCGCCAGTCAGCTCTTTGAAATCTAATCGCGTTGATCTTTTCGAAATATAAACCCGGGTTCAAATCCGTGCGTGTCAGTCTGTACAGTTCCTGGGTCCGCGCGATGTGTTGCAGAGTAAGAAAGAATATCAGTCGGGTCAGCGTCATCTCTCAACCAGACTCAGTCAAATCAATCAGGACTCCAATTTAATTGTAATTTATCGACATGTTTGGTGAGCATTTTACCAGCTTCATCTTTTAACAAAACATTATTTCCTTCCAGTATCCCAATAATCTTATATGGCCCGTGATAACGCTTGGCAAATTTTCCTCTTTTCGGTTCTACCAAAACACGTACCATATCTCCTATTTTTCCTTTGAAGGGGCGAGCGTTCCTATCATAATACGATTTTGACCTTTCTTTTGCCTTAACCAAATTTTGTCCTGCAATTACTTGCATTTCCGAAAGTCGCGTTATTAAATCGTGTAAATACGAATTGTATGTAACCAAATTTTCATCGTTCGGGAAGGAACTCGGACAACGCGCGAGTTTGCCAAAAACTAATTCATACGGAGTAAAATTTGTGGCTTCGTGAACAGATGTATTATAAGAAAACATAGCGAAGGGTACTAATCTATCCCAATCATCAAAGTCATTCATGTAATGGCTAATGTATTCGGTTAACACTATGTGACTTCTTTCTAATGCGCCGTTGGTTTGGGGTCTATACCCAGATGTAGTGACATGTTGAATTTTGAAGATTTTAGCTAAATTCCGAATTATCTTATTAATGAAACTAGTCCCTTTATCCGTTAGTATCGCGCGTGGTGTTCCATATTGCAATATAAGATTAGTTACCAATGCATGAGCTATTGTTTCAGCTTTTATATCCGGAACAGGGACAGCTATGCAATATTTTGTCAAATTATCTTGCATAGTTAGAATATGTTTATTCCCGCTGGGAGTAGTGGGTAAAGGACCTACAGTATCTATTGAGACTTTGGAAAATGGCTCTAAAGGAGTGTCAGTAATTAACATTGGTTCACGAGTTTTAGTTCGTACTAGTTTTTGATTCTGGCAACTATTGCAAGTACGGATATAATTTTGAATATCATTACGCATACCTGGCCAATAAAATCGTTCTCGAATTCTGCAATATGTCTTTGTTAGACCCTTGTGTCCTCCTACCAAACTTTCATGTAACTCTGAAATGATTTTCAGGCGAAGTTCTTCCGGAGGTACCTGAGTGTTTCCGTAACAAAGGGCTATTTCGATATTGCTATCCTCAAATGTATTCCTTAATATTTCTATTAACGTACCTTGAGGTAATTCGTCTGTAAAGTCGCCATTCTGTGAGATTCTTAGAGCCTTTATATCTAAATCTGAAAGTATTTTCCTTAGGTTCTGTACGCCAAGTTCCAAATCTTGAGTAGAAATTTGATCAAAATGTCTCCTTTTTATGACTACGCTAAATATTCTGTTTTTACCGCGCTTTGTTATTAGTATTTGTCCCACTCTGGGCTTTGCCTCTTTCAAGTCGTTTGCATTGATGATGCCTAGGTCGGAGAGCAATATACTCACTGGTGTAACAAGTTCACAATCGGAAGAAATGAAATGTACATAGTTTGATCTGTAATACGTTAGATTTTGTCTCGTAGAAGTTATGATATCTTTTCTTTTGTAGCGAAATTCTGATTCCATATCCGGAGGTATGTAATCAGCGTCCGGGATGTATATGGATGATGAATTTGAGTATTGTGGGAAAAGTTGTCTAGGAGTAGATTTTTGAGCGATAGGTTCCCTACCTCCCTCCTTGGGAGTTTGATCAGCCGTTGTATTTGGAAATGGTGTCGAAAGTGCTATAGGGCTTGGATCTATGGTTGGGGTAGGAAAAATTGAACTGTATCTAGGCCTATTAACGATCGTGCTATCAGGTACTCCTGTTTCAGTTATTTCTAGTTCTGATTCTTCCGGAATATTTTTTAATTGAGGTACTTTACTGGCCGTTTCTTCACGTCTTGGAATTGAAATTTGACTATCTTTTTCGGAATTCCTAGCTTGTTGTAATAATTTTTCTATTCGTCTATTTAATTCCTCGTCCCCAGTATCGTCATCATATGGATCCAAATCTTGTAATATTTCCTGTCTATATTCGTCTAAACTGTCTCCTTCAGAAAGGGCATCCAATAAAACAATTTCCTCCTCAAGTTCCTGTAATTGAGCGCTTTTATCCAATAATGATTTTTCAAATCTATTGAAAGACTCTTGTAGTTCTTCTAAATCTATAAATGAGGACTTCTGTTTGTTCCTATCACCTGTATCACTATCGTGAATTTCAGGTAAATTAATGGCTATAGTTCTATCTACTTCGGACTCGCTTCCTTTTTCGCGCAATTCCGTACCGGCCACTGCACCTTGTGAATCTGGGATTCTAGGATTCTCCACCATCTGTTTAGGATGAAATCCCAAATTCGGCAATGTACTCCTACGTTGGCGAAATATAGGCGGATCTGACTGTTCGTCATCGGAATCGTCGTCCTCTACTAGAGAAAGTTCTTTTGATCTATCTAATTCTTGTGTTTTTGATGGTCCCGGAGCTTCAGTAGCTTGAATCTTTGCTCGCGTTCTAGTTGCTATTGCACTGGTATCTAAAGGTACAGGTTGTTTCGACTTAAGTCTTGAACCTACTGGTCTTCCTATGTTTGATTTTCCCGGTAAACTAGCTATTTCTTTCCTGGGATTAGAAACTTCGGTTTTTGTCGATGGCTTATTTATTGGTAAAAGTTTTGGGCAATCAGGTGCTAACTCTGCTTTTGCATCATCAGAGGAATCCGATAAACTGAAATCATCAGACGAACATAGTTCGTTTACTATAACTGGATTCCTTGATAAGGCGTCAGCATTTGTGTTTAATTTTCCTGCCTTATGAACAAATTCGTACTCGTAATCGCGCAGTTTTAGTCGCCATCGGATCAATCTTTGTCCTGGATCTTTTATTGAGTTAATCCATCTTAGTGGTTCATGATCACTAACGAGGGTAAATTTTCGGCCATATAAATATGGTCTGAAGTGTAAAATTGCATAAAGGACTGCCAAACATTCCTTTTCTGTAGTGAAATAATTTTGTTCTGGTTTAGTTAAAATCCTAGAAAGGTATGCCACTGGTAAATCTTGACCATCAATTTCTTGACTAAGTACAGCGCCTATAGCGTAGTCTGACGCATCTGTAGTTAAAGTGAATTGACTATTGAAATTTGGATATTGAAGTATGGGGCTTTTACAAAGTGCTTTTCGTAATTCCAAAAATCCTTTCTTTTGCTCTTTTCCCCAAGTGAAAGTAGAATTTTTCTTTAGCAAATCTGACAACGGTTTAGCCTTTTCTGCGAAGTTTTTGATAAAGCGTCTATAATATCCTGCTAGACCTAGAAATTGCCTAATGTTTTTCTGATTTTTCGGGCGAGGAAAATTCTTTACTGCACTAATCTTTTTGGGATCCGGTTTTACACCTGCCCGACTAATAACATGTCCTAGGTAAGCAACTTCTATTTTGAGGAACTCGCACTTATCCGGTTGTAAAGTTAATTTTGCATCGGCCAAACGCGTGAATAAACGACGAATTTTCTTTTCATGTTCTTCTAAATTTTTAGCGTATACCACAATATCATCTAAATAAACGAAAACTTCTACACCCTGTAACCCGCGTAGGACTTGATCCATTAATCTTTGAAAAGTCGCTGGAGCATTTTTGAGACCTTCCGGCATTCGGATGTATTCATAATGACCATTTGGGGTCGTGAAAGCTGTTTTTTGTCTATCCTTGGGATCCATCTCAATTTGTTGAAACCCACTTGCTAAGTCAAAAGTTGAAAAATATCGAGCTTCACCTAAGTGATCCAGTATATCAGTAATATTCGGTAATGGATATGCATCGCCAATGGTTTTTTCGTTAAGATTACGGAAATCTATGACTATTCTCCATCTCAGATTGCCTTTAGAATCCGGTTTTTTAGGTACAATCCAAATTGGCGAATTATATGGTGAATTTGAAGGTGCTATTATTCCATTGTTTAATTTATTACGGACCTGTTTTTCTATTTCATCTTTATGAACCGGAGGAAAACGATACTGTCGCGTATTCACAGGAACATCATCTACTGTGGGGATTCTATGCTTAATGTATGAAGTACATGGTAATTTATCACAAGGCAAGTGAAATCGTTCCGGAAATTCTTTAATAATTTTAATTACATGATCCCGTTCTTCTTCGTTCAAATGATCGAGACGCAATTTCTTTATGATTTCTAAAACTCTATTTTCCGCGATAGGCAAGGTCTCATCTTCCGTATCAGAATCGAAATAATTTTGTTCTTCTTCGGAGAAGTTATGATACTCGAATGGTATTAATTCTTGTGGCGGAATTTCGACTTCGACATCCTTATCCGTCGTATTAACGGCAAAGACGTGACATGCACCTCGGTCATTTACAGACACAACAGCTTCGCCAATGTACAAGCCATCTATAGTTTCAATTTTTGGTAAATATCCCTCTTTTAAATCATGATTCGTAACGTCAATGGCAACTGCTTGTCTAGTACGTGCTTTTAAATATAAAACTCGTGGTCCTACCCTACGAGGTACTGGATCATGACCAATAAAAGGTATAGGTTTAATAGGATCACTTCGTGTTACCAATGTGTTATGGGCGAAGGAAATTTCAGCCTGCTCTTGTGTGAGATATTCTTTACCTAATATACCATCGCAGCGCAGTACAAATGAGGATCTTACAACATGAAATTTTACGGGTTTGCCTAATAAGGTAATTATTGTGGTACCTAAAGTCTCCGTCGTATCCGGAGTTATTCCTGAGATAGCAACCGATTCATGAAGCGCGACTGAAACATTGTCGTCTAGGGCGCTTAATTTAATCACGTTTATATCCGCTCCTGTATCTACGAGGAAATATGCACAACCCATATTTAATTCCTTACCCATCATTTTTACTAATGGAGATTCTGGTTTTTCTACTGTTGCGATTTTTCTTGGTTCGCTAAAAATTTTACTGTTGCATGACGCTCCTTTTCCGAATGACTCGACGTCGCGTCCGTCCGTCGGGTCATTTGCGCGTTTAAATGATCGTTTCTTGAATCTTCGGATTTAGTATTTCTACTATAAGGAGATACAGGTCTTGGTGCCGAAGGCCCAGGAGATGGAGGTCTTGGTCTAGCCCCTTGCGAATATCCATCTCTTGCTGAACGTGATTGCTCGTTACTATGTGTATTGTAATGTGAATAAGGGTAATAATTCGGGTATGGCATAGGCGGATAGAAATAAGGCGAGTAGTACGGATGTGGAGGAAATCCCGGCGGATTGTAATAATGATTGCGTGATAGAGGTTTCAAAATTCCTATTGGCGGTCCGCTTACGTCTGGACTGGGACTCGGAGAGCGTGTACGATTCTCTTCTTCGTTTCGAATTGCATAATTTTTATAGCGAGGAGGGTTCATGGATTGGTGATTAGCGTAATCCTGATAATATGAGTTCGATGATCGAGAAAAGCCATTATTCTGATTAAATGATATCTTTTGAGTTTCATTCGAAGGTAATATTCCGGATTTCATTCGCGTTTCTATACGTACTGCAAATTTTCTCGCATCGTCTAAAGTTTTAGGGTCACGCGCATCTACTGAGCGCGCTATTTCATCTGGAAGTCCGCGAATATAAGCTTCCAATCCGCATTCTTTTAATGGCAATAGCATTTGTTCTGCCTTATCCCCATAACTATCCTCTAACGCAACTCGAGCTCCGCTAATTAATATGTTTAATCTGTCATAAAAATCGCTAACTGATTCCTCCTTTTTCATCCGAATATTTTCTATTTCGTGTTGATAATAAGGATAATTTTTACCCGGTGCAAATCTACCCTTTAAGTGTTTAATTAGTTCATTAACCGTATTAAATGTTTTTCCATATGTGCTATTCTGAATAGTCAGACACTCCGCCATGGAGGTCATCATTGCGCTTGCGTCTTGAGCCATGATTGAATATTTGTATAAAATATATATACAGAACTAGTCAATAAATATCATATAATGAACCAGCGTTACCACGACCACATTGATAAATTAGTAAAATAAAGAAATTTCATAAATTCTATCCGATTTCAATGAATATGAGCACCCAGGAATTTTTACAAGAAAATTCCTGGTATCCCACCGCTGCCACCAGATCTGTTACGTGCCGCGGCCTTTAGCGTTCGAGCGGCACGTTTTATACAAGCAAATTCGGACTAGGGATATCCCACAGTCGTTAGACTATCGGAAGTTGCTGTATTGAATGTTTTCGTAAGAAAAGCAAGGAGGCTCGCCGCGCTTGTAACAGTCAATTTTTTTATATTTTAAATGTCTAAGTACCTTATCAGAAGGATAAGGGGTAGATTTTGGGATCGTTGGTGCTCTAGTCCCATACGGGTCTTTTCAATGGAATCAGATAGGTAAATGATGAGTAGAATTTAATAGTAAATAAAGCTTTAATGATTAAATACTGAATGAAAGCAAAAACATAACAATGGAATAATAAAGTATGGAGAATTTCAACATATCATTGTAAACGGAGACCACTCCTGACTAGGGGAATCCCACAATCGATTGATTGTCAGAAATTGTCGTTAAACACCCAGTAATTTTAACAGAGATAAACGAAATGTACAGAAGAGGTAAAGGGTGCAACTCACCAGACAGTCACAGTAATGTAAATGACAATATAACTTGGATTCCGTTTCCTTTTTGGATTTTGGATAATTCTGATAGCCGGTATACCTAAATCAGAAAAGAGGATGAAACGCGAACACGCACACACTTGATTGTAGATAAAACACACGCAAATTGAATTATAACATGGAACACAATTTGAAATTAGAATAAATCGTTTAAAAGAATAAGTTATTTCACAGAGTTTAGTATAAGAAGTGTTTCAAAAATTAATAAAAAGAATTGTTTCGCAAAGTTAATAAATGATTTTGTTTCGCAAAGTCGAGTCTTTCACGCGGATTCACTATAACCCGGGAACTCTAGCTCTAAGACACTTGCGGACCCAGCGACACGCACCTCACGATTTATCGTCACAGAGTGTCGCAGCTTCCCGCTCTCGGCAGCGACCAGAGTGGGTCCGTACCGAAAATGCTTACGCTGCATTTTATCGCTCGGCCGCGTTACCATGGGCCCGTCTACTTGACGAGGCGGTGTATGTGTGTGTGTGTGTTCACGTTCATCCATCAGATTTCCGATTCAATATATGATCGATATTCGTATGCACAGGAAAATATGACATTCCACATCTCGAAAACCATACAATTTCGCACGGCTGAGGGCCGCTCTCTCAATGTGCATAATTTCATATACACAATTTCTGACTAGGGGAATCCCACAGTCGTTGGACTATCAGAAATTGTATTGGGTATTCAATTTTAACAACAATTTTTAATTAATTAATAATTCACGCAAGCGACAAAACCGTGGGAAGGCGCGACTCCCTGCACCGGATGTAAGGTATACAATTCCGTCAATCTTCTAAGAAGTGATCCAGTCTGCGCATTCCTGCTGTAGCCGTTACTGATTATGTTACAATGTTTAACGCGGCGGTCAGAGGTGCTCTCAACGAGGGTTCTCCCACAATGCTGCAAGGCATTGTTGAAATACATCCCTGCCGCTTACACAGAACGGATTCGGCACAACAGGAGAACCACTGGTCCTTTCGAACGCGACTATCTGGTGAGAACGCCGCTGCGTCAGCACCGCCTTATCGGTATCGCGGGACGGTAATGCGTCGAGGCGACGACGCTCCAAGAAAGGGGTTTTTGTTCTAGCAAAAATATTATTGATTAATGGGCAGGAGTATGATCAACGAGGGATTTCCCATAACGCTAGGCGTTGTTGATGCATACCCTGACCAGAAAGAAAAATCTTACGTTCCGGACGTAACAGGCCCTTATTTTCTCTCACCCCCCCCCCCCCCCCTCCACTCAATCCCACTCCGTGAAATTGAAATCTCCGGCAAAAGATCAGGCCTGATCTGGCAACCCTGGTTACCACTAATTGCACGGGGTTGACGCACTGGCGATGCGGGGCGTACGAGTGGATATTTCAAAGTTCCAAATAGAATATAAACCGAACTCGCGGATTCTACAAGATTAACTTTGATTCCGACAGAGACTTTAGCCTGATCGAAATGAATCTAACCAACTCTGTACGAGCGTGACACGACGTGACGTTACGCGTGACTCTATAGCTATTAACCGCTGAGGGTAGAAACCGAAGGGTTTATATAGTCCCAAAAATGAGTGGGGATGCGTTATGATTTTCCATATAAGGAAAATCCTTCGGGGTCGTCGTCGTGTCACTCCCGTTCTCACGGTCGCGATGCAGCTGGTAGAGATCTTGACCTCCATTAGTGGGGTTGATAAGCAAAAGGCTTTTAGGGCGTTTTCCCTTCGCAGACGCGAGCTCGAAAGACGGTTGAGAGCGACGTATGGGAAAATTCCACATACGTAACACTGTCCTACTACTTGATGAGTATACATTGCTGATCTTTGATTTCGAAACCAATGATGGATCTGTCTGAATTACATTTTTTGTATATATGGTGACTTCTTTGTCACTAAGTACTACATTTTGAACTGGGGGTATTTTATTATCTGTTTCATTAGAAATGTCACTTTGACCAATTTTAAATGGAGGACAATTTCCACAAGAGGGATTTTTATTAATTGTTCTACCAATTGCAGATTCATATTTGTGCACACAACGTGTGTATTGTGGATTTTGAGTGCATGGAAAATGTTCTATGCGATTTGTTTGAAACATTTGGATTAAATGTTGACGCATCAGCGCATGAGCGTACGTTACTTTGTCTGGTAATATTTTGAATAATAACGAGACAGCAAATGCAATCGCAAAAACTCCGCAATCCCGAGTGTTAGGTTGAGCTTGTACATGTGGAAATTTAATAAATTCTTCGTCTATTGCACCGTCATGTTTGTTCAAAAAAGGGTATAACATCTCCAGAAAAATTTTGTGATGACTATGCAATTTCGAGGAATTAAGAGAATCATAAATATAAACTCTTCTTTCATCATGTTTATAGAAGCTACAAACCCAGTGTCCCCCTGCATTGGTTCTAAAGTCTTCGGTTTGGTGCAAAATCTGTATGTGATCCTGATTTTCAGGAACTGGTTGAATTGTACCAGGCAATTGAATTCTCCACGTCTCGCGTGGTTTGTAATTCGAGTTAGCTTCTAATAATTTGTGAAAATATTCTATATGGTCATCTGATAACCATTCGCCTGTACTGATAATTTGCATATTATGACAACTGAGTGGTAAGATATTAATAATACTATTATTAATTATAGACATGACGAATTATATTTTTATTTTGTATGTTTCTAGTACACTATATAGTACAATAATATATATAAGCGTAGCGGTTATACTATCGCGGACGCCCAACTTTATTGAAAGTTGTTATACTCGAGACGTGGCGCACTGCAGCCTATCGAGTGATGTTATGCAGCAAGTAAAGCTTATTATTATTATATTATTATTATCAAATACTCGAAGGAGCGCCCAGCAGCTCAGCGAGTGTACTTTACTTTTCTTTTTTTTAATATTCCAACCTATAAAAAACGAAAAATTTGTAGTAAACACTAAACTAATATATCATACGTATTATTATATATAAATAAATGTAAACGTCACTTACCAAATATAATATTTTCTCTTTTGCTTCTGCTACTAAGAATTGTTGAATTTCCTTCCAAGGAACTCGATACTAAAAAGATACACATTTCAATAAAGAAATAGGTTAGCAAAAATCTGCGCAGACTATTATTTTACACATGTAATGAAACAAACAATAACCTATTCGTTGAAAATATGTTCGTTTCATTATGCGTACATCTTAATTAATAATAATGAAGCACACTTACATGCAAGGAAATCACAAAGAATGTTCGGACGCCGTGTCATGCATGAGCTCCGGTCGTCCACTTTGTGTTTTGACGTGCCCGTCGGTCATATAGCGAGCCCTCCTCGTAAGTACCGAGAAAATGTGTCACCGGTCACATACCGCCGCGGTCCGGCGGAATCTTCTTTACCCTATTATTTATTCGGTCCGGATCTTACGTACAGTTAAATACTCATGTAGTATGAAAATACCATTTTGGCTTTTTGTCGAATGGGCCTTCGTTTTCGAAATATTATAATTTAAAGTTTCTAACGTACGTAGTAAACCAATTATATATATAGTAACCTACACCTAAGAAAGTTTCGTGGACACAACGGTAGCGCGTCAGATTGTCATCAGAGCAGCTTTTGGGGTTCAAGTTCCCCCGCGACTCTGTACCACTGTATTTTTCTTTTTTTAACAATTTTTTCCGTGGAAATATATTTTGTGGATATTACGTTTTATATGGTGAAAATACAGCTTTTTTAACGGCTATCCCACTTCACCTGCTCGACAATCGCAGGCGTCGAAAGTTTCGGAATGAAATATATTTTCGCAGTACAAGAATATGATATGAAAACACCGGTGAAAGAGATGATTAGAATAATATGTTATGTTGTTATAAACGCATTCTTTTTTTAATTAACCTTAAAATTTACGTATAGTAATATGTAACATATATGATACGTAATATCCACAAAATATATTTTCACGGGAAAAATTAAAAAAAAAAAAGAGTATGAGAAGGAGTTGCTAGAGCGAGGGGTCTGGAACCCCGGCCGCCCTCGTGACAATCTGACGCGGTACTATTGTGTCCACGGAACCCTCTTGAACGTAGGTTACTATAGATGGTATATATCTTGATTACTACGTACGTTAAAAACTTTAAATTTAAATTACAATAGGTATTTCGAAAAAAAAAGGTCCATCGACAAAAAGCCGAAATAGTATTTTTTCTATTTTACTACATGAGTACTACGACTAGCGTTGCCACCCGTACTTTAAAATAAAGTATCTTACGTTATTGACATATTTCAAAATAATAACAATTACTCTGTAATGCTAAAAGCAATAGAAAATATGTTTGAAATAAATAAAAACTAATAAGATTAAAATTTACTTTTTATTTGTTGAACGAACATTTTTTTTATACCCCACGAAAACAAATGTACGTTATTTTTCTGTAAAAAAGATGGCAACCCTAACTACGACCCCCATATACTGTTGTTCCAAAAGCGATTTCCACATCCGTGGCGTCCCCTTGTTAGCTTCCCGGCTAAAAATCAATGAAAATTCAAAAAGCCCGCGGCAGAATGTGTCCGTATCTATGCCAAAAGCGGGCTCCTTAAAAAACAAATGAGCAGCGGAGGAGCTCGCCTCATCTTGCACGTAGTGAGAAAGAAAGATCATTCTCGATTGTCGATCGTACCACGATAGACGAAACCATGGCTGAAAATGTAAGTAATAAATTATAATATATATTCATGATTCGTGAGATTTTTTCCTCACATAAATTCTGATTACAAGCGGCGTATGATAGAAGAAAGTCATAGATCTAGTGCAAGGATACATATTGTTCAATTGCAAATTGAATTGGAAATTCGGATTATAAAAGTAAAAATTACATTACATTACATTATATACCCTGATAACCATCTGACGCCAATCTGACATCAGATTGGTAGCAGAGTCTGGCATGAGAGCGCAGAATCTGACGTCAGATCCGTAGTCGTCTGTGTCCGCATTTGGCTGCGTTCTGAGGTACAGAATCTGATGTCAGATTCTGATGTCAGATCGGCAGCAGATGGACAGCAGATTCTGCCGTCTGCTAGGCACAGCCAACAGCGCCATCTGTGGGCCAGAATTTTCAAACAATTCCCTACCCGTGACGTCACATGCCCGTCCCTACCCTTACATAACCATCTAGCGGATTCTACAGTATATTAAATAATTCATTCTAGTTATTTAAAACAGTATTTATTTGTTAATAATATACAGGATCGGAGATTACAATTGTTACAAAATAAGTTGCACATATAAATAGGAAGAGCGACTTTCCACATTTAAATTTACAAATCCACGTCCCGTAACCACTGGTACCTAGTAGGGGCGATATCAGAAAATTTCATTCCATATTTTGAAGAAGTACCTGTACCTGCACCTCACAATCAACGAAATTTAAATGGATTCGCTGTTCGTGAGGCGCTAATTGCTCGGCTGTTCAACTAAGAGACGGATTGCTCTATTTCCTTTCCCAAAGTCAACGAATAATCGTCGATTCTCCATGCGTGCTTCGAAAGCTGTCATACGGAAAACACCTCTAGACACTGTTGGCATACGATTATTTATATTCGCCAGTCCTTCAATAATTCTCGATAAAATACCATTACAGAGTCCTTATTAAATCGAAATCGCCTTTTAAATTCATCTTCATCGTAATATTCAAATGGATTTTGCACGTCTCGAATATACCTTCTAACGACTCTATTGTCCGCTATATAATCATCTTCGTCAATATCGCTAATATCAATATTAATGTCGATATATATTATGTATGTACTAAATAAAATTAAATGGAGTCACAACTATCTCAGGTGTTTTTATTTTTATATTACATCACTTTAGTGGTTGGGTTATGATTAGGGAATTCAATCCCGGGATCCCGGCTGTTTAAAAACGTAAGTTACTTTATGAACTGAAAAATATAAAAATGGAATCCCAAAAACAGCCGGGATCCCGGGATTGAATTCCCTAGTTATGATTGAGGAACAAACATGTTTCATTTTTATATATTTATTATATTTTTATTTTGATAAAAGCAAGCACTACACGCCAGTAGAATAAAGTTGTTTTCTACATATAATTGACAATTACAAACATGTGATAAAATGTAAAAGGAGTAACATGAACAAAAATATGTGATGAATTTAACTCATCATTGACGGTGCAAGAGGTAAGAAGCAAATAACTAACGAAAAACAGAGCAGATTCGCTACAGGTGGAGGACCTGAAATGCCCTCCACAGAAGTAGACCCTGGAAACCTATATAGAGTTTGACGTTCGAGCTTTTTCCTTTTTTAGTAGCAGTTCAGCTAATTCGGCTTTTGCTAAAGCAGCTCTAATTTCCAATGCCTGCATATTTTTAAAATGCTCTTCTTTCATTACAGCCATTCTCTCCTCGTGTTGCATAATACTTTTCACTCTTAACGCTTTCAACTCCTCTTCGGATTCTATAAATTTCTTCGTGTTTTTTTTACTTTTTTTTATTTCGGATCCTGTTTCTGACGTTGGTGTATTAACTTCCAGGTCAATCACACCTTCATTGTCATTAGCGTCGTCATTAGGAAATGAGTCAATACTTTCATACAGCATCTGTGTTCCATCTAAAATTCAGTTAAAGTTACTATTCTGTGTTCAATAAGATTTAACTACTATTGATAAATGAATTTACGTTCTATTTCTGCAGCATTCATGTTAGATGAAAATAAGTTTGGCGTAGTGGCCATCAAAGATGGCACTATTGCCGCAATTTCCGGGTCGACTTCTATCGAGGGTGCTTCTGGCCCTCCACCTGTAGCTAGTCTTCTCTGTTTTTCGTTAGTTAATTGATCGCGGTGGGCATGTTTCATATTTGTCCACAGCTTTTTTAATTGTTGCACGGTTCTCTTCAAAATAAGAGAAAATTAGTACAAAATGATATGTATGCTGTTGGTTGTTTCATCTCTGTGCTTCTTACCTCTTGCACCGTCAATGACGAGTTATTAAATTCATCACATATTTTTGTCCATGCTAACTCTTTATCACGTAATGTGTTCACGTTACTCCTTTTACATTCAATCACATGCTTGTAATTGTCGATTATATGTAGAAAACAACGTTTTTCTACTGGTGTGTAGTGCCTACAACGAATTTTGTCCTCTGCCATCATGTATAATTGGACTGAAACTAGAATACTGGAAAAAATTAATAAACAAAGCGTTGCCAGGGAAATAGTTTAGTGGAGTGGCCATCACACATGTAACAGGGTGATCCTGGAGCAACTGGATTTTTGAGAAAAAATTGCGATATATCAAAATTGATCTTTGTTAAGTTTATACTAAAAATGGGAATATTTTTCAATTTCGGTTTTACATTTTTAATTAAATTGGTACTACAAAACGTTAAAAAGCAAGAAGGGTATATATTTTTCTTTACCACCATCCCAAAATTGCCCCCCTTGATACCTGTTTCATAAAAACAACATTCTTTATTCTATCGTATCGAAGTCCTGGAAGTCATCGTGAGGCACCACGGGGGGTATACTCGCCATTCCGGAGACTCTCCGATAAACTGTTCCCCCGGCATCGCTATAATATAACCTCGACGCTCACATGCATTACAGTTTAGTGGTTGGGTTTATATATTTGTTCATTACATAAATCAATATAAATCAATTTTACATCTAATTTCCTTGATTATGCTCCGAATTACGTTGTTCCTGAAATCATTATAAAGCACCGCGAGGGGTTATCCTCGCCATTCCGGAGACTCTCCGATAAACTGTCCCCCGGCATCGCTATAATATATCCTCGACGCTCACACGCATCACTCACTCACGTTCGAGTATCCTACTCCGCCGTCCACCAAGGAACGAACGGAATATCCTTCATCATTGGTTGTTCTAACAGAATTATTCCGAAAGTTTCCGAACGTGATTGAGCAAATGCTTGAGTAAATGCTTTATAAAGTAAATGGATACGTCATACAGGGTGTCCCAGAATTGATGTACATCCCGGAACATACAATATCCTGATGGAAAAAGACATCGAAAAGTCCTTAACCGTTTTGGGATCCGGGGTTTCGTTTTCGAGATATTAAGAAAAAACCCCGACCAATCAGAGCGCGAGCTTTCCGCTGGAGCTCCCGCGCTAGCGTGGCCGCGCGCCGGGCCGCGCTGCGACTACGAACAAGCAAGGCGGCATGCATCGCAGGAAATTGCGTAGAATGGCAAATGAAAAAGACATAACAAAAAAATCTAACCTTTTGCCATGGTTGGTTTGCCATTTAAAGTGAATAACGAATGAAGGATGAATGGATGAAAATCATATGTAACGTAAAAGGACAAAAACACAGTTGTTTTTTTTTTTTTTTTAGAAGAATCGAAAATACTAATTATTTGGAGTGAGAGGATAAAGAACATGTAAATTTCCTTTTCTAATAACGTACACACGAAAAGGTAAGGCAACAGGGAACGAGTGAAAAGTGATCGTAGTTCGTTATTGTGACAAAAATCCGTAGTTCAATAACGGCCAACACTGGTTGTTGATAATGAATAAGTCCGTTTAAAAACTGGGAAGAAAAATTTGCGTACGGAAATTTGGAGAGTTATCGCCGGAAATAAACCATAGCCTGCGTTAAATTTAAAAAATATTAGTCGCCAATAATGTAATTAAAACTCACCCGTTCGGAAATTCACCTGCAGCTTGAAAACCTGTGTCATTAGGTCACTGAACCGATCCTGGTCATCGACAGACGCGCCGAGTGTACAGCTGATTTCAGGTACACGACACCATCCAAAGTTAAGGGTCGAAACGTCAAGTGCGTCCGGGCCGCACATGTACCGAAGTCACTTCACTGTACGCCTACTAACACTGATCACTTAATGTATTATTAGAACGTGTTCTTTCTACGTTATAAAAATTGATGGAAATGAATTTTTACTTGGCGTTCGGAGCCGTGAGTATTCCCGCGCACATTCTCACGCTGCAGCACTTGCGTCCCCGTTGTTCGGGGGGTACACCCAGAACATCGCGTAATACTCTCGAGCAGTGAACATTTCTGCGACGTGATTGCTTTCTGACTGACAAGATTTTTTCCAAGCGACTTCTTCTACCCCCAAATAGTTTCTCTCGTTCCATTATGAGTTGAACCCCACCAGGCCAAGAGGCTTCAGGTAGAAAGAAGCCAGCACATTTTCGAAACACATGTGCTGGGCAGAAGTGCGACGAACGGGCTATCGTGCTCTTTTACAAAGGTCCGCGTTCCGTCCTTTTACTGCCAATGTGCCCATTGCTTCGAGGTAGGCAGTAGACACCACGTGTTTTGGTTCGAAAGGGTCCGAAGAGAAGAGAAACAGAAAGTCTTCGAGTTGCTATAAAGAAGAAAATCCTGTTTCCTGTTTCCCTTTTCCGATACCCTGAGTTCACGTCTGCTACGAAGCGGAACCAACTAAACCATAAATTACCCAAAACTGTAGGAAACCGTTGTCTACCGCGACCCTAGCGAAATGCTCTGGCCGAACAGCCTGATTAATTTTTGGGAACTAGCAATTAAAAAGCATTATTTAACATCAATACGGCTCGCGAAGAGACACAGGAAGAAAGAAAGCATGTAGTTCGCTGACTGCACGTAGTCCGGCCTGCTTTGTCCTACCTTCCAATTGAAGACGGATCCCTTATCTCTCGAGTATAAACACGCGCTCGAATTTCAAAACAAAAGCACGCGTCGACGTATTCCGTGCGAGAGACAGTGGCCTTGAAGTCCGATTGGCCCTAATCTAACCAATCTGCCCTGCATCCCTCCCAAACGGCCACTGTTCTGAAGAGGCCCTCTTCACAGTAATATCTCCTCCCCAAGGCCCACCTTCTCTCGCACGGAATACGTCGACGCGTGCTTTTGTTTTGAAATTCGAGCGCGTGTTTAGACACGAGAGATAAGCAGGCCCGATTGGTTAGTTCGGGACCAATCGGACCTCAAGGCCCACCATCTCTCGCACGGAATACGTCGACGCGTGCTTTTGTTTTGAAATTCGAGCGCGTGTTTAGAGACGAGAGATAAGCAGGCCCGATTGGTTAGTTTGGGGCCAATCGGACCTCAAGGCCCACCATCTCTCGCACGGAATACGTCGACGCGTGCTTTTGTTTTGAAATTCGAGCGCGTGTTTATACTCGAGAGATAAGCGATCCGTCTTTAATTGGAAGGTAGGACAAAGCAGGCCGGACTACGTGCAGTCAGCGAACTACATGCTTTCTTTCTTCCTGTGTCTCTTCGCGAGCCGTATTGATGTTAAATAATGCTTTTTAATTGCTAGTTCCCAAAAATTAATCAGGCTGTTCGGCCAGAGCATTTCGCTAGGGTCGCGGTAGACAACGGTTTCCTACAGTTTTGGGTAATTTATGGTTTAGTTGGTTCCGCTTCGTAGCCGACGTGAACTCAGGGTATCGGAAAAGGGAAACAGGAAACAGGATTTTCTTCTTTATAGCAACTCGAAGACTTTCTGTTTCTCTTCTCTTCGGACCCTTTCGAACCAAAACACGTGGTGTCTACTGCCTACCTCGAAGCAATGGGCACATTGGCAGTAAAAGGACGGAACGCGGACCTTTGTAAAAGAGCACGATAGCCCGTTCGTCGCACTTCTGCCCAGCACATGTGTTTCGAAAATGTGCTGGCTTCTTTCTACCTGAAGCCTCTTGGCCTGGTGGGGTTCAACTCATAATAGAACGAGAGAAACTATTTGGGGGTAGAAGAAGTCGCTTGGAAAAAATCTTGTCAGTCAGAAAGCAATCACGTCGCAGAAATGTTCACTGCTCGAGAGTATTACGCGATGTTCTGGGTGTACCCCCCGAACAACGGGGACGCAAGTGCTGCAGCGTGAGAATGTGCGCGGGAATACTCACGGCTCCGAACGCCAAGTAAAAATTCATTTCCATCAATTTTTATAACGTAGAAAGAACACGTTCTAATAATACATTAAGTGATCAGTGTTAGTAGGCGTACAGTGAAGTGACTTCGGTACATGTGCGGCCCGGACGCACTTGACGTTTCGACCCTTAACTTTGGATGGTGTCGTGTACCTGAAATCAGCTGTACACTCGGCGCGTCTGTCGATGACCAGGATCGGTTCAGTGACCTAATGACACAGGTTTTCAAGCTGCAGGTGAATTTCCGAACGGGTGAGTTTTAATTACATTATTGGCGACTAATATTTTTTAAATTTAACGCAGGCTATGGTTTATTTCCGGCGATAACTCTCCAAATTTCCGTACGCAAATTTTTCTTCCCAGTTTTTAAACGGACTTATTCATTATCAACAACCAGTGTTGGCCGTTATTGAACTACGGATTTTTGTCACAATAACGAACTACGATCACTTTTCACTCGTTCCCTGTTGCCTTACCTTTTCGTGTGTAGGGTAACTGTACCTAATATCGCCACTGTTCCTAATATCGCCATCCCCTGTATCTTGCAAAGTAAGCAGTAAAATTTATCGGTTATGCACTAAATTAGTGCCTAACCATATGTAGGAAGACATGCTGTAATTGCAGCGTCATGTGATCAACGATTACAAAAGGGGAAGGATTTTGGAGAATCTTGATAGTGGAAAAATTTATTGGACTGTCACAATTTTAAATCACATTCGAAGGAGAAAAGTCTAATAATTCCATGAATATAAGACTATCTACTAGAAATACCTGATTAATAATGTACTTAAGGTATGAAATCGATTCAAATATGTTCCGTGATGAAAATACTGTTTTTCTTTTAGCAGTATGGGTGTTCCGAATACCGCCTACCGGAGAACAATGGTTTCGATGTAATGTTTGTTCCAGGTGGGGTTGCGAAATGTGCCGAGCAACCGAAATAAACTTTATTTGTCCAATATGTACATCGGAATGTGGAAAATAAAATATTTTAAAAATCTATATTTGTAAATTTCTATTTTTCTAATATAAATAAAATCAAAGATGGATAAAAATACATTTATAGTGCAAGAAATAATAAAATCACCTGTGAAAATGACTTAAAAACTCATATATACATGAATTAATCAATATTTCTTGAGTTGGCGATATTAGGTACACTTTTTTCAGGACCCGATTTTTGCATGTCTTACGTTTCTTGAGTCCTAATTAAAATTTTGTAGGTTTCAACGATTCTAACTTATGCTACATGAAAGATGAATAATCTCTCTTTACTTTGAAACAAACTGCATGCAAAAATATCAATTATTATTCAATTGGCAGCGATTTAACTTTTGCCTGGCGATATTAGGTACAGTTACCCTACGTTATTAGAAAAGGAAATTTACATGTTCTTTATCCTCTCACTCCAAATAATTAGTATTTTCGATTCTTCTAAAAAAAAACAAAAAAACAACTGTGTATTTGTCCTTTTACGTTACATATGATTTTCATCCATTCATCCTTCATTCATTATTCACTTTAAATGGCAAACCAACCATGGCAAAAGGTTAGATTTTTTTGTTACGTCTTTTTCATTTGCCATTCTACGCAATTTCCTGCGATGCATGCCGCCTTGCTTGTTCGTAGTCGCAGCGCGGCCCGGCGCGCGGCCACGCTAGCGCGGGAGCTCCAGCGGAAAGCTCGCGCTCTGATTGGTCGGGGTTTTTTCTTAATATCTCGAAAACGAAACCCCGGATCCCAAAACGGTTAAGGACTTTTCGATGTCTTTTTCCATCAGGATATTGCATGTTCCGGGATGTACATCAATTCTGGGACACCCTGTATAAGCAATAGCTTATTCCAAGCAAATGCTTAAGATCATCTTGAGCAACGACTATGAATACCTGATGTCTTCAGGCAAACAAGATCGTCTTCTAGAAGATGATCTCAAGCATTTGCTCAAGACGCGACTGTGAATACCGCCCTAAGAAGAAAAATCGTACCATTTTCGACAGATCCATGAGTCGATATTACGATATCTCTGTCATGCGTGGACCGATTTTATTGAAATTGGTCTTATTCGAAAGCCGATATGCGGTTTACATAAGAAAAATGCCTTTAAATTTACAAAATATTGCAGGCGTGATGAGATATTAATGTATAAATGTCAGAATTAGGTTAGAGTGTCTCCGCGACGAGTAAAAGGTACACGGCAGCGACATCGACATATACCGGGTGTTTTTCATGTACTTGGCGTCGAGACGCTACCGCGTCTCTAGATACGTGTCTAAAATTTCATCAAAATCGGTTAACGTTGGTCTGAGCTACAAACTTTTAAAGATCGCAGAATAAGGTCGAGAATCGCGGAAATTCCCGAAATCAGCGATTTTCGACCTTATGCTGCGATATTTGAAGGATTGTAGCTCAGAGCAACGTTAACTGATTTTGATGGAATTTTAGACACGTAAACAACTTACTTCAATCTACAAACGGGTTTTTTGAATTTTCATTACAGGCTCGCAAAAACAGTTTAAAAAACAACCTTTACTATTTTTATCGCTATTCCGGCCAATTGAATTTTTTTTCAAAACGACGAAACACATCACTTAGCAAACTAATCCTTTTAGCTAGTTTTAGATAGTTCAAAATATTTACTTCATTCCTAACCTTGTGTGGCCTTGAAGGTCAAGGTATACCAAGTGGTTGAATTTGTCTTGACAGTCGCTTTCATATTGGGTAATCAAATATATAGCATTGAATTTAAAAACCTGAAAGTCACCCTCGTTTCAAGGAAAATATTGCGAACACCAAAACTTGAGATACCGTATTATGTTGGATATAAAACACAGTAAGAGTTTTCCTCCTTCAGTTTTTTTTCAAATACATAACCATTTTCGAGAATCGTGTTTAAGAATATCAGGTATAGCCGCTTGGCCGGTGCGCATCGACGCAGCGTCAACTTTCGGCAATTTTTACAGGGCCAATTTTAAAATGTCCGTATTTTTTAAAAAATTTCCTTCAAGGGGAAGGATAGAACTATATTCTAATTTTTTTTCAGATTTTTAAAATCGCGCCCGATGTTAAAAACCTGCATTTTGTTTAAAATAATTGCACAAAAATGGTTCACATTTTTTTTTAAACTGAAATAATTTTTCTTAAAACTTCAATGTCTTCTCTATAAGCACCGTAAAGCTCATCTCCATCCGTTTACTACTTCCATAGCTATAATGTATTGAAATAAAGTTAGGACTTCACTTCAAACAGCTGTAAAATCGACATTTATCAAAAATTTGAAAAATCCTTTGAGGTACGTATAAATACCACTAAAGACTACAACATATTCAAATTTCAGCAATCTACGAAAACTTATTCCGAAATCTGTCCGAGTTCGCATGGAATGTCCCTTTGTTCATCTTTTTATGCTGTACTTGTACAGACAAATTCCTTCGAAGGCGTACCTTTCGCTTTATATTTGCTAGCTTCCCCAATTTCTTCGATTTCAATTCAAATTTATTACTTACCATTTGTTTCGTAGATGACGGCAATCGACCAGACCGCGGCGGTGCGTGCTGTGTGTGCCTTTGTGCACGGGCGACACACATATTCATACCATGCGGGCATTTATGCGTATGTGCAGAATGCCTGCCAAAATTAAAGCGAAGAAAGTGCTGCCCCGTTTGCCGTGCGGGCTACGACATGGTCGTAAAAACCATTTTAACGTAATTTGAGGTATACTGTTTACAATACCTTCTCATGCGTATGTCAAAAACTGAATAGTTATCATAATATGGTATAACATCGTTGCAGGAACAAACTGAAAACCGGGGGAGGATATTCAATTCTAGTGGAATAGGCCTACTGGGGACACCACTTAAAAAAAAAACGCATCGACGATAGTACCTCTAGGGTGATGTGGAAATCTATTTTATTCAAGTGTAATACACACTGTCCCTTCTACACGTCCCAGAACTTCAAGCGCCTTCCGTCACCGTGAGCAGAGTACATTCGTGACCACTCAGCCATCGCTTTAGGCTAGTTATACATGTACAGTGGCGGGCGAAAGAAAGTTTACAACTTTCAAAATCGCATAACTTTTTTAGAATTGGTCCAAACGACATGAGTTTTTTTTTTTTAGAACCTAAAAGGATTAGTTTGCTAAGTGATGTGTTTCGTCGTTTTGAAAAAAAATTCAATTGGCCGGAATAGCGATAAAAATAGTAAAGGTTGTTTTTTAAACTTTTTTTGCGAGCCTGTAATGAAAATTCAAAAAACCCGTTTGTAGATTGAAGTAAGTTGTAAAAATCACAAAAAATAGAAGATAATAATAATTACAAAATTAAAAAAAGATATGAAATCAAAATGAGCTGCTAGTACATAAAGATGCTTTCCAACTGCGCTTTAGATGACACAACTACATGTGCACAGCTAAAATTCCATTACTCATAATGGCTATTTATACAAAGAAAAAATGTATTAAATAATAATATGCAGATATATTTTTATACAAATAAATATTTTAATACGAATAAATATTTGATTCAAAATACTTGGCGAATAATACTTGGAGACACAGATTCATACTTCTCCGTTGCACTAGTCGAACGGCCGTCGTTTTGTCGCCGTCCAGACGGTTAGTGTGAATCTTGCTTAAGCCGTCTGCTTGGCTGCCGAGCACACGAACAGGGGTAGTGATATGCTCCTGCGCAGTGCGATGGGAAGAAAGTGGGGAACGACGGTAGGTCATAGTGGGGGTAAGCGTTTGGTCCCGCGTCCCATGATTCTGGCATCAGTGGGCGGCATTCTGCTTAGAGCATCGTCCGAAACTAGTCCTGTAACAGTAACAGTAACAGTTCAAAAGTTTAAAATTTTCCTTCACGCTCTAGTGTACCGCGAGTGCCCTGTTTCTTTACCCGTAAGGAAGGGTTCTCATAAGACCTTCTTAAGTATTCCATCAATATTGAACTCCAAGGAGCCACATAATATCGGAGCTTAAACACTCTGGCCGCCATGGGGTCTTCGAACCCTCAACGTATGATGAAGGCTCGACAATAGTCACACTAACTGCTGCCAAACTGGTAAGTGGATCGGAATTTAATAACTCTTATAATAAAAATTCTAACAAAAAACCCACCATGCCTGGTGGCAAGCGTAGAGCGGATAATACGCTAAATTCGCAACTGGACTCTACAACTTCAGATAAATCTGAATCCTCACCTAACATATCTCAAACTCACTCTATCAATTATTCTTCTGCTTCGACCAGGCAGGGTAAAAAAAACACTATTAATAAAAAACAGAAGGTATCTAAAACAACCTCAGATTCAGAAAATAGTTTTCCTCCTGTTCTTAGTCCCGTCTCGCACGTGGACCAATCTGCTCCCATAATGGAGGTCACTGTGACCCCAAATATTTCCTTTTCAAATCGTTTCGCCTTACTCGCTGCGCTCTCTCGTCCTGACGACTTGTCAACATCATCTACTAACACAAAAACCAAAATACCTCCTGCCGTAACGGGCCAAACCGCTCATGGTCAAACAAACAAATCGTTCACCCGAAGATCACAACACTGGGGCTACCAATTTCAAAACGAATACAGGGTGATTGGCACGAAACGCCTGATCCGCCTCGCAACCGTGACGAGGTCAACCCAAACCCCCGTGGTGTCTCTCGGAAGGCTTTTAACCCTCGGAAGGGTTGGAGTACCTAATAGGAAGTGAGAAATCTTCGAATACCTGCAAGAGGTAGAAGGGGGGGGGGGCATGATTAGCGGCCTGTACCCAGCAGGGTGTCGGTTAAGACCCCGCTGAGGGACTTCACACCTAAGTCGCTATGTATGTCCAGTTAAAGCTATATAGCAGTGTTTCCCTAACTTTCTTGAGTAAATTTAATAAAGTAAAGAAAACATTAAAAATAGATGTTCCAGAAAATAATTCTAATTTGATAATATTAAAAAAAGACCCAAATACCGTGGCACCCCCAAAAAACATTTCGCAATTCACCAGTTGGGAACTACTGATATATAGCTTTAACGCTGTTATCGAACTTAACTGTCGCTATATTTTTAATCTGTACAATATTAAATGTCCATATCGACAGGTATATTTTGGAACAACGGCGGGACAATTAATAGTAATCGATGGTCACGGAGCGATGGTATCAGAAGTACAATTGGCGGCCGGTATCACTTGGATGGCTTGGAGCGCCGTGAAGTTTACAATGTAACAGGGGGTCGACGATATAACGGACGATAGATCTCATAGAGGTACTAGGTTTCTATAAAATAGCACATTTTCGCGTAGTTGTGTGCTTGGCACTTTTAAATTGCTGCATTCGAACGAATTAAACTCAAAGTTGCTTATTCTAGAAACAACTCTGCTCATAGCCACCCTTAACAGTGGTTTTAAAATTAAACAGAAACTGCTACTGTTCAAAAACTTCCTTGATAGGAATCCTTGCGACTTCCTCCCCGACCGATCACACCCCTGTAAACTTCCTACTTCCCATTTCATCACTGTCGATCTAGAGAGGGCACTAAAATTACACAATTGAAGAAGGAGCATTACGTGTTTACAGACGACAGGAATTACGTGCTAGCAGTCTGCCTGGCTGACGAGAACATCGTCATGCTGCGGCCATTCGACGACGTGTCGCCGATCACAAAGTTGTTAGCGATCGCTGGAACGGAAGACTCGGATAGCCCGCGGAGCAGCCCGCACGAGTACACGAACCTTTTGAAGTTTTATTCGGTCACAGGCACCCTTGTCTATACAACAGCGATACCGTACACGCAGGTACGTACATATATTTTTAACAACGACCGCTTATCTATCCACGGCATTATGTTTCTAACGCACGTTAATTCTGCCTTTATCGATATTAGTGCCCAGTGTCAGCACTCACGTGGGGCCACAACGACAGTAGATTTTTCGTCGCGACCGGGGCGCTCCTCTGTATTTAAATAACTATTTTTGCTTCCGAGCCCCGCTATCATGCTCAAGTATCTGAGATACCGCTCATATATTTTACAGGCGGGTAGCCTCGTTGCAACTGTTATCTCGCCTGGCTGTGAGAGCAGCTTTGACGAGGGAGACCAGTGTCCAGCAACTTCCATTGCCGCCGAGATTGAGAGCATCCGTCGCCGCACTTTTCGCTAGTACAATAAGGTAAAACATCTCAACTTTCATTGGAAAGGGAAACGTATACATATTGCAATTGAAAATTTATAATGTTTAAAGGCGTTGAAAGGACGAAAAATATAGGGAAAAAGCCTTTCAAACTTCAAGTGTCATTATTTTTTCAAAAAATGTTATTTTTATAATTTTTTTCTAGTCTAGTCCACGAACGAGTTCCATGCCTTTTAGTAATCCGACATTGTTTTTTACTTCAGACCAATGGTTTGGGTGCTACAGGTTCCACCAATTTGGATGAATTCTTTGCCGCCCCCACTTTAACGACTCCCCAGTGCCGTCGGCATTGATTAATTATAAAACAAACAATTTATTTCTATAGTTGAAGACATCCTTAATTCAATGCAACAAGTCCCATTAAATTATATGTCGTGGGTTCCCTTCAATTAATTCCTAAAGATCATCTATAGTTTTTGAGCACTAGACAGCCTCTTAAGTCAACTGTACTTTCTGTTATACGAAATGACAACCACACACTTCATTACAAAAAGTACCATCAACTAACCATTTCTACATCGTCCAGACAATATTTGTAGAAATAAAAAATGAAATAAGAAATGAGACTTATTCAATCCCAATTAATGTATTCCACTGTGCCTGTAGATGTTCGGTACCAGAACCAAAGGAGCTGAGGCGTTTCGTGTTGCGACCTCCTCCTGGAGGAGGATGATTACACTGCACCATGCTCAGACACGCGGTGGAGCCGGTGCCATGTTACACATTATATCTAGAATATCTGGGAGGATTAGTGCCCCTTTTAAGAGGCAGGAGGACAACCAAAATCCGGCCAGAGTTCGTGATATTCGATCCGCAAAGTCAGGACACCCTGCATGTCGTTAAAGATACATCGCAATGCCCGTCGTTCAGTGATGGATCCGATACAGAAAGGGACACAACCGACAAGAGGAAGAACAGGCGGAAAAAGGACCTCACTTACGTAGACACCCTGCCCGAGGTAACACTTTACTTTGAGTTTCATACCGCTGAAAACTTTATCGCTGTAACTAGCTATGACTTTCATTCATTCGAAAAAAAACCTGTGCAATACAAGAGTCCACGCCGCGCGTCGAGTCGATGCAAGATTGCGTGATGTAGCAAAGTTTAACGAGCCCTCCGAGCCTTAGGCTACATAGTAAAGTCAGTCGCGTGACTAGCAGTGTCGCAAGACGTATCTGTTTGCAGCACGCGAGGCTGGTCGAAGTAACGTCCAATATCTGGGGCACGAAATTCAAGTTTCACGGGCTGGCGGACTCGGTGTCTGCGAACTTAGGCCATGTTACTTATCGGACGTCGTTGCTGCATTTGCAACCGCGACAAATGACCCTGGTGATGACGGAACTGCGCGCCGACGTGCCAGCAGGTATAAATCGCGATCGAATAACGAGAAGCCCATTAATCCTGAGCTGGGACATTTCTCTCGCAGGTCCGGACCCGACGGTCAATCCGAACCTATTTTCCGAAGACGAGGAGGAGTCGTTCCAGGAGCTCCAAGGTGCCACGAGAAGCACCTCCGAGGCGCAAGCCCCTCCAATAGCGCCGATGACTCCCCGCAACGCGCGCCTAAACTCCAATCGGCCGAAATCTCAAATTTCCAACCAGTTTATGGCCAGCGAAGCCTTACCTGCCACCCTGTCGAGGGTCGAGAATTACGAGAGCGAGTTTCCCTACGTGGACCTGCAGGAAATGGGTAACTTGTACGAGAACTGAAGAACCACCACCACGAACATCTACCGTACTCCGCCGAAGCACATCCCGCCGAGATGGTGCGACGTCCTAGCGCTTCAGTCCCCGAAGAACGCGGTTGCGCCCACTCAGACCATCATCGCGACTTCGAACACAGGGGCAGACTACTCGAACAACATCCAAAGAATGAAGTCCGCTCTAGCCGATCAACAGACCGGCATGGTTACGAAGAAAGAGCTAGAGAATAATAAGTTCAACCAGATATCGCAGGATGATAAAACAGCACCGACATCCTGCGCCTCAGCCATCCCCTGAAATCAGCATGTAACCGTTACATCCTGATTTCATTGCGATTAATTTGATTTGATTTGTGATGACTAGGTAATTTTTTAAACCCCTGTTTTCTTGTATGTTGTGCATAGTTTCATTTAGGAGCTCGGCGTTAGCTCTTACAATTTGCATTTGTCCTTTGATTGTATTTTTTATTCTACTATTCTGTCTTTTTAGGGAGTCTATTTGGTCATTGATTTTCTTTCTGTCTTCGGAATCCATTAGCCCGAAGAGAGATTTACCTATGTAACCTAATCCGTCTATTAACCCGCGACGCTGTTTTTGCGTTGAGCTTATTGTTTGTTAGACGTAAGTAAGGAGTTTGGATACGCGGTCGACTTTGCTTTGAATTTTCGTGCCAAACGTTTTACAGAATTTTTGTAAGTTATCGAGAGAAGGTGTTTTACACTGAGCGAGTATGTCATATAGTGCTGCCTGGAGATTTGATTCGCGTCTGTAAATGGAGGATATGTCGACGTGTAGTATTAATTTCGAACTATCTCGGTAAATCTGTAGATCGCCTATGTTTTCGAAATAAACGCCTGGGTGGTCTTGAAATTCTTTTATAGCGAAGTCTGTGTCAGAGGTTGTGAAGTTCGTGTATCCTTTCTCTATTTAGAGCTTGGAACATCCGACCTCGCCGGGGTTTATTAACATCAGGTTTCGGCGTGTCGTGCGCGAATATCGGGCAGACCGACGGCGCTTCTTTAGGGAAAATGAGTTGTGGATGGTCTTTGAGGACTCATGGGGGGTACAGGACTTGTTTGGTGAGTTTTATAGTGCTTTTGTATTTCGGTGTTGTTCATCCCTGGTCGTATACCCTATTTTAATTCTTTCGCGTCTGGTTATTGATCCAGCACGCCACGGGGATAGTTTTATAGGGGCTGCCTCTTCCCGCGTTTCGTGGAGTCTTCCTGACTCGTCGGACGACGAGTTCGAGCCCAGGCTACACACGCCTTAATACTTTAATATTATATGACAAAAAAATATATTTCTATTCGTTCTTTTTCACCCTACACCTGTGTCATGCTTAGAGTAGTTTTTTATTTCCTTCATTTCGTCCTATTCCCATCCTATTCTATAAAGTGTTTAAGTCGATTTGCGTGTACGCGAAGCGTTTTTCGCCCTTTATTTATAGTGTAATTATTATTATCGTGTGTGTTTTGGATCGTATACGAGCCTATCCAAGCGGGTGTTAATTTCTTTGATCGTCCGCGTCTCAATGTTTCGTCGTGTAGGAGTACTTGGTCCCCAATTTTGAAAGATCTGTTAGTTGCCTTTTTATCGTATTGCTTTTTTTACTTATCTTTGTTGATCCCTATAGTTTCGCGCGCAATACTATTTGTAGAGCGTAATCTTTTGCGTAATTCTTCGGCGTATTGGTCGTAGGTATACAGGGTGTCCCAAAAATGTTGCGTTTCCTTAAAGGGGGTGATTCTGGGGGTGATTTCAAACAACTTTTTCCTTTGCGAAAATGCTCTCCGATGTTTCGTTAACGAGATATTAATAAAAAGCACCGACCAATCACAGCGCGAGTCTGACGGCCGAGTTCCCGCGGTAGCGTGGCTACGAGCCGCGCTGCGACTGCGACGAGCAAGCAACTCGGCATGCATCGAAGAAACTTGCGTAGAATGGCAAATGAAAAAGACGTAACAAATAAAATCGAACATGTTGTCATGGTTTGTTCGTCATTTAAAGTGAATAATGAATAAAGGATAAATGGATGAAAATCACGTGTAACGTAAAAAGACGAATACGCAGTTTTTTTTTAGAAGATTCGAAAATAATAATTATTTGAAGTGGGAGGATAAGGAATACGTAAATTTCCTTGTGTTAATAACGTAGCCACGAAAAGGTAATGTAACAGGAAATTAACGAAAGGTGATAGGCGTTCGGTATTGTGATAAAAATCCGTAATTCAATAACGGCCAGCACTGTTGGTGGTAACGAATAAGTCTGTTTAAAAAGCCCGAATAAATATTATCGTACGGGTATTTAGAGAATTATCGCCGGAAATAAGCCATCGCTTGCGTTAAATTTAAAAATGAATTATCATCAATAAAGTAACTAAAACTCACCCTTGTTGGAAATTCACCTGCAGCTTGAAAATCTGTGTCACAGGGTCACCGAACCGATCCTGGTCATCGATGGACGTGCTCCGTGCACAGCTGGTCCCAGGTATCCTTACATTCCCACTACCCAAAGTTAAGGGTCGCAATGTCAGGTGCGTCCAGGTCAACGTACCGAATATTCACTTCACTGCACGGCTACTAACACTGATCACTTTATTTATCCTGAAGTATTCTTGGGCCGTGTACATTTCTGCGACGCGATTGCTAGCTGACTGACAGGATTTTTTCCAAGCAACTTCCGCTACCCCCAAGTAACTTCTCTGGTTCCATTATGAGTTAACTCCCACCAGGGCAAGAGGCTTTAGGTAAAAAGAGGCCAACACATTTTCGGAACACGTGTTTCGCAGAAGTGCAACGAACACTTTCACAAAAGCCCGCGCTCCGTCCTTCTACTGCCAATGTACCCGTTGCTTCGAGATAGAAAACAGACACCACGTGTATCGGTTCGAAAGGGTCCGAAGAGAAGAGACAGTCTTCGAGTTACTATAAAGAAGAAAATGCATACCATTCCTGTTTCCCCTTTCCGACACCCTGAGTTCACGACTGCTACGAGGCGGAACCAATTAAGTCAGAAATTATCCGAAACTGTAGGAAACCGTTCTCTACCGCCGACTCGCCGGACAATAAACCGCGACCCTGGCGAAATGCTCTGGCTGATCAGCCTGATTAATTTTGAAGAACTAGAAATTACAGAGTATTATCCAACATCAATACGTCTCGTGGAAAGACACAGGAAGAGAAGAGGTAGTCCGCTGACTGCGCGTAGTCCCGCCTGCTTCGTCCTACGTTCAAATTAAAGACGGATCCCTTACCTCTCGAGTATAAACACGCGCTCGAATTTCAAAACAAAAGCACGCGTCGACGTATTCCGTGCTAGAGATGGTGGACCTTGGGGTCCGATTGGCCCCAAACTAACCAATCTGCCCTGCAGCCCTCCCAAACGGCCACTGTCCTGAAGAGGCCCTCTTCACAGCAGTATCTCCTCCCCAAGGTCCACCATCGCTCACACGCAATACGTCGCTTGCTTATCTCAAGTGTCTAAGCACGCGCTCGAATTTCAAAACAAAAGCACGCGTCGACGTATTCCGTGCGAGCGATGGTGGACCTTGGGGAGGAGATACTGCTGTGAAGAGGGCCTCTTCAGGACAGTGGCCGTTTGGGAGGGCTGCAGGGTAGATTGGTTAGTTTGGGACCAATCGAACCTCAAGGCCCACCATCTCTAGCACGGAATACGTCGACGCGTGCTTTTGTTTTGAAATTCGAGCGCGTGTTTATACTCGAGAGATAAGGGATCCGTCTTTAATTTGAACGTAGGACGAAGCAGGCGGGACTACGCGCAGTCAGCGGACTACCTCTTCTCTTCCTGTGTCTTTCCACGAGGCGTATTGATGTTGGATAATACTCTGTAATTTCTAGTTCTTCAAAATTAATCAGGCTGATCAGCCAGAGCATTTCGCCAGGGTCGCGGTTTATTGTCCGGCGAGTCGGCGGTAGAGAACGGTTTCCTACAGTTTCGGATAATTTATGACTTAATTGGTTCCGCCTCGTAGCAGTCGTGAACTCAGGGTGTCGGAAAGGGGAAACAGGAATGGTATGCATTTTCTTCCTTATAGTAACTCGAAGACTGTCTCTTCTCTTCGGACCCTTTCGAACCGATACACGTGGTGTCTGCTTTCTATCTCGAAGCAACGGGTACATTGGCAGTAGAAGGACGGAGCGCGGGCTTTTGTGAAAGTGTTCGTTGCACTTCTGCGAAACACGTGTTCCGAAAATGTGTTGGCCTCTTTTTACCTAAAGCCTCTTGCCCTGGTGGGAGTTAACTCATAATGGAACCAGAGAAGTTACTTGGGGGTAGCGGAAGTTGCTTGGAAAAAATCCTGTCAGTCAGCTAGCAATCGCGTCGCAGAAATGTACACGGCCCAAGAATACTTCAGGATAAATAAAGTGATCAGTGTTAGTAGCCGTGCAGTGAAGTGAATATTCGGTACGTTGACCTGGACGCACCTGACATTGCGACCCTTAACTTTGGGTAGTGGGAATGTAAGGATACCTGGGACCAGCTGTGCACGGAGCACGTCCATCGATGACCAGGATCGGTTCGGTGACCCTGTGACACAGATTTTCAAGCTGCAGGTGAATTTCCAACAAGGGTGAGTTTTAGTTACTTTATTGATGATAATTCATTTTTAAATTTAACGCAAGCGATGGCTTATTTCCGGCGATAATTCTCTAAATACCCGTACGATAATATTTATTCGGGCTTTTTAAACAGACTTATTCGTTACCACCAACAGTGCTGGCCGTTATTGAATTACGGATTTTTATCACAATACCGAACGCCTATCACCTTTCGTTAATTTCCTGTTACATTACCTTTTCGTGGCTACGTTATTAACAAAAGGAAATTTACGTATTCCTTATCCTCCCACTTCAAATAATTATTATTTTCGAATCTTCTAAAAAAAACTGCGTATTCGTCTTTTTACGTTACACGTGATTTTCATCCATTTATCCTTTATTCATTATTCACTTGAAATGACGAACAAACCATGACAACATGTTCGATTTTATTTGTTACGTCTTTTTCATTTGCCATGCTACGCAAGTTTCTTCGATGCATGCCGAGTTGCTTGCTCGTCGCAGTCGCAGCGCGGCTCGTAGCCACGCTACCGCGGGAACTCGGCCGTCAGACTCGCGCTGTGATTGGTCGGTGCTTTTTATTAATATCTCGTTAACGAAACATCGGAGAGCATTTTCGCAAAGGAAAAAGTTGTTTGAAATCACCCCCAGAATCACCCCCTTTAAGGAAACGCAACATTTTTGGGACACCCTGTAGTTTTATTTGCTATGGTGGACGCGGAATATAACTTCACGTTTGCAGATGTGGGATGCCAAGGTAGAATTTCCGATGCGGGAATTTTTAAAGATACAGTAATTAGCAACAAACTGAAAGACCACTCTCTCTGTCTGCCTGATATGGCACCCCTTCCTGGTAGAACCCGCAAGGTACCATACGTTATTTTAGGAGACGAAGCTTTTGGTTTAACGAATAATATTATGAAACCTTATCTTGGAACTCACAGGAAGGAGTCTCAAGAAAGAACGTACAATTATCGACATTGTAGAGCACGGAGAGTGGTTGAAAATGCTTTTAGCATCCTATCTGTTGTATTCCGCGTCCTCCGAAAACCAATGTTATTGCACCCTGAAAAGGCTGCCCTCGTCGTACTATGCACTGCGTATTTACACAATTATATGAGAAAAATACATCCGCCGAAATGTATTCTCCGCGAGGAGAATTCGATAGTCACGATGGGAACAGCCTTGTTGAAGGACATTGGAGACGTGGCATTACAAGTGCTCCAACGTCGTTTTTTAATTTAAGCTGGTCGCAAGGAAATTGTTGTACCTTAGCGAAGGGAATTAGGGACGAATTTAGTCAATATTTTTTAAATGAAGGCCGACTGTCCTATCAAAATGAATATTGTTAAAATTTATTTTCGAACGATAGCTTGTAATTTACTTACTTCGACTGTGCTGATTCGTGGTCTAGGAGTATCACGGTCCGCTAAGAATTGCATAGCCGTGTACGCAAACCAACTGCTCACGTACACTTGGTCTGCACCTATACAACAGAAATTATATATATCAAGTACTTCTTAATCAAATATGTTATTTCTTCATTGTATATAAACTTCAATATAATGTACTCCGTGTTTCTATGAAATGTAACGAATGAGGAGTGATTTTTCAAAAGGCCGTATTACTATTTTGACCTTGGAGCAAATCATTTTTAATGTTTTTTTAAATAACTATTAAAACAATGTCGCCAAATTTAAAATATTACCACTTTCAAATGGAAGAACAAAATGTACGTGTACTAATAAAAAAGAAAAATAATTTTTTTAATAAATGTAGGTACTGCAGTTTTTTGCGGTTAGTGAAAAATTGTTCTATGTGGAAATACGTTCTTCTGAGAAATCCCTACTGAAATGTACTTTCTTAAAACAACTATTACTTGTTTATAAACATTCGACCTTATGCACATGATGATGTGTTATGTAAAATATATTGTTCCACTCACCCGATCCAGTTCGTTTGCTTTTCTTCTCCTTTGCCTTCTCAGGTCGGTACGACGACAGCAACGACGTTATTTTCGCCTTCGTCACGTCTGCATCGATGTCTAGTGTGTCGGCGATGTAGCACCAGGCATCAAATTTATCATTTTTTTACGTGATACGATTCCAAATTCGGATTCCATAGCTTTGGCTTTGATTCGTACAAATCCAATAAGTTTAAAACACGCGCGTCGCTCATTCGGTGGTTACTCATTATATGCGGTTATTTAATTCTGTCGCTTGGAACGTTCTTGATGAAAGCACAGCTCCGACTATATTCCGATTTTTTTTTTTTTTTTTTTTTTTTTTTTTTATATAAGTCTACTACAGGCATGGAACTAAAGTGAACGCCGCGGCCGTTTTTCGGAGGCAACGCCTCCTTTCTCCCGCCGCGCGTCTTCGCCCCCGCGGCGGTTCCTAAGAGCTTCGAGCGCCTCAGACCCGTACCATATGAACCGCGCGTGGCGCATACGGGTGTCGCCCTAAGACGCGAAGACGCACGGCGGGAGAAAGGAGGCGTTGCCTCCGAAAAACGGCCGCGGCGTTCACTTTAGTTCCATGCCTCGTCTACTAGGTGGGTGGGAGAGGATCAGATCCACCTCCTTTTTTCCCTTTGGTCGTTCCTCTGAGCGGGGAGCCCAGTTACCGACCTGCCTGATGTGCCGTGGTGTTACTAGCCGTAGGTAAAAGTGAATTCTTCGGGAGTGAGGTTTCTCGCGGAAAATTTTCAAAAAACCGCATTACCTTATGGGAGCTGAAAGAAGACTGGTCGTTATGGGGCAGTACTTAGATGGAAAGAAAGGATTTAGGGGAGGAAAACCGCTCACGGCGGGGTTTTTCGCTGTTAATGTATCATGTGGACCAGCAGAGTTGTTCGAATTGCCGACTAGGCGGCTGATGGTCAGTTGTTCGGGCTGAGCGTGTGTTGGCACTACTAGGATTGAGAGTTTCATTAGTGTGCGTTTGAGGCGCGTGCGGCGATTGATGATGATGGTCTGCAAAAGCATAGCTATCGTTTAGAAGCGTTAGGGTGGGGGTGCGGGAAGGAGAGGTGGGGGGGATATAGGTGGGAGACATGAGATATTATCAAATAGGGAGTGGGGGCAATCACTTGGACATTGGGAATTTGTATTTAACTTTGTACGGGATTTTGAGTATGTCGTACGTGCCCGTGAAGCTCAGACTATATTCCGAAGGTACTTTTCTGTGACTTATATAGCTCTTCGTGTGCAGGTATACACTACTTCTATTGGCTGCCACGAAATGTTAAAATCGACAGACTATTAGCATTGGTTGTCGAAAAGAATTTACCTACCTGTATTTATCTGTTGAAGGGAATGGGCAGGCCATCGGGCAATTTCATTACTGAAGGAAGATTCAGGTAGAAATTCGGGAAACAAAAGTCGCGGCATTCGTGACGCCTGCTGGAGAACAGGCTTCTCCAGACGCCACTCTTCTCAGATAACCTTCTCAAAGTGAACGAATTAATTGTTTACCGCAGTAAATACATTGCCATCTTCTTAAAACGATTCATTTATTTCTTTTTGTCATTTCTTTAGATTCAATTTTTATCACAGCTTCCTCTATTTTTTGGGACGCCATGAACCCTGATTGCTCTTTTTTTTATGTACCTGCGAATCATCTATATATAAACAACTAGCAAGCGTGCAAACACACATTCGTATTTATTATATTAGTAGGATTATCATATTTATAATCATAAAAATACTAAAAATGAAAAAAAGGGTGATCCGATTCGCCCCATATATCAGTATTTCAAAGATTGTAGAATGTAGAATACATAAATATAATAGCCTGAAATACATCAAATACTGAACGTGGACACCGTGCAAACTAACAACAACAATAAACAGATTTGAATTTCATTTTATTGTACATCCGGATTTGTAGATTACATAGGTTTGATTCGAACCAAAATTGTAAACCTTCGCCCGCGTCCATCTCACTGAAAATGTCTGCCAGCTGTAAACAACGACTTATGACAATTGACGAGTTATTGCGGTAGGTGCGGGGGAGAGGGACGAGGTACACTACGAACGTTCGGGATGCTCATTTCTATCGCGATGTAAGAAATACGGACTAAATTCTTATTTTGATCCGATTCGCCCTGTGATTCGAAAAATGCAAAATGTATTGGTGGGGAAAAGATAATTTTTCATGCAAAAATAAATCGAAAATATATAACAAAACTTTTCCTTTCAAACAATTAATGCCGAAAATTTGATTTAGGTCATGATTTGTATTCTATCATTTCTACTACCTCCATACCGATATAAATTGGTAAAGGGTGCACAACAATAGAACATGTGCCTTTAATAAAAACTGATATCGCTGCGTAAAGGATTGTAAAAAATGGCGGTCATGTAAGCGCATGAACAACCAACAGCCTTCTGCTCTAAATATTTCCTCTCCACTCTGAGATACCATTTTATGTTTATAGTTGTTTCACTTCTCACCGAATTGACACCCCCCTAGCTATATTTGGTCGCCGTGGTCAGACGCAGTGTATGTGCATGCCTCCAGCCTCCAGTCACGCCCGACGTAGGAGTCTTCAGGCGTCTGCTGTAGCAGCCGCCTAGGCTACTCTACAAGACGCAAGCACACTGGGAAGAGTGTCTGTGTTCCTGTTTTAATGGCGGAATCTCCTAGCCGGTGTCTGGATGCTGCGCCCAAACGCTAGACTGCTTCAGAAGAATGAAACAAAAGTTATGGGATTATGGTAAGAGAAAATGATATACAAGTGATTGTTGTTTTAATGTAATTATGAAACACACATTAGGAACACCGTTCCTCGAAGTGGGGGGACCCTCCGTCCGTGAATTCGTCGGCGGAGAAGGAACCCTCTCCCTCTTGACGAAGTAGAGCAGGTAAAGGCCACATTTCCTTTCCAAAAACTTTATGATGCTATTGTTTCGCAAGGCGGCGGTTAACAACGGTACGTGCATCCTACCCACCGGCAGAGCAATATACGGATTAACGCAGGCTAAACAAGGCGTAAAATTCTTAAAGACGGCACCACGGTCTTGATTGCCCTTTCGGAAACTAGCAAAGCGTGTGGCAGCCGCACACTCATTTATCACCACTATATGCATTACTTGGTTCGGAATACCTGATCCCAGATTGGTGTTCCACACATTCATGCATTTACCTGCTGAAATGTTGCTTCAAGCCATCGGTCAATTGTCCAGCAGGCGTCTGAATTATACACCGCACTGTACTTGACCCGAGACGATAACTGAAAGAAATGGTTTTCATTCCATCGCCGGTTGCTAGATACCTGAAACATAAGAAACGAGATAATAATAGTGAACAATATAATAATACATTGCATGGCAAAATCACGTCTCTACCTTGTCACGCACAATACTTTTTTCAACACCTGCATAAAGGTGTGTTTTTGATAGCTTGCTGAGCGATTCGCAAAAAAATACACCATAATTACATCTTCATACCACAGGCTAACGCCAAACTCCAGTTTCCTTGGGTGCAAAGTAAAAAATTGCGAATACGCGTGCGCGTAAAATCTTTTTCCCTTGGGAGAAAAGTGGAAAACGCGAATACGTCTGAAATTTGTCATTTTGCTCCCGCTCAACAGGCGTAAAAAGCACCCATTTTCATGCAGGTATTGAAACATTCTTATTTCGTTAACATCAATTTGTTTGTTTTCAGGGTGAACGTGCAAAACACGCTGGAACAGTTTACGAGATAACTACCGAAAAAACCTACACCGACAGGCGGGAAGATGCGGCCAGGCAGCCAAACGTATAAAGCCATATAAATATGCCGAGGAAATGGCATTTCTAAAAAACTTTTTGGCCGAGCGGAGCACCATTGGAAATTTTCAATCCGTTCCAGAAGAGGTACAGGGTGCAACAATCCGCGAAACTCCTATAGTCGTATTCAGCTTTATTGGCGGGTGAGTTCGGTTTCTCGAGCAGCGCGCGAGGAGAAATCAGCCACTACCACCTGACGATCGTGGATTGGAAGTCGAAGTTGCAGGACCCCCGAAGGGTATGGTGGGGTAAGGGGAACGGTGCTTGACTCCGCCTGAACGATGCCGTGTGGCTGTTGTTAATTCATAGCGTAATAGTAGTATGCGTTACGAATCTATACGTAGACCAATACGAGACGAAGCTACGGCAGAATCCCGTTAGCCGCTGGCCAAGCCTTAATTCCGAGTATGAGTTTCTTGCTTCTTTCTGGCCGAAGGGGGGAGCGAGATGGAACGCTTTGCAAACCGGTTTTCCAGTGCTCAGGGAACCGTACGACGGCCAGGCGTAGCCCGAGAGAGAGCGAGAACGTAGATAAAAGGAGCACCGAGGCAGGCAAGCGGTGTGGTGGGAGAATACCCCTCACGAAACTCACCGGCCAATAAAGCTGAACACGACTTTAGTTCGGGCCATAGCGACAGTCATATTGATCAAGAATCTGTTTGTATTTTTGGTTTCAGATAAGACCAACTGCTGAAATCACCTGCACGAGCGAGGCATGAATTTTTAAACATGTCATCAAAATCGCCTTCAAAACCATTTTAAATGCAATAATCTTATTACTTTTATATTTTTTATTTGCTGTAGAAACGTAGTTTAATCAATAGAAAAAGTTTTATTCCATTACTATAATTCCTGTCTTCGCAATTAATTCCTGAAAATCGCTGAATTTATCGGCGCGCTAACCAGAATATGACGACCCCTTGATGACATGACAGAATGTCAAAACCAGCGATTTCGACCTCATTCTGCGATCTTTAAGCGTTTATAGCTCAGAACAACGTTAACCGATTTAGATGAAATTTTCAGTATGCGTATATCTTACTAAAAAACATAAAAAAGTTTGAAAACCCGTTTTTTTCTTATTATTTCGAAAATTCCAATTATTCAAAACGGCGAATACTCGATATAACTATTATAGTAAACAGATCTTACTAACTTCTAAAAAAAGAAGAACTTGTTTAGTTCACTTTTTGTAAAACGTTATGCGATTTTAAAAAGTGTATATGTATACGTGTGTCTGCCACTGTGTGGTGTATCTACTACTCTATCACTACTGTATATTTTTGTAAAATCCGATATGTGTATTAAGTACACTAACATATGTTATATTTATATATTTCATGTATTGTACATATATTTTAAGTGCGCATGCGATCTGTGTATTATGTGTACACTTTGTATACTCTGCTTTGTATATTCCAACCAACTACAGGTGTATTCACTACTTCTTGTAAGCGCATTCTGTAGTAATTTCGCGCATGCCGGCACGAGCACTTTAATTATAGAAACATAATAATTTAATTTGTAATGGTCTCCGGTTGCGAGACGATTATCGGTGGAACGGAGAAGGGATTGTGATGCCGACTCAGTTGGTATGTCCGGGTTCGGCGAATGAGTAAATGGCGTGTTTAACAGTAACAGTGTTTATTAGTCAAAGTCTCTGAAATTATGTTTGCTTTTTACATATGTCCCGTTCGGTGCTTTTCGTAGTCGTTCTCGGTTCTCGCGGGTCTTCCGTTAAATACTGTTCGGTAGCGCGGCGCTCGAGCGGTTTCTCTTTAGCGGCGCGTCCGGTACACGGCGGCGACGACGTTTCGGCGAGCGGATAGGAAAGTGGGATGCGGATTTATTGAACGTTCTGCTCAGGATGGCCTTATGGGGCTCGTCCGTTGAGAGTCGTATAATCTCGAATCAGAGTGCAGTAGGGCCTAATGAGCGCGGAGACACCTCTCTGACGTAGGCAGGGCGCAAGATTTCTCACGGCCTATTTCGGAAGAGGCTGGTTATGGTACAGTGGTGGCGATGGCCGACCACTGACACACCTCATGGGAGCTAAAAATGAGCATCTTGCCGTACCGCGTGAAGCGCGTAAGCGACACGCACAAGAGCTCCTGATTCCGCTCTCCGCGGCCTCTATACATACAGGAGCCATGCGTCTTCGCAAGCGAGGCAATACGCGGGCCCAGTGGCCACTTAGCTGCTGGGGTGTGTACTGGACCTCGCCCTTTGTTTTGATTTCGCGCGCCCGCGCGGTCCGCGTGACGTGACTTCGTCACATATTTATAATTTATAACAAATAGAATAATAATATTGTAGTATTGTAGTTTTTCAATATTTGTAAACACACATAGTGTAATGCAGTGGATGATATAATTTGTAGTGTACTGTAACGAAATAAATGGAAATACATTTTTATCAAATTTCATTTTATTTTAATCGCATCGATATCCGTCTTCAACACCGTCCCAATGCATTTAGCCTAATTTAGACCCTACATCAGGCCTGCACAGGGAGCCTTTTTCAGCGCCTGGCGGCAGGCGACCAGCCGTACGCCGTTACTATGGGTAGAATCGGTGAGGAGAATTGCAGTAGTGTAGGTTGGGGCTCGTAGGCGCGTAGCGTAAGTATATATAGCTGGGCCCCAGTGACCCCACCGAATTATATTGCGGGACCTGCTCTGCACTGGGGCCCCACAAGGAACCCAGCCATATATACTTACGCTACGCACCTACGAGCCCCAACCTACACTACTGCAGTTCTCCTCACCGATTCTACTCTTAGTAACGGCGTACGGCTGGTTGCCTGCCGCCAGGCGCTGAAAAAGGCTCCCTGTGCAGGCCTGCCCTACATATATATATATACAAACCCTCAGGATGTACCATATTCGGGTCCATATGACTCCTCACTCCCCGCATAAATTTTCGGAAAGAAATTCGCACACTTCAACACCTTTTTCTTTTTTTACCTGGAGAAATTCCCTAACGGATACCCTGTCCTCCGGGGGGAGGCCAGGGTTATGTGGGACTTGCACCCACTAAAAACTCCAGGGTGGCCTCCGGGCTGGAGAGGTTCGCACGGTGGAAGGGGGAGGACTTGGGCGAGATCCAAACGAAATGATGCGTTCGCCACCCCCCCACCCCTTCGGTGCACTGGAACCTCTCCCGCCAAGCCCCCCGCAATAAGAGGGGACACATCCTGAAGGGGGATACCAGAAACCCCCCTCCGGACTTGACACAATTCTGAGTTATGTCGTGGAGGCGCAATGGAACCACGCATTGCGTCACCACTCTCTCAGACCGCTGCTGCCAGAGGCCGGCGAGCCCCCGCTCGTTGGGTCTCCGCGGTCCCGCGGGCCTGAAGGCTGTAACAAAAAACAGAAGCAGAAGGCCCTCCACTCGGTTGCCGAAAGTCACCGCCCCCCGGCGCACGCTCCTATGGTCGTAAGTGCGCGGGAGGGCGGCCATCCCGGCCACTACATCCGCGCGGAGCAGCTCCTCCTCGTCCCCCGGGAGCACCCCTCCCGACTGTTCCTCCGCATGCACCCAGCCTGCCGGGGCGCCCCTCACGCTCCCGCATTCGCTCTGCCTCCTCCTTCAGGGACATAATTACCTCCGCGAAGGAGGCCACGACGGTCCAATCCTTCCGACTCCTGAGCATACGCTGAACCAGGGCACCCACGTCGAGGTCCGGCCCCACGAGAGACCTGAGAACCCGGCGCTCCGCTTCCCACTCCGAGCAATTCTACATCGTGTGGACGGCCGAGTCCACGTCGCCAGAGTCGCAGTGGTTGCAGCGGGGAGATGCCTCACGACCGATCCAGAACAGATACTCGCCGAAGCATCCGTCCCCGGTCAAGACCTGAGTCAGTCGGAAGGAGAGCCCACCGTGGCTACGCTCCACCCTGAGGCCGAAAATGGGGTAGAGTGCCCCGACAACGCGATGGCTAATGTGCTCTTTGTCACATCTCGTCTTTGGCGAAAACGACTTTCGGGGAAACATTATTTTTGGGAATAGCTCTTGTACTGAAGTTGAATTAGTAAAAGTCGATTTCACAACTTTTGCACGTGAATTTTTTTCGTAACTTGTGAATTTTTGTTCTGACAATAATTTTTTTGAGGATGTTAGGGAAGGGTCGAAATATCAGATTTCTAAAAAGAATTTGGGAAATGACGGTTTCCATGAGCATGGGAATTAGCTTCTTTCATACATGTAATAATTAACACTTATGAAGAAAATCCGTGGATCAACGGATTTTTCAAAGGGGGATCTACGGAATTCTACGGAAAGTTTTACTCTTCTCTGCGGATTTTTAAAAATCAGAGTTGGCTACACTGGGCGGCGGTTACAATCCCTGGTTTGGGGGATCTGACACGACCACCGTCAGATCCCGTGGTCATTCCGAGCCGAACTGTCAGACTGGCGCAACGCGGAACAAGGAATGGAATTCGAAGTGATTGTACCACGTATTGTACCTAGAAGATTACGAAGAATTCCAACATCATCCAAACAAGAAGAAGAAAAAGGTAAGTATGAACTATTATAATTCCAAATTATCTTCTTCGCGGAAATCGGTATATATAAAACATGTCTTGTATGCTGCAGACGAGCGAGTTTTGTCGCGCGGGCATTTCTGTCGTGTAACACTAATACGTAAAAGAATAAAACGTAGGAGACAACGTTTAAAATGTTATATTCCTACGATAAAGTATAAATGCGTCGTCGTCGTTAACGTGATAAATTCACGAATGCTTATGACACTCTTAACTGTCGATTTTTCAATGCATAAGTTGCCGACCGCTAAATGACCGTTTGGGAACTCGCTCGTCTGTCTCCGGCCTAAACGTCTCCCGTAATTTCTATCGTATACTGTTGAAAATCGAACCAATGGATTCGTGAAATTTTATAAAAACCACAATTTTATAAAACCACACGATAAATAAATAATATGCGAAGATTTACAATATGATTTGCAAAGTTATTGTAAATCTTCGCACATTATTTATTTATCGTGTGGTTTTCAAACAGTCTAATACGATTACACTTGAAGTAATGCATGTACGAATGTGCTGATATCATAATGATTCATGCACGTCATTGATTAGTTTTAATGAGTTTTATCTTGGATACAATTTTAGGTATCTACTGCCTTGCTTAAATACTTGATAGTTGTCTAAACTTTATATAACTAATAATTTAAATATGAGTTATGAAACCATTTTATTGAAATGTTTATTCAAATAAAAATTTTGCCTCTCGTAACGTGTGCCACTTGTGCTACCTTCCTTAAATCCACCAATCATTACGACATCAATATTTATCATCATACGGCGCACACACGGGATACCCGACTGAAGGACGTGTAGAAATACGTTATAAAGGAACAGGTGGGTCTCGGACGACAAGGGACACGACGCAAAACATTTCGTTTACATGATCGGACGGCCGGTACTCGGTCGCGAGACGTAGTATTTAGTACCATCCATACATGAAAATTTCAATTTCTATGATTTTCGTTCCATCTTTTTGGAAATAGTAGCAATAATGAGCCAAATTACTGCAAATGAGCCAAATTACTGCAAACGTTTTTTGTTTAATATTATTAAGTTAGAAGTATATTCTAAAATTATGTAAGGAGGAGGGTTGCAGGTTATTTGAATATTTTAAAAGGGGATCGCGATTCAAAAAAGGTGGGGAAACACTGTTCTAAGTATTTTGTGGCACAAAGTTCCTTATATTTGTAACCGCGACTTGCCGAAAGTGTTGAAACCTTGCTTCTCTGTCAGTACAAGAAAGTGAATTCTGTTTCGCAGGTGATACTCGTGAAATGGAACGAGCCTTCCCAGAAGCTGGCGTCCTGCGACAGTTTGGGGATCATTTTCGTATGGATCAAGTACGAGGGAAGATGGAGTATAGAGCTGATCAACGACAGGAGTACTCCAGTCACTCATTTCTCGTGGTCCCACGATGGTCGAATGGCACTCATATGTTACCGGGTAAATCTCATTATAAAACTTCAAATAATTCATTGCAATAAATGCACATAGGTAGTAGCCCTTGATAAGGGTGCTCTGTTATTAAAAGAATTTCACATCCCACTGTCTGACTCCATCTTCTTAGTTGATAAAACTACAAGTTAATTATAAATATATGTCCAGTTAAAGCTATATAACAGTGTTTCCCAAACTTTTTTGAGTAAATTTAATAAAGTAAAGAAAACATTAAAAATAGATGTTCCAGAAAATAATTCTAATTTGATAATATTAAAAAAAGACCCAAAAACCGTGGCACCCCCAAAAAACATTTCGCAATTCATCAGTTGGGAACTACTGATATATAGCTTTAACGCTGTTATCGAACTTAACTGTCGCTATATTTTTAATCTGTACAATATTAAATGTCCATATCGATAGGTATATTTTGGAACAACGGCGGGACAATTAATAGTAATGGATGTTCACGGAGCGATGGTATCAGAAGTACAATTGGCGGCCGGTGTCACTTGGATGGCTTGGAGCGCCGTGAAGTTTACAATGGAACAGGGGGACGACGATAAAACGAACGATAGATCTCATAGAGGTACTCGGTTTCTGTAAAATAGCACGTTTTCGCGTAGTTGTGTGCTTGGCACTTTTAAATTGCTGCATTCGGACGAATTAAACGGGAACGGTACAGCAATAATACGTATATATGTATATATATGTACAGTACTGTCTCTCAAATGTCACGCGTTTTCGGATTCTCTATAAGCGCGAAGCTATCCCCACTACTTCGGTTGTAGTCGCCGCGTCGGGGCATCGGGTATCGGATGTCAAAGAAAAAGCCGAAGAAAGGTTCATAAACATTCTCGATAGTGACACACCTTACACTCTGACCGCGTGAAATCAAAGGAAGCCGAATAGACTACTCGTCTCTCAAATAGCGTGCGCCCGGTCCCGACACACGCGACTCTAGAGAGACAGAACTGTACTATACTTTCAGTTTACTTTTAGTTGAACAGAAATTGCATTTTAACCCATTTCATAACTCAGTCTCGAGTTCGATGTTAAATAAACAGAAAGAACAGGAATATACGAAGCAATTTCTTTTAATCATGGAAGTTCATTTATGGTTAATGTAGTTGTGTAAGGAAAACTTAAAATTATTAGAAAAGTACCGATATATAGTATCGTTTCATTAATGAGAATATAATAGTTATTTTTATTGTGATACTCCATCATTAATAACGCATTTCCATTGGGTTTTTACATCTTGGGTTAAGTTATTACCAAACTTTTTTGAATGGAATTTTCAAAATTCTGTTTATATTCAGTTATCTCATGAAAATTCCTTGGATAGCATAATTAAATAGCATATCTTAACAAATACGCTCTAAAACATTAGCAACACTTACTAACAGTATCACCAATCAACTAGACAACTCAAAGTTCTTTATTCTAGAAACAACTCTGCTCATAGCCACCCTTAACAGTTGTTTCAAAATTAATCAGAAACTGCTACTGTTCAAAAACTTCCTTGATAGGAATCCTTGCGACTTCCTCCCTGACCGATTACACCCCTGTAAACTTCCTACTTCCCATTTCATCACTGTCGATCTAGAGAGGGCACTAAAATTACACAAATGAAGAAGGAGCATTACGTGTTTACAGGCGACAGGAATTACGTGCTAGCAGTCTGCCTGGCTGACGGTAACATCGTCATGCTGCGGTCATTCGACGACGTGTCGCCGATCACAAAGTTGTTAGCGATCGCTGGAACGGAAGACTCGGATAGCCCGCAGAGCAGCCCGCACGAGTACACGAACCTTTTGAAGTTTCATTCGGTCACAGGCACCCTTGTCTACGCAACAGCGATACCGTACACGCAGGTACGTACATATATTTTTAACAACGACCGCTTATCTATCCACGGCATTATGTTTCTAACGCACGTTAATTCTGCCTTTATCGATATTAGTGCCCAGTGTCAGCGCTCACGTGGGGCCACAACGACAGGAGACTTTTCGTCGCGACCGGGGCGCGTGTCCACGCGGCATGGATGTCAAGGTAACACGTATTCCTCTGTATTTAAATAACAATTTTTGCTTCCGAGCCCCGTTATCATGCTCAAGTATCTGAGATACCGCTCATATATTTTACAGGCGGGTAGCCTCGTTGCAACTGTTATCTCGCCTGGCTGTGAGAGCAGCTTTGACGAGGGAGACCAGTGTCCAGCAACTTCCATTGCCGCCGAGATTGAGAGCATCCGTCGCCGCACTTTTCGCTAGTACAATAAGGTAAAACATCTCAACTTTCATTGGAAAGGGAAACGTATACATATTGCAATTGAAAATTTATAATGTTTAAAGGCGTTGAAAGGACGAAAAATATAGGGAAATAGCCTTTCAAACTTCAAGTGTCATTATTTTTTCAAAAAATGTTATTTTTATAATTTTTTTCTAGTCTAGTCCACGAACGAGTTCCATGCCTTTTAGTAATCCGACATTGTTTTTTACTTCAGACCAATGGTTTGGGTGCTACAGGTTCCACCAATTTGGATGAATTCTTTGCCGCCCCCACTTTAACGACTCCCCAGTGCCGTCGGCATTGATTAATTATAAAACAAAAAATTTATTTCTATAGTTGAAGACATCCTTAATCCAATGCAACAAGTCCCATTAAATTATATGTCGTGGGTTCCCTTCAATTAATTCCTAAAGATCATATATAGTGTTTGAGCACTAGACCGGAACAGCCCCTTAAGTCAACTGTACTTTCTGTTATACGAAATAACAACCACACACTTCATTACAAAAAGTACCATCAACTAACCATTTCTACATCGTCCAGACAATATTTGTAGAAATAAAAAATGAAATAAGAAATTAAACTTATTCAATCCCAATTAATGTATTCCACTGTGCCTGTAGATGTTCGGTACCAGAACCAAAGGAGCTGAGGCGTTTCGTGTCGCGACCTCCTCCTGGAGGAGGAGGATTACACTGCACCATGCTCAGACACGCGGTGGAGCCGGTGCCATGTTACACATTATATCTAGAATATCTGGGAGGATTAGTGCCCCTTTCAAAAGGCAGGAGGACAACCAAAATCCGGCCAGAGTTCGTGATATTCGATCCGCAAAGTCAGGACACCCTGCATGTCGTTGAAGATACATCGCAATGCCCGTCGTTCAGTGACGGATCCGATACAGAAAGGGACACAACCGACAAGAGGAAGAACAGGCGGAAAAGGGACGAGAAATTGAACGACGAGAGTGATGACCTCACTTACGTAGACACCCTGCCCGAGGTAACCCTTTACTTTGACTTTCATACCGCTGAAAACTTCATCGCTGTAACTATGACTTTCATTCGTTCGAAAAAAAACCCTGTGCAATACAAGTAAGAGTCCACGCCGCGCGTCGAGTCGATGGAAGATTGCGTGATGTAGCAAAGTTTAACGAGCCCTCCGAGCCTTAAGGGGTCATATACGTTTCTCGGCGCTAAAACGTGGTCAATGTTTGGGAGTAATTCAGGGATAAACTATTAGCCCGATCGGTTTAATTCTTTTCGTGTTTTATAGGTATACGTTTATAAATTATAAAACAGGTATAAGAATTCCAAAATTTTTAAAAATGTGGCGTTCGCGGGCAGTGGCGTAGAACATGTTTTCTGGCGCGGCCCAAAACGGTGGGCATGATTCAGCCCGTACGAGTGGTCTGAAATAAAAATCACCGGTTTTTTAATAATCTGTGGGATCATAGTTATTGTGTGACGTCGCCAATTTTTCGAGAAAAAAAATTGCGAAAATGGTAGCGCTTTCAAGAAAAGGGTCGTGATTTTCGCTGTAAAAGTCGTACGTTTTTGCTTGTTATTAAAAAATGGTTCAATTTAATTGAAATAGCTCGACATCACACGATAACGAATCTTATGTAGAATATGTGCGTAAATAATGAAATTAATCGGATGAACGGTGAGACAGTTATCATGCCCACCGTCTTGAAAAATGCTGTTTCGAGAAACACCAACATTTTTAAAAATTTTCCAATTCTCACATCCGAGGTATATAAGCATAGGTATATACCTATAAAATACAAAAAGAATTAAACCAATCGGATTAATAGTTTATCGCTGAATCACTCGCACACGTTGTAACGCTGAGAAACATATGTGACCCCTTAAGCCAGGCATGGAACTAAAGTGAACGCCGCGGCCGTTTTTCGGAGGCAACGCCTCCTTTCTCCCGCCGCGCGTCTTCCCCCCGCGACGGTTCCTTGGAGCTTCGAGCGCCTCAGACCCGTGCCATATGAACCGCGCGTGGCGCATACGGGTGTCGCCCTAATGCGCCAGGCGCGGTTCATATGGCACGGGTCTGAGGCGCTCGAAGCTCCTTGGAACCGCCGCGGGGGAAGACGCGCGGCGGGAGAAAGGAGGCGTTGCCTCCGAAAAACGGCCGCGGCGTTCACTTTAGTTCCATGCCTGTAGTAGACTTATATAAAAAAAAAAAAAAAATCGGAATATAGTCTGAGCTGTGCTTTCATCAAGAACGTTCCAAGCGACAGAATTAAATAACCGCATATAATGAGTAACCACCGAATGAGCGACGCGCGTGTTTTAAACTTATTGGATTTGTACGAATCAAAGCCGAAGCTATGGAATCCGAATTTGGAATCGTATCACGTAAAAAAATGATAAATTTGATGCCTGGTGCTACATCGCCGACACACTAGACATCGATGCAGACGTGACGAAAGCGAAAATAACGTCGTTGCTGTCGTCGTACCGACCTGAGAAGGCAAAGGAGAAGAAAAGCAAACGAACTGGATCGGGTGAGTGGAACAATATATTTTACATAACACATCATCATGTGCATAAGTTCGAATGTTTATAAACAAGTAATAGTTGTTTTAAGAAAGTACATTTCAGTAGGGATTTCTCAGAAGAACGTATTTCCACATAGAACAATTTTTCAATAACCGCAAAAAACTGCAGTACCTACATTTATTAAAAAAATTATTTTTCTTTTTTATTAGTACACGTACATTTTGTTCTTCCATTTGAAAGTGGTAATATTTTAAATTTCGCGACATTGTTTTAATAGTTATTTAAAAAAACATTAAAAATGATTTGCTCCAAGGTCAAAATAGTAATACGGCCTTTTGAAAAATCACTCCTCATTCGTTACATTTCATAGAAACACGGAGTACATTATATTGAAGTTTATATACAATGAAGAAATAACATATTTGATTAAGAAGTACTTGATATACATATAATTTCTGTTGTATAGGTGCAGACCAAGTGTACGTGAGCAGTTGGTTTGCGTACACGGCTATGCAATTCTTAGCGGACCGGGATACTCCTAGACCACGAATCAGCACAGTCGAAGTAAGTAAATTACAAGCTATCGTTCGAAAATAAATTTTAACAATATTCATTTTGATAGGACAGTCGGCCTTCATTTAAAAAATATTGACTAAATTCGTCCCTAATTCCCTTCGCTAAGGTACAACAATTTCCTTGCGACCAGCTTAAATTAAAAAACGACGTTGGAGCACTTGTAATGCCACGTCTCCAATTTCCTTCAACAAGGCTGCTCCCATCGTGACTATCGAATTCTCCTCGCGGAGAATACATTTCGGCGGATGTATTTTTCTCATATAATTGTGTAAATACACAGTGCATAGTACGACGAGGGCAGCCTTTTCAGGGTGCAATAACATTGGTTTTCGGAGGACGCGGAATACAACAGATAGGATGCTAAAAGCATTTTCAACCACTCTCCGTGCTCTACAATGTCGATAATTGTACGTTCTTTCTTGAGACTCCTTCCTGTGAGTTCCAAGATAAGGTTTCATAATATTATTCGTTAAACCAAAAGCTTCGTCTCCTAAAATAACGTATGGTACCTTGCGGGTTCTACCAGGAAGGGGTGCCATATCAGGTAGACAGAGAGAGTGGTCTTTCAGTTTGTTGCTAATTACTGTATCTTTAAAAATTCCCGCATCGGAAATTCTACCTTGGCATCCCACGTCTGCAAACGTGAAGTTATATTCCGCGTCCACCATAGCAAATAAAACTATACTGTGGTACGCCTTATAATTAAAATACTGCGACCCACTATGGACGGGAGCTTGCAGCATGACGTGTTTGCCGTCCATCGCTCCAACTGCGTTCGGGAAATTCCACTGCTCGAAAAATCCTTTAGACATTTCTAGCCATTCTTGTGATGAATTAGGCAGCTGTAATTACACGTATTACCGATTATTTAACAATTTACATTTAAGTTACGTGATTAATTTATTATTAGTACGAATTAATTTTTACAGACAATTGAAATCGACAACATCCCGCAACCGGGTTGCTCGAGGGAAGCCGCGGTGGACGTCCAGGAGATTCCGGAACGAAATACTCCTGCACCGCCGAAGAAACGTTTAAAAAAAGATTCTCTCAATCCATTGCACAGTGGTCTGGATGATGGCCAAAATTCAATTTCTCAACTTCAATTTTACAATGTCATTTTTTTTTTACGAATTGACAACCCTCCAGAGCTTCTAAATCCGCATAGCTTTCCCTTTTCAGATGATTCTTTGATTAGATATAATATTACAAAGACAAAATCATCAAATTTTATGGGAATCTAATTGTTTTAATTACTCATTATAGAACATCAAAATACGTGTTTATATCATACAGTTATATAGGTAAGGAAGTATATTTCAGTTATTTATATGTGTCAGAGGCATTTTTTAGTCTATGAACAAATAGTGCATTGTTTATATGAATTTAAACTTTGAGAAGGCTTATAAGAAAAGGATTAAGCGAGATTAACATCGGACTTTTTTTACATGAAAGCTTACACAATTGTTAACAAGAGCATGTAAATTTCAAGTGCAATCTCCTGCAAGTTTCAATTTTATGCAGACTTTTAGAAATGACGCTCGAGGTATTTGGGCTTCCCGGACGCGTGTATTTTTAATATTTTATTTTTTTAAGTAAAAGATAATGTTAGAACTGATACTTTTCCTCATTTTTTTCTCTAGTACGGCTATGATTTTTAATTTTGGCTATAAAATACCGCTCTCCAGACCACAATGCGCGCCACATTGATCCGCCATTTATATTTTAAATTTTTGGTGCCAAATTCGTTATCAGCGACCTCAAAAACCCTTAATCACCAAGTTTCAGAAAGATCAGAATTTTGGCCGCTAAATGTAGATATCCCCAGACCACTGTGCATTGGCTGAAGCGCTGGACATTGTAAAGGATTGTACCGCAAGGATAAGTACGAAAGAAGCCACGGATGATTGCGTGGATCTTTATGGACTTCGCAAAATTTAAATTGCGAGTGTTGCCTGAGAAGCTGAGGGACGAATGTATATATAAATGGATGTGCATATTGCGCGAGATACAAACGCGAAATGAATGAGAGTGAGTGTTCCCTAGTAGCATTTGTTTGCTGGGAATTTGTTGGGCCAATGACGTGTTATCCGTTGGCCAACTGTTGAAGTATCGAGCTATTTTTAAATGGGCCAATGATTGTAACCAACGCAGGCCCAACTGAAGGTTTCTTTCCATAAGCCCAACAATTTCTTCCAAAAAGACATCTTAAAAACGTCCAGAAGGCGTCTTGAAGAATTTCAAAAGACGTTGTAAACACGTCTTTTTCAGGTCTGATTTAAGAAAAAAAAAATTTGCCGGTGAGGAGAATCGAACCCAAACTTTCCACTTACGAAGCAACCGTTATTCGCACTTACCCAATACATTTCCTTGTAAACACTTCTAATTTATCAGTACATAACGAATATTAATTGTTTATAAAAAGTACACAGTGACGCGAAATATTCTACAAAATATCATCATTCGACCTTTAGACTCATTCCATAAAATTTCACATTCGTCTCAGGACAGACGTCCGCATTACGTATTTATAGTAATAGGTTTTTGGATGTACCAAATTTTCTGATGTTTGTAAGGCAACATTTAATCATCGTTGTAAATTTTTTGTTAATTAACCAACCATAGTAATTGTAGGCCCAACATTGAATAGTCGTAGGCAAACTGTCGTAAGTTTTTTTGCCGTAGGCCCTACAATGTTCATTATTAAGTGCAGGGTAATTTATTTAATAAATTCTGACTTATTTTTTAGTTATAATGCTAACAAAATATTCCATTGTGGAATTTGAGGATGGTGTGCAAGTGATTCCATCCTGTTGGATGAATTCTGACAGAAGCCAATGTACTTGGCCGGGATTTGTAAAGAAATTAACAAAACTTAATAAGTTAATAATTCAAGCTAATCTTCCACCAACAAATGATGACCTCAAGAAGTGGGACATTTGCAAAATTATAAAGTGGTTTGGCTCAGCAGGTAAATGTTTTCATTTAAAAATTATTTCGGTTAATTTAACCTCAATTTGCATAAATTAATGTGTTACGTATTAATGAATTATCCGTGTCAGATACGTATGAGCGAGCCACTGAAATACGGGACAAAGCCGTGGACACCTCAACGATTGTGGATTCGGACGAAGAAGCGTCAAGGAACCAACGTACAGAGTCGCAAACATATGAACGTGTTGCTGTAATGGCGACCGGCGAACCGCCATCGAAAAAAAGGAAAAAAACCAGCAACACCCGTAACATTTCTGAAGTGAATTCACAAAACGGTATTATTATATTATTCATTCATTATTTACTATGAACAGAAAAATGATGTAATATACAGGGTGTCCCAAAATTGTGGGATTTCACAGAACATGCTAGGGTAGATGTACCATTTGTTGGGATTTCAGTGACTTTCATCGCAATTATCTTTAAAATTATACTTAAAAATCAGGAAACTATAAGCTTTACTAAATTTTACACTATCTTTATTATTAATGTATAAGTTTTCATTAACTAGAGAAATCGTTAAAGAATTAATAAAGTTAAAAAATATAAGAAATCCATTTTTTACCGTTTGTGACCACTTGCACATTAGTTTTGGCCATGTTTGGTACTAGTTTTAGCGCTTTCAATTTTTTTTAGGTTTTAGTGCATTTTTAGTAAAATCGTTTAACATAAAATTTTTTTTATATATTTTTTATTTTCTACTTTTTAATGTTTATGGATTTACATTTCGCACCTCTGACTTCTTTAGAAATATCTTTTATTTAATTTCAAATCGTGATGCGACTAGGGACCCGAACGCAGCGGCTTTTTTTGCGGCTTTATGGGTTATATTTATTGATGACTGGAGTAATTTGCTCACCCGCTCGGGGTTAATTTTTATTTTAAAACAGAGGATCGATGCTAAATAAAATTTTTTAAACAGCATAGTGACAGAAAATAGAACAATATTTTAATAAATTTTCAATTTCTGGCCATGGGGTGGCCACAACTGGATACTATATTGCAGGCAAGTCCAAGGATTTGCTCGTGCGAGCAGCCGCAAGTTGCTCTTCGCTCTCGGAGTCACGGAGCCGGGCCCAAGAGCGAAATGCCTTCTTTGAGTGGGAATCTGTGAACGTTACCTATCCCCACTCTTTTACGGCTGCCGTTCTTGCCGTCGCTCTTGCCTTCGTTCGCAACAGCTCGCAACCACTCGCGGCCGCTCTTCGAGGGCAAGAGTAAAAGTTGGACGGGCCTGCTCTATTGTATCAGTTCTGGCAACCGGATGGCCATAAATGGAAAATTTATTCAAATACTGTACCATTTCTTGCCACATAATTTTTTTCGTAATACTGAATTGAATTTGTTATTTTTATACTTTCAGAATAATTTTAAAACTACTTTTAACCTATATCTACCATAATTTATATATTAACATATTTTGATTAGTAATTATGGGAGTTTTACTAACTTTTACTTCCGTATGTCCTACAAGAACAGCGAACCGTTTACACACTTCTTTAAAAAATATAATGTTTTTCGCATAAGCCAGGCCTTCCCAAGTAGGGGAAATCTGCTCCTAAAACACATGTTTCGGTTCTCCCTCCAGCGCTGCGCCTTAACTGGTAAGGCCGCTAAGGTGGGACGAGTTCTACTACCCTCTCTCCGAGGGCACAGTAACATCGCTGGGAAGCATGTTGGGCGCTTAAAGGCGAAAGTACAAAATGTGTCAAATTTTTATAGGAAATTTCATAATGACTTAAAAATAGTAGGAATAATTAAAATTTAAACTAGCATTTCAAAATGACGTAAAAAGAATTTTAAAAAATGTATTACATACAACGATACAGTAATACAATAATCGTAGTGATGTCTTTTCATTACAAAAATATATTCATTTTTATAAAAATACAAGTAGTAGTTATTTTCTAAATTTTCGTACAATACATAAATACATTTTATATTTTAAACAAATTGTGTACAATGCAAATGTGTTATACATTTTATTCAGTTCTATGAAAATACAATCAGTACTTATATATTAAATCCTTTGTACGTCATTTTGAAATGCTAGTTTAAATTTTAATTTCTCCTACAATTTTTAAGTCAGTATGAAATTTCCTATAAAAATTTGACACATTTTGTACTTTCGGCTTTAAGCGCCCAACATGCTCCCCAACGACGTTACTGTGCCCTCGGAGAGAGGGTAATAGAACTCGTCCCACCTTAGCGGCCTTAGCAGCTAAGGCGCAGCGTTGGAGAGAGAACCGAAACATGTGTTTCAGGAGCAGATTTCCCCTACTTGGGAAGGCCTGCCGTAAGCAATAAATGTAACCTTATATTTCTGGTAGTATACCAAACAAAATATTTATGGTTTGAAATTCTACACATAATTATTTGTCTGCAAGCAGTTTCAGGCTAAAAAAACGCGATAATTATGCACATGGCCAAAGACGGTACATTGGCCACAAACGGTACATCTACCCAATATCATGATGCAAAAAGGCAGCGAAAAGTCCTTTACCGTACGCTCCCACGCGTTCAGTTGACTCGCGCGGGCCCACCACACAGTGGGGCAAAGTGACGAAGTTTGTTTAAAAATCAAAGAACCTTTGATAGAAATAAGATAGAGCGATGAATTTTTTTAAATTAAAGCTGAAAGATTGCAGAATAAGGGAAAATTAAAGAATTTATGGTACGAACGTTTTTAACTTTAAAAATCTGTGTTAAACTTGAAACATTACAACAAAATTGTGATTTATCCAATACCATGTACGGTTAGATATTTTTCTTGACATATTGTACATCATTTCCTGTAGATTTTGTCACGCTGATTTCAAATCCGTTCGCAAAATTTGTCTACTACCTCAGAATTTTGGAAAAAATCGATTTCAAGTTTAATACAGATTTTCAAAGTTAAAAAACGTTCGTACCATAATTTCTTTAATTTTCCCTTAGTCTACCATTTTGCAGCTTTAATTTAAAAAAAAATCATCGCTGTATCTCATTTCTATCAAAAGTTATTTGATTTTGAAACAAACTTCGTCACTTTGCGCCCCTGTGCGCCAGTTGTGCCGCTAATATTCAACTGTTAATATGTGGAGAACGAAGGCCCAGATCCGAAAACGTTAAAGGACTTTTCTATGTGTTATTGCATGTTGCGACAAGTCCCGCAATTTTTTAACACTCGCATGAACATTGTTCGGAATATGGTGATAATTATATGATGAATTATTGCGGGTTTCAATCCAGCGCCTACATGTTCGTCCACACCACGAAACTCGAGGTCGATGAATTTGGACGAATTTCCTGTGGTGCCATTTGGAGAAGGATTTTCATTCCAATCATTAACAGGACCTGTACCACACACTGAAACGGCATCGCAATCACCGCCACAGTTAAAAGAGAAAAGCACCACAACATTTGGTAAAATATTGACCAAATCTAATTATTTTTAAATAATTATATGTTAATTAACCTCTCTTATCTTTATTAAGATTTCCAGGAATTCATGATTAGAAAGACTAAACAGAATTCTATGGCCATCAACGAAATGAGCAAAATATTGAAACAAATAAACAAAAAATTATCCAACCAAAAAACAAATAATTGCGACAGCGCTTTCGATCCGAGGGATCTCTGTCTTCCGGTAACGGCTGAAGAGGGTCTGTCGAATTTAGACAATAAACTGAAGGACCCATCGACGTTCAATAATATGGTATGTTTTCCGGCCACGTAAGAATTATAAATGTTCTAGTTGTATCATAATGTGAAAAATTTACATTAATTATTTTTATATTGAGCAGCTAGTTTGTCTTACTGCATTGCAGTCATATGAAGCTGGGGATTAACTACAGAGAAGTAATTGAATTTTATAAATAATAGCAACATGCCTGTAATTTGCAAAATGCACTGCATTGCGCGTATAATATTTTACGGCGATGGGATTTTCTTGTACATACAGGGTGTCCCAAAATTGCGAGAAAATCCAGATCATGCAATATCCCTATGTAAAGTTGAAAAGTTGTGTACGGTATGCTGCCGCGTGCTCAGTTGACTCGGCTTGAAATACGTGGGCCGGAAGTTGCACCCCCAATATTCAATTGTTAGTATCTCGAGTACGAATACCTCGGATTTTAAAACAGTCAAGTAGTTTTCGATGTCTTTTTGCATCGGGATATTGCATGTTTCAGACTGTCCCGCAATTTTGGGACACCCTTCTTTGCTTTCTGCATTACAAGCTTTTTTATTTCATACTGTTTCGTTGTAATCATGTATATATTGTATAACTTTCACTTCATTTTGGAGAGCATGGAACATTTATATACATTTTAATGACTAAGGTTCAATTATTTAAACTAATGGTGATTGCTATTTTTCATTACTTCAATGCATCCTGTGATTGACTGATTGACACTAAAACTGCTTTTAATAAAACCAATTTTCAGGACTTAAATAATTTATTAATGACTTTTTACAGATTCATTTTCTGAAGAGGTGCAACGGAAATAATATTAGCATTACCACATCTAAAATTTTAGAGAAGTTAATTGAAAATGGTGTGGCTGAACGGTACAGTTGGCATGGGAAAAAGCAGAAGAAGGTATTCCGCCAATTTCCGGAAATTGTAAACTTAATACTGAGTATGTAATTTTATTATTTTATCTCATTTTAGCACTTAAAATTGTAAAATAAATGTATGTATTACATTTGTATATAAATGTATGTATTATCCCAGGTTCAGTGCATGCCATATCGAACGACACCAACAAACCATGCACAGATATGGAAATAATCCTTGCGGCGCACAGTGTCGCGGTACGTGTTCAAAAAGAAAAAATTAGAGTTTTGAAATTTTGTATTTCGTTGCATAGAATTGATAGTAAACAGTCCTTCGATATAAGAACGTCATAATTTATTAACATAAATAACGGATTTAAGGTTAGTAATTACATTCAAAGTTGAATAACCAAACGCAAGCTGCCACAGACAGCGCGTAGGAAATATTTACCCATTGCATTTTTGTTGCATTTATAAATTCATTTGTTTCTTATTTCTTGAAAATAAGCAAAATGTATCCTTTTTCGATTTATTAATTAAAAATACTTGTATTTAAAGATATGGATACGTACCAGCGGCTCAAATTATTACTTTTTTGTTGCATCTTCTATATTCTGGAGAGAATTAAAAAAAAACGAAACATATCGGTTCTTTCATTTTTTCCCTACAATTAGTTCTATTTTTGCTCTTTAATTTGGTATAAATTTTATCTGCCCCCGAGTGCTCCCACATAAGAAAAATACACATAATAAAACGAAAAAACTTGACAAATCTGTGCTCAAATATTTTTTTAAAAAGACACCGAGCTTTGAATTCCTTCAGATTCAACTGACAATGATGAATATGCATCATAGGAATGAATAATTTAAAATCTATTATAAACATGAATTATTTAAAAAATTAATTTGATTGTTTTTATAATTTTTTCATATGTTTGTTATTAATGTGTGTTTAAATGTATTGAAAAAATGTATATTTTATTTGTTTTACTTTTATTATGTTGAAAAATATATTTTAATGAATTATTTTACATTAAAAATTATTTTTTTTGTGTATAAATATGATTAACATATCAATTACATGTAAATAATTGTATCTTAATTGAAAATTGATTTTTGATTCTCTTTCCTATATACTCGTTACACTGTGCGGCGGGAAAGTGGTTCGCCCAGACAAAAACACGTATCCAACGTGCAGAACTGCGGCTGAATAGGAACCATGTGAATGCGCACGGAAGTCAGCCGACTTGCAGCAGGGAGAGTCAGGGCCAATACCTGCACAGGTCCTTCTTCACAGATGCACAGCAACCCCCCCACCAGCCCGCGGACACAGTGCACCTCTCCCTCGCGGACACAGTGCACCTCTCCCCTCCGGACGCATTGCAGTCTACTCCCGACTAGTGCAGTTATTGTTATTGTTATTGTTATTGTTATTGTTATTCTATTGTTACTATCACAAAAGAAAAAAATATATGAATATTTCATTGTCAAGGTTTATTATAATTTACTTAATTTCCCTTACATTTCTTTAACTTTCCCGTAATATCCTAGTAATATTACCGAAACTGGATTAATTCCTGTAAGATCTCAGAAACGTTGCGCTACCATTGCTGTAAGATCTCAGAAACGTTGCGCTACCATTGCTGTAAAATCTCAGAAATATTGCGGGACCATCGCTGTAAAATCTCAGAAATGTTGCGCGACCGTTGCCGTAAAATCTCAGAAATATTGCGGGACCATCGCTGTAAAATCTCAGAAATGTTGCGCGACCGTTGCTGTAAAATCTCAGAAATATTGCGGGACCATCGCTACAAAATCTCAGAAATATTGCGCTACCATTGCTGTAAAGTCTCAGAAATATTGCGCGACCGTTGCCGTAAAATCTCAGAAATATTGCGGGACCATCGCTGTAAAATCTCAGAAATGTTGCGCGACCGTTGCTGTAAAATCTCAGAAATATTGCGGGACCATCGCTACAAAATCTCAGAAATGTTGCGCTACCATTGCTGTAAAGTCTCAGAAATATTGCGCTACCATTGCTGTAAAATCTCAGAAATGTTGCGCTAGCATTGCTGTAAAATCTCAGAAACGTTGCGCTACCATTGCTGTAAAATCTCAGAAATATTGCGCTACCATTGCTGTAATATTTCGAAACAATGTTGCAGAAATATATCCTGCAATATTGCACAGGAGCGGACATAGCAATTTACTTGTAACTGTTGGAATGAGTAATTTCAAATATAAGCGCGCCGGAAGACTATGTATTGTTCTAGAACCGCACACGACTGTAACAGTTTCCGCTAGAAGCCATGTTCCCGGTTCACTCTCGTCTATGCAGCGAAAGCGAGTAGTTGAAACGGTAGATCCCCAGAAACAAATTATTTTTGCATTAGTAATAATTAGTACAAGTGAAAGAGAGTTTAAGTTCTTTGTTCATACACTAAGTGTAATTGTGATACAGATTAATATATATATATACACCAATATTCCAAACAAATCAAACGCGTGATCATTTCTACAACCGCCAGCAGCTCTGCTCAACAGTAACATTTCGGCAATATTCCGTGCAATATTTCAAATATGAAACCGCAACGTAACTGAAACATTTCGGCAACAAATGTGCTGTAGGGGTAGTATATATATCAGTGGTTGTGCTTCGGCGGAGTTCGGTAGGTGTTCGTGGTGGTGGTTCTTCAGTTCTCGTACAAGTTACCCATTTCCTGCAGGTCCACGTAGGGAAACTCGCTCTCGTAATTCTCGACCCTCGACAGGGTGGCAGGTAAGGCTTCGCTGGCCATAAACTGGTTGGAAATTTGAGATTTCAGCCGATTGGAGTTTAGGCGCGCGTTGCGGGGAGTCATCGACGCTATTGGAGGGGCTTGCGCCACGGAGGTGCTTCTCGTGGCACCTTGGAGCTCCTGGAAGGACTCCTCCTCGTCTTCGGAAAATAGGTTCGGATTGAACGTCGGGTCCGTACCTGCGAGAGAAATGTCCCAGCTCAGGATTAATGGGCTTCTCGTTATTCGATCGCGATTTATACCTGCTGGCACGTCGGCGCGCAGTTCCGTCATCACCAGGGTCATTTGTCGCGGGTGCAAATGCAGCAACGACGTCCGATAAGTAACTTGGCCTAAGTTCGCAGGCACCGAGTCCGCCAACCCGTGAAACTTGAATTTCGTGCCCCAGATATTGGACGTTACTTCGACCAGCCTCGCGTGCTGCAAACAGATACGTCTTGCGACACTGCTAGTCACGCGACTGACTTTACTATGTAGCCTAAGGCTCGGAGGGCTCGTTAAACTTTGCTACATCACGCAATCTTGCATCGATTCGACGCGCGGCGTGGACTCTTTTGTATTGCACAGGTTTTTTTTCGAATGAATGAAAGTCATAGCTAGTTACAGCGATAAAGTTTTCAGCGGTATGAAACTCAAAGTAAAGTGTTACCTCGGGCAGGGTGTCTACGTAAGTGAGGTCGTCACTCTCGTCGTTCAATTTCTCGTCCCTTTTCCGCCTGTTCTTCCTCTTGTCGGTTGTGTCCCTTTCTGTATCGGATCCATCACTGAACGACGGGCATTTCTACGACAGTTCTACGACAGCTCTGCTGCATATGTCCAATCTTGTATTACAGGCTATGGACAAGCGTAATGTTGCCTGCATCGTTTCCCTTGATCTTTCAAAGGCTTTTGATACCCTTGATCATCGGCTCTTGGAAGCTATCTTATGCGGGTTTGGTATAAAAGATACAGCTTTATCTTGGTTCTCCTCCTACCTATCTGATCGTTCTCAAGAAGTCATGGTCTCCGAATCATTACCTGTATTTTCTTCATCTCGCTCCGTTCTTCGTGGAGTTCCAGGGTTCGGTTTTGGGTCCATTACTTTTTAGCATTTACGTAGCTAACTTGCCTAAATGCAGTAAATACTGTGCATCCTATATTTACGCGGATGATCTAGTAATCATCAAGACTTTTAAGCCGACGGACTGTACTTCAGCTCAACTTGAAGTTGAATCAGACTTGCACTTAATAGCATGGTGGACTGATACACATGGTCTAAGTCTTAACCCGTCTAAAACATCCCTACTGCTAGTAGGGTCTAATCCCCTTCTAGCGCAGTTAAATTCTTTTAAAATTCACTTCAATGATAGCGTTATACAGGGTGTCCCAAAAATGTTGCGTTTCCTTAAAGGGGATGATTCTGGGGGTGATTTCAAACAACTTTTTCCTTTGCGAAAATGCTCTCCGATGTTTCGTTAACGAGATATTAATAAAAAGCACCGACCAATCACAGCGCGAGTCTGACGGCCGAGTTCCCGCGCTAGCGTGGCTACGAGCCGCGCTGCGACTGCGACGAGCAAGCAACTCGGCATGCATCGAAGAAACTTGCGTAGAATGGCAAATGAAGAAGACGTAACAAATAAAATCGAACATGTTGTCATGGTTTGTTCGTCATTTAAAGTGAATAATGAATAAAGGATAAATGGATGAAAATCACGTGTAACGTAAAAAGACGAATACGCAGTTTTTTTTAGAAGATTCGAAAATAATAATTATTTGAAGTGGGAGGATAAGGAATACGTAAATTTCCTTGTGTTAATAACGTAGCCACGAAAAGGTAACGTAACAGGAAATTAACGAAAGGTGATAGGCGTTAGTAACTAAAACTCACCCTTGTTGGAAATTCACCTGCAGCTTGAAAATCTGTGTCACAGGGTCACCGAACCGATCCTGGTCATCGATGGACGTGCTCCGTGCACAGCTGGTCCCAGGTATCCTTACATTCCCACTACCCAAAGTTAAGGGTCGCAATGTCAGGTGCGTCCAGGTCAACGTACCGAATATTCACTTCACTGCACGGCTACTAACACTGATCACTTTATTTATCCTGAAGTATTCTTGGGCCGTGTACATTTCTGCGACGCGATTGCTAGCTGACTGACAGGATTTTTTCCAAGCAACTTCCGCTACCCTCAAGTAGCTTCTCTGGTTCCATTATGAGTTAACTCCCACCAGGGCAAGAGGCTTTAGGTAAAAAGAAGCCAACACATTTTCGGAACACGTGTTTTGCAGAAGTGCAACGAACACTTTCACAAAAGCCCGCGCTCCGTCCTTCTACTGCCAATGTACCCATTGCTTCGAGATAGAAAACAGACACCACGTGTATCGGTTCGAAAGGGTCCGAAGAGAAGAGACAGTCTTCGAGTTACTATAAAGAAGAAAATGCATACCATTCCTGTTTCCCCTTTCCGACACCCTGAGTTCACGACTGCTACGAGGCGGAACCAATTAAGTCATAAATTATCCGAAACTGTAGGAAACCGTTCTCTACCGCCGACTCGCCGGACAATAAACCGCGACCCTGGCGAAATGCTCTGACTGATCAGCCTGATTAATTTTGAAGAACTAGAAATTACAAAGAGGTAGTCCGCTGACTGCGCGTAGTCCCGCCTGCTTCGTCCTACCTTCAAATTAAAGACGGATCCCTTATCTCTCGAGTATAAACACGCGCTCGAATTTCAAAACAAAAGCACGCGTCGACGTATTCCGTGCTAGAGATGGTGGGCCTTGAGGTCCGATTGGTCCCAAACTAACCAATCTGCCCTGCAGCCCTCCCAAACGGCCACTGTCCTGAAGAGGCCCTCTTCACAGCAGTATCTCCTCCCCAAGGTTCACCATCGCTCGCACAGAATACGTCGCTTGCTTATCTCAAGTGTCTAAGCACGCGCTCGAATTTCAAATTCTGCAGGGCAAATTGGTTAGTTTGGGACCAATCGGACCTCAAGGCCCACCATCTCTAGCACGGAATACGTCGACGCGTGCTTTTGTTTTGAAATTCGAGCGCGTGTTTATAGGAAAAAGTTGTTTGAAATCACCCCCAGAATCACCCCCTTTAAGGAAACGCAACATTTTTGGGACACCCTGTATATCCTCAAAACAAACTTAAAAATCTGGGACTTATTTTGGATCAGAACTGGACTTTCGAGCAGCATGTTAATTCCAAAATTGGCATTGCTTATTTTCGTCTACGCAAACTATATGCTGTAGCGCGTGTCCTTCCTCGTAAGCAAAAACTTATTCTCACCTCTTTACTGATTATATCCTTGTTTGACTACGCAGACATAGTGTATTATCCGTGCTTAACTAAACGTGTATCTGTGCGTATTCAGCGGATCCAGAATGCCTGTGTTCGTTTTGCTTTTGGTCTACGTAAGTTCGATCACGTAATGCCAGCATTTACAGAGACGGGTTGGCTTAATATGAAGCAGAGATACATTTTACACCTCTGCTGTCTCGTATATAAATTGAGGTCCACTGGTGTACCACCGTATCTGCATGAACTACTCGTCACTAATCGCGAGCGTCGAGCTGAAGAATACATCTCTACCCGACATGAATTTGACCTCTCCATTCCTTCCTATCACTCCACTAAATTTCACGGCTCCTTTTCCTACTGTTCCGCCTTTTATTTCAACTCCCTACCATATGAAATTCGCTCTGAAACCTCTTTCACATCCTTTAAGGATGCAGTAACACTATTTTTTGCCAAACAACATTAACAATGAATTATTAATTTTACTTTTGTCATTTTCCAACTACACACATATGATATTAGCTCTTACTTTGATTATGTTATTTGGCCGTCTACATTTACTTTTCGTGTACTCTACTGTGTTAGTTATAATTTTAGTTTTAGTTATAGTTTTAAAGTAGCCTTAAAAGGTAAGGTTAATAACAGCTTCAGCTGTACCTCGCCTATTGCACTCCTCTAGTGTTATATGTGCTATTCAATTCTAATTATTCTTTCTCTTTCTCGTTTTACATTAGACTACTGTGCAATAAAGAATTATTATTATTATTATTATTATTGCGATGTATCTTCAACGACATGCAGGGTGTCCTGACTTTGCGGATCGAATATCATGAACTCTGACCGGATTTTGGTTGTCCTCCTGCCTTTTAAAAGGGGCACTAATCCTCCCAGATATTCTAGATATAATGTGTAACATGGCACCGGCTCCACCGCGTGTCTGAGCATGGTGCAGTGTAATCATCCTCCTCCAGGAGGAGGTCGCGACACGAAACGCCTCAGCTCCTTTGGTTCTGGTACCGAACATCTACAGGCAAAGTGGAATACATTAATTGGGATTGAATAAGTCTCATTTCTTATTTCATTTTTTATTTCTACAAATATTGTCTGGACGATGTAGAAATGGTTAGTTGATGGTACTTTTTGTAATGAAGTGTGTGGTTGTCATTTCGTATAACAGAAAATACAGTTGACTTAAGAGGCTGTTCCAGTCTAGTGCTCAAAAACTATAGATGATCTTTAGGAATTAATTGAAGGGAACCCACGACATATAATTTAATGGGACTTGTTGCATTGAATTAAGGATGTCTTCAACTATAGAAAAAAATTTTATGTTTTATAATTAATCAATGCCGACGGCACTGGGGAGTCGTTAAAGTGGGGGGCGGCAAAGAATTCATCCAAATTGGTGGAACCTGTAGCACCCAAACCATTGGTCTGAAGCAAAAAACAATGTCGGATTACCATTGAGCTATAAGTATGCCTGGAGAGGGAACAGCAGTGGGAAGAAGTAGAGGCGACAGCGATCTGAGGGAAATAGAAGATAACAAATGAACCTATCCTTCTTCCTATTATCCCTCTCACTCTGTACTATATGTGTTATGTATGTATGTGTGTGCGCAGATGACTTCACTCACATGCACTATACATTCATAGCCTGCTGTAAGACAGAGATAGGTTCAACCGTTATCTTCCCTCTTTCTCGGATCGGCTGCCATTGCTTTGTTCCCTCTCCAGGTATTCTTATAGCTCAATGCGGATTACTAGAAGGCATGGAACTCGTTCGTGGACTAGACTAGAAAAAAATTATAAAAATAACATTTTTTGAAAAAATAATGACACTTGAAGTTTGAAAGGCTTTTTCCCTATATTTTTCGTCCTTTCAACGCCTTTAAACATTATAAATTTTCAATTGCAATATGTATACGTTTCCCTTTCCAATGAAAGTTGAGATGTTTTACCTTATTGTACTAGCGAAAAGTGCGGCGACGGATGCTCTCAATCTCGGCGGCAATGGAAGTTGCTGGACACTGGTCTCCCTCGTCAAAGCTGCTCTCACAGCCAGGCGAGATAACAGTTGCAACGAGGCTACCCGCCTGTAAATATATGAGCGGTATCTCAGATACTTGAGCATGATAACGGGGCTCGGAAGCAAAAATAGTTATTTAAATACAGAGGAGCGCCCCGGTCGCGACGAAAAGTCTCCTGTCGTTGTGGCCCCACGTGAGCGCTGACACTGGGCACTAATATCGATAAAGGCAAAATTAACGTGCGTTAGAAACATAATGCCATGGATAGATAAGCGGTCGTTGTTAAAAATATATGTACGTACCTGCGTGTACGGTATCGCTGTTGCGTAGACAAGGGTGCCTGTGACCGAATAAAACTTCAAAAGGTTCGTGTACTCGTGCGGGCTGCTCTGCGGGCTATCCGAGTCTTCCGTTCCAGCGATCGCTAACAACTTTGTGATCGGCGACACGTCGTCGAATGACCGCAGCATGACGATGTTGCCGTCAGCCAGGCAGACTGCTAGCACGTAATTCGTGTCGTCTGTAAACACGTAATGCTCCTTCTTCAATTGTGTAATTTTAGTGCCCTCTCTAGATCGACAATGATGAAATGGGAAGTAGGAAGTTTACAGGGGTGTGATCGGTCAGGGAGGAAGTCGCAAGGATTCCTATCAAGGAAGTTTTTGAACAGTAGCAGTTTCTGTTTACTTTTGAAACGACTGTTAAGGGTGGCTATGAGCAGAGTTGTTTCTAGAATAAGCAACTTTGAGTTTAATTCGTTCGAATGCAGCAATTTAAAAGTACCAAGCACACAACTACGCGAAAACGTGCTATTTTACAGAAACCGAGTACCTCTATGGGATCTATCGTTCGTTTTATCGTCGTCCCCCTGTTCCATTGTAAACTTCACGGCGCTCCAAGCCATCCAAGTGACACTGGCCGCCAATTGTACTTCTGATACCATCGCTCCGTGAACATCCATTACTATTAATTGCCCCGCCGTTGTTCCAAAATATACCTGTCGATATGGACATTTAATATTGTACAGATTAAAAATATAGCGACAGTTAAGTTCGATAACAGCGTTAAAGCTATATATCAGTAGTTCCCAACTGGTGAATTGCGAAATGTTTTTTGGGGGTGCCACGGTTTTTGGGTCTTTTTTTAATATTGTCAAAATAGAATTATTTTATCGAACATCTATTTTTAATGTTTTCTTTACTGTAGTAAATTTACTCAAGAAAGTTTGGGAAACACTGCTATATAGCTTTAACTGGACATACATAGCGACTTAGGTGTGAAGTCCCTCAGCGGGGTCTTAACCGACACCCTGCTGGGTACAGGCCGCTAATCATGCCCCCCCCCCCCCCTTCTACCTCTTGCAGGTATTCGAAGATTTCTCACTTCCTATTAGGTACTCCAACCCTTCCGAGGGTTAAAAGCCTTCGGAGAGACACCACGGGGGTTTGGGTTGACCTCGTCACGGTTGCGAAGCGGATCAGGCGTTTCGTGCCAATCACCCTGTATTCGTTTTGAAATTGGTAGCCCCAGTGTTGTGATCTTCGGGTGAACGATTTGTTTGTTTGACCATGAGCGGTTTGGCCCGTTACGGCAGGAGGTATTTTGGTTTTTGTGTTAGTAGATGATGTTGACAAGTCGTCAGGACGAGAGAGCGCAGCGAGTAAGGCGAAACGATTTGAAAAGGAAATATTTGGGGTCACAGTGACCTCCATTATGGGAGCAGATTGGTCCACGTGCGAGACGGGACTAAGAACAGGAGGAAAACTATTTTCTGAATCTGAGGTTGTTTTAGATACCTTCTGTTTTTTATTAATAGTGTTTTTTTTACCCTGCCTGGTCGAAGCAGAAGAATAATTGATAGAGTGAGTTTGAGATATGTTAGGTGAGGATTCAGATTTATCTGAAGTTGTAGAGTCCAGTTGCGAATTTAGCGTATTATCCGCTCTACGCTTGCCACCAGGCATGGTGGGTTTTTTGTTAGAATTTTTATTATAAGAGTTATTAAATTCCGATCCACTTACCAGTTTGGCAGCAGTTAGTGTGACTATTGTCGAGCCTTCATCATACGTTGAGGGTTCGAAGACCCCATGGCGGCCAGAGTGTTTAAGCTCCGATATTATGTGGCTCCTTGGAGTTCAATATTGATGGAATACTTAAGAAGGTCTTATGAGAACCCTTCCTTACGGGTAAAGAAACAGGGCACTCGCGGTACACTAGAGCGTGAAGGAAAATTTTAAACTTTTGAACTGTTACTGTTACTGTTACAGGACTAGTTTCGGACGATGCTCTAAGCCAGGCATGGAACTAAAGTGAACGCCGCGGCCGTTTTTCGGAGGCAACGCCTCCTTTCTCCCGCCGCGCGTCTTCGCCCCCGCGGCGGTTCCTAAGAGCTTCGAGCGCCTCAGACCCGTACCATATGAACCGCGCGTGGCGCGTACGGGTGTCGCCCTAAGACGCGAAGACGCGCGGCGGGAGAAAGGAGGCGTTGCCTCCGAAAAACGGCCGCGGCGTTCACTTTAGTTCCATGCCTGGTCTACTAGGTGGGTGGGAGAGGATCAGATCCACCTCCTTTTTTCCCTTTGGTCGTTCCTCTGAGCGGGGAGCCCAGTTACCGACCTGCCTGATGTGCGGTGGTGTTACCAGCCGTAGGTAAAAGTGAATTTTTCGGGAGTGAGGTTTCTCGCGGAAAATTTTCAAAAAACCGTATTACCTTATGGGAGCTGAAAGAAGACTGGTCGTTATGGGGCAGTACTTAGATGGAAAGAAAGGATTTAGGGGAGGAAAACCGCTCACGGCGGGGTTTTTCGCTGTTAATGTATCATGTGGACCAGCAGAGTTGTTCGAATTGCCGACTAGGCGGCTGATGGTCAGTTGTTCGGGCTGAGCGTGTGTTGGCACTACTAGGATTGAGAGTTTCATTAGTGTGCGTTTGAGGCGCGTGCGGCGATTGATGATGATGGTCTGCAAAAGCATAGCTATCGTTTAGAAGCGTTAGGGTGGGGGTGCGGGAAGGAGAGGTGGGGGGGATATAGGTGGGAGACATGAGATATTATCAAATAGGGAGTGGGGGCAATCACTTGGACATTGGGAATTTGTATTTAACTTTGTACGGGATTTTGAGTATGTCGTACGTGCCCGTGAAGCTCAGACTATATTCCGAAGGTACTTTTCTGTGACTTATATAGCTCTTCGTGTGCAGGTATACACTACTTCTATTGGCTGCCACGAAATGTTAAAATCGACAGACTATTAGCATTGGTTGTCGAAAAGAATTTACCTACCTGTATTTATCTGTTGAAGGGAATGGGCAGGCCATCGGGCAATTTCATTACTGAAGGAAGATTCAGGTAGAAATTCGGGAAACAAAAGTCGCGGCATTCGTGACGCCTGCTGGAGAACAGGCTTCTCCAGACGCCACTCTTCTCAGATAACCTTCTCAAAGTGAACGAATTAATTGTTTACCGCAGTAAATACAATGCCATCTTCTTAAAACGATTCATTTATTTCTTTTTGTCATTTCTTTAGATTCAATTTTTATCACAGCTTCCTCTATTTTTTGGGACGCCATGAACCCTGATTGCTCTTTTTTTTATGTACCTGCGAATCATCTATATATAAACAACTAGCAAGCGTGCAAACACACATTCGTATTTATTATATTAGTAGGATTATCATATTTATAATCATAAAAATACTAAAAATGAAAAAAAGAGTGATCCGATTCGCCCCATATATCAGTATTTCAAAGATTGTAGAATGTAGATGATATAAATATAATAGCCTGAAATACATCAAATACTGAACGTGGACACCGTGCAAACTAACAACAACAATAAACAGATTTGAATTTCATTTTATTGTACATCCGGATTTGTAGATTACATAGGTTTGATTCGAACCAAAATTGTAAACCTTCGCCCGCGTCCATCTCACTGAAAATGTCTGCCAGCTGTAAACAACGACTTATGACAATTGACGAGTTATTGCGGTAGGTGCGGGGGAGAGGGACGAGGTACACTACGAACGTTCGGGATGCTCATTTCTATCGCGATGTAAGAAATACGGACTAAATTCTTATTTTGATCCGATTCGCCCTGTGATTCGAAAAATGCAAAATGTATTGGTGGGGAAAAGATAATTTTTCATGCAAAAATAAATCGAAAATATATAACAAAACTTTTCCTTTCAAACAATTAATGCCGAAAATTTGATTTAGGTCATGATTTGTATTCTATCATTTCTACTACCTCCATACCGATATAAATTGGTAAAGGGTGCACAACAATAGAACATGTGCCTTTAATAAAAACTGATATCGCTGCGTAATCGATTGTAAAAAATGGCGGTCATGTAAGCGCATGAACAACCAACAGCCTTCTGCTCTAAATATTTCCTCTCCACTCTGAGATACCATTTTATGTTTATAGTTGTTTCACTTCTCACCGAATTGACACCCCCCTAGCTATATTTGGTCGCCGTGGTCAGACGCAGTGTATGTGCATGCCTCCAGCCTCCAGTCACGCCCGACGTAGGAGTCTTCAGGCGTCTGCTGTAGCAGCCGCCTAGGCTACTCTACAAGACGCAAGCACACTGGGAAGAGTGTCTGTGTTCCTGTTTTAATGGCGGAATCTCCTAGCCGGTGTCTGGATGCTGCGCCCAAACGCTAGACTGCTTCAGAAGAATGAAACAAAAGTTATGGGATTATGGTAAGAGAAAATGATATACAAGTGATTGTTGTTTTAATGTAATTATGAAACACACATTAGGAACACCGTTCCTCGAAGTGGGGGGACCCTCCGTCCGTGAATTCGTCGGCGGAGAAGGAACCCTCTCCCTCTTGACGAAGTAGAGCAGGTAAAGGCCACATTTCCTTTCCAAAAACTTTATGATGCTATTGTTTCGCGAGGCGGCGGTTAACAACGGTACGTGCATCCTACCCACCGGCAGAGCAATATACGGATTAACGCAGGCTAAACAAGGCGTAAAATTCTTAAAGACGGCACCACGGTCTTGATTGCCCTTTCGGAAACTAGCAAAGCGTGTGGCAGCCGCACACTCATTTATCACCACTATATGCATTACTTGGTTCGGAATACCTGATCCCAGATTGGTGTTCCACACATTCATGCATTTACCTGCTGAAATGTTGCTTCAAGCCATCGGTCAATTGTCCAGCAGGCGTCTGAATTATACACCGCACTGTACTTGACCCGAGACGATAACTGAAAGAAATGGTTTTCATTCCATCGCCGGTTGCTAGATACCTGAAACATAAGAAACGAGATAATAATAGTGAACAATATAATAATACATTGCATGGCAAAATCACGTCTCTACCTTGTCACGCACAATACTTTTTTCAACACCTGCATAAAGGTGTGTTTTTGATAGCCTGCTGAGCGATTCGCAAAAAAATACACCATAATTACATCTTCATACCACAGGCTAACGCCAAACTCCAGTTTCCTTGGGTACAAAGTAAAAAATTGCGAATACGCGTGCGCGTAAAATCTTTTTCCCTTGGGAGAAAAGTGGAAAACGCGAATACGTCTGAAATTTGTCATTTTGCTCCCGCTCAACAGGCGTTGAAATCCACATATAAATCGTGGATTGGAAGTCGAAGTTGCAGGACCCCCGAAGGGTATGGTGGGGTAAGGGGAACGGTGCTTGACTCCGCCTGAACGATGCCGTGTGGCTGTTGTTAATTCATAGCGTAATAGTAGTATGCGTTACGAATCTATACGTAGACCAATACGAGACGAAGCTACGGCAGAATCCCGTTAGCCGCTGGCCAAGCCTTAATTCCGAATCTGAGTTTCTCGCTTCTTTCTGGCCGAAGGGGGGAGCGAGATGGAACGCTTTGCAAACCGGTTTTCCAGTGCTCAGGGAACCGTACGACGGCCAGGCGTAGCCCGAGAGAGAGCGAGAACGTAGATAAAAGGAGCACCGAGGCAGGCAAGCGGTGTGGTGGGAGAATACCCCTCACGAAACTCACCGGCCAATAAAGCTGAACACGACTTTAGTTCGGGCCATAGCGACAGTCATATTGATCAAGAATCTGTTTGTATTTTTGGTTTCAGATAAGACCAACTGCTGAAATCACCTGCACGAGCGAGGCATGAATTTTTAAACATGTCATCAAAATCGCCTTCAAAACCATTTTAAATGCAATAATCTTATTACTTTTATATTTTTTATTTGCTGTAGAAACGTAGTTTAATCAATAGAAAAAGTTTTATTCCATTACTATAATTCCTGTCTTCGCAATTAATTCCTGAAAATCGCTGAATTTATCGGCGCGCTAACCAGAATATGACGACCCCTTGATGACATGACAGAATGTCAAAACCAGCGATTTCGACCTCATTCTGCGATCTTTAAGCGTTTATAGCTCAGAACAACGTTAACCGATTTAGATGAAATTTTCAGTATGCGTATATCTTACTTGAATCTAGAAAGGACATTTTTTAAATGTTCATTATAAGCTCACATAAAAAAGTTTGAAAACCCGTTTTTTTCTTATTATTTCGAAAATTCCAATTATTCAAAACGGCGAATACTCGATATAACTATTATAGTAAACCGATCTTACTAACTTCTAAAAAAAGAAGAACTCGTTTAGTTCACTTTTTGTAAAAAGTTATGCGATTTTAAAAAGTGTATATGTATACGTGTGTCTGCCACTGTGTGGTGTATCTACTACTCTATCACTACTGTATATTTTTGTAAAATCTGATATGTGTATTAAGTACACTAACATATGTTATATTTATATATTTCATGTATTGTACATATATTTTAAGTGCGCATGCGATCTGTGTATTATGTGTACACTTTGTATACTCTGCTTTGTATATTCCAACCAACTACAGGTGTATTCACTACTTCTTGTAAGCGCATTCTGTAGTAATTTCGCGCATGCCGGCACGAGCTCTTTAATTATAGAAACATAATAATTTAATTTGTAATGGTCTCCGGTTGCGAGACGATTATCGGTGGAACGGAGAAGGGATTGTGATGCCGACTCAGTTGGTATGTCCGGGTTCGGCGAATGAGTAAAAGGCGTGTTTAACAGTAACAGTGTTTATTAGTCAAAGTCTCTGAAATTATGTTTGCTTTTTACATATGTCCCGTTCGGTGCTTTTCGTAGTCGTTCTCGGTTCTCGCGGGTCTTCCGTTAAATACTGTTCGGTAGCGCGGCGCTCGAGCGGTTTCTCTTTAGCGGCGCGTCGGTACACGGCGGCGACGACGTTTCGGCGAGCGGGTAGTAAAGTGGGATGCGGATTTATTGAACGTTCTGCTCAGGATGGCCTTATGGGGCTCGTCCGTTGAGAGTCGTATAATCTCGAATCAGAGTGCAGTAGGGCCTAATGAGCGCGGAGACACCTCTCTGACGTAGGCAGGGCGCAAGATTTCTCACGGCCTATTTCGGAAGAGGCTGGTTATGGTACAGTGGTGGCGATGGCCGACCACTGACACACATCATGGGAGCTAAAAATGAGCATCTTGCCGTACCGCGTGAAGCGCGTAAGCGACACGCACAAGAGCTCCTGATTCCGCTCTCCGCGGCCTCTATATGCAGGAGCCGTGCGTCTTCGCAAGCGAGGCAATACGCGGGCCCAGTGGCCACTTAGCTGCCGGGGTGTGTACTGGACCTCGCCCTTTGTTTTGATTCCGCGCGGTCCGCGTGACGTGACTTCGTCACAAATTTATAATTTATAACAAATAGAATAATAATATTGTAGTATTGTAGTTTTTCAATATTTGTAAACACACATAGTATAGTGTAATGCAGTGGATGATATAATTTGTAGTGTACTGTAACGAAATAAATGGAAATACATTTTTATCAAATTTCATTTTATTTTAATCGCATCGATAACCGTCTTCAACACCGTCTCAATGCATTTAGCCTAATTTAGACCCTACATATATATATATACAAACCCTCAGGATGTACCATATTCGGGTCCATATGACTCCTCACTCCCCGCATAAATTTTCGGAAAGAAATTCGCACACTTCAACACCTTTTTCTTTTTTTACCTGGAGAAATTCCCTAACGGATACCCTGTCCTCCGGGGGGAGGCCAGGGTTATGTGGGACTTGCACCCACTAAAAACTCCAGGGTGGCCTCCGGGCTGGAGAGGTTCGCACGGTGGACGGGGGAGGACTTGGGCGAGATCCAAACGAAATAATGCGTTCGCCACTGGAACCTCTCCCGCCAAGCCCCCCGCAATAAGAGGGGACACATCCTGAAGGGGGATACCAGAAACCCCCATCCGGACTTGACACAATTCTGAGTTATGTCGTGGAGGCGCAATGGAACCACGCATTGCGTCACCACTCTCTCAGACCGCTGCTGCCAGAGGCCGGCGAGCCCCCGCTCGTTGGGTCTCCGCGGTCCCGCGGGCCTGAAAGCTGTAACAAAAAACAGAAGCAGAAGGCCCTCCACTCGGTTGCCGAAAGTCACCGCCCCCCGGCGCACGCTCCTATGGTCGTAGGTGCGCGGGAGGGCGGCCATCCCGGCCACTACATCCGCGCGGAGCAGCTCCTCCTCGTCCCCCGGGAGCACCCCTACCGACTGTTCCTCCGCATGCACCCAGCCTGCCGGGGCGCCCCTCACGCTCCCGCAACCGCTCTGCCTCCTCCTTCAGGGACATAATTACCTCCGCGAAGGAGGCCACGACGGTCCAATCCTCCCGACTCCTGAGCATACGCTGAACCAGGGCACCCACGTCGAGGTCCGGCCCCACGAGAGACCTGAGAACCCGGCGCTCCGCTTCCCACTCCGAGCAATTCTCCATCGTGTGGACGGCCGAGTCCACGTCGCCAGAGTCGCAGTGGTTGCAGCGGGGAGATGCCTCACGACCGATCCAGAACAGATACTCGCCGAAGCATCCGTCCCCGGTCAAGACCTGAGTCAGTCGGAAGGAGAGCCCATCGTGGCTACGCTCCACCCAGAGGTCGAAAATGGGGTAGAGTGCCCCGACAACGCGATGGCTAATGTGCTCTTTGTCACATCTCGTCTTTGGCGAAAACGACTTTCGGGGAAACATTATTTTTGGGAATAGCTCTTGTACTGAAGTTGAATTAGTAAAAGTCGATTTCACAACTTTTGCACGCGAATTTTTTTCGTAACTTGTGAATTTTTGTTCTGACAATAATTTTTTTGAGGATGTTACGGAAGGGTCGAAATATAAGATTTCTAAAAAGAATTTGGGAAAGGACGGTTTCCATGAGCATGGGAATTAGCTTCTTTCATACATGTAATAATTAACACTTATGAAGAAAATCCGTGGATCAACGGATTTTTCAAAGGGGGATCTACGGAATTCTACGGAAAGTTTTACTCTTCTCTGCGGATTTTTAAAAATCAGAGTTGGCCACACTGGGCGGCGGTTACAATCCCTGGTTTGGGGGATCTGACACGACCACCGTCAGATCCCGTGGTCATTCCGAGCCGAACTGTCACACTGGCGCAACGCGGAACAAGGAATGGAATTCGAAGCGATTGTACCACGTATTGTACCTAGAAGATTACGAAGAATTCCAACATCATCCAAACAAGAAGAAGAAACAGGTAAGTATGAACAATTATAATTCCAAATTATCTTCTTCGCGGAAATCGGTATATATAAAACATGTCTTGTATGCTGCAGACGAGCGAGTTTTGTCGCGCGGGCATTTCTGTCGTGTAACACTAATACGTAAAAGAATAAAACGTAGGAGACAACGTTTAAAATGTTATATTCCTACGATAAAGTATAAATGCGTCGTCGTCGTTAACGTGATAAATTCAGGAATGCTTATGACACTCTTAACTGTCGATTTTTCAATGCATAAGTTGCCGACCGCTAAATGACCGTTTGGGAAATCGCTCGTCTGTCTCCGGCCTAAACGTCTCCCGTAATTACTATCGTATACTGTTGAAAATCGAACCAATGGATTCGTGAAATTTTATAAAAACCACAATTTTATAAAACCACACGATAAATAAATAATATGCGAAGATTTACAATATGATTTGCAAAGTTATTGTAAATCTTCGCACATTATTTATTTATCGTGTGGTTTTCAAACAGCCTAATACGATTACACTTGAAGTAATGCATGTACGAATGTGCTGATATCATAATGATTCATGCACGTCATTGATTAGTTTTAATGAGTTTTATCTTGGATACAATTTTAGGTATCTACTGCCTTGCTTAAATACTTGATAGTTGTCTAAACTTTATATAACTAATAATTTAAATATGAGTTAAGAAACCATTTTATTGAAATGTTTATTCAAATAAAAATTTTGCCTCTCGTAACGTGTGCCACTTGTGCTACCTTCCTTAAATCCACCAATCATTGCGACATCAATATTTATCATCATACGGCGCACACACGGGATACCCGACTGAAGGACGTGTAGAAATACGTTATAAAGGAACAGGTGGGTCTCGGACGACAAGGGACACGACGCAAAATATTTCGTTTACATGATCGGACGGCCGGTACTCGGTCGCGAGACGTAGTATTTAGTACCATCCAGACATGAAAATTTCAATTTCTTTGATTTTCGTTCCATCTTTTTGGAAATAGTAGCAATAATGAGCCAAATTACTGCAAATGAGCCAAATAATGAGCCAAATTACTGCAAACGTTTTTTGTTTAATATTATTAACTTAGAAGTATATTCTAAAATTATGTAAGGAGGAGGGTCGCAGGTTATTTGAATATTATAAAAGGGGATCGCGACTCAAAAAAGGTGGCGAAACATTGTTCTAAGTATTTTGTGGCACAAAATTCCTTATATTTGTAACCGCGACTTGCCGAAAGTGTTGAAACCTTGCTTCTCTGTCAGTACAAGAATTCACCAGGGGCTGGTGGTTCTTCTAACCCCAGTACGGGCGGTTGCGTTCCCGGTGTACCCGAATTCGCATGGGGACTGGCATGTGTTTTTAAGCAGAGCCGTCCCCGGCCACCAGAGCGTCCCTGGTGGTCCCGGGTGAGTGCATGCACCCCAAAAAGAGCAGAAGATAGCCAAGGACCTTGTCTGGTGGCGAATGTATTATATTATTCGCTACCTGGCATCCTGCTCATAGAGAAAAATTCCTACAGTGGACGCCGCGGAGTCAAGCGTGGTCCTTCTCTGCTTTTTTCCGGCCCGGCCCTGGCGGTTTCGTTGGTCAGTATTGCTAATACCACCTTGCAAGGTTTAAATTCGTTGATATAGAGGAAACTCTGAGGTGCAACGTGTCTGATGGACCTTAATAAACCGACACTATCTATCAGTACAAGAAAGTGAATTCTGTTTCGCAGGTGATACTCGTGAAATGGAACGAGCCTTCCCAGTAGTTCTGCGACAGTTCGGGGATCATTTTCGTATGGATCAAGTACGAGGGAAGATGGAGTATAGAGCTGATCAACGACAGGAGTATTCCAGTCACTCATTTCTCGTGGTCCCACAATGGTCGAATGGCACTCATATGTTACCGGGTAAATCTCATTATAAAACTTCAAATAATTCATTGCAATAAATGCACATAGTTAGTAGCCCTTGATAAGAGTGCTCTGTTATTAAAAGAATTTCACGTCCAACTGTCTGACTTTAGACGAACTGATTAATTTATCTGACAACAATATGCAAAGATGACAGAAAGTTTTATTGTGAAACTCCATTATTAATAACGCATTTCCATTGGGTTTTTACATCTTGGGTTAAGTTATTACCAAACTTTTTTGAATGGAATTTTCAAAATTCTGTTTATATTCAGTTATCTCATGAAAATTCCTTGGATAGCATAATTAAATAGCATATCTTAACAAATACGCTCTAAAACATTAGCCACACTTACTAACAGTATCACCCAGTGGCGGATTTAAGAAAAAAGGCCCAAGTGGCAAACGTTCTGAGGGGCCCATTTATTTCGGGAAAATGAAGAGGTAGTTTACTAAAAGGGCACAGAAAAGTATAGAAAAAAAATATAGTGCTGGATGAAATCATAATTTCTTTTTGAAGACAGGGCCCTAGGGAGGGGCTTCTGAGCAGGGGACCATTTTTCGGGAAAATAAATCGGCAGTTTACTAAAAACGGGATCAGTGTAATAATACAAAAAAAAAATATACTTTTGATAAAATCATAATTTATTTTAAGGATGGGGCCCTGCGGTGCCTTTTGACCAGGGGCCCAGGTGGCAACTGCTCATTGGCCGCCCTGTTAAATCCGCCACTGGTATCACCAATCAACTAGACAACTGAAAGTTCTTTATTCTAGAAACAACTCTGCTCATAGCCACCCTTAACAGTCGTTTCAAAATTAAACAGAAACTGCTATTGTTCAAAAACTTCCTTGATAGGAATCCTTGCGACTTCCTCCCTGACCGATCACACCCCTGTAAACTTCCTACTTCCCATTTCATCACTGTCGATCTAGAGAGGGCACTAAAATTACACAATTGAAGAAGGAGCATTACGTGTTTACAGACGACAGGAATTACGTGCTAGCAGTCTGCCTGGCTGACGGCAACATCGTCATGCTGCGGTCATTCGACGACGTGTCGCCGATCACAAAGTTGTTAGCGATCGCTGAAACGGAAGACTCGGATAGCCCGCAGAGCAGCCCGCACGAGTACACGAACCTTTTGAAGTTTTATTCGGTCACAGGCACCCTTGTCTACGCAACAGCGATACCGTACACGCAGGTACGTACATATATTTTTAACAACGACCGCTTATCTATCCACGGCATTATGTTTCTAACGCACGTTAATTCTGCCTTTATCGATATTAGTGCCCAGTGTCAGCGCTCACGTGGGGCCACAACGACAGGAGACTTTTCGTCGCGACCGGGGCGCTCTTCTGTATTTAAATAACTATTTTTGCTTCCGAGCCCCGTTATCATGCTCAAGTATCTGAGATATCGCTCATATATTTTACAGGCGGGTAGCCTCGTTGCAAGTGTTATCTCGCCTGGCTGTGAGAGCAGCTTTGACGAGGGAGACCAGTGTCCAGCAACTTCCATTGCCGCCGAGATTGAGAGCATCCGTCGCCGCACTTTTCGCTAGTACAATAAGGTGAAACATCTCAACTTTCATTGGAAAGGGAAACGTATACATATTGCAATTGAAAATTTATAATGTTTAAAGGCGTTGAAAGGACGAAAAATATAGGGAAAAAGCCTTTCAAACTTCAAGTGTCATTATTTTTTCAAAAAATGTTATTTTTATAATTTTTTTCTAGTCTAGTCCACTAGACTCTAGTAGTTTTTTACTTCAGACCAATGGTTTGGGTGCTACAGGTTCCACCAATTTGGATGAATTCTTTGCCGCCCCCACTTTAACGACTCCCCAGTGCCGTCGGCATTGATTAATTATAAAACAAAAAATTTATTTCTATAGTTGAAGACATCCGTAATTCAATGCAACAAGTCCTATTAAATTATATGTCGTGGGTTCCCTTCAATTAATTCCTAAAGATCATCTATAGTTTTTGAGCACTAGACCGGAACAGCCTCTTAAGTCAACTGTACTTTCTGTTATGCGAAATGACAACCACACACTTCATTACAAAAAGTACCATCAACTAACCATTTCTACATCGTCCAGACAATATTTGTAGAAATAAAAAATGAAATAAGAAATGAGACTTATTCAATCCCAATTAATGTATTCCACTGTGCCTGTAGATGTTCGGTACCAGAACCAAAGGAGCTGAGGCGTTTCGTGTCGCGACCTCCTCCTGGAGGAGGATGATTACACTGCACCATGCTCAGACACGCGGTGGAGCCGGTGCCATGTTACACATTATATCTAGAATATCTGGGAGGATTAGTGCCCCTTTCAAAAGGCAGGAGGACAACCAAAATCCGGCCAGAGTTCGTGATATTCGATCCGCAAAGTCAGGACACCCTGCATGTCGTTGAAGATACATCGCAATGCCCGTCGTTCAGTGATGGATCCGATACAGAAAGGGACACAACCGACAAGAGGAAGAACAGGCGGAAAAGGGACGAGAAATTGAACGACGAGAGTGACGACCTCACTTACGTAGACACCCTGCCCGAGGTAACACTTTACTTTGAGTTTCATACCGCTGAAAACTTTATCGCTGTAACTAGCTATGACTTTCATTCATTCGAAAAAAAACCTGTGCAATACAAGTAAGAGTCCATGCCGCCATGTTGTCGACCATTTTTTTTTTTTTTTTTTTTTTTTAATTTAATTCACCTTGCGATTGTGGCTCGAGCGATCGCTCATTGCCACCTTTTTACTTTGCCTAAAATTTTGTTTCTTCATTAGTTTTTAATGTGGTATTTACTATTTCTTCCATTTTTCAAAATTTGTTAAATTTTTCTTATTTAGATCTAATTTTGTTTCCTTTCAATTTTGTAGAAGAATATCGCAGGTTTAGTTTTGACATCTAAAGATATTTCAAGTTTTGTGTTTCAATTTCTCTTTTTTTTTCAGATTTATTCAGGTCTCTCAGCCGTCGGGATCGCATCCCGCCGTTCCCGTCCCCGCCCCGGGGAGGCGGACCTTCTACTTTCTAATTCGGTAAGGTAAGTCTTTCTGGTTTCGAATATTAATTTTGTACATTTTGAAAATTTCTCGAATTCTTCTTTTGTTTCTATCAGACTTTCTTCATTTCCTCTTCTTGCTCTTAACGTGTCGTATCTATGTTCTTCATATTTTTCGCATTCATAGAGCATGTGGTCTATATTTTCCTCCTCTTCTTGACATAGCGGACAATTACTATCTTCAGTGCAACCTCTTTTTTGTAGCGTGCCGTTTATTGGACCATATCCTGTGATCATATAGATACTCAGTCGTCCTGGTTTGAACCATCTATTTTCGTTGGTAAAGTTCACTTTCTTCATAAATCTGTATGTGGTTCGACCTCGACTCTCCGTATCCCATCTACATTGCCATTCCCTTTGCACCAATTCCTTGATCTTTTCTGTTTCCTCTTCTACAATCCGAATTTCTGTACCTTTAGCTATTTCCCTCTCTCGATAAGCGTAACTCTTCCATGTTGTTGTTCTATTCTTTCGTATTCTGTTTATCAATCCCTGCTTTATAATCACCAAGTCTAGGGGTGTTGTTCCAGCTATTACTTGCATAGCAACTGTAGCAGTTGTTCTACAAGCTTTTGTTAAGACTAATAATACCGCTCTTTGCGTTGCTAGGAGGTTTCTTATTACATGCGCTTTTTGTACGCTATCGTACCACATAGATGAACCATATTTTATGATTGGGATAACAACCGCTTTATATATAACTTTTACTATGTATGAATTTAGTCCCCAGCTTTCCTTTGCGACTCTTCTAATAGACATGACTAGATTTATTACTTTGTTTCTCAAGTACTTTGCGTGTTGAACGAAATTCATCTTTTCATCTAGTATCATCCCTAAATATTTTACTTGTGTACCATACTTAACATTTTCGTTGTTAATCTTCATAACTGGTAGTCTTTCTCTATCTAGTTTACCTTTCATGATCATTGCTGTCGTCTTAGATGATGAGACTTTGAGTTTATGCAATGTACACCAATTGTTTATTATGTCTAAAGCTTTTCTCGCATTATTCTCTATTTCTTTTCTGGAATTTCCCTTTATTACTATTGCTAAGTCATCTGCATATGCAGTCGCATCCACATCCTGTTCAGAGATTTCAATTTCGATTTGCTTGAGAAGAGAGTCCATGCACCAGCCCCATGCCATGGGCCCGATGATGGAGCCCTGCGGGCACCCTTTCTGCATCGCTCGTGTAATTCTTTCAAATTTTGACACTACTGTCATTTTCCGTCGTTTAAAATAGCTATTAATTATCTTGATGAGACTAGTACTACACTCAGCTTTTATTATCCTTGCTATGATTGCTGGCCACCATAGATTATCAAAAGCACCCTCAATATCTACGAAAAGTACTACAGTGTATTTCTTTTCAGCATTTACTATTCCGTACTTTAAGTTATTAAGCGCATCCTCCGTAGATTTCTTTTTCCTAAATCCAAATTGCTTTTCACTTTCAAGCCCCATTTCGTTATACTGCGTTTGAATTCTGTTAACTATTATCCTTTCGAATATTTTACCTACTACGGATAGGAGAGCAATCGGACGGTATGAATTTAAAAGTTTCTTATCTTTTGTCTTGTCCTTTAATATTATTTTCAGTTTCGATACCTTCCAATCTCTTGGAAATACCGAATTTCTCAAACAGTTGTTATATAAGTTGTACAATATATTTTTATTACACCGCCATAGCTGTGCTAGGATTTCAATAGTAAAATTATCGAATCCTGGTGCTTTCCGGGTCTTACACTTTTTAATAGCCGCCTCTATCTCATCTATCTCTATATCAGGTTCTATATTGCTGTTTATATATGTATTGTTTCCTAATCTCAACTCTATTTGTTCACTTGATTCATTTCCTATATTTTCTTGCGGTACGCACTTATCCATTAAGGCATTCATAGTGTCTATCCAATTTGTCGTGATGTTTCCCGAGGGAAGTATCAACGAACTCATAAAATCCGTTTTTTTTATTTTATTTCTCACAATCTTGTAGACGATACTCCAAGGGTCTCTATTCCCTTCAATTGTGACAAAGTTCTGCCATGTTTCTCGTTTGTTATGTCTTATGGCACTTACGTATGCATTCCTAGCTGTTCTGTACGTTTGGGTATATTCTTCTATTACATCATCAAAATGTAATCTTCTTGCTCTGCTAAGTTGCTTCTTTGCTGCCATGGATTTTTTTCTTAGGGTACTTAATTCCTCATTCCACCAGGGCATAGCCCGATCGGCCCTTTTCCTTTTAGGGATTGAGAATTCGCAGCATTTATTTAATATTTTGTTAAATTTTTGTACTGCTTTGTCGGGAGGTTCTTTTGCCAATTGTTCTAAAACCCTTTCATTAAATTCACAATTCACAGTTTGATCAAATTTGCTCCAATCGGCTTTCGCATGGTTATATCCTACCTCGGTACTCCAAGTTCTGTTACGACTTATCGAGCATTTGACATTAAACGTTATAAGATTATGATCGCTAGTGGTGCAAATGGTATCCACTTTCCAGCTATGATGATTTAACACCATGTTATGACTCATTAATGTTATATCAATGTTCGATTCACCGTTTAAAGATGAGAATGTTGGCGAGTTATTTGGTTCATTCATCACTTGGAGGTTATTCGCCATTATAAATTCTTCCAATAATTTGCCTCGTTCATCCGTTTCCTCTGAAAACCACATTTCCGACTTAGAATTTGCATCCATCGTTATTATAATCTTACTATTCTTAAGACGTCTCATTATTTCTTCTAATTGTTTTAGAAATGGTTCTAGAGGTCTCGAAAATTGACAATATACATTTATTACATAGAACTCAAGCTCTTCTGCCCGAACATGGAAACACATAATATGTTCGTGCTCACAAGGCCCAGAAGACTTGAACCATATTTTATGGCAATGCTCCCTGTACAACAGACAGAGGGAGGTCTTAATGAAGAACCTATTAGATCTCAAATGTCAACTACCCTTACAAATAGAGAGCCTCATTTATAATCCAAACACGCCAGCTTGTAGACATATTTTTATTTTTCTCAAAAAATGTAATAAATCGGTCTAGCATAAGTTACACTTCGCTTACATATGTATACATCTAATTGTTCTAAATGTCTTATAAGAATCTATTATTATTCATTACTGTCTCGTATTAAACTTAATGTAAAGCAGATGTAAGCCCTTAGGCTTGAAATGCTAATAATAAAAAAAAAAAACATAATATGTTCATTCATTTCACATGGGATCGTTAGTATTTCCATCTTTTCTTCCTTCACCACTGCTGCTACCCAAGGGTATTCTCCATATGTATGTATTATCCGTAATTCAGGGGACGTATAGCCTCTAACTGTGTTCCTATAGCTGTACGGTTCCTGGAGACAGAGAATGTCAATTTCATTCTCTTTCATTATCAGTTCTAAATTAGCGGCTGCAGCAGTGGAGCGTTGTGCATTTATTTGTGCAACCTTTAGTTCCATTGTATTTTATTTTTATATATTTCCAAGTTCCTTATGAATTCAGGGCAGTCTTTACTCCGTACTGAGTGTTCTACATCTTTTCTTTTCGTCCTCTGACAATTTATACACTGAGGATGTTCCTTTCTATCACATTTCTCACGTAAGTGGTCTTTTGATCCGCACGTGTCACACAACTGATCCGGCACACTACATACCTTGGCTATGTGTCCATAGCCATGGCATTTAAAACATCTCGTTATGATCAAGTATTCCTTAACTCGGTATACTCTCCACAGCATAAAGATTCTTCCTCGATCTACCACACTTCCATAGAATTTACTTGGGATTTGCACAATCCAGTTAACCTTGTTCTCTTTGGTTTTAAAACTATGTCGAAAAGTTAAGTTATCCCTTAATTCCTGTAGATCATATCCGCTAGCTTCAAAGTTTTTGTTAATAAAGTCTTCTTTTAGTTCTTCAGATTTATGTTCTTTTTCAACGTCATAGATTATTATCGATGGGTCCATTTTCTTCGGTTTTTCAATTTTTAGGCCTACGTTTTCTAATCCACTCTTCGCTATCATTTCCACATCTTCCTTGTCCTTAACTTCCATTACAATTCCTTTCTTCTTCATTTGCCTGATATTTTTAACTTTTAGTTTGCTCCTTATGTTTTCTAGTCTGTTAAAAATTTCTGTTTTCAATTCTTCATTATTTCTATTATCATTTTCTAATATCGGTTTAATAAGCAGAACTTCAAACGTTTCTTTATTTATTTTTTGCTTTTCTATTACAGGCACCGACCCAGGGCAGGCGGGGCGGGCAGCGCGAGACGCCGCACTGGCATAAGAACTCAACATCGGTGGGGCCACGGCCTGGTAAGTAGCCTTCAGCTTCTCGTTTTCCAATATTTCTTTTTGTAATTTTGATTCTAATAGTGACCATTTTTCTAAAATAAATTTGATTGCAGTTCTTGTTATTTTATTTGTCTCGTCAAAAAGAAATCCCTCCAACCGGGCCCTCTCCATTCTGACCTCTTCAAGAGAGGTTCCGCTTACTTCTTCAGTTACTTCATCCTCGTATTCATTTGAAGACTTTTTCCTTTTCAGTGATATAGATCGCGGCCCGGGCCTACCACGCATCGCCGACAGGGACGAAATCGACGCGAAAGAACTAGTTCCACTTGGTCCACTTACAGATTCCGTTTTATCCTTATCTAATTCCATTTTGTCATCACTTATTCCCGCATTATCACCATTATTACTTTTTTTTTTTTGTATTTTTTGTATATTTTGTATATTTTGTTTTGTTTGTTTGTTTTTATTAGAATCTCCCATATTATTCCCACGAGTGTGGTGGATTTAAGGTCCACCCCCTTCAGAGCCACCTATGAGGGGGTAAAGCTGCGGATGCGCATATAAATATGCACGTCCTTAAGGTCGAGAGGGCGCTAGGTATCTCAACCTTGGTCGCTAGGGACTGATGCACCCACCAGCCACGCACCATAGCTTGGGGCTTAGGGATTTTTTAGAGAGGTTTTTCTCCTCGCAGCCCGGCCAATTAAGGGGTCTCCCTAGTGTGACGCCTGGAAAATAGGGCTATATTTGGGAATTTTTTTGAAGGAAATGTACTTGATATTGCGGTTTCTAACTTTGGGGTATTTATTCAGTTACATTTTGACAATCTACTTGAATTTTTTGAAGCATTAATGATAATTATATTTTATGTTATAAGGGTTATAATGAAAAGCTTGCAAAAAAACGCCTGCTGCTGGCGATCACGATTCCGGCTGCCATGGTTATCTGAAACAAAAAACACAGTTATTTTCTTAAACTATATGAATGTAACTAGGACTTGAACTAGAATGAAAATAGAAAATCACCAAATAAAAAAATGGCGGCACTTTAAAGAAAAGTTTTCATTTCGCGGCAAAAAAGGGTCAGTTTTTTGAGCTGCAAAATTCGAATTTTGCAAATAATGACTTCATTCTAGGTCAGATCCTAAGAGAACACGCACTCAATATATATGTTAAGTTTTAAGTCGTTTGGTTGAGTAGTTTTGGAGATATCGTGATCGCCGGGCCGAAAAATGTAGTTTCGAGTAAAACGCGTTTAAAGATTCAAGTACCATTTTTCAAATAATAAATCATACTTACGATTAGTCTCCGATGCCTGGCCCATAGAGTACACCTTCCTCTTCTTCATACAATTCTTGTAAAGCTGCATTTGCTTTCCTTCGAGCAGTTCGAGCTTCTTTTGATGCTTCCTGATGCCTTTTCTCTCCAAGGCAAACTCTGTTCACGTCTTGCGTATCGGCAAAACTTTTGGCTTCTGGGCCAATTGTTACTCCCATCGTATTTAATACTCTTAATTTAATACTCTTAATTAATAATGCTGTTAAATCATTTATTAACTTATCCGTTAATTTTCCCGGACCTTTTCCCCCTATTCCTTTATGTTTCTTTTTTTCTGCTCTCAAACGAGAACCCATCCTTTTTTTAACGTGTAAAACACACTCTAACTTTTTCACCTGCACGTCATATGAATTCAAATCCACAATGCTCTTATACGTTTTACTGTCGCCATCGCCAATGTAGCGGGTATACATGGCGCCATATCGGTCGCGCGCTACTGTTCATAGCTCACAGCGTTGCCAAAATTTCGAATTCAGCTATAATATTTTAGGAATATGTTCTTAAGATGTTGAACTTTCAGAAAAAACAAAAAAAAAAAATCGATTTTTTTGAACCGTCACACTAGGGAGACCCCTTAAGGCAAGGCCCCCATTCCTCCGGCGCCACATACCACCGAGACAGGTCTCGATGGGTCGTCGCGACGCCGGAGGTTTACGGTAGCTCGGGTCCTCGGGGTCGCTACTCCCCGTACTGTCAGCATGCCTCCACGACATGCCGCAGCCCCTGAGGGCCATGTTGTCGACCAATAGAAAACGGCGGCTACATCTGCGTATCACTACCTAGAGGATCACTACTCCAATCCATAGTATATATATCAGTGAGCACAACCCGCCGAGATGCTGCGACGTCCCAGCGCTTCAGTCCCCGAAGAACGCGGTTGCGCCCACTCAGACCATCATCGCGACTTCGAACACCGGGGCAGACTACTCAAACAACATCCAAAGAATGAAGTCCGCTCTAGCCGATCAACAGACCGGCATGGTTACGAAGAAAGAGCTAGAGAATAATAAGTTCAACCAGATATCGCAGGATGATAAAACTAGTGATCCTCTAGGTAGTGATACGCAGATGTGGCCGCCGTTTTCTATTGGTCGACAACATTAGTGACCGAAACCGGAAGTAGAGAGAGCAAGTAAATATAACTAGAAAAAGAAAGTTGTGATATTTTGACATATTTTTTAACCTTTTTTATGACAGTTGCAGTGGTTAGAAAACCCTACGTGCTTCTTAGATATCTAGAAACAGTCTAATGTATTTAACCTCACTGCTTTCCAGCTGGTTAAAATATCCTACCTAAAACAATTAATTAATTGATATGTTAATGATACATTATTTACCTACTGGTACACCTATTACAAATATTATATTAGCCTGTTACGAAAAAATGACAACATGTTTTAATTTAAATGAAGAATGGCAGAAGAAAATGGTAAAACTTCAGTTTTCTCGGTTGTTTCAAAATGCTAGATAGGACATTCTAAGGAGGGCAGTATTCTTTTAAAATGTGCCCGCCAATTTGTGACTTCCGCTTTAGGCCAAAATGGTGGACACATTTGCCGATCACTACCTAGAGGATCACTATGTCAGGCGGGCGGCAGGATCTGCCGTGGATCTGCCGGCAGACCCTGCCAGGCAGACTCTGCCGGCAGATCCGTAGACGAATGCGGACGTAGACTGCACCGCAGCTGCCGGCAGATCCTGCCGCCAGATCTGGTTATCAGGGTATAGCTTTAACGCTGTTATCGAACTTAACTGTCGCTATATTTTTAATCTGTACAATATTAAATGTCCATATCGACAGGTATATTTTGGAACTACGGCGGGACAATTAATAGTAATGGATGTTCACGGAGCGATGGTATCAGAAGTACAATTGGCGGCCAGTGTCACTTGGATGGCTTGGAGCGCCGTGAAGTTTACAATGGAACAGGGGGACGACGATAAAACGAACGATAGATCCCATAGAGGTACTCGGTTTCTGTAAAATAGCACGTTTTCGCGTAGTTGTGTGCTTGGTACTTTTATTCTAGAAACAACTCTGCTCATAGCCACCCTTAACAGTCGTTTTAAAATTAAACAGAAACTGCTACTGTTCAAAAACTTCCTTGATAGGAATCCTTGCGACTTCCTCCCTGACCGATCACACCCCTGTAAACTTCCTACTTCCCATTTCATCACTGTCGATCTAGAGAGGGCACTAAAATTACACAATTGAAGAAGGAGCATTACGTGTTTACAGACGACACGAATTACGTGCTAGCAGTCTGCCTGGCTGACGGCAACATCGTCATGCTGCGGTCATTCGACGACGTGTCGCCGATCACAAAGTTGTTAGCGATCGCTGGAACGGAAGACTCGGATAGCCCGCAGAGCAGCCCGCACGAGTACACGAACCTTTTGAAGTTTTATTCGGTCACAGGCACCCTTGTCTACGCAACAGCGATACCGTACACGCAGGTACGTACATATATTTTTAACAACGACCGCTTATCTATCCACGGCATTATGTTTCTAACGCACGTTAATTCTGCCTTTATCGATATTAGTGCCCAGTGTCAGCGCTCACGTGGGGCCACAACGACAGGAGACTTTTCGTCGCGACCGGGGCGCTCCTCTGTATTTAAATAACAATTTTTGCTTCCGAGCCCCGTTATCATGCTCAAGTATCTGAGATACCGCTCATATATTTTACAGGCGGGTAGCCTCGTTGCAAGTGTTATCTCGCCTGGCTGTGAGAGCAGCTTTGACGAGGGAGACCAGTGTCCAGCAACTTCCATTGCCGCCGAGATTGAGAGCATCCGTCGCCGCACTTTTCGCTAGTACAATAAGGTGAAACATCTCAACTTTCATTGGAAAGGGAAACGTGATTAATGTATTCCACTTTGCCTGTAGATGTTCGGTACCAGAACCAAAGGAGCTGAGGCGTTTCGTGTCGCGACCTCCTCCTGGAGGAGGATGATTACACTGCACCATGCTCAGACACGCGGTGGAGCCGGTGCCATGTTACACATTATATCTAGAATATCTGGGAGGATTAGTGCCCCTTTCAAAAGGCAGGAGGACAACCAAAATCCGGCCAGAGTTCGTGATATTCGATCCGCAAAGTCAGGACACCCTGCATGTCGTTGAAGATACATCGCAATGCCCGTCGTTCAGTGATGGATCCGATACAGAAAGGGACACAACCGACAAGAGGAAGAACAGGCGGAAAAGGGACGAGAAATTGAACGACGAGAGTAACGACCTCACTTACGTAGACACCCTGCCCGAGGTAACACTTTACTTTGAGTTTCATACCGCTGAAAACTTTATCGCTGTAACTAGCTATGACTTTCATTCATTCGAAAAAAAAACCTGTGCAATACAAGAGTCCACGCCGCGCGTCGAGTCGATGCAAGATTGCGTGATGTAGCAAAGTTTAACGAGCCCTCCGAGCCTTAGGCTACATAGTAAAGTCAGTCGCGTGACTAGCAGTGTCGCAAGACGTATCTGTTTGCAGCACGCGAGGCTGGTCGAAGTAACGTCCAATATCTGGGGCACGAAATTCAAGTTTCACGGGTTGGCGGACTCGGTGCCTGCGAACTTAGGCCATGTTACTTATCGGACGTCGTTGCTGCATTTGCAACCGCGACAAATGACCCTGGTGATGACGGAACTGCGCGCCGACGTGCCAGCAGGTATAAATCACGATCGAATAACGAGAAGCCCATTAATCCTGAGCTGGGACATTTCTCTCGCAGGTCCGGACCCGACGTTCAATCCGAACCTATTTTCCGAAGACGAGGAGGAGTCGTTCCAGGAGCTGCAAGGTGCCACGAGAAGCACCTCCGAGGCGCAAGCCCCTCCAACACCGCCGATGACTCCCCGCAACGCGCGCCTAAACTCCAATCGGCCGAAATCTCAAAGGGTATAGCCGGTTAAGATGGTCAAATGTGCCCCTGAACCGAATTCAACTCGCGATGAATCATTCGAAAGCTTATTAAAAAAGAGTGATTTCTGCCAAGTTTCAACTTTGTATCTCGACCCGGGGGGTAGTAAAGGGTAAAAATAGAAAATCAGGTTTTTGGCGAATTTCTACTATACCAGGGAATGAAAAATTTTGAAAAAATTCAGAGTCATATCTGTTATCGGGGCACATATTAGGGAATTATTTCAGATTTTTAAATTGAGAAACCAAGCTGTGAAAAATAAAAAACGCCAAAAAATGATGAAAAATGCCGGTTGTGTATCGAAGCAGTTGCAGAACTATAATCATATTTTTACTGTAAGTACGTATCATTGTTACTATTGCCTTGAATTTTTTTCAGATTTTTCAATTTTGTGCGCCGCAGTTAAAAAAATTAAAAACCGATTTTTTCGTCGTTTTTTCCGTGTCAGAGTAACTTATACGTCGAATTGCTTCATGAAATAAGTGTTTTATGCGATCTTCAATGTTTATACGTACAGCAAAACATCATAGGAATTAAAGAAACAGGAAAAACCGAATCATTTGAAACTATGTTATGTGCTTTACATTATAAAGTGTCTACCGTATTTTCCAACGGCGTCAGTGGCGCAGCGGTAGAGTGTCGAGCTGCTATACCGCTGCGAACTTTTTTAACATAGGTTCGAATCTCGAACTTCCAAGTCCGCTTGGGCAAAGTTTTTTCTTTTTTTTCCGTAATTATATATATTTTCTAACTATATGACAATGATCAATATTGGTTTTCAAATGATTTAAGAATGTTTGAAAAATATATTAACCTGAAATATACGTAAACATGAGTTCGGACTGCGTTTCTCTTGTAAAGTATCCTGCCAATTACGATATTATTTAACATTTCCTACATTATATTAATATGTGAAAATCGTTTCCGAATCTCTTACCTTTAACAATTATGCATGGTGTTACATGCCCCTATCGGTTCATTCCGTGCTTGCTGCCCTCGCGTCGCTTTCTTTCGCAAAGGCGATTCGGCGGAATCGCCCCGCGTGTAGCAATCGCGTTGTGCTGAGCCCGTGGCAACAGCGTTAGGGACAACGACCGCGTTCGGCCCGAGCGCCGATTCTTTCGCAATAATCCAAGAAATAGTTAAGCAAGCGACAGCTGCCGACGGGGCAGTTATCCCCGTTCGTAGGGATCGTCCGAGGTTCAGGCCGCGATCCAGAGCCGCGAAAACAGGAATCAATTTCGGGAGCTCGAGCTAGGTAGTCGCGACGAGCCAGCGGGCCGTCTAGAAATCGCGTCCTCACTTCGACGTTCGAACCGCGAGTCACGCTCGGCCGATAGTAATTCGTGAAAGGGTAACTCCATCTTTTTTTTTTTTTTTAATAATATTTTATTCAAAATTGCAATGAATACATATCACATTGTCCTATGTAGTGAATAATCTACAACTAAATCTTATATATGCGTGATTGCCAAATCGCATAGGCGACGCTCACAACCTGGTTTGTACTGATTGTTGGATAGAACTATATATAAAGTAGTTTCTTCTTGTTTGCTTCCTTCTCCACTGATGTGGGTAACATTTCAATTGTCCTAGAGCCGGAAAAAGGACTGAATCGCCCTAATAAAACCGGACAATATTTCTTGTCTCAAAACTTTTGGAAAAATAAAAGACATTTACACTTACAAAGCACACACACACATTCATCCAACAGTACGAATACGCGTTATATCTATTTAGTCTATTTACATATTTACAAGAGGAGAAATATACATCAGAGCAGGTATGTTACTTATCTAGCCTAAAGAATACAAGTAATTTTTTCTATAGATCTTCTTGGAGATCCGAGCGAAACTTATATGCTCATGTCGGGGTTCCTTCTTCCAGCCACCAGTATTTTTTCACATTTGACTGGTATTTATTTAAGGTATCAACATTGGGAAGCGACATATTATATACCATGTCTAGGTCTGTATTTAGACAATCTACGTTTGGTCCGTAGATTATCCTTTTGTCATTAGACTTTCTCTTTACATGATAAATAGTTGGAATATTATTCCTGTCTATTATTCTTCTAGTTTTATCAAGGTATATAAAAGTTTCAGGGGGGATATTACCTGTTAGAAGAGAATTCTTGTGGTATTCGTCATTTAGATAAATGGCGCCACTGATGAGACCGTTGTTGCAAATCTCAGGAATATTTGCAAAGTAATCTCTGATTAACTTGATAATGTGACTGTCAATCCTAGTAATTCCTGCTGTTTTGTATAGGGTTTTGCAATTTTCGTAATATTTGAAGTTCGTTCTTACGCTCCTGTATACTCCCGTGCAAGCTCTCAGGCATTTTCTTTCAAACTTTCTATACTTGTCCATCATGTGAGGGCTAATGTTAAGCCATATGGGACATCCGTATGTGAGGATCGGGCGTACTAAAAGCATATAGCAAATTATTTTAATCCTAAAGTTTAAATAACTCGAATAGAAGATTCTACTATGGATGCGGAAAGCTTTTCTGGCTTTTAAAATCTGGGTATCCACATGCTTATTCAACAGCATGCGTTCGTCTAAATTAATACCCAGATATTTAACTATTTTTTGATGGGGAATTTCTATATCGTTTGCTTTGATTGAGAAGGATTTATACGTTTCGCGGAAAGTTCTGCATTTGTTTTTGAGTTTATCTCTGAAGAGAATTGTCTCGCATTTAAGTGGATTTATTTTGAGCTTCCATGTTGAATAATAATCGCTAATCTTGTTATATATGCTTTGCATTTTTCTTTGGAGTTTCTTTACATTTTTACCTCTGATGTACACTATAAGGTCGTCCGCAAAGAACAATGTAAAAATATCACTCGCGCTTGTTATTTCGGAAATGTTTGGGATGTCAGCGTTGTAAAAGTTAAATAGAGTTGGGGCAGTAACTGTTCCCTGTTGCATGCCATCTGCAAGCTCAAAGATTTGGTCAGGACTTGCATTGTTGCCAGTTGTATAAAATTTTTTATTGCGAAGCATATTTGTTAATATTTTTAATAAATGAGGAGGACACCCTTTTTTATTAAGTTTATATACCAGCCCTTTGATCCAAACTGTGTCAAATGCCTTTTCCAAATCGATAAGGCATGCAGCTACGCTTTCCTTCCTGGCGATCGCATAGTGTACATTGGAAGATAACTTGTTTAATGCATGAACTGTACTGAGTTTATGTCTAAAACCAAATTGATTATCTGGAATTAAATCTTTATCTGAGAGGAATTTTTCTAAAGCTTTTTTTATCAATATTTCGAATATTTTCGAGATGTTAGGAAGTAAACTAATAGGCCTGTAGCTAGTTGGGTCAGAAGGATTTTTACCTTTTTTACTTATAGGCATCACTTTAGCAGTTTTCCAACCTACTGGGAAATAACAGTTATTGAGGCAATTATTAAATATTATATTGTAATCATAGATAATTTCAAAAGGAAGGTTTTTTAAAACTATGTTAGGAATTCCATCCGTACCTGATGATTTCTTGTTATTAAGTGACCGAAAGAGTTTTAGCGTCTCTAGAGGGGTAGAAAAATAATCTACGTCGGTTTCCCAGCAAGGTGTACCTGCTTCGTTGTTGTTAGTGAATTGAACCAGCGAAGTATTTGTGTATGTAATATTTTCTATGTCACTAATGATTTCCTCATAATGTTTTTCAATCATTTCTGTTAACTTAGGCTTACCCAAGTCCTTATTTTGTGTATACACAGCTGAGAAATTGGCTCCAAGTACATTAAATTTGTCTTTTTCATTTGATATAATGAAGTTTCCGTCTTTGTTTCTTTGTAATACATTAGGGTCTATATTTGCCGCGGCTAGTAGATTTGTATGATTGTTCAGGATAATCAGATTAGGGATAGATATTTTTTCTTTGGGTCTAAATATAGAATTTATTTGAGGAAACATCACCGTAGAATTTATGGGAATCTTTTTGATCTTATTTTCCCAGAAATTGTTGACCGACTTCTGGAATTCTCTTTTGATTTGCATTTTACATTTTTTAATGCACGCTTTGGAATTTTTTATAATGTGCATCGCCTGGGGGATGGGTTCCTATATTCATTGTTAAGCATAGTTATTAATTTACTCTTTGTTTTAAGGAAATCTTTTATCTTGGAATTGACATACGCTTCTGTAGAATTGTAATTTTGGTACTTCGGTATTTTTTTATTCATTGCCTCACTTATGATATTATTTATATCAGCTAGATACGTATCAATTTCTTTGTTAGTTAAATTTCTGTTCTGGGGGATAATGATTTCACTAGTATTGATCACTTCTAGTTGGAATGCTTCCCAATCTGCTTTATTGTAATTTAATGCATTCTGAGGAACCAAAAAAGGTATTTGGTCATTCAAGTTTGGGAGCGATACTTGCATGCATATGGCTCTATGATCACTATCTATGTCCAATGTAATCATTGTCCCATCCGTATTGAGGTTACCTAAATGTAATCTGCTATCTAGAATACTAATATCTAAGAAGGAGTTACTCCTTGGAAATGTTGGGATATTTGTACCTTTTAGTGAGATTCTGAAATTAATTTCGTTATCGTTTATCCAGTTGTTGACCCCTTCCATTATAGTGAGGGTTATTCCAGCCTGTGTGTTTAGCGTTAAGGTCGCCAGCCAATACATAATAATTATTGGGATTGTTCAAGGAAAGTGTCTTGAATATACATTCAAGTTCTCTTATGAATTCCGCTGAGTTTGTACCTGGTGCATATGCCGCTACTATGAACATATTCATGTTACTTTGCAACCTAATCTTTGCAACAACGATCTCCAGAATTTCTAAATCTGAATTTATGAAGATTTGTTCATGTTTAATATGTCTTTTAATTAATAACCCAACTCCACCTCCATTTGACAAGGTTCTATCATTTCTCAGGAAAATATAATCTTTAAACTTTGGCTTGTGAAAGGCTTTTAGTTTTGTTTCATTCAAAAGAACGAAATCAGGGTCTTCCTTCTTTAGTAAATTCAATAAATTGTGTCTTCTTTCATTACTTCCTATTGAATTGACATTAGCAGATATGAGTTTAAATTGAGATTTTGTTGTTTTATCCACTATTATCCTGAATTAATTCTACTTCATTTGGGATTGATTGTGTTCGGTCTGCATTATAACCAAAATAAATATCATGTAATTTTTTAATATTGTAAGTATTTTGACTAATGAGATTTTCTAACCTAGATACTTGCTGAATAAAGAAACCTTTGAATTCTTCCATAAAATTTCCCATGATCTTTGGAGTGTCTTCTTGTGAAAGAAAAACTTAACATATTTTCTGTGTGGCTGGAAGAGGTATGCATGTGTGGTCTCTTTGGCCTGGTTTCTCTATGTAAATTTAAGTTTTGTCCAATAGGTTGTGAGCTAACATTATTTTTAACTATTTGGGCGAAAGAGACATTAGGTCTATAGTTATGTGATGTAAGTTTACATTGTATTCTACTTAAAGTTTCATTTTTAATCTCGGATCTATTCACCATTTTGTTTACTAACCTATTTTTGATTTCTATATATTTAGGGCAACCTTTGTAAGAGGCAGGATGCCCAAACTCTTTGCATCGTACACAGAATATTTTATCTAATTCTACTTTTTCTCCTTTTTTAATTTTACACTGCCTAGGGTCATGATTGTCATTACATTTAACGCACCTAAAATCTAACTTACAATTAATGGCAGTGTGCCCTGCCCTTTGACAGCGCAGGCACATTGTTGGTTCCCTCTTAATTAACTTTTCCCATGTCACTACTTGATGCAACAGGTACGTTACTTTCATTAATGAATGAATATCACTCTCCGGAGAGATCTTGACTAAAAAGAATGGGAGGGTTTTATTATTTTTAGATGACTTTGCAGTGACAAAATTGGACACTTTTTCAAAGTTAACTTTTGCAAGGTTGAGAGATTTAAGCTCTTCTAAAACTTCTTCTGACGTAAAACTAGGATCTAATCCTTTCAATAATACTGAACAAGGTTTCAACGACTTAGGTGTATAAGTATAATATTTAAATCCTCTTTGGTTAAGCGTATCGATCACAGTCATATACTCACTTAATTTGTCTAATTGCACATAGTGTTTGGCATTGCTAACTCTCTTAATTTTAAAATTTCTTATACCTAAAGTTTCTTTTATAAGTCTGTAAGATATCTGTTGAGTGGACTCTACAATATTGATAATTGGGGGCTTTGCCTCATTTGCTTGTAAGGATATTGCTTGTTGGTCCTGTTGGAGACCATATATATTTGAATGCTCGCACGGCTGAGTTAGTAATATCTCAAAGTCCATACTATGCTTATGTGAAGATGATGGGGCTCTGTGGGATTCATGGCTGGTCCCTGATGATTCCTGTAGAGGTGACGATGTTGTGTCCAATCTTGATCTTTTATACGCCGTTTCTTCATTCCTCCTTTCTTGAGAGTCTGATCCTTGTCCAATAGTATGTACAGGTGTGCTCGTTCTGTTGTCTTCATCGTACAGGATGGCTTCTTCCGGTCGTTTCTTCGTATTTGTTGGTTTTGCCGCATTTTTCATTCTTTCTTCTTTTAATTCTGAAGATAATTTTTCGATCATCTTCTTCATATTATCAATTGTTTTTAAGAGATCACTTCGTACAGCGTCCTCTTCTGAATTTGAAGGGTTCTTGCTTTTTTTTGCTGTTTTCGTCTTCATACTGGCTGCTGCCCTCAGGGGTTGGCAAATTGAGGTTAGCTTTCTAACCTTCAAATTTGGCTTGGGGTTTGTCTTTTTGGTTTTCTCCTTGTTTTGGAGGTATTTATGCACTTGCGCTTGTATGCACGCATTTGGGGAACTCGTAATTTGCCCTTGGTTTATAAATTCGGCACGTTGTTTAATTTCTCCCTTCTTGGACTTGCCATTTTTTGAATCACAATGCTGTGAGATGTCAACGCTTAAGGAAGCGTCCCCTTTTGAGGCGATAAGAATATCCTCAATTTCAGGACTGGGCATGTGTTTCACTAACAACACTTTAAAATAAGGCACAATAATGATCCTTACAAGGCACAATTACGGTACAAGGCACAATAATGTACTTAAATAACTTATAACAACTCCAACTAGCTCGGGAGCGTCGGAGAGACACCTCATGGTCCAACGTCCGCTCACTCCTTAGGGTAACTCCATCCGACGCACCGAGAACGGCCTAGCCGGGAGAGCCCTTGAGCGTCAATCGCGATCGACGTACGACCGCAAGGAACAGCGACGAATCGAGTCTAAGCGGTACGACGGACCCCAGTTCACCGACTTCCGTGTGCTACCCGAGAGCACAGCGAGCGACCACGACCTACGATCGGTCAGCGACATTGGCGATCGGAACGATCGGCGAATACTCGATATAACTATTATAGCAAACCGATCTTACTAACTTCTAAAAAAAGAAGAACTCGTTTAGTTCACTTTTTGTAAAAAGTTATGCGATTTTAAAAAGTGTATATGTATACGTGTGTCTGCCACTGTGTGGTGTATCTACTACTCTATCACTACTGTATATTTTTGTAAAATCCGATATGTGTATTAAGTACACTAACATATGTTATATTTACATATTTCATGTATTGTACATATATTTTAAGTGCGCATGCGATCTGTGTATTATGTGTACACTTTGTATACTCTGCTTTGTATATTCCAACCAACTACAGGTGTATTCACTACTTCTTGTAAGCGCATTCTGTAGTAATTTCGCGCATGCCGGCACGAGCACTTTAATTATAGAAACATAATAATTTAATTTGTAATGGTCTCCGGTTGCGAGACGATTATCGGTGGAACGGAGAAGGGATTGTGATGCCGACTCAGTCGGTATGTCCGGGTTCGGCGAATGAGTAAAAGGCGTGTTTAACAGTAACAGTGTTTATTAGTCAAAGTCTCTGAAATTATGTTTGTTTTTACATATGTCCCGTTCGGTGCTTTTCGTAGTCGTTCTCGGTTCTCGCGGGTCGTCCGTTAAATACTGTTCGGTAGCGCGGCGCTCAAGCGGTTTCTCTTTAGCGGCGCGTCGGTACACGGCGGCGACGACGTTTCGGCGAGCGGATAGGAAAGTGGGATGCGGATTTATTGAACGTTCTGCTCAGGATGGCCTTATGGGGCACGTCCGTTGAGAGTCGTATAATCTCGAATCAGAGTGCAGTAGGGCCTAATGAGCGCGGAGACACCTCTCTGACGTAGGCAGGGCGCAAGATTTCTCTCGGCCTATTTCGGAAGAGGCTGGTTATGGTACAGTGGTGGCGATGGCCGACCACTGACACACCTCATGGGAGCTAAAAATGAGCATCTTGCCGTACCGCGTGAAGCGCGTAAGCGACACGCACAAGAGCTCCTGATTCCGCTCGCCGCGGCCTTTATATGCAGGAGTCGTGCGTCTTCGCAAGCGAGGCAATACGCGGGCCCAGTGGCCACTTAGCTGCCGGGGTGTGTACTGGACCTCGCCCTTTGTTTTGATTTCGCGCGCCCGCGCGGTCCGCGTGACGTGACTTCGTCACAAATTTATAATTTATAACAAATAGAATAATAATATTGTAGTATTGTAGTTTTTCAATATTTGTAAACACACATAGTGTAATGCAGTGGATGATATAATTTGTAGTGTACTGTAACGAAATAAATTGAAATACATTTTTATCAAATTTCATTTTATTTTTATCGCATCGATAACCGTCTTCAACACCGTCCCAATGCATTTAGCCTAATTTAGACCCTACATATATACAAACCCTCAGGATGTACCATATTCGGGTCCATATGACTCCTCACTCCCCGCATAGGTTTTCGGAAAGAAATTCGCACACTTCAACACCTTTTTCTTCTTTTACCTGGAGAAAATCCCTAACGGATACCCTGTCCTCCGAGGGGAGGCCAGGGTTATGTGGGACTTGCACCCACTAAAAATTCCAGGGTGGCCTCCGGGCTGGAGAGGTTCGCACGGTGGAAGGGGGAGGACTTGGGCGAGATCCCAACGAAACGATGCGTTCGCCACCCCCCCCCCCCCCTTCAGTGCACTGGAACCTCTCCCGCCAAGCCCCCCGCAATAAGAGGGGACACATCCTGAAGGGGGATACCAGAAACCCCCCTCCGGACTTGACACAATTCTGAGTTATGTTGTGAAGGCGCAATGGAACCACGCATTGCGTCACCACTCTCTCAGACCGCTGCTGCCAGAGGCCGGCGAGCCCCCGCTCGTTGGGTCTCCGCGGTCCCGCGGGCCTGAAAGCTGTAACAAAAAACAGAAGCAGAAGGCCCTCCACTCGGTTGCCGAAAGTCACCGCCCCCCGGCGCACGCTCCTAAGGTCGTAGGTGCGCGGGAGGGCGGCCATCCCGGCCACTACATCCGCGCGGAGCAGCTCCTCCTCGTCCCGCGGGAGCACCCCTCCCGACTGTTCCTCCGCATGCACCCAGCCTGCCGGGGCGCCCCACACGCTCCCGCATCCGCTCTGCCTCCTCCTTCAGGGACATAATTACCTCCGCGAAGGAGGCCACGACGGTCCAATCCTCCCGACTCCTGAGCATACGCTGAACCAGGGCACCCACGTCGAGGTCCGGCCCCACGAGAGACCTGAGAACCCGGCGCTCCGCTTCTCACTCCGAGCAATTCTCCATCGTGTGGACGGCCGAGTCCACGTCGCCAGAGTCGCAGTGGTTGCAGCGGGGAGATGCCTCACGACCGATCCAGAACAGATACTCGCCGAAGCATCCGTCCCCAGTCAAGACCTGAGTCAGTCGGAAGGAGAGCCCACCGTGGCTACGCTCCACCCAGAGGTCGAAAATGGGGTAGAGTGCCCCGACAACGCGATGGCTAATGTGCTCTTTGTCACATCTCGTCTTTGGCGAAAACGACTTTCGGGGAAACATTATTTTTGGGAATAGCTCTTGTACTGAAGTTGAATTAGTAAAAGTCGATTTCACAACTTTTACACGTGAATTTTTTTCGTAACTTGTAAATTTTTGTTCTGACAATAATTTTTTTGAGGATGTTAGGGGAGGGTCGAAATATAAGATTTTTAAAAAGAATTTGGGAAAGGACGGTTTCCATGAGCATGGGAATTAGCTTCTTTCATACATGTAATAATTACCACTTATGAAGAAAATCCGTGGATCAACGGAACTTTCAAAGGGGGATCTACGGAATTCTACGGAAAGTTTTACTCTTCTCTACGGATTTTTAAAAATCAGAGTTGGCCACACTGGGCGGCGGTTACAATTCCTGGTTTGGGGGATCTGACGCGACCACCGTCAGATCCCGTGGTCATTCCGAGCCGAACTGTCACACTGGCGCAACGCGGAACAAGGAATGGAATTCGAAGTGATTGTACCATGTATTGTACCTAGAAGATTACGAAGAATTCCAACATCATCCAAACAAGAAGAAGAAACAGGTAATTATGAACAATTATAATTCCAAATTATCTTCTTCGCGGAAATCGGTATATGTATATAAAACATGTCTTGTATGCTGCAGACGAGCGAGTTTTGTCGCGCGGGCATTTCTGTCGTGTAACACTAATACGTAAAAGAATAAAACGTAGGAGACAACGTTTAAAATGTTATATTCCTACGATAAAGTATAACGATGCGTCGTCGTCGTTAACGTGACATATTCACGAATGCTTATAACACTCTTAACTGTCGATTTTTCAATGCATAAGTTGACGACCGCTAAATGACCGTTTGGGAACTCGCTCGTCTGTCTCCGGCCTAAGCGTCTCCCGTAATTTCTATCGTATACTGTTGAAAATCGAACCAATGGATTCGTGAAATTTGATAAAAACCACAATTTTATAAAATCACACGATAAATAAATAATGTGCGAAGATTTACAATATGATTTGCAAAGTCATTGTAAATCTTCGCACATTATTTATCGTGTGGTTTTTAAACAGCCTAATACGATTACACTTGGAGTAATGCATGTACGAATGTGCTGATATCATAATGATTCATGCACGTCATTGATTAGTTTTAATGAGTTTTATCTTGGATACAATTTTACGTAACTACTGCCTTGCTTAAATAATTGAAAGTTGCCTAAACTTTACATAACTAATAATTTAAATATGGGTTAAGAAACCATTTTATTGAAATGCTTTTCTAATCAAAATTTTGCCTCTCATAACGTTTGCCACCTGTGCTATCTTCCTTAAATTCGCCAATGATTACGACATCAATATTTATCATAATACGGCTCACACACGGGATACCCGACTGAAGGACGTATAGAAATACGTTATAAAGGAACAGGTGGGTCTCGGACGACAAGGGACACAAAGCAAAATATTTCGACAGGAATAAAACGACAGGATAATTTATTCCACGAGGAAATATATGCAAGCGGCAAGGCAATTTAGAGCTCAAATAATAGAAAGTAAAGATATTTAGAAAGTACTACGAAGATCACTTTTGGAATGTAGTCATTTGTAGTACAGTTATAGTGGATTTGTTCATACTACCATTTATTTCGTTAAGAATTCTCCATCTTCTTAGTTGATAAAACTACAAGTTAATTATAAATATATGTCCAGTTAAGGCTATATAGCAGTGTTTCCCAAACTTTTTTGAGTAAATTTACTAAAGTAAAGAAAACATTAAAAATAGATGTTCGAGAAAATAATTCTAATTTGATAATATTAAAAACAGACCCAAAAACCGTGGCACCCCCAAAAAACATTTCACAATTCACCAGTTGGGAACTACTGATATATAGCTTTAACGCTGTTATCGAACTTAACTGTCGCTATATTTTTAATCTGTACAATATTAAATGTCCATATCGACAGGTATATTTTGGAACAACGGCGGGGCAATAAATAGTAATGGATGTTCACGCAGCGATGGTATCAGAAGTACAATTGGCGGCTGGTGTCACTTCGATGGGTTGGAGCGCTGTGAAGTTTACATTGGAACAGGGGGACGACGATATAACGAACGATAGATCTCATAGAAATACTAGGTTTCTGTAAAATAGCACGTTTTCACGTAGTTGTGTGCTTGGCACTTTTAAAATGCTGCATTCGAACGAATTAAACTCAAAGTTGCTTATTCTAGAAACAACTCTGCTCATAGCCACCCTTAACAGTCGTTTCAAAATTAAACAGAAACTGCTACTGTTCAAAAACTTCCTTGATAGGAATCCTTGCGACTTCCTCCCTGACCGATCACACCCCTGTAAACTTCCTACTTCCCATTTCATCACTATCGATCTAGAGAGGGCACTAAAATTACACAATTGAAGAAGGAGCATTACGTGTTTACAGACGACAGGAATTACGTGCTAGCAGTCTGCCTGGCTGACGGCAACATCGTCATGCTGCGGTCATTCGACGACGTGTCGCCGATCACAAAGTTGTTAGCGATCGCTGGAACGGAAGACTCGGATAGCCCGCAGAGCAGCCCGCACGAGTACACGAACCTTTTGAAGTTTTATTCGGTCACAGGCACCCTTGTCTACACAACAGCGATACCGTACACGCAGGTACGTACATATATTTTTAACAACGACCGCTTATTTATCCACGGCATTATGTTTCTAACGCACGTTAATTCTGCCTTTATCGATATTAGTGCCCAGTGTCAGCGCTCACGTGGGGCCACAACGACAGGAGACTTTTCGTCGCGACCGGGGCGCTCCTCTGTATTTAAATAACAATTTTTGTTTCCGAGCCCCGTTATCATGCTCAAGTATCTGAGATACCGCTCATATATTTTACAGGCGGGTAGCCTCGTTGCAACTGTTATCTCGCCTGGCTGTGAGAGCAGCTTTGACGAGGGAGACCAGTGTCCAGCAACTTCCATTGCCGCCGAGATTGAGAGCATCCGTCGCCGCACTTTTCGCTAGTACAATAAGGTAAAACATCTCAACTTTCATTGGAAAGGGAAACGTATACATATTGCAATTGAAAATTTATAATGTTTAAAGGCGTTGAAAGGACGAAAAATATAGGGAAAAAGCCTTTCAAACTTCAAGTGTCATTATTTTTTCAAAAAATGTTATTTTTATAATTTTTTTCTAGTCTAGTCCACGAACGAGTTCCATGCCTTTTAGTACTCCGACATTGTTTTTTACTTCAGACCAATGGTTTGGGTGCTACAGGTTCCACCAATTTGGATGAATTCTTTGCCGCCCCCACTTTAACGACTCCCCAGTGCCGTCGGCATTGATTAATTATAAAACAAAAAATTTATTTCTATAGTTGAAGACATCCTTAATCCAATGCAACAAGTCCCATTAAATTATATGTCGTGGGTTCCCTTCAATTAATTCCTAAAGATCATATATAGTGTTTGAGCACTAGACCGGAACAGCCCCTTAAATCAACTGTACTTTCTGTTATACGAAATAACAACCACACACTTCATTACAAAAAGTACCATCAACTAACCATTTCTACATCGTCCAGACAATATTTGTAGAAATAAAAAATGAAATAAGAAATTAAACTTATTCAATCCCAATTAATGTATTCCACTGTGCCTGTAGATGTTCGGTACCAGAACCAAAGGAGCTGAGGCGTTTCGTGTCGCGACCTCCTCCTGGAGGAGGAGGATTACACTGCACCATGCTCAGACACGCGGTGGAGCCGGTGCCATGTTACACATTATATCTAGAATATCTGGGAGGATTAGTGCCCCTTTTAAAAGGCAGGAGGACAACCAAAATCCGGCCAGAGTTCGTGATATTCGATCCGCAAAGTCAGGACACCCTGCATGTCGTTGAAGATACATCGCAATGCCCGTCGTTCAGTGATGGATCCGATACAGAAAGGGACACAACCGACAAGAGGAAGAACAGGCGGAAAAGGGACGAGAAATTGAACGACGCGAATGACGACCTCACTTACGTAGACACCCTGCCCGAGGTAACACTTTACTTTGAGTTTCATACCGCTGAAAACTTTATCGCTGTAACTAGCTATGACTTTCATTCATTCGAAAAAAAACCTGTGCAATACAAAAGAGTCCACGCCGCGCGTCGAATCGATGCAAGATTGCGTGATGTAGCAAAGTTTAACGAGCCCTCCGAGCCTTAGGCTACATAGTAAAGTCAGTCGCGTGACTAGCAGTGTCGCAAGACGTATCTGTTTGCAGCACGCGAGGCTGGTCGAAGTAACGTCCAATATCTGGGGCACGAAATTCAAGTTTCACGGGTTGGCGGACTCGGTGCCTGCGAACTTAGGCCAAGTTACTTATCGGACGTCGTTGCTGCATTTGCACCCGCGACAAATGACCCTGGTGATGACGGAACTGCGCGCCGACGTGCCAGCAGGTATAAATCGCGATCGAATAACGAGAAGCCCATTAATCCTGAGCTGGGACATTTCTCTCGCAGGTACGGACCCGACGTTCAATCCGAACCTATTTTCCGAAGACGAGGAGGAGTCCTTCCAGGAGCTCCAAGGTGCCACGAGAAGCACCTCCGTGGCGCAAGCCCCTCCAATAGCGTCGATGACTCCCCGCAACGCGCGCCTAAACTCCAATCGGCTGAAATCTCAAATTTCCAACCAGTTTATGGCCAGCGAAGCCTTACCTGCCACCCTGTCGAGGGTCGAGAATTACGAGAGCGAGTTTCCCTACGTGGACCTGCAGGAAATGGGTAACTTGTACGAGAACTGAAGAACCACCACCACGAACACCTACCGAACTCCGCCGAAGCACAACCACTGATATATATACTACCCCTACAGCACATTTGTTGCCGAAATGTTTCAGTTACGTTGCGGTTTCATATTTGAAATATTGCACGGAATATTGCCGAAATGTTACTGTTGAGCAGAGCTGCTGGCGGTTGTAGAAATGATCACGCGTTTGATTTGTTTGGAATATTGGTGTATATATATATATTAATCTGTATCACAATTACACTTAGTGTATGAACAAAGAACTTAAACTCTCTTTCACTTGTACTAATTATTACTAATGCAAAAATAATTTGTTTCTGGGGATCTACCGTTTCAACTACTCGCTTTCGCTGCATAGACGAGAGTGAACCGGGAACATGGCTTCTAGCGGAAACTGTTACAGTCGTGTGCGGTTCTAGAACAATACATAGTCTTCCGGCGCGCTTATATTTGAAATTACTCATTCCAACAGTTACAAGTAAATTGCTATGTCCGCTCCTGTGCAATATTGCAGGATATATTTCTGCAACATTGTTTCGAAATATTACAGCAATGGTAGCGCAATATTTCTGAGATTTTACAGCAATGGTAGCGCAACATTTCTGAGATTTTACAGCAATCTAGCGCAACATTTCTGAGATTTTACAGCAATGGTAGCGCAACATTTCTGAGATTTTACAGCAATGGTAGCGCAATATTTCTGAGACTTTACAGCAATGGTAGCGCAACATTTCTGAGATTTTGTAGCGATGGTCCCGCAATATTTCTGAGATTTTACAGCAACGGTCGCGCAACATTTCTGAGATTTTACAGCGATGGTCCCGCAATATTTCTGAGATTTTACGGCTACGGTCGCGCAATATTTCTGAGACTTTACAGCGATGGTCCCGCAATATTTCTGAGATTTTACAGCAACGGTCGCGCAATATTTCTGAGATTTTACAGCAACGGTCGCGCAACATTTCTGAGATTTTACAGCGATGGTCCCGCAATATTTCTGAGATTTTACGGCAACGGTCGCGCAACATTTCTGAGATTTTACAGCGATGGTCCCGCAATATTTCTGAGATTTTACAGCAATGGTAGCGCAACGTTTCTGAGATCTTACAGCAATGGTAGCGCAACGTTTCTGAGATCTTACAGGAATTAATCCAGTTTCGGTAATATTACTAGGATATTACGGGAAAGTTAAAGAAATGTAAGGGAAATTAAGTAAATTATAATAAACCTTGACAATGAAATATTCATATATTTTTTTCTTTTGTGATAGTAACAATAGAATAACAATAACAATAACAATAACAATAACAATAACTGCACTAGTCGGGAGTAGACTGCAATGCGTCCGGAGGGGAGAGGTGCACTGTGTCCGCGAGGGAGAGGTGCACTGTGTCCGCGGGCTGGTGGGGGGGTTGCTGTGCATCTGTGAAGAAGGACCTGTGCAGGTATTGGCCCTGACTCTCCCTGCTGCAAGTCGGCTGACTTCCGTGCGCATTCACATGGTTCCTATTCAGCCGCAGTTCTGCACGTTGGATACGTGTTTTTGTCTGGGCGAACCACTTTCCCGCCGCAAGGATTATTTCCATATCTGTGCATGGTTTGTTGGTGTCGTTCGATATGGCATGCACTGAACCTGGGATAATACATACATTTATATACAAATGTAATACATACATTTATTTTACAATTTTAAGTGCTAAAATGAGATAAAATAATAAAATTACATACTCAGTATTAAGTTTACAATTTCCGGAAATTGGCGGAATACCTTCTTCTGCTTTTTCCCATGCCAACTGTACCGTTCAGCCACACCATTTTCAATTAACTTCTCTAAAATTTTAGATGTGGTAATGCTAATATTATTTCCGTTGCACCTCTTCAGAAAATGAATCTGTAAAAAGTCATTAATAAATTATTTAAGTCCTGAAAATTGGTTTTATTAAAAGCAGTTTTAGTGTCAATCAGTCAATCACAGGATGCATTGAAGTAATGAAAAATAGCAATCACCATTAGTTTAAATAATTGAACCTTAGTCATTAAAATGTATATAAATGTTCCATGCTCTCCAAAATGAAGTGAAAGTTATACAATATATACATGATTACAACGAAACAGTATGAAATAAAAAAGCTTGTAATGCAGAAAGCAAAGAAGGGTGTCCCAAAATTGCGGGACAGTCTGAAACATGCAATATCCCGATGCAAAAAGACATCGAAAACTACTTGACTGTTTTAAAATCCGAGGTATTCGTACTCGAGATACTAACAATTGAATATTGGGGGTGCAACTTCCGGCCCACGTATTTCAAGCCGAGTCAACTGAGCACGCGGCAGCATACCGTACACAACTTTTCAACTTTACATAGGGATATTGCATGATCTGGATTTTCTCGCAATTTTGGGACACCCTGTATGTACAAGAAAATCCCATCGCCGTAAAATATTATACGCGCAATGCAGTGCATTTTGCAAATTACAGGCATGTTGCTATTATTTATAAAATTCAATTACTTCTCTGTAGTTAATCCCCAGCTTCATATGACTGCAATGCAGTAAGACAAACTAGCTGCTCAATATAAAAATAATTAATGTAAATTTTTCACATTATGATACAACTAGAACATTTATAATTCTTACGTGGCCGGAAAACATACCATATTATTGAACGTCGATGGGTCCTTCAGTTTATTGTCTAAATTCGACAGACCCTCTTCAGCCGTTACCGGAAGACAGAGATCCCTCGGATCGAAAGCGCTGTCGCAATTATTTGTTTTTTGGTTGGATAATTTTTTGTTTATTTGTTTCAATATTTTGCTCATTTCGTTGATGGCCATAGAATTCTGTTTAGTCTTTCTAATCATGAATTCCTGGAAATCTTAATAAAGATAAGAGAGGTTAATTAACATATAATTATTTAAAAATAATTAGATTTGGTCAATATTTTACCAAATGTTGTGGTGCTTTTCTCTTTTAACTGTGGCGGTGATTGCGATGCCGTTTCAGTGTGTGGTACAGGTCCTGTTAATGATTGGAATGAAAATCCTTCTCCAAATGGCACCACAGGAAATTCGTCCAAATTCATCGACCTCGAGTTTCGTGGTGTGGACGAACATGTAGGCGCTGGATTGAAACCCGCAATAATTCATCATATAATTATCACCATATTCCGAACAATGTTCATGCGAGTGTTAAAAAATTGCGGGACTTGTCGCAACATGCAATAACACATAGAAAAGTCCTTTAACGTTTTCGGATCTGGGCCTTCGTTCTCCACATATTAACAGTTGAATATTAGCGGCACAACTGGCGCACAGGGGCGCAAAGTGACGAAGTTTGTTTCAAAATCAAATAACTTTTGATAGAAATGAGATACAGCGATGATTTTTTTTTAAATTAAAGCTGCAAAATGGTAGACTAAGGGAAAATTAAAGAAATTATGGTACGAACGTTTTTTAACTTTGAAAATCTGTATTAAACTTGAAATCGATTTTTTCCAAAATTCTGAGGTAGTAGACAAATTTTGCGAACGGATTTGAAATCAGCGTGACAAAATCTACAGGAAATGATGTACAATATGTCAAGAAAAATATCTAACCGTACATGGTATTGGATAAATCACAATTTTGTTGTAATGTTTCAAGTTTAACACAGATTTTTAAAGTTAAAAACGTTCGTACCATAAATTCTTTAATTTTCCCTTATTCTGCAATCTTTCAGCTTTAATTTAAAAAAATTCATCGCTCTATCTTATTTCTATCAAAGGTTCTTTGATTTTTAAACAAACTTCGTCACTTTGCCCCACTGTGTGGTGGGCCCGCGCGAGTCAACTGAACGCGTGGGAGCGTACGGTAAAGGACTTTTCGCTGCCTTTTTGCATCATGATATTGGGTAGATGTACCGTTTGTGGCCAATGTACCGTCTTTGGCCATGTGCATAATTATCGCGTTTTTTTAGCCTGAAACTGCTTGCAGACAAATAATTATGTGTAGAATTTCAAACCATAAATATTTTGTTTGGTATACTACCAGAAATATAAGGTTACATTTATTGCTTACGGCAGGCCTTCCCAAGTAGGGGAAATCTGCTCCTGAAACACATGTTTCGGTTCTCTCTCCAACGCTGCGCCTTAGCTGCTAAGGCCGCTAAGGTGGGACGAGTTCTATTACCCTCTCTCCGAGGGCACAGTAACGTCGTTGGGGAGCATGTTGGGCGCTTAAAGCCGAAAGTACAAAATGTGTCAAATTTTTATAGGAAATTTCATACTGACTTAAAAATTGTAGGAGAAATTAAAATTTAAACTAGCATTTCAAAATGACGTACAAAGGATTTAAAAAAATGTATTACATACAACGATACAGTAATACAATAATTTATACACATTTTTTATGATAGAAATATGCATTTTATACATATTTTTTATGATATAAAATGCATATTTCTATAACATGTAGGTATATAATATGTATATATTGTACAAAAATTTATAAAATAAGTACTGATTGTATTTTCATAGAACTGAATAAAATGTATAACACATTTGCATTGTACACAATTTGTTTAAAATATAAAATGTATTTATGTATTGTACGAAAATTTAGAAAATAACTACTACTTGTATTTTTATAAAAATGAATATATTTTTGTAATGAAAAGACATCACTACGATTATTGTATTACTGTATCGTTGTATGTAATACATTTTTTAAAATTCTTTTTACGTCATTTTGAAATGCTAGTTTAAATTTTAATTATTCCTACTATTTTTAAGTCATTATGAAATTTCCTATAAAAATTTGACACATTTTGTACTTTCGCCTTTAAGCGCCCAACATGCTTCCCAGCGATGTTACTGTGCCCTCGGAGAGAGGGTAGTAGAACTCGTCCCACCTTAGCGGCCTTACCAGTTAAGGCGCAGCGCTGGAGGGAGAACCGAAACATGTGTTTTAGGAGCAGATTTCCCCTACTTGGGAAGGCCTGGCTTATGCGAAAAACATTATATTTTTTAAAGAAGTGTGTAAACGGTTCGCTGTTCTTGTAGGACATACGGAAGTAAAAGTTAGTAAAACTCCCATAATTACTAATCAAAATATGTTAATATATAAATTATGGTAGATATAGGTTAAAAGTAGTTTTAAAATTATTCTGAAAGTATAAAAATAACAAATTCAATTCAGTATTACGAAAAAAATTATGTGGCAAGAAATGGTACAGTATTTGAATAAATTTTCCATTTATGGCCATCCGGTTGCCAGAACTGATACAATAGAGCAGGCCCGTCCAACTTTTACTCTTGCCCTCGAAGAGCGGCCGCGAGTGGTTGCGAGCTGTTGCGAACGAAGGCAAGAGCGACGGCAAGAACGGCAGCCGTAAAAGAGTGGGGATAGGTAACGTTCACAGATTCCCACTCAAAGAAGGCATTTCGCTCTTGGGCCCGGCTCCGTGACTCCGAGAGCGAAGAGCAACTTGCGGCTGCTCGCACGAGCAAATCCTTGGACTTGCCTGCAATATAGTATCCAGTTGTGGCCACCCCATGGCCAGAAATTGAAAATTTATTAAAATATTGTTCTATTTTCTGTCACTATGCTGTTTAAAAAATTTTATTTAGCATCGATCCTCTGTTTTAAAATAAAAATTAACCCCGAGCGGGTGAGCAAATTACTCCAGTCATCAATAAATATAACCCATAAAGCCGCAAAAAAAGCCGCTGCGTTCGGGTCCCTAGTCGCATCACGATTTGAAATTAAATAAAAGATATTTCTAAAGAAGTCAGAGGTGCGAAATGTAAATCCATAAACATTAAAAAGTAGAAAATAAAAAATATATAAAAAAAATTTTATGTTAAACGATTTTACTAAAAATGCACTAAAACCTAAAAAAAATTGAAAGCGCTAAAACTAGTACCAAACATGGCCAAAACTAATGTGCAAGTGGTCACACACGGTAAAAAATGGATTTCTTATATTTTTTAACTTTATTAATTCTTTAACGATTTCTCTAGTTAATGAAAACTTATACATTAATAATAAAGATAGTGTAAAATTTAGTAAAGCTTATAGTTTCCTGATTTTTAAGTATAATTTTAAAGATAATTGCGATGAAAGTCACTGAAATCCCAACAAATGGTACATCTACCCTAGCATGTTCTGTGAAATCCCACAATTTTGGGACACCCTGTATATTACATCATTTTTCTGTTCATAGTAAATAATGAATGAATAATATAATAATACCGTTTTGTGAATTCACTTCAGAAATGTTACGGGTGTTGCTGGTTTTTTTCCTTTTTTTCGATGGCGGTTCGCCGGTCGCCATTACAGCAACACGTTCATATGTTTGCGACTCTGTACGTTGGTTCCTTGACGCTTCTTCGTCCGAATCCACAATCGTTGAGGTGTCCACGGCTTTGTCCCGTATTTCAGTGGCTCGCTCATACGTATCTGACACGGATAATTCATTAATACGTAACACATTAATTTATGCAAATTGAGGTTAAATTAACCGAAATAATTTTTAAATAAAAACATTTACCTGCTGAGCCAAACCACTTTATAATTTTGCAAATGTCCCACTTCTTGAGGTCATCATTTGTTGGTGGAAGATTAGCTTGAATTATTAACTTATTAAGTTTTGTTAATTTCTTTACAAATCCCGGCCAAGTACATTGGCTTCTGTCAGAATTCATCCAACAGGATGGAATCACTTGCACACCATCCTCAAATTCCACAATGGAATATTTTGTTAGCATTATAACTAAAAAATAAGTCAGAATTTATTAAATAAATTACCCTGCACTTAATAATGAACATTGTAGGGCCTACGGCAAAAAAACTTACGACAGTTTGCCTACGACTATTCAATGTTGGGCCTACAATTACTATGGTTGGTTAATTAACAAAAAATTTACAACGATGATTAAATGTTGCCTTACAAACATCAGAAAATTTGGTACATCCAAAAACCTATTACTATAAATACGTAATGCGGACGTCTGTCCTGAGACGAATGTGAAATTTTATGGAATGAGTCTAAAGGTCGAATGATGATATTTTGTAGAATATTTCGCGTCACTGTGTACTTTTTATAAACAATTAATATTCGTTATGTACTGATAAATTAGAAGTGTTTACAAGGAAATGTATTGGGTAAGTGCGAATAACGGTTGCTTCGTTAAGTGGAAAGTTTGGGTTCGATTCTCCTCACCGGCAAATTTTTTTTTTCTTAAATCAGACCTGAAAAAGACGTGTTTACAACGTCTTTTGAAATTCTTCAAGACGCCTTCTGGACGTTTTTAAGATGTCTTTTTGGAAGAAATTGTTGGGCTTATGGAAAGAAACCTTCAGTTGGGCCTGCGTTGGTTACAATCATTGGCCCATTTAAAAATAGCTCGATACTTCAACAGTTGGCCAACGGATAACACGTCATTGGCCCAACAAATTCCCAGCAAACAAATGCTACTAGGGAACACTCACTCTCATTCATTTCGCGTTTGTATCTCGCGCAATATGCACATCCATTTATATATACATTCGTCCCTCAGCTTCTCAGGCAACACTCGCAATTTAAATTTTGCGAAGTCCATAAAGATCCACGCAATCATCCGTGGCTTCTTTCGTACTTATCCTTGCGGTACAATCCTTTACAATGTCCAGCGCTTCAGCCAATGCACAGTGGTCTGGGGATATCTACATTTAGCGGCCAAAATTCTGATCTTTCTGAAACTTGGTGATTAAGGGTTTTTGAGGTCGCTGATAACGAATTTGGCACCAAAAATTTAAAATATAAATGGCGGATCAATGTGGCGCGCATTGTGGTCTGGAGAGCGGTATTTTATAGCCAAAATTAAAAATCATAGCCGTACTAGAGAAAAAAATGAGGAAAAGTATCAGTTCTAACATTATATTTTACTTAAAAAAATAAAATATTAAAAATACACGCGTCCGGGAAGCCCAAATACCTCGAGCGTCATTTCTAAAAGTCTGCATAAAATTGAAACTTGCAGGAGATTGCACTTGAAATTTACATGCTCTTGTTAACAATTGTGTAAGCTTTCATGTAAAAAAAGTCCGATGTTAATCTCGCTTAATCCTTTTCTTATAAGCCTTCTCAAAGTTTAAATTCATATAAACAATGCACTATTTGTTCATAGACTAAAAAATGCCTCTGACACATATAAATAACTGAAATATACTTCCTTACCTATATAACTGTATGATATAAACACGTATTTTGATGTTCTATAATGAGTAATTAAAACAATTAGATTCCCATAAAATTTGATGATTTTGTCTTTGTAATATTATATCTAATCAAAGAATCATCTGAAAAGGGAAAGCTATGCGGATTTAGAAGCTCTGGAGGGTTGTCAATTCGTAAAAAAAAAATGACATTGTAAAATTGAAGTTGAGAAATTGAATTTTGGCCATCATCCAGACCACTGTGCAATGGATTGAGAGAATCTTTTTTTAAACGTTTCTTCGGCGGTGCAGGAGTATTTCGTTCCGGAATCTCCTGGACGTCCACCGCGGCTTCCCTCGAGCAACCCGGTTGCGGGATGTTGTCGATTTCAATTGTCTGTAAAAATTAATTCGTACTAATAATAAATTAATCACGTAACTTAAATGTAAATTGTTAAATAATCGGTAATACGTGTAATTACAGCTGCCTAATTCATCACAAGAATGGCTAGAAATGTCTAAAGGATTTTTCGAGCAGTGGAATTTCCCGAACGCAGTTGGAGCGATGGACGGCAAACACGTCATGCTGCAAGCTCCCGTCCATAGTGGGTCGCAGTATTTTAATTATAAGGCGTACCACAGTATAGTTTTATTTGCTATGGTGGACGCGGAATATAACTTCACGTTTGCAGATGTGGGATGCCAAGGTAGAATTTCCGATGCGGGAATTTTTAAAGATACAGTAATTAGCAACAAACTGAAAGACCACTCTCTCTGTCTACCTGATATGGCACCCCTTCCTGGTAGAACCCGCAAGGTACCATACGTTATTTTAGGAGACGAAGCTTTTGGTTTAACGAATAATATTATGAAACCTTATCTTGGAACTCACAGGAAGGAGTCTCAAGAAAGAACGTACAATTATCGACATTGTAGAGCACGGAGAGTGGTTGAAAATGCTTTTAGCATCCTATCTGTTGTATTCCGCGTCCTCCGAAAACCAATGTTATTGCACCCTGAAAAGGCTGCCCTCGTCGTACTATGCACTGTGTATTTACACAATTATATGAGAAAAATACATCCGCCGAAATGTATTCTCCGCGAGGAGAATTCGATAGTCACGATGGGAGCAGCCTTGTTGAAGGAAATTGGAGACGTGGCATTACAAGTGTTCCAACGTCGTTTTTTAATTTAAGCTGGTCGCAAGGAAATTGTTGTACCTTAGCGAAGGGAATTAGGGACGAATTTAGTCAATATTTTTTAAATGAAGGCCGACTGTCCTATCAAAATGAATATTGTTAAAATTTATTTTCGAACGATAGCTTGTAATTTACTTACTTCGACTGTGCTAATTCGTGGTCTAGGAGTATCACGGTCCGCTAAGAATTGCATAGCCGTGTACGCAAACCAACTGCTCACGTACACTTGGTCGGCACCTATACAACAGAAATTATATATATCAAGTACTTCTTAATCAAATATGTTATTTCTTCATTGTATATAAACTTCAATATAATGTACTCCGTGTTTCTATGAAATGTAACGAATGAGGATTGATTTTTCAAAAGGCCGTATTACTATTTTGACCTTGGAGCAAATCATTTTTAATGTTTTTTTAAATAACTATTAAAACAATGTCGCGAAATTTAAAATATTACCACTTTCAAATGGAAGAACAAAATGTACGTGTACTAATAAAAAAGAAAAATAATTTTTTTAATAAATGTAGGTACTGCAGTTTTTTGCGGTTATTGAAAAATTGTTCTATGTGGAAATACGTTCTTCTGAGAAATCCCTACTGAAATGTACTTTCTTAAAACAACTATTACTTGTTTATAAACATTCGAACTTATGCACATGATGATGTGTTATGTAAAATATATTGTTCCACTCACCCGATCCAGTTCGTTTGCTTTTCTTCTCCTTTGCCTTCTCAGGTCGGTACGACGACAGCAACGACGTTATTTTCGCTTTCGTCACGTCTGCATCGATGTCTAGTGTGTCGGCGATGTAGCACCAGGCATCAAATTTATCATTTTTTTACGTGATACGATTCCAAATTCGGATTCCATAGCTTCGGCTTTGATTCGTACAAATCCAATAAGTTTAAAACACGCGCGTCGCTCATTCGGTGGTTACTCATTATATGCGGTTATTTAATTCTGTCGCTTGGAACGTTCTTGATGAAAGCACAGCTCCGACTATATTCCGATTTTTTTTTTTTTTTTTTTTTTTTATATAAGTCTACTACAGGCATGGAACTAAAGTGAACGCCGCGGCCGTTTTTCGGAGGCAACGCCTCCTTTCTCCCGCCGCGCGTCTTCGCCCCCGCGGCGGTTCCTAAGAGCTTCGAGCGCCTCAGACCCGTACCATATGAACCGCGCGTGGCGCATACGGGTGTCGCCCTAAGACGCGAAGACGCGCGGCGGGAGAAAGGAGGCGTTGCCTCCGAAAAACGGCCGCGGCGTTCACTTTAGTTCCATGCCTGGTCTACTAGGTGGGTGGGAGAGGATCAGATCCACCTCCTTTTTTCCCTTTGGTCGTTCCTCTGAGCGGGGAGCCCAGTTACCGACCTGCCTGATGTGCGGTGGCACAGACGAGGTATGGAATAGACTACTCGCCTTATGGGACTTCGTGTCACCGCCCAAACTGCGTTACCGACCCATAATTTGAGGACTGAATTTAGCGACCTCTGTTCATGAACAGCGTCCAACTCAAGAACTACTCTGAAATGTGTTGAAATACTGAAAGATGTGTGCGTGCTTGTATACGTGTGACTTGTTTAGAGGGAGAATTTAACATAGAGGGCGGGCTTTCGCTAAGCTATGCTTTAGCTTGGTTTGTCAACGACTCACGTCGGATTTCTCTCTGAAAATCTATTTCGGGAATCAGGACCCTATATGGCGCTAAAATATGGCACTTCTTGAGAGCTTATACAAGCTATAAATTGCAAGACAAAATTAATTGTTAGTATTTTACATGTAGTGGAACTTTCAACTAATATTTTCACGTGTTGTACGCCGAAAAATATTAATAAATGGCGCTATAACTGACATTCCCGCTAAATAGACGGTACCCATCCTACGATACGTAAAAATCATTGTAAATAATGAATTGAAACGTTTTCGTAAAATTTATATTCGTTGTTTTTGGGACCCTGGGTCCCTAAATCCTTACGTTTCATTACAAATTGATTGGGTCTGTCCTTATTAACTATTGAATGGATTTAAAAATTATAAAAAGCATCTACGATGTAAGTACACGAGCGTAGGTATCGCTTACGTTAAGATCTGGGCACACGTATCAGTTCCGTGTCAGCTCACGTAGAATTCAAGTGCTCTTCATCACTTTCCTCAATTACTTTACTCCAAGTACTTTCCATTAGTCAGTAAAAATAATCGGAATTATATCATATTTGGTGTCATTTTCGTTAGCAAAATACCTTAGTATTCTATTTGTGATACTTCTATGATAGAAATTCGAGCGCGTGCTTAGACACTTGAGATAAGCAAGCGACGTATTCCGTGCGAGCGATGGTGGACCTTGGGGAGGAGATACTGCTGTGAAGAGGGCCTCTTCAGGACAGTGGCCGTTTGGGAGGGCTGCAGGGCAGATTGGTTAGTTTGGGACCAATCGGACCTCAAGGCCCACCATCTCTAGCACGGAATACGTCGACGCGTGCTTTTGTTTTGAAATTCGAGCGCGTGTTTATACTCGAGAGATAAGGGATCCGTCTTTAATTTGAAGGTAGGACGAAGCAGGCGGGACTACGCGCAGTCAGCGGACTACCTCTTTGTAATTTCTAGTTCTTCAAAATTAATCAGGCTGATCAGTCAGAGCATTTCGCCAGGGTCGCGGTTTATTGTCCGGCGAGTCGGCGGTAGAGAACGGTTTCCTACAGTTTCGGATAATTTATGACTTAATTGGTTCCGCCTCGTAGCAGTCGTGAACTCAGGGTATCGGAAAGGGGAAACAGGAATGGTATGCATTTTCTTCTTTATAGCAACTCGAAGACTGTCTCTTCCCTTCGGACCCTTTCGAACCGATACACGTGGTGCCTGTTTTCTATCTCGAAGCAATGGGTACATTGGCAGTAGAAGGACGGAGCGCGGGCTTTTGTGAAAGTGTTCGTTGCACTTCTGCAAAACACGTGTTCCGAAAATGTGTTGTCTTCTTTTTACCTAAAGCCTCTTGCCCTGGTGGGAGTTAACTCATAATGGAACCAGAGAAGCTACTTGGGGGTAGCGGAAGTTGCTTGGAAAAAATTCTGTCAGTCAGCTAGCAATCGCGTCGCAGAAATGTACACGGCCCAAGAATACTTCAGGATAAATAAAGTGATCAGTGTTAGTAGCTGTGCAGTGAAGTGAATATTCGGTACGTTGACCTGGACGCACCTGACATTGCGACCCTTAACTTTGGGTAGTGGGAATGTAAGGATACCTGGGACCAGCTGTGCACGGAGCACGTCCATCGATGACCAGGATCGGTTCGGTGACCCTGTGACACAGATTTTCAAGCTGCAGGTGAATTTCCAACAAGGGTGAGTTTTAGTTACTAACGCCTATCACCTTTCGTTAATTTCCTGTTACATTACCTTTTCGTGGCTACGTTATTAACACAAGGAAATTTACGTATTCCTTATCCTCCCACTTCAAATAATTATTATTTTCGAATCTTCTAAAAAAAAAACTGCGTATTCGTCTTTTTACGTTACACGTGATTTTCATCCATTTATCCTTTATTCATTATTCACTTTAAATGACGAACAAACCATGACAACATGTTCGATTTTATTTGTTACGTCTTTTTCATTTGCCATTCTACGCAAGTTTCTTCGATGCATGCCGAGTTGCTTGCTCGTCGCAGTCGCAGCGCGGCTCGTAGCCACGCTACCGCGGGAACTCGGCCGTCAGACTCGCGCTGTGATTGGTCGGTGCTTTTTATTAATATCTCGTTAACGAAACATCGGAGAGCATTTTCGCAAAGGAAAAAGTTGTTTGAAATCACCCCCAGAATCACCCCCTTTAAGGAAACGCAACATTTTTGGGACACCCTGTATATATATAGGGTGTTTTTCATGTACTTGGCGTCCAGACGCTACCGCGTCTCTAGATCGACCTTAAGGGCTGCTTCACACTAACCGTCTGGACGGCGGCAAAACGACGGCCGTTCCACTAGCGCAACAGAGACACAGATTCATACTTCTCCGTTGCACTAGTCGAACGGCCGTCGTTTTGTCGCCGTCCAGACGGTTAGTGTGAATCTTGCTTAAGCCGTCTGCTTGGCTGCCGAGCACACGAACAGGGGTAGTGATATGCTCCTGCCCAGTGCGATGGGAAGAAAGTGGGGAACGACGATAGGTCATAGTGGGGGTAAGCGTTTGGTCCCGCGTCCCATGATTCTGGCATCAGTGGGCGGCATTCTGCTTAGAGCATCGTCCGAAACTAGTCCTGTAACAGTAACAGTAACAGTTCAAAAGTTTAAAATTTTCCTTCACGCTCTAGTGTACCGCGAGTGCCCTGTTTCTTTACCCGTAAGGAAGGGTTCTCATAAGACCTTCTTAAGTATTCCATCAATATTGAACTCCAAGGAGCCACATAATATCGGAGCTTAAACACTCTGGCCGCCATGGGGTCTTCGAACCCTCAACGTATGATGAAGGCTCGACAATAGTCACACTAACTGCTGCCAAACTGGTAAGTGGATCGGAATTTAATAACTCTTATAATAAAAATTCTAACAAAAAACCCACCATGCCTGGTGGCAAGCGTAGAGCGGATAATACGCTAAATTCGCAACTGGACTCTACAACTTCAGATAAATCTGAATCCTCACCTAACATATCTCAAACTCACTCTATCAATTATTCTTCTGCTTCGACCAGGCAGGGTAAAAAAAACACTATTAATAAAAAACAGAAGGTATCTAAAACAACCTCAGATTCAGAAAATAGTTTTCCTCCTGTTCTTAGTCCCGTCTCGCACGTGGACCAATCTGCTCCCATAATGGAGGTCACTGTGACCCCAAATATTTCCTTTTCAAATCGTTTCGCCTTACTCGCTGCGCTCTCTCGTCCTGACGACTTGTCAACATCATCTACTAACACAAAAACCAAAATACCTCCTGCCGTAACGGGCCAAACCGCTCATGGTCAAACAAACAAATCGTTCACCCGAAGATCACAACACTGGGGCTACCAATTTCAAAACGAATACAGGGTGATTGGCACGAAACGCCTGATCCGCCTCGCAACCGTGACGAGGTCAACCCAAACCCCCGTGGTGTCTCTCGGAAGGCTTTTAACCCTCGGAAGGGTTGGAGTACCTAATAGGAAGTGAGAAATCTTCGAATACCTGCAAGAGGTAGAAGGGGGGGGGGGGGCATGATTAGCGGCCTGTACCCAGCAGGGTGTCGGTTAAGACCCCGCTGAGGGACTTCACACCTAAGTCGCTATGTATGTCCAGTTAAAGCTATATAGCAGTGTTTCCCAAACTTTCTTGAGTAAATTTAATAAAGTAAAGAAAACATTAAAAATAGATGTTCCAGAAAATAATTCTAATTTGATAATATTAAAAAAAGACCCAAATACCGTGGCACCCCCAAAAAACATTTCGCAATTCACCAGTTGGGAACTACTGATATATAGCTTTAACGCTGTTATCGAACTTAACTGTCGCTATATTTTTAATCTGTACAATATTAAATGTCCATATCGACAGGTATATTTTGGAACAACGGCGGGACAATTAATAGTAATCGATGGTCACGGAGCGATGGTATCAGAAGTACAATTGGCGGCCGGTATCACTTGGATGGCTTGGAGCGCCGTGAAGTTTACAATGTAACAGGGGGTCGACGATATAACGGACGATAGATCCCATAGAGGTACTCGGTTTCTGTAAAATAGCACGTTTTCGCGTAGTTGTGTGCTTGGCACTTTTAAATTGCTGCATTCGAACGAATTAAACTCAAAGTTGCTTATTCTAGAAACAACTCTGCTCATAGCCACCCTTAACAGTCGTTTCAAAATTAAACAGAAACTGCTACTGTTCAAAAACTTCCTTGATAGGAATCCTTGCGACTTCCTCCCCGACCGATCACACCCCTGTAAGCTTCCTACTTCCCATTTCATCACTGTCGATCTAGAGAGGGCACTAAAATTACACAATTGAAGAAGGAGCATTACGTGTTTACAGACGACAGGAATTACGTGCTAGCAGTCTGCCTGGCTGACGGCAACATCGTCATGCTGCGGTCATTCGCGACGTGTCGCCGATCACAAAGTTGTTAGCGATCGCTGGAACGGAAGACTCGGATAGCCCGCAGAGCAGCCCGCACGAGTACACGAACCTTTTGAAGTTTTATTCGGTCACAGGCACCCTTGTCTACACAACAGCGATACCGTACACGCAGGTACGTACATATATTTATAACAACGACCACTTATCTATCCACGGCATTATGTTTCTAACGCACGTTAATTCTGCCTTTATCGAAATCAGTGCCCAGTGTCAGCGCTCACGTGGGGCCACAACGACAGGAGACTTTTCGTCGCGACCGGGGCGCGTGTCCACGCGGCATGGGTGTCAAGGTAAAGGCACGGTTAAACATGTGCAATGCGCGCTGCGAACATCATTACAAGGGTCGACTTTTATGGTTCGGCGCGCAACCAGGTACCTCGTGGTAACATTTGTCTATAGCTTTTAAACTATAAAAGATATCGAAACGAAATTTGCGCCAAAAAACTGGAAAAAATTATCCCCTTCTAATTATGTATAACTTAATATTTTTTACATTTATTTATTTATTCTTTTTTCAATTTTTTCAGTTAATTTTTATAACAAAAATTGAAAACTGTTTATTTGGTACTTTATGTAATGAACTGTTGAGTAGTTTAATTCGCATGTTAAGGAAACTTTTCGTTTCCAAGTTATAAGGAAAATAGTCGGGAAAGCAGAGTGACAATGCAGACAATGAAGACAAATCATGCATTTGTAGAATACCATTTATCTCACCTGTTATTTGCATATTAATTCTTCAGCTTCGGGGTTTAAATTTTTGTATTACATGATTTTATTCGGATTGTGGATATATATGGGTCGCATGTTAATAGAAGTTTATGAAATATTTCTTCATTTGTTGATTTTCTTGACATTTTTCTCGTATTCCAATTTCTAAATTTTTGAAAATCTTTGTGACTTGTTTCCTGTGCCGCTTCAGACAGTTGTCCAATTGGGAGTAATGCGTGTTCTATGATTTCTGTACCATGCATTAATATCTTGTGAACAGAAGCTGGTTTAAACAGTTCCTTCGGAGAAACGTCATACCTTCTTACGAATATGGGACGATGAGGACGTGATACGTAAACCGCGACGCGACGTAACACTGACTGCTTTAAACTGTAATAATTTGAAAAGTTGAACGAAGATGGAAATGATTCTTGCGTTATTACATAGAGGAAGATATGTTGAAAATATTTAATTTGGTTAGAATGTGGAACTCTTTGGAACTTTAAAGATATCCTCTCTTAAAGTAGAAAATCTCGCAAATTTACCATACTGCATTCAGTATTATTTTTTTAATAGATTATTTACTGTAGGATCACGGAAAAAAGGGAAGTCGCCTAACCGGGACTCGAACCCGCGATCTCTAGATTTGCGCGCTGGCCAGCCGCCTTAGCCACCTCGGCTACCGCCGACTCCCCCAGATGTTATTGTTCCGTGCCCTCTCTTATGGTGGGGGTTCCTGATCCCACACTCGGCCCTCTTTCGACGACATTCGCCCCCGAATGTCATCCGTCGCACAACTTAGTGTCTATTATTTTACGTCGCAGACAACGACCAACACAGTGTCTATTATTTCACGTCGCAGACAACGACCAACAACGGACGGCTTCGTGTGGCGATCGGTGCTCCCCCCATCCCGGACGAGCCCCCAAATGTAGGATCACGGAAAAAAGGGAAGTCGCCTAACCGGGACTCGAACCCGCGATCGTCAGATAGATCCGTTGCGGCGCTGGCCAGCCGCCTTAGCCACCTCGGCTACCGCCGACTCCCCCAGATGTTATTGTTCCGTGCCCTCTCTTATGGTGGGGGTTCCTGATCCCACATTACATTAATTACTAATAAAAGATGACATTTTATCGCACAAGACTGCTCTTTAATTGAAAAAAAAGCGATTTTGACTACTTTCCTTTACTATTCGACTTTCCTTAGAACTTGGAAACAGAAAAGTTTTCTCAACATGCAACTTAAACCACTGAAAAGAATATTAAATAAAGTACCAAATAAACAGCTTTCAATTTTTTTTTTAAAAATTAACTGGAAAAAATTGAAAAAAGAATAAATAAATAAATGTAAAAAATATTAAGTTATACATAATTAGGAGGGGATAATTTTTTCCTGTTTTTTGGCGCAAATTTCGTTTCAATATCTCTCATAGTTCAAAAGCTATAGACAAATGTCATCGAATTCTTGATTCCAAACCACTGTGTGACGGAGCTCGAAATACGCATTGAGAAATGGAAAATACCCAAGTTCGATTACTCGACTGGGAAATACCCACTCTCCTCGGAAAATATATATAAACTGTGACTTTGTCACCCACAGTCAGTTGCAGCAGAGCTTTCAACACGACAGAATGTCCGCGAAATATTAAGGAAATGAATAGTCACATCGATCATTTTAATGTGGTGGTAGCTGCAGTAGCGTCAAGGATAGCACAATTAAGTGAGAAAAGAGTTCAGAAACGTCGGTGTTGGGTGTCCAAGCCATTGCAGCGGCGACATGTAAATGGTGGCAACGGATTATTCAATGATTTATCACTTACACAATTCCAGAACTTTTGCCGAATGACAAGCAGTGATTTTGAAACCCTATTACGCTTAGTGTCACCAAAAATTATTAAACAAAACACACGTTGGAGGTGTAATATCTCACCAAAAGAGAGGCTAGCTGTCACGCAACGGTTTCTGGGTACTGGCGATTCATTCACAAGTTTAATGTACTTATTCCGGATTTCGAAGAAGACGATTTCTACTTGCGCATTTGAAGTCTGCAGCGCCATAATTCAATCGTTGGTGGATTATGTAAAGATAAGATATAATTTTTAGTACAGTCTTTTATTATTGAAGTTTATATAATTTTATTGATTTTATTTTATTCCACAAACTTCGCTCATAATTGTACTAACAATAAGTCGTTATCCCCCCCCCCCCCCTCTCTCTCTCTCTCTCTCTCTCTCTCTCTCTCTCTCTCTCTCTCATTATTCCTGCAGCATTCGCACAAGAACCCTAGTAGCATTTTTGGTTGGCCAACGGTAGCCAACAGTTGGGAATTAGCTGGGATATAGTTAGAGTTTTGCCTACAATTTCTCAACATAGGGCCTACGGCAAAAAACTTACGACAGTTTGCCTACGACTATTCAATGTTGGGCCTACAATTACTATGGTTGGTTAATTAACAAAAAATTTACAACGATGATTAAATGTTGCCTTACAAACATCAGAAAATTTGGTACATCCAAAAACCTATTACTATAAATACGTAATGCGGACGTCTGTCCTGAGACGAATGTGAAATTTTATGGAATGAGTCTAAAGGTCGAATGATGATATTTTGTAGAATATTTCGCGTCACTGTGTACTTTTTATAAACAATTAATATTCGTTATGTACTGATAAATTAGAAGTGTTTACAAGGAAATGTATTGGGTAAGTGCGAATAACGGTTGCTTCGTAAGTGGAAAGTTTGGGTTCGATTCTCCTCACCGGCAAATTTTTTTTTTCTTAAATCAGACCTGAAAAAGACGTGTTTACAACGTCTTTTGAAATTCTTCAAGACGCCTTCTGGACGTTTTTAAGATGTCTTTTTGGAAGAAATTGTTGGGCTTATGGAAAGAAACCTTCAGTTGGGCCTATGAAAAGAAACCTTCAGTTGGGCCTGCGTTGGTTACAATCATTGGCCCATTTAAAAATAGCTCGATACTTCAACAGTTGGCCAACGGATAACACGTCATTGGCCCAACAAATTCCCAGCAAACAAATGCTACTAGGGAACACTCACTCTCATTCATTTCGCGTTTGTATCTCGCGCAATATGCACATCCATTTATATATACATTCGTCCCTCAGCTTCTCAGGCAACACTCGCAATTTAAATTTTGCGAAGTCCATAAAGATCCACGCAATCATCCGTGGCTTCTTTCGTACTTATCCTTGCGGTACAATCCTTTACAATGTCCAGCGCTTCAGCCAATGCACAGTGGTCTGGGGATATCTACATTTAGCGGCCAAAATTCTGATCTTTCTGAAACTTGGTGATTAAGGGTTTTTGAGGTCGCTGATAACGAATTTGGCACCAAAAATTTAAAATATAAATGGCGGATCAATGTGGCGCGCATTGTGGTCTGGAGAGCGGTATTTTATAGCCAAAATTAAAAATCATAGCCGTACTAGAGAAAAAAATGAGGAAAAGTATCAGTTCTAACATTATATTTTACTTAAAAAAATAAAATATTAAAAATACACGCGTCCGGGAAGCCCAAATACCTCGAGCGTCATTTCTAAAAGTCTGCATAAAATTGAAACTTGCAGGAGATTGCACTTGAAATTTACATGCTCTTGTTAACAATTGTGTAAGCTTTCATGTAAAAAAAGTCCGATGTTAATCTCGCTTAATCCTTTTCTTATAAGCCTTCTCAAAGTTTAAATTCATATAAACAATGCACTATTTGTTCATAGACTAAAAAATGCCTCTGACACATATAAATAACTGAAATATACTTCCTTACCTATATAACTGTATGATATAAACACGTATTTTGATGTTCTATAATGAGTAATTAAAACAATTAGATTCCCATAAAATTTGATGATTTTGTCTTTGTAATATTATATCTAATCAAAGAATCATCTGAAAAGGGAAAGCTATGCGGATTTAGAAGCTCTGGAGGGTTGTCAATTCGTAAAAAAAAAATGACATTGTAAAGTTGAAGTTGAGAAATTGAATTTTGGCCACCATCCAGACCACTGTGCAATGGATTGAGAGAATCTTTTTTTAAACGTTTCTTCGGCGGTGCAGGAGTATTTCGTTCCGGAATCTCCTGGACGTCCACCGCGGCTTCCCTCGAGCAACCCGGTTGCGGGATGTTGTCGATTTCAATTGTCTGTAAAAATTAATTCGTACTAATAATAAATTAATCACGTAACTTAAATGTAAATTGTTAAATAATCGGTAATACGTGTAATTACAGCTGCCTAATTCATCACAAGAATGGCTAGAAATGTCTAAAGGATTTTTCGAGCAGTGGAATTTCCCGAACGCAGTTGGAGCGATGGACGGCAAACACGTCATGCTGCAAGCTCCCGTCACAGCCGTCTTTAATACTAGCCGTGCTGAACATAAATCTGGCAACAGGGCGGTAGTCCGGCTTTGATATAAACATAACCCGGGCGATGTGGCTGTCCGCGAGTTTATAAATGCTTATTTGTGCCATTAATAATAATAAAATGTGATATAGTGCAATAAATATAGTGTAGTGCAATAGGATATGTAATGTAGTACAGGTTTATTACTTATTTTATTAATTACGTTGATTTTTCTTCCATTTGTGTGTAGCACAGTTGCTTAGTAGAAGTTAGAGTTTTGTCTTTTGCATTTTAGTTTTTTACAGTAAGATTTTCTAAATTAACAATGCCACGGCGTTGCTGTGTTCCCGGATGCAAGGGAAATTATGATAGCACTTTAAAATCAAACAATTATGTTTCCGTTTTTATATTTCCAAAGAATGAAGAATTGCGAAAAAAATGGGTAGCTGCTATTCCGCGAAAACATTGGACACCTACAAAGTACTCTGTTGTTTGTAGTCTTCATTTTGCTGATAATGATATTCTTAGATATGAACAAGTTGTATCTTCTAGTGGAATACTTGAGAATATTTTACTCAGGTGTCCAAAGCTTACAGAGAATGCAGTACCTTCTATTTTTCCCAATTTACCAACTTATCTTTCAAAGCCTGTACTGCCACAAAGAAAAGATCCTGAACAACGTAGAAAAGAAGTCATTCAAAATCATGAACGTTTAGTTCAAGAATTTCAAGACTTAGATTTAATTAAAAATTTTTCAGATTTAATAAATAAGTATAAAGAGAAACTTGAAATTTCAGAATGTTGGAATATTCAATTAGCGAATTCTAGAATTTATTTTTATAAACTTGATTATGACAATGATCTTTTAGTACTTAATATTCAAATTGTAATTAATGACAAAATGAAATTACAAGTTTTTCATAAAGGTAATGAAATTTCATTCAACGATTTGAAGTGGGTATTGCCTGTTGACATGAAATTATCTCGGTGGTCCCAACTTCAAAATTTATTGGCACGATATAAATTCGCGCTACTTGATGTACCTGTTAGTGATACTAATGTTATTGAAAAACATCTTGATAAATCTTTGGATGAACTCAATAAGGCGTATCTTATTGCAGAATCCATTGAATTTTCAAATGTTAAAAATCTTGAAATAGTAATAGATCAAATAAAACAAATTAAAAACAAAAAAAATAGATTCAGTTCAGGAACTATTATTATGGCTTTTATGTTATATTCACAATCATCGGCTGCATATAACTTATTACGAAGTTTTTTTATTCTACCACATAAAAGGTACCTGCAACATCTCTCTTCAAATATGGATATTTCTCCTGAAAATAATGTTAAAAATGAGCATTACCTTTGCAATATTTCTTCAACTTTAACCTCTAGAGAAAAAGTAGTAATTTTATTAATCGATGAAATTTATGTAACAGCAAAATTAGATTATAGAGCAAAAAAGGTCGCAGGTTATGCTTTGAATTCCAATGAATTAGCTAAAACCATTTTAGCTTTCATGATATGTTCTGCTTTTGGAAATTTTTCTGAAATTGTCAAACTATTGCCAGTTTATAATATTACGGGTGAGGAAATGGTACCAATCACCTATAAAGTCATTGATTTTATTCAAAAATGTGGTTTTGAGTTATTATGCATCGTCACTGATAATCATAGAATCAATAGGAACATGTTTAGTAAATTAGCTAGTAATGGTATAAGTTTTCCTAATCCCTCTCAATCTGATAAAACCATTTTTCTATCTTTTGATACTGTTCACATAATGAAAAATATAAGAAATAATTGGTTAAATTTAAAAAATTTGGATAAAGCTTTTGTTTTCCCCGATTTTTATACGAATGAAGTAAGAATAGCTAAATTTAATGATTTACGTACTGTGTATGATTCTGAAAAACATTTGGTTGTCAAAAAAGCTTATAAACTAAATTACAAATCATTATATCCCAGCAATCTCGAACGACAGAAGGTTTACCTTGTCGACAATATTTTTCATCATTCGACAATAGCATCTATGAAAGATTTGAATTACAGTGACATTGCACATTTTTTAGAAATAATTCGGAATTGGTGGGATATTGTGAATAACACAAGTAATTTGAAAGGTAACATTAAAAGAAACGAATTCTGTAAGCCAATTTCTAGTTTTAATGATTTTAGATGTGAATTTTTAAAGAAATTTTTAATTTGGTTGAATTGTTGGCAAAATTTAGAAACTAATGGTCATTTAACGACGGATACTTTCAAAGCTCTTCATCAAAGTATTACGGTTCTTTTACTACTTACGGAGTATTGCTTTAAAAATTTTGATATATCATATCTTTTACCAGGAAAATTTACAACTGAGAAATTAGAGAAACGATTTGGAAATTATAGACTTTTATCCGGGTGCAATTATCATGTTTCATACAATGAAGTAATTTATGCAGAAAAAAAAATTAGATTGAAGCATATATTTAAAAAATCAGAAAACTCATTTTCTTTTGCTGACATTCAAAATAAATTTCAGAATTGTAACGACAGCAATAACGATGGTCATGATTTTTCGGTTGATGTAACTGGATTTTTAGAAGTATTTAATAATGAATATTTATCTGAATCTGTTTTAGACGATTCAATTAAAATTTATATATCCGGTTATGGATCTCATTCTGTTTCCAAAAAATTAAATTGTAATATCTGTAAATTATTGATTGTAGAGGATAAAGGAAACACTGTAGAAAATGTATATTTTGATCATTTACAAAGAGGAGGCCTTTCTATTCCCACTGAGGAAGTAACAACCTTATTGATTCATATGTGTGCAATAATGGAAGCCATAATAAATGATAATAATTTGGAATCTCAATTTTTACGGTCTGAGAATCACAAAAATATTTTATGTAGATTAACATATCTTAGTATTAGATCAGATTCGGATTTCTTGCCATTTTCTGAAACGTGCATTTGTGGAAAAGAATACCACGATATTTTGTTTAAATTATTATCTGTTTTTTCAAATATTTTATTAAATGACTATGTAAAAAATATAAACAATAATCAGTTAGATATAAATAGAAATGTTGCTTCTAGTAAACGGAAATTGAAGACTTTTAGTTAGAGTAGTAACAAGTTAACTTATAAATGTGTATTTTCTTTAATATGTATGTATGTACATAGTTTGTTTTATTTGATTAGTACCCTATTTCAAGATTTAACATTCTAGTCGATTTATTTTAAAGATTATTTCTGTTTTCTTTCAGGTAGATTATATCATTGTTATTTTTTGTAATGTTTTCTTTCAGGTAGATCATATCATTGTTATTTTTTGTAATGTTTTCTTTCAGGTAGATCATATCATTGTAATTTTTTTTTAGTTCTGATCACATTGGTGTTATTTTTGTTACGTTTTTATTTTATTTTATTATGTGGGATGATAGGGCTATTGGCGAACCACCCACTTTATGATTCAAACGGTAACGCGCCACGGTAATACCCCTGAGGTGGTGAGGAAATTTATCGAACCACAAAAAATTGTACTATTTATATATTATTTGGTATGTAATTATTAAAAAATTTCGTATATTCGCATCAATTTTTCTGAAAAAGCGTTAATCAACGTCTATCAACAAAGTCCACCGCAAGACTTGCCAGGCTCCGAAGATTCAAGAGTCGGACTCGGTCGGACTTCCGATCCTCACATGAGCAGTGTTGCCACGTTGTTCAACACGGCTAGTATTAAAGATGGCTGTGCTCCCGTCCATAGTGGGTCGCAGTATTTTAATTATAAGGCGTACCACAGTATAGTTTTACCCCATAAAAAACTTCAAGAAAGTAAAAAAATACGCCAAGTACATGAAAATTGCAAAAAATAGAAGATAATAATAATTACAAAATTAAAAAAAGATGTGAAATCAAAATGAGCTGCCAGTACATAAAGATGCTTTCCAATTGCGCTTTAGATGACACAACTACATATGCACGGCTAAAATTCCATTACTCATAATGGCTATTTATACAAAGAAAAAATGTATTAAATAATAATATGCAGATATATTTTTATACAAATAAATATTTTAATACGAATAAATATTTGATTCAAAATACTTGGCGCTGCGCCCGGAATTGGTGTTGTTAAACTCAATAAATATGTATAAATTGCATTAATCCTTTTCTTTCTTTCTTGTACGTGTGTGTGTGTGTGTGTAAATATATGTAGAATAAATCTGACTGCGTTTCTAATATGTGTATGTATATGTATTTTATATTGTAATGGAGTTGTTGTAAATTATTAATACTAAGGCAATTAACATTTTTTCGATTGCGCAGCGCCAAGTATTTTGAATCAAATATTTATTCGTATTAAAATATTTATTTGTATAAAAATATATCTGCATATTATTATTTAATACATTTTTTCTTTGTATAAATAGCCATTATGAGTAATGGAATTTTAGCCGTGCATATGTAGTTGTGTCATCTAAAGCGGAATTGGAAAGCATCTTTATGTACTGGCAGCTCATTTTGATTTCACATCTTTTTTTAATTTTGTAATTATTATTATCTTCTATTTTTTGCAATTTTCATGTACTTGGCGTATTTTTTTACTTTCTTGAAGTTTTTTATGGGGATCTCACTTCTTTTTACAAAGATTATTATTATCTTCTATTTTTTGTGATTTGTATATTTTCTTATATTTCTGTGATTTATTATTAATATTATCTTCTATTTTTTGTGATTTGTATATTTTCTTATTTTTCTGTGATTTATTATTATTATCTTCTATTTTTTGTGATTTATATGATTTCATGTAGGGGAAGGTGGGGCAAGACGGGGTAGTTAAGGTTTGATGATGAATAAAACACAGGTTTTCTTAATTAACTAATCAATTTTGTGCCTGAACTATTCGTTGATAATAAGTCTTTCAGTTTGACTATCAATCAACCGATTATTTAATGGTTTTAATAGAATAATTAAAAAAATTCAGAAAAAGTCCTTTCACCCCATCTTGCCCCACGGGTGGGGCAAGATGGGGTACCCCCTGGGGCAAGATGGGGTACCAATTAAAAAACGATATAAATGAAGTAAATATGTATATATATAGTATTTATTTAATACGCTGACAGAAGAAGCACGTATGTATATCATCATCGTCTTCATCGTCTACACCAGCGCAGAACAAATGAGACCATTTGCTATATCCACCCTTCTACAGATTCTAAATAGAGCCCATCACAATATAAACATGGAGGATTTTCGTCTTCCTTGGTGTTTTCTTCTGACCCTGATGAAGAGTTTGTCATTTGGGCATAATGGGGTACCTCTCATTATCAGTACCCCATCATGCCCCTTCTCGTTTTACTACATTCATATGAACACTGCCCGAAACATTATTCATAAAAGTAAAAAACAACATACGGAGCTTGTAGCCAGTTAAATTGTGCTTCATACACATATAAATACACCGATGATCGTTTGCAGTATCATGTCACTGTCACGGGTGTAACAAAGAAGGAAATACGGAAGAAATTCCATGAAATTACAAATAGTGGTGTAATTTTGTTACGCGTCACGGTGTTTCATTGGCTGTCAGTACAGTAACTGCGCCGGTAACAACACGTCTAACGCGTATGCGCAAAGTTGGTCCGTGCGTTTGAATCCTGAGATATGGCGGGTACCCCGTCTTGCCCCCCACCCCGTCTTGCCCCACCTTCCCCTACTTGCCGTATTTTTTTACTTTTTTGAAGTTTTTAATGGGGATACAACTTAACGTAGAACTTACTTATATAGAAATTATATAGACATAGTGGCCTTTTGCTATAGTAAGTGTAGAGACTACATAATGTGTCCAAAGGAGGCGAGAGCATATGATAGAAAGTCTTGTGGCAGAAATTTAAAAAATGTTAATGGTAATTTAGCGAAACTGAACGAAGACATTCAATATTTTTACTGCTGTTGGTTTAGTGTAGTATATACAAATATTTATTGGTGAATTGAAATATTGTTAATGGAAAACTAGTAAAATTAATGAATAGCGTAGCAACTATATAGAAATAGACTGGCATTTTGCTATAATAAGTGTAGATTACAAATGTGTCCGAAAGAAATGAGAGCGTATGACAGAAAATCTTGTTGCCGGAAATTGAAATGCTATGGTAATAATTCAGCGAAGATGAACGAAGAGATCCAATATTTTCAACACACAATTTATTGGTTTTGGAATAAAATTAGTTTAGTATGCTTATAATTTTGTCGATTTACCTTATTTCACTTTCCATAAACTTGTGCGAAATAAGATGCTCTGTCTATCTATCTATTCTTCTCCGTACAACCTCCACGACTGTGCATTCCCTTCATTTCTATCCATCCAAGCCTGTGCGTCATTTTTATCGGAGTCCTGTGCGTCCCCTTCATTTCTATAATATAATAAGCTTTACATAAAAACTCTAAATTGTTGGTATACAAATACAAATATCTGGCATTTTAAATGTAGTGCAATTTTTAACTACAATATAAATAAAATTAGTTTAGTATGCTTATAATTTTGTTGATTTACCTTATTTCACTTTCCATAAACTTGTGCGAAGCAAGATGCTGTGTCTATCTATCTATTCTTCTCCCGACAACCTCCACGCCTGTGCTTTCCCCTCATTTCTATCCATCCAAGCCTGTGCATCATTTTTATCGCAGTCCTGTGCGTCCCCTTCATTTCTATAATATATAATATAAACGTTACATAAAAACTCTAAATTGCTGGTATAAAAATATCTAGCAATTTAAAAGCAATGTAATTTGTTACAATATATATATTATTTTGTACATGCATGGTACAAATTTGCAGAAACTTGTGTGAAAGGAGATACTTCTCAGTCGAACCATCTCCGGACAACTTCCAAGTCTGCGGCTCTACATAAGAAATCTATTTCTTATTACATAAAAACTCTAAATTATTGGTATAAAAATAAATATCTGGCAATTTAAATGCAATGCAATTTCTTACAATATATATTATTCTGTACATGCATGGTACAAATTTCCAGAAACTTATGAGAAAGATGCTTTTCTGTCGAACCTTCTTCGAACAACTTCCAAATCTGTGATTTTACATAAAAAGTCTATTAAAAAATTTTTGCGACTTACCTTATTAATTGAGACAATAATTCAGTCTCCTATGTAATGTATAAAAACTCGTGACATTTCAAATCGGACAACTTACTTTTTGACACTTAGCACTTGGTAGGTTATAAAATAAATATGCATACAAAGATGGACGACGATCCCGAGAGTCGACGACCGAAACATGTGTTAGTAGTGAAGGTGTGCGTGTAACGCGTATACGTATTATGTTGACGAAAAATTCCTTGACGAAAAATTCCTTGACGAAAAATTCCTTGACGAAGAAGGAGAAGAAGAATCTTACCGTTTCCGACTAATCCATGAGACGATATTATGATATCTCTGATATGCGTGGACCGATTTTATTGATTTTGGTCTTATTCGAAAGCTAATATGCGGTTTACATAAGAAAAGTGTCTTTAAATTTAGAAAATATTGCAGGCGTGATGAGATATTAATGTATAAATGTCAGAATTAGGTTAGAGTGTCTCCGCGACGAGTAAAGGTACACGGCAGCGACATCGACATATACCGGGTGTTTTTCATGTACTTGGCGTCGAGACGCTACCGCGTCTCTAGATTTGCTATGGTGGACGCGGAATATAACTTCACGTTTGCAGATGTGGGATGCCAAGGTAGAATTTCCGATGCGGGAATTTTTAAAGATACAGTAATTAGCAACAAACTGAAAGACCACTCTCTCTGTCTACCTGATATGGCACCCCTTCCTGGTAGAACCCGCAAGGTACCATACGTTATTTTAGGAGACGAAGCTTTTGGTTTAACGAATAATATTATGAAACCTTATCTTGGAACTCACAGGAAGGGGTCTCAAGAAAGAACGTACAATTATCGACATTGTAGAGCACGGAGAGTGGTTGAAAATGCTTTTAGCATCCTATCTGTTGTATTCCGCGTCCTCCGAAAACCAATGTTATTGCACCCTGAAAAGGCTGCCCTCGTCGTACTATGCACTGTGTATTTACACAATTATATGAGAAAAATACATCCGCCGAAATGTATTCTCCGCGAGGAGAATTCGATAGTCACGATGGGAGCAGCCTTGTTGAAGGAAATTGGAGACGTGGCATTACAAGTGCTCCAACGTCGTTTTTTAATTTAAGCTGGTCGCAAGGAAATTGTTGTACCTTAGCGAAGGGAATTAGGGACGAATTTAGTCAATATTTTTTAAATGAAAGCCGACTGTCCTATCAAAATGAATATTGTTAAAATTTATTTTCGAACGATAGCTTGTAATTTACTTACTTCGACTGTGCTAATTCGTGGTCTAGGAGTATCACGGTCCGCTAAGAATTGCATAGCCGTGTACGCAAACCAACTGCTCACGTACACTTGGTCGGCACCTATACAACAGAAATTATATATATCAAGTACTTCTTAATCAAATATGTTATTTCTTCATTGTATATAAACTTCAATATAATGTACTCCGTGTTTCTATGAAATGTAACGAATGAGGAGTGATTTTTCAAAAGACCGTATTACTATTTTGACCTTGGAGCAAATCATGTTTAATGTTTTTTTAAATAACTATTAAAACAATGTCGCGAAATTTAAAATATTACCACTTTCAAATGGAAGAACAAAATGTACGTGTACTAATAAAAAAGAAAAATAATTTTCTTAATAAATGTAGGTACTGCAGTTTTTTGCGGTTATTGAAAAATTGTTCTATGTGGAAATACGTTCTTCTGAGAAATCCCTACTGAAATGTACTTTCTTAAAACAACTATTACTTGTTTATAAACATTCGAACTTATGCACATGATGATGTGTTATGTAAAATATATTGTTCCACTCACCCGATCCAGTTCGTTTGCTTTTCTTCTCCTTTGCCTTCTCAGGTCGGTACGACGACAGCAACGACGTTATTTTCGCTTTCGTCACGTCTGCATCGATGTCTAGTGTGTCGGCGATGTAGCACCAGGCATCAAATTTATCATTTTTTTACGTGATACGATTCCAAATTCGGATTCCATAGCTTCGGCTTTGATTCGTACAAATCCAATAAGTTTAAAACACGCGCGTCGCTCATTCGGTGGTTACTCATTATATGCGGTTATTTAATTCTGTCGCTTGGAACGTTCTTGATGAAAGCACAGCTCAGACTATATTCCGATTTTTTTTTTTTTTTATATAAGTCTACTTACTAAAGTACCAATATTTATTAACAAATTCAATATTTCTTGGGAGTTCCCGACAGTTCTCGATTAATAATGGCCCAATATGAATGTTCAAGTCGATATCTCAAAATATACCCTGTTTTTAAACAATTTTCTCGTTGGCCAGCACGGACTTTTTTCCTCTAAAGTACCAATAATTATTAAAATATTCAATGTTTCTTGGGAGTTCCCGACAGTTCTCGATTAATAATGGCCCAATATGAATGTTCAAGTCGATATCTCAAAAAATACCCTGATTTTGAACAATTTTTCTCGCTGGCCAGAACATTTTTCTCGTTGATATTACATAGTCATTTGAGCTGCTGAGGTGCCAAATATTTTTCTACAAATAAGAAAGTGTGCATTATTGGTTGCATATTTGATCTTAATTCGATTACTTTAATCTTACCTTTATCATATTTATAAATTAAATGTTTTTAATAATAAACATGCAGAAATGTTTGCAAAAGAATCTTTTGTCTTTAAATTTTTTTAGTTTTGAAATGTTTGCCACTACTGACAGAATCAGTAGAATGCTACTATTTTATTATTCAAAGTATGTAGCTGGCGGCGCCGAGGAGCCATTGTTTTACAATTGCAACAACCAATTGATTGCACCAATTGGTGCTCTGGACGCCTGATGAGCTCTCACTTATCATCTTTTCTTTTTAAAGTGCTTCCCATTTCTTACAGAATCTGTAGATAATAATTAAAATTATTCCGAGCGGCGCCGTCCATCGGTTGGTAGCTATAAACAGGGACTTGCCCCCCCCCCCCCCGCGATAAATGTTCCTTGCCGCTGGGTATCGAACAAGAGCAGAGCGTCTCGAACCATTGTACACATTACATCGTTATATATCATCTATTATAATAAATGTTAATCCTTCAAATCACTTTTAACAACAATCTGGTAGCAGAGCGTGGTTGTATATAGTGCGCGAGTCAATAAAGTGCTTCGAAAGTATTAACAAATAATTAGTTATTGCGTGGTTCGTTATCGAGAAAGATCACGAACAAAGCATGGAGAGGAACACGCTACCGGTGGTTCCATTGTTAACCGGTACCAATTACCTGGTTTGGGCAATGAAAATGGAAGCAAACCTCAGCTTACGGAAGATAGACAGCGCAATAAAAGATGATAAGCCTGAAGGAACGGCGGATCAGAAATCAAAGACAGAATGGGAAACCAGAAATCGAGACGCAGTGGCGTACATACGCTTACACCTGTCGGACGAACAAGCATTACAGTTCGCCGCAGAAACTAACGCTAAAGTCTTATAGACTAAAATCAGGAGTTCCTACGTAGGAGCAGCAGAGGACCAGAAAACAGACGCCAGTAACGACTTGCGATTCCTACGCATGGAAAGCAAAGAAACGGTGAGCGATTACATCGCACGAGCACGTGGCCTAACAACAGAGTGCGCGTCGCTTGGTTTGGATGTGACGCCGCGTGAACTTGCTTACTACACGGTGCGAGGATTGAGTAATCAATTCAAAGATATTCGAGAGATACTCAAGACGCAACGAGATAAATCGCTGGACGAAATTCAAGAAATTCTCAAAGAACGTGAAAAGGAATTCCAACGGCGTGGAAGCAACCACACAGAAGTGGAAGGCGCCTATGCAGTACAAAAAAGGGGCGACAAGCGTTATTCGTCTGGTAAACCTGGCCACATCGCGAAGATGTGTTGGCATCGCAACAAAGGCAGAGATGACTCCAAGGTTAGCAACAACAACAAGGGGTACAAACCAAAGGACGCCGCTACCACGAAAGGAAAGGACGCCGAGAAGACGAAAGCTGCGAATAGCGTTGCAAAAACTGTAGATAATGCTGGTAATATGTATGCCTTTAATATTGGTAATTCGTCACAAATTATTTATTTAGAAGCTAGAGGGATTAGTTTGCTAAATGATGTGATTCGTCGTTTTAAAAAAAAATGAACATGGTCGGAATAGCAAAAAAAGTTGTAAAAGTCATTTTTTAAACTTTTTTTTGTGAGCCTGTAATGAAAATTCAAAAAACCCGTTTGTAGATTTCAGTAAGTTATCTACGTGCCTAAAATTTCATCAAAATCGGTTAACGTTGCTCTGAGTTATGAACGCTTAAAGATCGCAGAATAAGGTCGAAAATCGCGGAAATTCCCGAAATCAGCGATTTTCGACCTTATTCTGCGATCTTTAAGCGTTCATAACTCAGAGCAACGTTAACCGATTTTGATGAAATTTTAGGCACGTAGATAACTTACTGAAATCTACAAACGGGTTTTTTGAATTTTCATTACAGGCTCACAAAAAAAAGTTTAAAAAATGACTTTTACAACTTTTTTGCTATTCCGACCATGTTCATTTTTTTTTAAAACGACGAATCACATCATTTAGCAAACTAATTCCTCTAGCTTCTAAAAAAAACTCAAGTTGTTTGGATTAATTTGAAAAAAGTTATGCGATTTTAAAGGGTGTACAAATACTTTCTGTACGGCTATGTATATGCAAAACGACAGGATAATTTATTCCACGAGGAAATATATGCAAGCGGCAAGGCAATTTAGAGCTCAAATAATAGAAAGTAAAGATATTTAGAAAGTACTACGAAGATCACTTTTGGAATGTAGTCATTTGTAGTACAGTTATAGTGGATTTGTTCATACTACCATTTATTTCGTTAAGAATTCTCCATCTTCTTAGTTGATAAAACTACAAGTTAATTATAAATATATGTCCAGTTAAGGCTATATAGCAGTGTTTCCCAAACTTTTTTGAGTAAATTTACTACAGTAAAGAAAACATTAAAAATAAATGTTCGATAAAATAATTCTATTTTGACAATATTAAAAAAAGACCCAAAAACCGTGGCACCCCCAAAAACATTTCTCAATTCACCAGTTGGGAACTACTGATATATAGCTTTAACGCTGTTATCGAACTTAACTGTCGCTATATTTTTAATCTGTACAATATTAAATGTCCATATCGACAGGTATATTTTGGAACAACGGCGGGGCAATTAATAGTAATGGATGTTCACGCAGCGATGGTATCAGAAGTACAATTGGCGGCCGGTGTCACTTCGATGGCTTGGAGCGCCGTGAAGTTTACATTGGAAGAGGGGGACGACGATATAACGAACGATAGATCTCATAGAGGTACTAGGTTTCTATAAAATAGCACATTTTCGCGTAGTTGTGTGCTTGGCACTTTTAAATTGCTGCATTCGAACGAATTAAACTCAAAGTTGCTTATTCTAGAAACAACTCTGCTCATAGCCACCCTTAACAGTCGTTTTAAAATTAAACAGAAACTGCTACTGTTCAAAAACTTCCTTGATAGGAATCCTTGCGACTTCCTCCCCGACCGATCACACCCCTGTAAACTTCCTACTTCCCATTTCATCCCTGTCGATCTAGAGAGGGCACTAAAATTACACAATTGAAGAAGGAGCATTATGTGTTTACAGACGACAGGAATTACGTGCTAGCAGTCTGCCTGGCTGACGAGAACATCGTCATGCTGCGGTCATTCGACGACGTGTCGCCGATCACAAAGTTGTTAGCGATCGCTGGAACGGAAGACTCGGATAGCCCGCAGAGCAGCCCGCACGAGTACACGAACCTTTTGAAGTTTTATTCGGTCACAGGCACCCTTGTCTATACAACAGCGATACCGTACACGCAGGTACGTACATATATTTTTAACAACGACCGCTTATCTATCCACGGCATTATGTTTCTAACGCACGTTAATTCTGCCTTTATCGATATTAGTGCCCAGTGTCAGCGCTCACGTGGGGCCACAACGACAGTAGATTTTTCGTCGCGACCGGGGCGCTCCTCTGTATTTAAATAACAATTTTTGCTTCCGAGTCCCTTTATCATGCTCAAGTATCTGAGATACCGCTCATATATTTTACAGGCGGGTAGCCTCGTTGCAACTGTTATCTCGCCTGGCTGTGAGAGCAGCTTTGACAAGGGAGACCAGTGTCCAGCAACTTCCATTGCCGCCGAGATTGAGAGCATCCGTCGCCGCACTTTTCGCTAGTACAATAAGGTAAAACATCTCAACTTTCATTGGAAAGGGAAACGTATACATATTGCAAGTGAAAATTTATAATGTTTAAAGGCGTTGAAAGGACGAAAAATATAGGGAAAAAGCCTTTCAAACTTCAAGTGTCATTATTTTTTCAAAAAATGTTATTTTTATAATTTTTTTCTAGTCTAGTCCACGAACGAGTTCCATGCCCTGATAACCAGATCTGGCAGCAGAATCTGACGTCAGATCCGTAGTCGTCTGTGTCCGCATTTGGCTGCGTTCTGAGGTACAGAATCTGATGTCAGATTCTGATGTCAGATCGGCAGCAGATTGACAGCAGATCCTGATGTCAGATCGGCAGCAGATGGACAGCAGATTCTGCCGTCTGCTTGGCACAGCTAACAGCGCCATCTGAGGGTCAGGATTAGCAAACTAACGTGTGGTAAGAAAAAAAAATACCAACAAATACGAAACGTTGTAATTCCCAAGCGGTCACCCATCCAAGTACTAACCGCGCCCAATACCGCTTTAAATTCAGTGATCGGACGAGAACTTGTGTTTTTTCTGACACGAAATAATCGTTGGAAAAATTTGGCTCTTATTAATACTTATTTTTAAACAATCTTCATACTATTATATTCTAAGAACTTATTATATAACGTTTAAGTCGAAAAGAGTCGTTGTTCTGTGGCATAAGTACCTGTTTAAACTACAATTTTACATTTTCTGTGTACTTTACTGACGTGGTAGTAGAATTGGACACAGTTTAAATGTATTCTACAGGAATTAAAGGTTAAATTGTGAAAATAAGTTAATTTATTATATAATTGTGAAAATAAGTTAATTTATATAATAAATTCATAACATTAACCTTTAATTCCTGTAGAATACATTTAAACTCTGTCCAATTCTACTACCATGTCAGTAAAGTCCACAGAAAATGTATAAAAATGAAATACAACAGGTAAAAAGAATTGCGTTAGGTAAGTTATTTAATATTGATATCATTTGTAATTTAAACAGGTACTTATACCACAGAACAACGACTCTTTTCGACTTAAACGCTATATAATAAGTTCTTAGAATATAATAGTATGAAGATTTTTACACAAGAAGTATTAATAAGAGCCAAATTTTTCCAGCGATCATTTCGTGTCAGAAAAAACACAAGTTCTCGTCCGATCACTGAAGTTAAAGCGGTATTGGGCGCGGTGAGTACTTGGATGGGTGGGTGACCGCTTGGGAATTACAACGTTTCGTATTTGTTGGTATTTTTTTTTCTTACCACACGTTAGTTTGCTAATCCTGACCCTCAGATGGCGCTGTTAGCTGTGCCAAGCAGACGGCAGAATCTGCTGTCCATCTGCTGCCGATCTGACATCAGAATCTGACATCAGATTCTGTACCTCAGAACGCAGCCAAATGCGGACACAGACGACTACGGATCTGACGTCAGATTCTGCGCTCTCATGCCAGACTCTGCTACCAAGCTGATGTCAGATTGGCGTCAGATGGTTATCAGGGTGCCTTTTAGTAATCCGACATTGTTTTTTACTTCAGACCAATGGTTTGGGTGCTACAGGTTCCACCAATTTGGATGAATTCTTTGCCACCCCCACTTTAACGACTCCCCAGTGCCGTCGGCATTGATTAATTATAAAACAAACAATTTATTTCTATAGTTGAAGACATCCTTAATTCAATGCAACAAGTCCCATTAAATTATATGTCGTGGGTTCCCTTCAATTAATTCCTAAAGATCATCTATAGTTTTTGAGCACTAGACTGGAACAGCCTCTTAAGTCAACTGTATTTTCTGTTATACGAAATGACAACCACACACTTCATTACAAAAAGTACCATCAACTAACCATTTCTACATCGTCCAGACAATATTTGTAGAAATAAAAAATGAAATAAGAAATGAGACTTATTCAATCCCAATTAATGTATTCCACTGTGCCTGTAGATGTTCGGTACCAGAACCAAAGGAGCTGAGGCGTTTCGTGTCGCGACCTCCTCCTGGAGGAGGATGATTACACTGCACCATGCTCAGACACGCGGTGGAGCCGGTGCCATGTTACACATTATATCTAGAATATCTGGGAGGATTAGTGCCCCTTTTAAAAGGAAGGAGGACAACCAAAATCCGGCCAGAGTTCATGATATTCGATCCGCAAAGTCAGGACACCCTGCATGTCGTTGAAGATACATCGCAATGCCCGTCGTTCAATGATGGATCCGATACAGAAAGGGACACAACCGACAAGAGGAAGAACAGGCGGAAAAGGGACGACAAATTGAACGACGAGAGTGACGACCTTACTTACGTAGACACCCTGCCCGAGGTAACACTTTACTTTGAGTTTCATACCGCTGAAAACTTTATCGCTGTAACTAGCTATGACTTTCATTCATTCGAAAAAAAACCTGTGCAATACAAAAGAGTCCACGCCGCGCGTCGAATCGATGCAAGATTGCGTGATGTAGCAAAGTTTAACGAGCCCTCCGAGCCTTAGGCTACATAGTAAAGTCAGTCGCGTGACTAGCAGTGTCGCAAGACGTATCTGTTTGCAGCACGCGAGGCTGGTCGAAGTAACGTCCAATATCTGGGGCACGAAATTCAAGTTTCACGGGTTGGCGGACTCGGTGCCTGCGAACTTAGGCCAAGTTACTTATCGGACGTCGTTGCTGCATTTGCACCCGCGACAAATGACCCTGGTGATGACGGAACTGCGCGCCGACGTGCCAGCAGGTATAAATCGCGATCGAATAACGAGAAGCCCATTAATCCTGAGCTGGGACATTTCTCTCGCAGGTACGGACCCGACGTTCAATCCGAACCTATTTTCCGAAGACGAGGAGGAGTCCTTCCAGGAGCTCCAAGGTGCCACGAGAAGCACCTCCGTGGCGCAAGCCCCTCCAATAGCGTCGATGACTCCCCGCAACGCGCGCCTAAACTCCAATCGGCTGAAATCTCAAATTTCCAACCAGTTTATGGCCAGCGAAGCCTTACCTGCCACCCTGTCGAAGGTCGAGAATTACGAGAGCGAGTTTCCCTACGTGGACCTGCAGGAAATGGGTAACTTGTACGAGAACTGAAGAACCACCACCACGAACACCTACCGAACTCCGCCGAAGCACAACCACTGATATATATACTACCCCTACAGCACATTTGTTGCCGAAATGTTTCAGTTACGTTGCGGTTTCATATTTGAAATATTGCACGGAATATTGCCGAAATGTTACTGTTGAGCAGAGCTGCTGGCGGTTGTAGAAATGATCACGCGTTTGATTTGTTTGGAATATTGGTGTATATATATATATTAATCTGTATCACAATTACACTTAGTGTATGAACAAAGAACTTAAACTCTCTTTCACTTGTACTAATTATTACTAATGCAAAAATAATTTGTTTCTGGGGATCTACCGTTTCAACTACTCGCTTTCGCTGCATAGACGAGAGTGAACCGGGAACATGGCTTCTAGCGGAAACTGTTACAGTCGTGTGCGGTTCTAGAACAATACATAGTCTTCCGGCGCGCTTATATTTGAAATTACTCATTCCAACATTCCCCTTTAATTTCAATATTCCCTTTTAATTTTTTTTTTTTTTTTTGCTTTTAACATACACACATTCACAACATACTTAATCTATCTATTCTTTTTTACTGAACTAATTTATCCTTAAATCTGTTAAACTTTACTTTGAGTAGAGGTTTTGTAAAAATATCCGCTATCTGATCATCTGTTTTACAATACTCAATTTTTATATCATTATCTCTAACTTTCTCACTAATAAAATGATATCTTACATCTATATGTTTTGATCTACGATTGAATACTCCTGTTTTTATCAGTCTTATAGCACTTTGGTTGTCTATATGCATTTCTGCACTTACAGTTTTCCCTATTAACGCTTCCAATATGCTTTTCAGGAACAGTAGTTCTTTGCAGCAGTCGGCAGCTGCGATGAACTCTGCTTCCGTGCTTGATAGTGCGACAATTGGTTGTTTACGAGATGCCCAACTTATTGGCCCTCCACAGAATTCAATCGTGTACCCAGTTGTGCTCTTTCTGGTTTCTGTGTCACCAGCGTAGTCTGCATCACAGTATGCCTTCAGTAATTGCACATCGCTCTTATTTGCATAGACTATCCCTAAATGTTTGGTTCCCTGTAAATATCTTAGAATTCTTTTAACATTAGTTACATCTATATCACAAGGTTTTTGTAATTTTCGACTAGCATTTGTTACTGCATAACTCATGTCTGGCCTTGTTTTAGCTGTGAGATATAGCAGACTTCCTACTGCCATCCTGTATGGAAAATAGCTCGTTGTCTTTTCTTCTCTGTTAACATTTTCGTTTGGTATCATAGGTGTGTCCACCTGTTTCGCTTCATTCATACCATAGGCCTCCAAAATTTTTATTGAATAGTTTTGTTGACTCAGTCTTATTGTTTGGCCTAATTTCTCTATCTCTAAACCTAGAAAAGAACTTGGGTTTTTATTATATGTTATTTCAAAAACAGTTTTTAGTCTTAACAGTAAATTATTTAAGTCTTTTTCATTCTCTCCGAGTAATATTCCATCATCTACGTGGATTGCTAAAATCGCTGAGCTATCTTCTTTCTTGAAAATACATTTATCAATTTGTAGTTGCTTCAGTCCATGACTTTTCAATGTCTCTGTGAATTTGTTATTCCATCTGTTTGATGCTTGCTTAAGACCATACAGTGCCTTCTTTAGTTTACAAACTTTGGTCCTCTTCTCACTGTATCCTTCTGGTAGATGCATATATACTTCTTCTTCCAAATCACCGTATAGAAAAGCAGTTTTTACATCGAATTTTATGTAACTCCAATTGTTATGCGCTGCCAGTGCAAATAGCATCCTCAGTGCAGCACTGTCCACAACAGGACTATAGAGCTTTTCATAATCGATGTTTGATCCTTGTTCACATCCTCTTACAACAAGTCTTGCTTTATATTTCCCATTGTCTTTCACTTGGAAAACCCATCTGCTTGTTAAACATTTTTTCCCTTCTATATCACTGCTGTCTATCAGTTCCCAGACTTTGTTTTTAGAAAGTGATTCCTTTTCCTCTCGAACGGCCTTCATCCACATATTTTTGTCCTTACTTGTCATTACTTCTTGATAGGTTAGGTATACGAAGTCGTCGTACTTGGCAGGAAATTTCTTTGATCTTTGAGGTCTCCTCGGTGTACTTTCTTCTAACTGACGTGTTTCCTCATCTTCCTCTTCAATATTTTCTTCAGCGCTCTCCATCTCATCGTCTTCTCCTGACGAATCTTCATGTCTTGGTTCATTGTTCAAGGTACCCTGATAACCATCTGACGCCAATCTGACATCAGATTGGTAGCAGAGTCTGGCATGAGAGCGCAGAATCTGACGTCAGATCCGTAGTCGTCTGTGTCCGCATTTGGCTGCGTTCTGAGGTACAGAATCTGATGTCAGATTCTGATGTCAGATCGGCAGCAGATGGACAGCAGATTCTGCCGTCTGCTAGGCACAGCCAACAGCGCCATCTGAGGGCCAGAATTTTCAAACAATTCCCTACCCGTGACGTCACATGCCCGTTCCTACCCTTACATAACCATCAAGCGGATTCTACAGTATATTAAATAATTTATTCTAGTTATTTAAAAAAGTATTTATTTTTTAATAATATACAGGATCGGAGATTACAATTGTTACAAAATAAGTTGCGCATATAAATAGGAAGAGGGACTTTCCACATTTAAATTTACAAATCCACGTCCCGTAACCACTGGTACCTAGTAGGGGCGATATCAGAAAATTTCATTCCATATTTTGGACTTCTTTTTTGTGGAAAAGCATCATATTTCCTGTTGTGTTAGCGCTGAAAACAAACACAAAATTAGTATAAAATTAAACGTAACGTATGAATAAACAGGATTCATGCGATACTTACATCAGCTCCATCTCCGCACAGTACACATTCTAGGCGATCATGCATGCTCCTGCGAACATTAACATTTATAAGAAAACATGTGTTAAATTATTATCTACTAAACAAGTCGCTAAACATTCGCACTTCGTGCATAACCATACTTTTCTATCTTGCAGATGATGTGAATATCGATTTCCGCGACGTAGATAATTGGAAATTATTCAATTTCATGATTACCTTTTCCTTCTGGATAAGTCGAGATGATTTGTCTGGATATTGATGCATAGAATCGCGTGGAATATTATTTGATTTTGCTGTCACTGATTGCCACTACCAGTGACTGCCATCTCAGACGTCGAAAAGGAACGCAAACTGGTCGTAGAGTCTTGACCAATCACGAGTTTCGGCACTATGGCGCAGCCAATCCGAGCGTAGCCCATTATACCACATTTAGTTATCCTCTACCGTGGTACATCTACCTACTTACATACCCTTTGTTCAAACTGGTATCCGTTCTGCTTGAAGACGTACGTTCGAAGAATATTCCAAGTAATTTCAAACATCAATATCCAGACAAATCATCTCGACTTATCCAGAAGGCAAAGGTAATCATGAAATTGAATAATTTCCAATTATCTACGTCGCGGAAATCGATATTCACATCATCTGCAAGACAGAAAAGTATGGTTATGCGCGAAGTGCGAATGTTTAGCGACTTGTTTAGTAGATAATAATTTAACACATGTTTTCTTTTAAATGTTAATGTTCGCAGGAGCATGCATGATCACCTAGGATGTGTACTGTGCGGAGATGGAGCTGATGTAAGTATCGCATGTATCCTGTTTATTCATACGTTACGTTTAATTTTATACTAATTTTGTGTTTGTTTTCAGCGCTAACACAACAGGAAATATGATGCTTTTCCACAAAAAAGGAGTCCAAAATATGGAATGAAATTTTCTGATATCGCCCCTACTAGGTACCAGTGGTTACGGGACGTGGATTTGTAAATTTAAATGTGGAAAGTCGCTCTTCCTATTTATATGTGCAACTTATTTTGTAACAATTGTAATCTCCGATCCTGTATATTATTAACAAATAAATACTTTTTTAAATAACTAGAATGAATTATTTAATATACTGTAGAATCCGCTTGATGGTTATGTAAGGGTAGGGACGGGCATGTGACGTCACGGGTAGGGAATTGTTTGAAAATTCTGGCCCACAGATGGCGCTGTTGGCTGTGCCTAGCAGACGGCAGAATCTGCTGTCCATCTGCTGCCGATCTGACATCAGAATCTGACATCAGATTCTGTACCTCAGAACGCAGCCAAATGCGGACACAGACGACTACGGATCTGACGTCAGATTCTGCTGCCAGTTCTGGTTATCAGGGTATGATCTTCTTCACTCTCTGAATCATCTGTTACTGGCAAGTAGATTTTGTTTTGTATTTCTTCCTTACCTATTTCCTTTTCTTCTTCTACACCGAAATGTACATCTCTTGAGACAATTATCTTTCTTGACGTCTCATCCCATAAACGATATCCTGTGTTCGTGTACCCTACGAATGTCGCAGCTTTACTCCTATCGTCAAGTTTCTTTGACTGTTTTAATACTTTTACGTACCCGGTGCAACCAAAAGTCTTCAAATGTTTCAGATTGGGTTTTGTCCCGTTCCACATTTCATATGCGGTTACTGCATTTGCCTTTGTCGGGCTTCTGTTATGCAAATATGCAGCTACTCTTGCTGCTTCGCCCCACAGTGGTTTATTCCGCTTGGCTTCTATAATCATAGCTCTAACTTTTTCAGTTAATGTTCTATTTAAACGTTCGGCTTTTCCGTTTAATTGTGGGTTATAGGGTGGAGTGTAATTTATTGTTATTCCTTTATTTTTACACCATCCCTGCATTTCTGTACTGGAATACTCTTTACCATTATCACATCGTATTTCTGCCACCTTTTTATTCCATTTTGTTTCGACTAGAGCTATATATTCTTTTAACTTTTGAAATACACCCCCCTTTTCTTTCAGGAGATAAACCATTACATAATTCGTATAGTCATCAAGAAAAGTAGCATAATACCTGTTTTCGTCCCATGTCTCAGGAGTGATTGGTCCCGCAATATCTGTATGAATGATCTCGAGGGGTCTCGTAGCTCTCTTTCTTTTCTCGCCAAAGGGTGTTCTTGCATGTTTGGCTTGTATGCACACTTTGCATTTTCCAACTTGACAACCACACACTTCATTACAAAAAGTACCATCAACTAACCATTTCTACATCGTCCAGACAATATTTGTAGAAATAAAAAATGAAATAAGAAATGAGACTTATTCAATCCCAATTAATGTATTCCACTGTGCCTGTAGATGTTCGGTACCAGAACCAAAGGAGCTGAGGCGTTTCGTGTCGCGACCTCCTCCTGGAGGAGGATGATTACACTGCACCATGCTCAGACACGCGGTGGAGCCGGTGCCATGTTACACATTATATCTAGAATATCTGGGAGGATTAGTGCCCCTTTTAAAAGGAAGGAGGACAACCAAAATCCGGCCAGAGTTCATGATATTCGATCCGCAAAGTCAGGACACCCTGCATGTCGTTGAAGATACATCGCAATGCCCGTCGTTCAGTGATGGATCCGATACAGAAAGGGACACAACCGACAAGAGGAAGAACAGGCGGAAAAGGGACGACAAATTGAACGACGAGAGTGACGACCTTACTTACGTAGACACCCTGCCCGAGGTAACACTTTACTTTGAGTTTCATACCGCTGAAAACTTTATCGCTGTAACTAGCTATGACTTTCATTCATTCGAAAAAAAACCTGTGCAATACAAAAGAGTCCACGCCGCGCGTCGAATCGATGCAAGATTGCGTGATGTAGCAAAGTTTAACGAGCCCTCCGAGCCTTAGGCTACATAGTAAAGTCAGTCGCGTGACTAGCAGTGTCGCAAGACGTATCTGTTTGCAGCACGCGAGGCTGGTCGAAGTAACGTCCAATATCTGGGGCACGAAATTCAAGTTTCACGGGTTGGCGGACTCGGTGCCTGCGAACTTAGGCCAAGTTACTTATCGGACGTCGTTGCTGCATTTGCACCCGCGACAAATGACCCTGGTGATGACGGAACTGCGCGCCGACGTGCCAGCAGGTATAAATCGCGATCGAATAACGAGAAGCCCATTAATCCTGAGCTGGGACATTTCTCTCGCAGGTACGGACCCGACGTTCAATCCGAACCTATTTTCCGAAGACGAGGAGGAGTCCTTCCAGGAGCTCCAAGGTGCCACGAGAAGCACCTCCGTGGCGCAAGCCCCTCCAATAGCGTCGATGACTCCCCGCCAGTGCTGGATTTACCCTATAGGCTAACAAGGCTGAAGCCTAGGGCCCCGTTTAGCTGGGGGCCCCTTATTCTAAATATTTTCTTCGAGAAATTAGGATTTTTTTATATTATCTTTATTAACTTGTATCTTTAATGTGTATTTATGTTAATGTTATATTTAGTTTTGATATTCAATGTTAATTTTGAAATTAAATTCTTATTTAGATTATACGAGTATTATTATAAAAAAAATCAAATCAGTGTCATTTTATTTTTTACATTTAACCGAGGGCCCACCAAATATTCAGCCTAGGGCCCCTTAAAAGGTAAATCCGGCTCTGCTCCCCGCAACGCGCGCCTAAACTCCAATCGGCTGAAATCTCAAATTTCCAACCAGTTTATGGCCAGCGAAGCCTTACCTGCCACCCTGTCGAAGGTCGAGAATTACGAGAGCGAGTTTCCCTACGTGGACCTGCAGGAAATGGGTAACTTGTACGAGAACTGAAGAACCACCACCACGAACACCTACCGAACTCCGCCGAAGCACAACCACTGATATATATACTACCCCTACAGCACATTTGTTGCCGAAATGTTTCAGTTACGTTGCGGTTTCATATTTGAAATATTGCACGGAATATTGCCGAAATGTTACTGTTGAGCAGAGCTGCTGGCGGTTGTAGAAATGATCACGCGTTTGATTTGTTTGGAATATTGGTGTATATATATATATTAATCTGTATCACAATTACACTTAGTGTATGAACAAAGAACTTAAACTCTCTTTCACTTGTACTAATTATTACTAATGCAAAAATAATTTGTTTCTGGGGATCTACCGTTTCAACTACTCGCTTTCGCTGCATAGACGAGAGTGAACCGGGAACATGGCTTCTAGCGGAAACTGTTACAGTCGTGTGCGGTTCTAGAACAATACATAGTCTTCCGGCGCGCTTATATTTGAAATTACTCATTCCAACATTCCCCTTTAATTTCAATATTCCCTTTTAATTTTTTTTTTTTTTTTTGCTTTTAACATACACACATTCACAACATACTTAATCTATCTATTCTTTTTTACTGAACTAATTTATCCTTAAATCTGTTAAACTTTACTTTGAGTAGAGGTTTTGTAAAAATATCCGCTATCTGATCATCTGTTTTACAATACTCAATTTTTATATCATTATCTCTAACTTTCTCACTAATAAAATGATATCTTACATCTATATGTTTTGATCTACGATTGAATACTCCTGTTTTTATCAGTCTTATAGCACTTTGGTTGTCTATATGCATTTCTGCACTTACAGTTTTCCCTATTAACGCTTCCAATATGCTTTTCAGGAACAGTAGTTCTTTGCAGCAGTCGGCAGCTGCGATGAACTCTGCTTCCGTGCTTGATAGTGCGACAATTGGTTGTTTACGAGATGCCCAACTTATTGGCCCTCCACAGAATTCAATCGTGTACCCAGTTGTGCTCTTTCTGGTTTCTGTGTCACCAGCGTAGTCTGCATCACAGTATGCCTTCAGTAATTGCACATCGCTCTTATTTGCATAGACTATCCCTAAATGTTTGGTTCCCTGTAAATATCTTAGAATTCTTTTAACATTAGTTACATCTATATCACAAGGTTTTTGTAATTTTCGACTAGCATTTGTTACTGCATAACTCATGTCTGGCCTTGTTTTAGCTGTGAGATATAGCAGACTTCTTACTGCCATCCTGTATGGAAAATAGCTCGTTGTCTTTTCTTCTCTGTTAACATTTTCGTTTGGTATCATAGGTGTGTCCACCTGTTTCGCTTCATTCATACCATAGGCCTCCAAAATTTTTATTGAATAGTTTTGTTGACTCAGTCTTATTGTTTGGCCTAATTTCTCTATCTCTAAACCTAGAAAAGAACTTGGGTTTTTATTATATGTTATTTCAAAAACAGTTTTTAGTCTTAACAGTAAATTATTTAAGTCTTTTTCATTCTCTCCGAGTAATATTCCATCATCTACGTGGATTGCTAAAATCGCTGAGCTATCTTCTTTCTTGAAAATACATTTATCAATTTGTAGTTGCTTCAGTCCATGACTTTTCAATGTCTCTGTGAATTTGTTATTCCATCTGTTTGATGCTTGCTTAAGACCATACAGTGCCTTCTTTAGTTTACAAACTTTGGTCCTCTTCTCACTGTATCCTTCTGGTAGATGCATATATACTTCTTCTTCCAAATCACCGTATAGAAAAGCAGTTTTTACATCGAATTTTATGTAACTCCAATTGTTATGCGCTGCCAGTGCAAATAGCATCCTCAGTGCAGCACTGTCCACAACAGGACTATAGAGCTTTTCATAATCGATGTTTGATCCTTGTTCACATCCTCTTACAACAAGTCTTGCTTTATATTTCCCATTGTCTTTCACTTGGAAAACCCATCTGCTTGTTAAACATTTTTTCCCTTCTATATCACTGCTGTCTATCAGTTCCCAGACTTTGTTTTTAGAAAGTGATTCCTTTTCCTCTCGAACGGCCTTCATCCACATATTTTTGTCCTTACTTGTCATTACTTCTTGATAGGTTAGGTATACGAAGTCGTCGTACTTGGCAGGAAATTTCTTTGATCTTTGAGGTCTCCTCGGTGTACTTTCTTCTAACTGACGTGTTTCCTCATCTTCCTCTTCAATATTTTCTTCAGCGCTCTCCATCTCATCGTCTTCTCCTGACGAATCTTCATGTCTTGGTTCATTGTTCAAGGTATGATCTTCTTCACTCTCTGAATCATCTGTTACTGGCAAGTAGATTTTGTTTTGTATTTCTTCCTTACCTATTTCCTTTTCTTCTTCTACACCGAAATGTACATCTCTTGAGACAATTATCTTTCTTGACGTCTCATCCCATAAACGATATCCTGTGTTCGTGTACCCTACGAATGTCGCAGCTTTACTCCTATCGTCAAGTTTCTTTGACTGTTTTAATACTTTTACGTACCCGGTGCAACCAAAAGTCTTCAAATGTTTCAGATTGGGTTTTGTCCCGTTCCACATTTCATATGCGGTTACTGCATTTGCCTTTGTCGGGCTTCTGTTATGCAAATATGCAGCTACTCTTGCTGCTTCGCCCCACAGTGGTTTATTCCGCTTGGCTTCTATAATCATAGCTCTAACTTTTTCAGTTAATGTTCTATTTAAACGTTCGGCTTTTCCGTTTAATTGTGGGTTATAGGGTGGAGTGTAATTTATTGTTATTCCTTTATTTTTACACCATCCCTGCATTTCTGTACTGGAATACTCTTTACCATTATCACATCGTATTTCTGCCACCTTTTTATTCCATTTTGTTTCGACTAGAGCTATATATTCTTTTAACTTTTGAAATACACCCCCCTTTTCTTTCAGGAGATAAACCATTACATAATTCGTATAGTCATCAAGAAAAGTAGCATAATACCTGTTTTCGTCCCATGTCTCAGGAGTGATTGGTCCCGCAATATCTGTATGAATGATCTCGAGGGGTCTCGTAGCTCTCTTTCTTTTCTCGCCAAAGGGTGTTCTTGCATGTTTGGCTTGTATGCACACTTTGCATTTTCCAACTTGTTCCTTGATTTCATCTTTTCTTAAATCCATGCCTTCTGATAACTTTATTAACTTTATCATATTACTTGCACCCAGATGCCCCAATCGTTCGTGCCATAATTTTGCTGGTAGCCCCGTTTTAGCTGACATTGCCTTTTCTGTCATTTTGTTCATCGTTATTTCGTACAAGCCTGCATCATTCTTGGTTCCTCTCAGAATGATTTTTCCATCTTTATTTATTACTACTTCTTCCTTATAGAAGTCTACCGTGCCTCCCATTCTCGTTATCGCGACAACAGACAGAAGGTTGCTCCTTAAATTTGGTGTATACAGTACATTTTTTAACTCACATCTCCCAAGATCCACTGTTCCTGTCTTCTTGGCTGTCATGTTACCTCCTTTGTCTGCCATCCCGACCTTTGTTGCTATTGGTTTCACATCTTTTAGTAATGTTTCATCATTTGTCATATGCGAGGTCGACCCTGAATCCACAATCCAGTCTGTAGTTCCTTTGGTATATGCTATAAAGGCAACTTTATTATTCTTGTCGTCATCCTCCTCGGTTGGACTGCTTGATTTGTTCCTAAAATAACAGTCTTTCTCTACATGGTTTGTCTTTTTACATATTTTACAGAATTTTGTAGAAGTTTTCCTGCAGTTTCTCGTGGCGTGTCCTGCACGTTGGCAGTTTCCACACTTTACATTATAACCTTTCTTACTGGCACCTTCTTTCTTACACGCATGTGCAAGGTGACCCTTCACACCACATTTATAGCACTTCCTTTCTTCTGCTTTGAAGGCTACTACCTCCTCATGGTCTGACTTATTTCTGACTTCTTCAGCTAAAAGTCTAGCTGTGAGGTTAGTTATGGTGCGTTCTACGGAAGGCGTTGATTCCCATGCGCTGGCAAAATATCTGTAACTCTCAGGTAACATTTTGAGTATTTTAGAAATGACCATTGCGTCACTTATGTTTTCACCTAAGGCTTTCAATTTATAAACAATATTTTTCAATTCAGCAATTTATAAACAATATTTTTCAATTCAGCAATGCTCGTGACTATATCTATGCCGTTTTTACTTTTATATTCAAAAAACTCCTGCATCAAAACACATTTTCTATGCTCGGTGTCTCTTTCATAAGTATTTTTTAGTCTCAACCACATTTCGTGAGCTGTAGTACATGTTACAATATGTATAAGGGAGTATTTCTCTAAAGCAGTGGCGGATCCAGAGGGGGGCGATGGGGGCGATCGCCCCCCCTAAGAATAATAAATTATTCAATAACAGGTAAGTACTGCAATTATTCTGATTTCTTGTGATGTATAAATAATTAATGTGTATTTAATTATTCAGGCTATAGTATCAGATAGACATATTAAAATATAAATTACAAGCAAATTTTAAATCTCGTAAAAGAAAATTAAAAAATGTAGGTATGTACTTTTACACGTCTCGTTTCGCCCCCCCCCAAGAACGGCTCCTGGATCCGCCACTGCTCTAAAGTGCTTACTATTATCCGCCTCGCCTTTGCATCTTTCTTTTTCCAGTCTGCGGCGCTTTGCTGTGCTGGTGTTGATTCCTTCAATACAAAATCTAGAAGGTCTGCTGCTTCCATATAGATTTCTATCTGGAATTTCCAAAGGGGATATCCATCTGCATCCTTCAGCTTCTCGATGTTTTCTGGCAATTCTCTTTTTTCTTCTGCTGAACTCATCCTTAGGCTTTATTACACCAGTTTATTAATTCTTCCCTTCCCAGATAGCACAAAAACGTTTTTAAAACGTTTTTAAAACATCCAGGTCAGACGTCCTGGACGTTTCAAAAACGTCCAAAAACGTCCAGAAATGGTCCAGAAAAGGTTTTAGAAAAGTCCATTTTCACAAACCAGAACGTTTTCTGGACGTTTTTAAAACTTTTCAGGACGTTTTTAAAACGTTTTTAAAACATCCAGGTCAGACGTTCAGGACGTTTCAAAAACGTCCAGAAGTGGTCCAGAAAAGGTCCTAAAAAAGTCCATTTTCATAAACCAGAACGTTTTCTGGACGTTTTTAAAACTTTTCAGGACGTTTTTAAAACATCCAGGTCAGACGTTCAGGACGTTTTTAAAATGCTTTTAAAACATCCAGGTCAGACATTCAGGACGTTTCAAAAACGTCCAGAAAAGGTCCTAAAAAAGTCCATTTTCATAAACCAGAACGTTTTCTAAACGTTTTTAAAACTTTTCAGGACGTTTTTAAAACATCCAGGTCAGACGTTCAGGACGTTTCAAAAACGTTTTTAAAACATCCAGGTCAGACGTTTCAAAAACGTCCAGAAAACGTCCTAAAAAAGTCCATTTTCATAAACCAGAACGTTTTCTGGGCGTTTTCAGTACCTTTTCTGGACGTTTTTAAAACGTTTTCAGTGCCTTTTCTGGACGTTTTTAAAACGTTTTCAGGAAGTTTTGGTTAGGTCTGAAATTGGCGCTTTTAGGACGTTCGTCGGTACTGGTTTGATTGAATAAAAATTTAAGGATGTAAATGGTTTTCAAAATAATAACAAACTTAATTTCAGTTTACTTAATTTTAATTAAATTTATACATGCAGAATATATATGCAGTTACAAAATAGATGCATGAAAATGCGAGTACAAGGGCGATTGTACAGAATATACCACTTAAAATAGATATGAAATATGTGGAACACGTAGGTAGTACACATAGATTATTTATTTAATTTAATTTAATATATATAAACGGGATAATGTCCCATTAATGTACAAAAGATAACAGGAGAAAAAGACATAAAATAAAAAAGAAATAACGGTACAAAAATCGCATAACAAATGAACATAGAAACCAATCAAGAGAAACGCCGATTATACAAATTATACAAAATATAGGTACAGAATATGCAAAATATCTGCACTTACAATCAGAGGTGCAAGATGCGAAGATTTCCGACTGCATCGCCGCCTGCGGTGGAGTAAGGAATCTCAGCTTGTGACATCTCCGCTCTATAGAATAATATTCCTTGGTAGTTTCGTGCTATGCAATTTACATACCACGAAACTACCAAGGAATATTATTCTATAGAGCGGAGATGTCACAAGCTGAGATTCCTTACTCCACCGCAGGCGGCGATGCAGTCGGAAATCTTCGCATCTTGCACCTCTGCTTACAATAGATGTACAGTATTGTCTCCATATAAACACGATTTGGTGTACACGATGTAAGGCTGTCGCTATCCCCACCACTTCTGTCTCACTCTTGTCCGGCGAAGGCGAGAGCGAGCGAGAGCCACTAAAACCGAGCGAGGACAGTACGAGACAGACAACAGCGTTCATGTTTTGTCTCCCTCCGTCTTTCGGGCGCCGTGACACTCCGTCCTTTGCGTGCGCGACGGGCGTGCGCGATGGTCGCAGGCACATACGGAAGCACGAGATCGCAACGCAAAAACTTGACGCAGGCCCGGCTCAAGTTTTTTTTGCGCCCTAGGCCAACTTTTCAAATTGTTGCTATTGCTGAAAATAAACTTTAGAATTAAATATTACAAGTTGTACTATAAGTGGATTAAACTACGAATAAAAATTCAAAGTAAGGTTATTAATAATCTCAAATAAATGTATTATAATATAGGGCGTAATTTGAAAAGTTTGTCTAGGGCGCAAGGAAGACTTGTGCCGTGCCTGGCTATCTGACCGTCGCGCGCATGCGTTGGGCAGTCACGATGCCTTCTGAGTGCTCGCACGCCCGCGCGCAAGAAAACCGGTCCATCTCGCTCACTCCTTCGGCCAGAAAGAAGTGAGAAACGCACACTCGGAATTAGGGATCTGCGCATTCTGAGTGCACAACGCCGGTCCCGACCAGCGGGCACACACGGAGACAATACTGTACATATAGAATTCGGGATCCTTGATTGCTTATTAAAATTTCTTCGACCCTTTCCGGTCCCCAGCTCTTCTCAGCCATCCTTGAATTGACTGCTCCGTTTGTTTATTACTTTCAGCCATTTTTCCCTCCTTTGCTGCGCCTTAAAAAAGAATTTCGAGGGAACATTACATTGAATTTTACTGTAATCAATATTAGGAACAGTAAAATAAGGGCGATAGTTACATATTACAAGCCTTGCTGTGTTTAATGCGTGGAACTTTTCTTTTCCTTTTCTGCCCAGCCAACTAAATAATATCGCAACTTCGTTGCTGAGCAGCGCCGTGAGGATCCGCTTGACTAAATTATAATTATCAGATCCTCCCAAACTTGACAATTCTTTGACCTAAAATTTAAAAATTATTCAACATTAACAAGTTAATTATAATTTTTTTTTTTTTTTAAAATGACAGCTTATTGTCGCATCAACTGCTATGGTTATTAGCGACACACATATACATATTTATACATTAATTATTACATTACATTAATTATTACATTACATTAATTATTTCAGTACGATAGTAATTTCAATTTCAACATAGTTTTAGTTAAAGTATTTGGTGAGTACTAGTTATAAGGTTCTTATTTAGATTTTGGAATATAATGATTTTTCTTTCAGGTAGTTGATTAACTTCTTCATGTGTGCTGACTTGGTTAGCATTTCATCTATGTTGATGTCAGTTGAATTCCTGAGATTGTCAAATTTGGTACAGTTATATAGTAGGTGTTTAACTGTGATTGGGATATTACATTCATCGCACATTTTTGGAGGTGATTTATCCATTAGGTGTCCATGTGTTAGATTGGTGTGGCCAATTCTGAGTCGGGTCATGACAGCTTGGTCTCTCCTATTTAGTGTATTATCTTGTATTTTGTAATTGAAATTAGGGATTAAATCATGGATTTTTGAAGGATTGGTTTTCCAAATGTCGTTCCATTTTTCGGTGGCAATTTTATTGATGTACTGTTTATAATCTTGGTATAAACACGGGGGATTTGTGTCGGATATTTGAATATGGGTTGGTATTTCGTCTATGATTCTTTTTTCTGATTCCGGCTGTAGGTAGTTCAGCATGATAAATTTTTTATTGTTGTCTGCGTTATGTATCAAGTCTTGGATTTGTTTAACCATTTGGTTGGATGATTCTTTCTTTGTCACAGCTTCTAGTGCGTTTAAGGAGTTACTGAAAATTACAGTATCCTTATAGTTATTTACTATGATTTTTTCTATTGATAGGAGGATAACATATATATGTCCTGTGAGTTTGGAGAATGGTTCGGGTACACTATATTTAGTTGCCGTATTTTGATCCTTGCTTATGTAGCATAAAGTGTTGTTCATTTTCTGTGTCAGAATATATATATGTTTAGTGTCTGTATCTGTATTATTTGGTTTCTTTTTATCTTGCTGATTTTCGTGTATTTCTTGTGTATTTATTTGCGGAATTTTAAGTGTCCATGGGGGATTTTGATGTGGTTTTCGTTCTGCTATACTTAGTAATTTAATGTTCATTTCATCTAGATGCTTTTTAACTCTTTTATAAAACGGTAGGGGCGACCTGGACTTATTGGTGGCTTGCTTATTAAATCTTGAATCAAACGTGTTTTTGAAGGCTGGGTTTTTAGGTGTAGAGCGTATAGCGATGGCATATCTCACGCACAGTAGTTTCCTTCTCTGTTCTAGTGACGTTTCCCCTGTTTCATATTGCAAGCTTGTTATTGGACTTGAGCGGAAAGCTCCTGTAATAGTTCTTAGTGCTGTATTTTGTATTGGGTCTAGTATTTGTAATTTTTTATGTTTCGCTGAGTTATATGCTATCGAGCCATAGTCGAGTTTAGATCTGATGGTTGCTTTATATGTATTTAGTAAAACTTTTTTATCAGCTCCCCAGTTTTTATTGGCTAGAACTTTTAATATATTTAGTCTATTCTTGCAATTATCGCTGAGTTTTTTGAGATGTGTGATATAGCTTAGTTTTTCGTCAAAGAACACTCCAAGTAATTTGATAGTTTGAACAAAGTTTAGTTTTCTATTGCCTAAATGGAGTTCAGGAGGGTCGATTTTTTTGTTGTTCTTATTAAAGAGAATACATTCAGTTTTTGCATTTGAGAATTTGAGTCCAGATTTATTTGACCAGTTTTGTAGGGAATTTAGCGACTCTTGTAATAGTTCCTTAATTGTATTTACATTTTTACCTTTACATAATATAGTTAAACCATCGGCGAATAGTAGGGCTTTTACTGGGCTTTTAAGGTCTTGTGCAATATCATTGATTACTAGTAGAAATAGTGTCACACTCAGTACTGAACCTTGGGGAATACCATTTTTCAGCTCTACTGGATCCGAAAGAGCATTATTTAATCGTACTTGCATAAATCTTTTTTTGAGAAAGTTTTTAATAAATTCATACAGGTTCCCGCTTATCTTATATTTAACCAGTTGTCTTAAAATTCTCGTTTTCCATACCATGTCATATGCTTTTTCGATGTCGATACAAATTGCTATGACTTTCTCGTTGTTTAAAAAGGCATCACATACATAGGTTTCCATATTAATTAGATGATCTGTCGTCGAGTAGAATTGTCGAAATCCACTTTGAATTGGGGTTAGTATAGCTGAACTTTCCAGATACCATTTTAACCTACGATTAATTATTTTTTCTAAAATTTTACACATTGTGCAAGTGAGAGAAATTGGACGGTAGTTTTCAGGTTTGGTTTTATCCTTGTTGGGCTTAAGAATAGGGATTGTTATAGCGTTTCTCCACTGTTCTGGGAAAACTTGTTTGCTCCATATGCAGTTGTATAGGTCAAGTAATAATTCTTTGGCAATTGGCGGCATTTCTATTATTAATTTGTTCGGGATTCCGTCTGGTCCTGGGCTTGTATTTTTATTGGTATTAAGGACAGTTTCGAGTTCTTCCCTGGTGATCACATCATTCAGCGATGATGTTGTGTTGTTTTCCTCTGTATTTTGTTCTATAACTGCGTTCTCAATTTCTATTTCTGATTTATATTTTAAGAAGTCTGGATTATAGTTGTTGTCACTAGAGTTGTTTGCATACGTTTTAGCCAGCATGTTTGCTATTTCAGTGGGCTCTGTCACATAATTGTCATTTCCTCGTAGTGTGTCAATAGTTGTTTTTGTGTACTTCCCTGCAATTTGTTTAATTTTTCTCCATATTTCGCTTGATTTTGTTTGACTTGTTAGTGTAGACAGATGTGCAATCCATGAGTTCTTTTTACTTTGTTTTATGGTTCTTCTTGCTATCGCTCTTGCTTTTTTGAAGGCGATCATATTTGCTGTAGTGTTTTTTCTTTTATATAGGTTGAACGCCTTGTGGCTTTCCTTGAGCACTATTTTACAATCTTCGTTCCACCAGGGTACTGGCGGTTTTCCGATTTTAGCTGAGGTGCGTCCTATGGCTGTTTCGGCAGCGGTATTTATTATTTTGACAATTTTATCGATCATTTCATTTATGTTTCTTGGGTCAATTTCAATGTTATCCTCAGCTAATGTATTAGTTATGATTGTTCGATATTTTTCCCAGTCCGCTTTATTGAGTCTCCATTTAGGTATATGGTAGTATGCGTTTATACGTGTTCCTGTTTCTATGTTTATATTGATAGGGAAATGATCGCTGTCATGTAGATCTGGTAATACATTCCATTTTGTTTTTAGCATGATTTGTGTGCTAACTATAGTTAGGTCAATTGCCGAGGAGGATCCATTAGAGATATTGAAATGAGTGTATTCCGATGTATTTATGAGTGTTATGTCTGGGTCGTTATCAAGTAATTTTTCGATAATCTTCCCTCTCCTATCAATTTTATGCGATCCCCATAAGGTGTGATGGCTATTAAAATCTCCCATTAAAATGAAGGGTCTAGGTAATTGTGTTATTAGGTGTTGAACTTCTGTCAGATTCAATTCTCTGGAGTTCGGTAGGTATATACTACATACACATATCTTATTTGGTCCATTCAATTCAACTGCAATTGCTTCAATTTCAGAATCTAGATGTACTTCATTAGAATCGATTTGATCGTTTATTAGTAGTGCCACTCCTCCACTTGCGTACGTTTCGCTCTCCCTATTTTTAACATAACAGTTGTACCCTCGTATTTTTGGGGAATGCTCTCCCTTGAAATTTGTTTCTTGGAGGCTAATGACTATTGGCGAGTACTCATTGATAATTAGCTTAAGTTGTTCGAGATGGGTATAATAGCCATTTATGTTCCACTGGATAATTGTTTCCATTTGTATATTTGTATCTGATGTCTATTCGGGAGGAATTTACGAATTTTATTTGTTGTAATGGGTTTGACTTGATAGGTTTAATAGTATTCTGTGTCGGAATTGGACGAATGTGTTTCGTCCCATTCTGTTTGAGACTTTTCTGTGTCTTTTTCAGATTCCTTTGGTTTTTGGTCTAGTTTATTTTTAATTCTTGTGCAGCGGTATTTGATACAGCGGTCAGTTAAGTGGGGATAGATGTTTTGTATCATATCTGCAAGTGCTTGTGCGTCTGTATTGTACTCTCGTGCTAGATCTAGGACGTTATTTGATCCAGAAGCGGTTTCAATGAAACTTTTGAATTGGCTGTAGGTAAGTATATAATTATCAGGAGAGTTATCTATCATTTCTTTAATTGGGCGTAGTAATTCTTCGGTACTCTTGGTTTCTTCTTTAGTTTTTCCTTTGGTCTTGGTCACAGTTATTTTCCTTTTCTTTTTGTATTTCTTGATTTTTTCAGGTTGGGTGGGGGTCGTTTCGTCAATGTTCTTTTCAGCATTAAGTAAAGTTTTTTGTTCACTTGGTGAGCTATTAGGCTGTTCAGCATGTTCCTCAATAGTATAAGTTGAGTTGTCAGATTTTATGGATTGGGGTAGGGGTCTTTTGATACCTGAGGTCACGGTTTGCTGAACGAATTTGGTATCAGAATTATTTTTTGGTTGATGACTTACCGATGTTTCTGCCGTTGGTTCTTTCTCAGTGGTGTTTTGACTTAGAGGGGACAAGGAGGGACATACGCGCGCGATGTGGCCTTCTTGTTTACAAACAAAGCATGTTGTCGTATCTGTAGTGAGGTAAATCCAGTACGTTGTGTCTTCATATGTAATTTGTAACGCAGCTGGTAGTTTAACTTCATCTTCTTGTTTGATGTATAATTGTCTCCGAAAACTGAGAATATGTCCGCAACCGGGTTCTGTTATTCCTGCTCGTATAAAGGTTATGTTCGAAGTTATATCTACTCCTATTTTATTTAGGGTTTCCTTAATCACTTCGTGAGGAATAATTGGGCACACATTAGATATTATGACCCTTTTATGGCTTATGATGAGTGGTCGTATTTCCAGGTCAAATTCTTTTATTTTAAGCTTTTTAGTACAGATATTTTCGGCTAAGGCTTTGTTGGCGAGAAATATACACACTCTTCCGTTAGAAATTCTTGATATGAATCGAATTGAATTGGTGTCTACTAGTTTTGCCAATGCGCTTACGTATTCTTTGATGGAAATTCCTTCTTTAGATTCTACAATAATCGCTTGGTCTTTTTTGGGGAAGGCGTCATTTGCTGTAGCGTTTGCATAGGTCTTCTGGGTGTTGTTTCTCAAATCATTTTTGCTTTCCATGGTGTTTATTTTTTGTGGGATATTTATATGGGAATTGCTGTGGTCAGCAATTCCCATATTGGGGGTGTAGGCTATGTGTGTGGTTTATTCACTTGGATTTGATCAAGGCTTGTAGTATGATTATACTTATTCACAGGCTCTAACACTGTACTCTGCTTACTGGTTAACACGTGACCGTTGTTTACATTGGCACGGTACGAAGCAAGAACACGTCTACACTCTTCGGTGACTAGCCGAGAACTGTAATTATAATTTTGTTTTGAAGAATTACGTCAACAATTTTTTTTTCAGAAATCGAAACTACGGCCGATATTCTCAGTCGCTACTTATTCTTAAGCAAATGCTTAAGCATTCGGCATCCTTTACTAGCTACTAGGTTAGTAGAGGATACCGCATGCTTGGGCATTTCCTGAAGAATAAGTAGCGACTGAGAATACCGGTCTACATCTTTGGTGGGCGGATAATCGAGTAGGGTTGACGGGTGGCAGTAGTAACAGGGGGGGGGGGGGGGGGGGCGCGCGCGAATGTAACACGGTATTTCTCGACATAAGTCAACTTATACTGTTTTCCCATCAGTATACTGTATTTTGTATACTATTACAATCTCCGATAAAACGAATACGGGGAAAAAATGATATTGACTGATACTATTGGAACCATAAGCAAAGGATAGTAATGTAGAAAATGTCAGCGTACTTATCCCGTTTTGACCAAAATTCGACTTGTACCCGTTTGCCCGTCCACCAAAAACATATTTTCTACATGCAGAATACAGATATTCCAAATTACGGTATTATACTTACTGCCTGGTTAAATTCACATTCAGTATTTAAAATTTCATCAAATTTTTTTAAATCTTCTATTGTTCGAACAGGGAATTGAATGCTATATTTGGTGAATATTGATGGGACTTCGTCCTCTCCAATTCGACTGATTACTGCGTCCTTTTCCATCTTTTTAACCGCATTTAGCGTGTCCATCATTACGGCCCGAAGTAAAAAAATCTGCGTCATCATCTTATCTATTTTGCTGTTGCTTTCGGCGCAACCGCTGCAACTAGGCCCTGCTACATTTTCTGCAAATTATTTATTACATTTCATATTTTTTCACTGCAACTGTTGACGTTAAAAAATATTTCCGTGTGCAATATCTTTAGAAAAAAATTTAATTTACCGGTAGAGGTACTCTGAAGTGAGGAAGTTTCCCTTGAATGAATATATTCCTCTGGTTCGTTTAAGTGCTCCTCTGGTTCGTTTAAGTGCTCCTCTGGTTCGTTTAAGTGCTCCTCTAAATATTCTTCTACCATTGAATATGAAGGATTTTGATTTGATTGGTCTGAAAATAATATTTACTTGAAAGATCTACTTCATACAAGAAAAAGATTTAAGCAGCTTTAGATATTATAATTTTGTACAGCATATTTCCCCTTTGTATTAACCCACCTAAATCTTCGACGTCATTGGTGATGCATTCTTCATCGTCCCAAAATTTTTTGGGTAAAATACGCCTTCGCTTGGCCGATGGCTCATCGGACTGCAGGTCGCTGGTGTCCTCAGCCTGTCTCCAGAGCCGGATTTACCTTTCCAGGGGCCCTAGGCTTAATATTCGGGGGGGCCTCGGTTAAATATAAAAAATAAAATAACGCTGATTTCATTTTTTTATCATAATATTCGTATAATCTAAATAATTTAATTTCAAAATTAACATTGAATATAAAAACTAAACATAACATTAACATAAATTTTTATTAACACAAACATTAAAAATACAAGTTAATAAAGATAATATAAAAAAATGTGAAACGATTAAATTTAAAAACCTTTTCGGCGAGACTTTTGTTGTGCAAAATCTTCAATAATCGAATCAAAATCCAATTCACTGAGAAGTTTTGATTCGATTGCCATCAATGACAAAGCATTCAGTCGGTTTTGTCCAGTGCAACTTCTCAGATGGTTTTTCACGCGGGACAATGTTGAAAATGACCTTTCACCCTCACAGTTGGTCGCTGGAATACTAAGATATATTCTTAATGCGATCATGATATTTGGATATGTTCCCAACATAACATGCTTATCTAAGTGAGTCATCAGATCTATAACTTTGACCCCATCTTCAGTGTTTAGTGTAGACGAAAATTGCACAAATTCATCAACGAATTCCATTTCCAAATCATTAGGATACGCTTCAACCAAATGAATGCATTGATGTTTTAAATCAGTCAAACTTAAGGTTTTAAATTCTGTTAAAAATCCAAAGAGATCTTTTAAATTCAAATATGAATCTTGTCGTTTACGTAATTCAACTGTCAAAGAATCAGTTATTACATTGAATGTTTGAAATATAAATTGATCACGAGCCGTTAATGCTATATCTGGTGTATCCTGTTCATCAAACATGCGTTTTCGTACTCTGTTTCGAGCATTTTCACTTTTATATTCGTGTAATGTTACCAGTTTTTTTGCTCGCTCTTCCATTTCGTCATAATTGTCACGCATTGTTAAAATGAAATTTAAAAGAGATTCATACAATTTTACAACGCTCAGTATATCAATGTGGGGGTTTTGAAGGGAAACACTTACTGCGTTGAATCTACTCATTAATGTGTGCCATATAACTGTCATTACTGCTGTATCAAATTCGTTCATTTTGTTGCATAAATTGTTTGCATCCTGACGTGTAACTATAGTTTGAGCTTTTTCATCCGATAATTTAGTTAAAGCAGCTTTAATTTGTGCATAACCCATATAGAGCGATTTAACTGCGTCTGCTCTAGCACACCATCGAGTCTGAGAGAGCGATTTAACAACAAGACCAGTCTTTGGCAAACATTCTTTCAGTACTTTCCATCTATACGTTGAAGCACTAAAAAAGTTGTATAGAGATTGAACAAAACCAAAAAAGTTAGCAGCTCCTAAACAACATTCTGCAGCGCAAGCGCCAACAAGATTTGCGGAATGTGCTGCACATGGTACGAAATGAGCAAGTGGATTTAAAGTCTTGATTCGTGCTTGCACGCCTGTATAAATACCAGCCATGTTTGCTGCATTGTCATAGTTCTGCGCTCTACAATCTTTAATATCAAGGCCAAAATTATCGATCAATTTTAAAATCTGATTGGTTATATCTTCAGCTCCGTGACTATGAAGTTCAAGAAATTGCACAAATCTCTCGACTGGTTTTCCATTTGGTAGCACATATCGTAAAATAAAAGTAAGTTGGTCAACATTGGATATATCGGGGGTAGAATCTACACTAATTGCAAAATATTTAGCTGTTTTGACTTCTGCAATAATGGATGATTCCAATTTTTGGGCCATAACCTGAAGAAGCTCCTCACAAATTGTTTTGGACAGGTATGTTGTGCTTCCAGATCCCTTTCCGCCATGTCTTTCAATATGACTTGCCAAGAATGGATCAAATTTTGCAATTATCTCAAGGAGGCCTAAGAAATTTCCATTAGTTGCAGATCCAAAAGTCTCATTATCGCCACGAAAAGCAAGACCTCGTTCTGCAAGAAATTTAATTGTTTCAACAACCCGCTGAAGGACATTGCGCCAATAATTTTTTTCTGTCTGCTGCTGTTGCACAATTTCATAGTCAATTCTGCTTGAATCTCTAGCCATTATACACCAATCATTAACGTTCTTTTTGTGGTGGATGCTACTTTCATGGAATTTAATAAGAGCATGGCAGTTTTTCCAATCACTGAACCCACTTCGAAATGCAGATTCTTGTGTTCCAAAAAGTTTACATGGCACGCAAAATACGTTCCCAGTAGATGGGGAGTATACAAGCCATTTCCTTTCAAACTTTTCACCATTGCTCATTTTTCTTTCAAATATACTTAATGGTAGATATCTAACTTGAGTGCTGTCCTTTCTCGAGGATTTCGTATAATTTCCGATCAGATTTTGGTTAATGGGCTTCCTTATGATTTTCTCACGCAGTGCATTATTTATAACTACCCATGTGGACGGATCATCTGTAGCCTCTAAAGAGTGGTCAATTTTTTCCTTCGAAATCAGGTCGGCATTACCAGATTCTGTAGTTATAATGACATTTGTGTGGATGGATTCAGCAGAACATGACTCTTCCGGTTTATCAAAATTTTGCGTAGCTGTTGAGGTTGATGGTAATGCGTCAGCGCTAGAAGTTTTTTGAAAATATTTATTTAATTTGGGAAGTGAAGCTTGTGTTTTTTCGAGCTCAGTTTTCCGTTTTCGTTTTTCTGCACCACTAGGATAAGATCTTCTGCCAGACATTATTAAAGCTCTGCTCAATATTGTCTCTTAAAAAATTTCGAGCGAGACGGAACGAGAGCGAGGAACCGTGCGAGCAGGGATGCGGGATACCGCACGGTGGTCTGGAATTAAGAATTTGGTGACATTTGTCTATAGTTTTTTACTGAATAAATAATATCTGAATAGCAAAGAAGAAAATGGTAAATGTACAAAATAACTCTTGTAATGTGTAATCTTTCAGTGACTTTGTACTTACCAAATGGAAGTATAATGAAATATGATGTAGGTACACGTAAAACACAAATATAATTTAAACTTAATTAACAAAAAATTAATAAAACAAAACAGTAACTTTTAAATGCGTACGAAATGCTTGGAACATCTAACTATGCAGATGCAGGCTCGAATGGTTCTGTGCAACTGAATGCAGACAGAAAGTCAAATGCGTATTTGAAGGCTTATCTACACCATAGCATAAACACATCAAGTATCTATGGTCTAAACAGTTCCTTCGGAGAAACGCCATACCTCCTTACGAATTTGGGGCGATGTGGACGTGATACGTAAAACGCGACATAACACTGACGGCCTTAAAGTGTAATAATTTGAAAATTTGGACAAAGATGGATATGATTCTTGCGTGATTACATAGAGAAAGATATGCTGAAAATATTTCATTTGGGTAGAATGTGGCACTCTTTGGGACTTTAAAGATATCCTCTCTTAAAGTAAAGAATCTCGAATGTTTACCATACTGCATTCAGCATTATTTTTTGCATGGATTATTTACATTAATTACTAATAAAAGATGACATTTTATCGCACAGCGTTTAGCTTGTTCTCGTTCCATCATCCTCCCGCCCTCGGCAAGATTTTTTGATAAATTTTTCGAAAAAAAATTTAGAATGAGGGGCCCCCAGCTAAACGGGGCCCTAGGCTTCAGCCTTGTTAGCCTAAGGGCTAAATCCAGCACTGGTAAAACGCCTACTTAATAGTTTATAATTAATTATTTTTAGGTGAAGCTAACAATAATCTTGCTTCTAATTTATCTCGAGCGATCCGAAGTATCTCCTCACTAATAGGTTTTCGCCCGTTTGTCCTCTTATAAGTTCTAACAATAAATGATATATAATTCTTTATTTATCCCCTCAGGGTTACAATTCCCCACATCCTCTACCCTTACATGACCTTAACAACTAACAACTAATAACTAACTTAACCTATATCTTACACTAATTTACTCTTACACCGCACGCTCACTCGCTCGCTTCTCCCCTCTCCCCCTCCCGGACCAACGCTTTCGCTCGACTCTCCATTCTCTCCAATCTCCTCACTCATCCTTCCATTTCTCTCCTCCTCCCACCATCTCCCTTCTCGCCTATCCTCTATTTTTCTCAACCACCCCTCTCCCTCCCCTCCCTCATCAAACACCTCGCGTGCCATCTCCTACCATCCCCTCTCTTCCCCCCAGCCCATACACTCCACCCATATGTGTTCCCACGTCTCCTCTCCCCACCCACATCCCCTACACTTCCTTTTTTCCTCTTCTTCCCAGTATCTTCCCCCTCTCGTTCCGCTACCCAGCCTGAATCTCGCCAACCTCTGCCATCTGCTTTCCCCCCACCCTTTCACTAAGTTCTCCGGCACACCCAACCCCTTAATCCTCACATACCAACTATTGTACCTCGACTCTCTAATCTTCTTCCATCTCTCTTCCTCCTGCAACCTTTTTTCCCTGGCTATTAAATCTTCCCCACTTAACACCCCCCTTTCTCTCCATCTTTCCACCTCATCCACCTCCCACTCTATCCTTAAGGAACTGCTCCCTTTCCCGTCCCCATCCCTCGCCTTCATCTCCTCCCAACACTCCCTAGCCAGCTTCCCTCCCTTTCCCTCTTCCAATTTCCTTTCGTACCCCCACGCTCTCAGGCCCGCCCTTCCCTTCAACTTCTCCCTTTGTAGTTCCTCCTTCACCATATACCCCGGTGTGCTCCTATCCACCCCTAATACCCACCTCAGGAACTAACAATAAATGAATAAGACAATAAAATAAAGTTATATTGTTTAATAAAAAAGTTAATAAAAAACCTATTTTGGAAAAATATTGCGGATTAAAAATTAACAACAAAAATCAAAAGCTGATATAAGCGTGGCTCAACTATCATAAACTCAAAATTTAGCAAACTCTAGAATTAAAATAAGTTTAAGATATAGCACCCGTCAAATTATTTTGGGGCAAAAGTTCGCATGCGCACTCTTGCCCCACTGCATTGTGCGAACTTTTGTCCCCACAGCTACTTTTATATTGTTTAATTAATCCTGTTATCTGTGAGGAGAATTGAAAACTTCTATGAGCACTTTTTAATAGAAGAATTTCAGCTCTCTCAGACGGCATATTAATTCAAATATTTACTGATCAATTTATAGGAATACTATTGATTTCCAAACATGAGAATATTACATCAGAACTAACGAATTCAGTACTTATCGCATTGTAAGATAACAAACCGAAACACAGCCACGAAATTCACCATTAGTCTACTTTGATTGACAATTGACTGCCAATCACCATTGGCAATTGCCACAACTCAAACCATGAAATTCGCATGATGCGAATTCTTACCCGCTGCGAAGTTTTACCTACCTTTACTCTAATTATCACCTTTATTTTACTGTTGCTGATATTGATTACTGTGGAATTTAATGTATAATGTTTCATTCAAATTCTTGTTCAAGATGCTGCGGATGAAGCAAACGTAGGACAATTCAAAAAAGAAACAGAGGAGTTAATCCAGAACTGGTTGAAGACAGCAGCTGACTGGTGGAAGAAAGCAGCTTCCAAAAAAATTTTAATGGAAATTTCACTTCCGTAGATAGTATGATATAGTGAGGGATTAGCTCGATCTTGATGGGATCTGAAGCACTTCCAATCGCTTCCAATCTATACAGATTTGATCTATACAGATACATATATATGACGAAAAATCTAATCACTTCGAACGTGATTCGAAGCTTAAAACTCTTGAAAGTCTTGAAAGTCTTGTTCATCTTGGAAATCTTCAAAATCTTGATATGTTTGACCGATGAAGACGATCAAGACTTTGCCTCTGTCTTTGTATGTGATTATACTTAAAATTGTAATTGTAATTAAATAAATAAAATGAATTCTTATTAAGTTCGATCTTATTTTGAAAGCTATTTAGTTGGTGAAATTTATATTACACCTAACCAGTACCATTTTGAAGACGTCTTTAAAACGCCTTTGTGCTATCTGGGAAGCTACTCGAATTGAAATAATTACTCAAATCTCTTCAAGGTAATTGAAAAGCAATAAATTACTCGTATCATTCCAAACTATTCGTTTAACCAAGTACTTGGCTCGCTTCGAAAAAAAAAAGAATTTTACTCGGTTTAAATTTCAAGTACTTGAACTTTTTAAGTATTTAGCAGCTCCATTACTTATCCACTCTTAGTCGACCGTAATAGCGGAACACGCAGCTCGCTTATGGGGGAACAACACCTTGAAGCCCGGAAAAAAATGCAACTTTTTTAATTTTGTGTTAGATATCCATACTTCGTAGAAAAGTCATTGATATGGGGATTAAATGTGCATGTAGTGGACAGTATTTTAGAATTTTTGTGTGACAAAATAAACGATCTTATAACTTTAAACTCGTTTTTCTCGAAACTATATTTTTCACACTGATTGAACGATTTTCTCCGCCAATTTTGCATGAATCAATCTACGGTTTTTGTGTATTTATTCTACAGAAAAATGCCTTCAGTTAAGCGTATGGGAACTAAAAATAAATTATTTTTACTATTTTTTCCACCCCAAAATATATTGAATTTTTCCTTAAACTGACTCGACATTTTAGAACTTTGCCCTTTAATCTCCGCCATTTCTGCAAAAATTATTGTAATTAAATTTCCGTACGCTTAACTGAAGGCATTTTTCTGTAGAATAAATACGCAAAACCGGAGATTGATTCATGCAAAATTGGCGGAGAAAATCGTTCAACCGTTGTGAAAAACATAGTTTCGAGAAAAATGAGTTTAAAGTTATAAGTTCGTTTCTTTTGTCACACAATAATTCTAAAATACTGTCCACTACATGCGCATTTAAACCCCATATCAATGACTTTCCTACGAAGTATGGATATCTAACACAAAATTAAAAAAAGTTGAATTTTTTTTCTGGGCTTCAAGGTGTTGTTCCCCCTTAAGCGGGTTTTCTAGTGTGTGGGATCAAAAAAAATGATTTTTCTTTGCATTTTCTATGAGTATATATTATAGAAAATGTTGGGGTAAAACGATTTTCTGCAATTCGTAAAAATGACAGAGTTATAGCGGTTAGAAGAGATGCGTATATATATGGCATTACTGTGTGTAAAACTTTAAACGCGTTTTTCTCGAAACCATGTTTTCGGAAGCGGTGACCATGATATCTTGAAATCGACTTAACCAATTAAGCCCAATTTGTACATACATATTCAATAGACGTGTGGCTATCGTCTCTACCACGGCCACGTAAACTATTTTTTTGTTTCCATTTTACATACGTTTAAGGGGGTAGACACGGGTAATGCAGCGCGCTGTATACCGACAAATTACGTTGTTTGTCCTTATATAAGCAGACTTTGGGCTGGGTGAGGTCTCATTTCAAAGAGGAAGGTTCATTGCAGCCCGCTCTGGTCATGGCTCAACGAGATTGTATTGATATCTGATAATATGAGTATCTAAAGTAGAGAAAAAATCGACAAAATACACCCGCAAGAATCCAAGTATTTTTAGGTCACTATAAGAGTTTTGCGACTCAAACGATGACCAGAGCGCGCTGCATTGGACCTTCCTCTTTCGAATAAGACCTCGCTCAGCCCAAAATCTCCTCATATAAGAACAAACAACGTAATTTTCCAGACCCATGTTTCGGGCCAGATTGTGTCGGTATGCAGCGCGCTGCATTATCCGTGTCACGTGGCGTGTCTACCCCCATAAACTGCGCCGGATCTGTCGACAGACCTGGTTATCAGAGAACCAAAACGTTTTTAAAAATGTCTTACAGTCCCCTGTTTCAGACGTAACTAAAGCGTATTCTGGACGTTTGAAAACCTCTGCAAAATACGTTTTTAAAACGTCTGCAAAGTACGTTTTTAAAACGTCTGCAAAGTACGTTTTTAAAACGTCTGCAAAGTACGTTTTTAAAACGTCTGCAAAGTACGTTTTCTGGACCTTTTAATAACGTCCATTTTCACAAATCAAGCTATGGACGTTCAGACTTAAAATGGACGTAAACTGGACGTTTTCAAAACGTCCTGTGCTATCTGGGCTATTACCGTGCCTTTATACTTAAAGAAGTTTTAATTGTTTAAAAATGCAACCTACTCGTTTGTAACACATACATTAATAAATAAACGAGAGTGATTTCGGCGCACTATTTAAATTGACCGAACTAGTGCGCCGAAATCACTCTCGTTTATTTATTCTACAAATACGGTCGAAATTCTAATTACACTATTACATACATTAATAGTATAACTTAATTAAAAAAATTTCTTTCCTTAGTTATGTGTGCGAGTTTTTATGTACGGCTTCTTTAAGTATAAAGGCACGGTAATTGGTACAGGGCACGGTAATTGGTACATTTACCTTACGGATTGTAAGCTGAAATCTACGGATTTTTAAAGAAATCATTTTCTCATTAATTTGACCCATTGATTTTACAATCCGAACCGCCGATTTACTGGGGGTCGCTAAATTCCACTTCACTACAAGAGCTTTTCATCACAATTAATCGCTGGAATTCAAGCTATTACTTTCTAGTTCTACTAGGGTAGATGTCCACATTACCGTGCCCTGTACAGCCATTACCGTGCCTTTTTACTTAAAGAAGCCGGACAAAAGAACTCGCACACATAACTAATTAAGGAAAGAATATTTTTAATTAAGTTATACTGTTAATGTATGTGTTACAAACGAGTAGGTTGCATTTTTAAACAAGTAAAGCTTCTTTAAGTATCAAGGCACGTTAATAGGTACAAAGCACGGTAATTTGAATATCTACCCTACCCTGCATTTTGAACGAGTACAATAGGAATTAGCTAAGTTGATTTCAGAATCTTTGCATGTGAACTTTTTTAATTCCTATTCGTGAATTTACGTTGGGACGAAAGTCTATGGCGAAAACGACTTTCGGGGAAACATTATTTTTGGGAATAGCTCTTGCACTGAAGTGGAATTAGTAAAAGTCGATTTCACAACTTTTGCAAGTGAATTTTTTTCGTAACTTGTGAATTTTTGTTGAGACAATAATTTTTTTGAGGATGTTAGGGGAGGGTCGAAATATAAGATGTCCAAAAAGAATTTGGGAAGGACGGTTTCCATGAGCATGGGAATTAGCTTCTTTCATACATGTAATAATTAACACTTATGAAGAAAATCCATGGATCAACGGATCTTTCAAAGGGGGATCTACGGAATTCTACGGAAAGTTTTACTATTCTCTACGGATTTTCAAAAATCAGAGTTGGCCACACTGGGCGGCGGTTACAATCCCTGGTTTGGGGGATCTGACACGACGACCGTCAGATCCCGTGGTCATTCCGAGCCGAACTGTCAGACTGGCGCAACGCGGAACAAGGAATGGAATTCGAAGTGATTGTACCATGTATTGTACCTAGAAGATTACGAAGAATTCCAACATCATCCAAACAAGAAGAAGAAACAGGTAAGTATGAACAATTATAATTCCAATTTATCTTCTTCGCGGAAATCGGTATATATAAAACATGTCTTGTATGCTGCAGACGAGCGAGTTTTGTCGCGCGGGCATGTCTGTCGTGTAACACTAATACGTAAAAGAATAAAACGTAGGAGACAACGTTTAAAATGTTATATTCCTACGATGAAGTATAAATGCGTCGTCGTCATTAACGTGATAAATTCACGAATGCTTATAACACTCTTAACTGTCGATTTTTCAATGCATAAGTTGACGACCGCTAAATGACCGTTTGGGAACTCGCTCGTCTGTCTCCGGCCTAAACGTCTCCCGTAATTTCTATCGTATACTGTTGAAAATCGAACCAATGGATTCGTGAAATTTTATAAAAACCACAATTTTATAAAACCACACGATAAATAAATAATATGCGAAGATTTACAATATGATTTGCAAAGTTATTGTAAATCTTCGCACATTATTTATTTATCGTGTGGTTTTCAAACAGCCTAATACGATTACACTTGAAGTAATGCATGTACGAATGTGCTGATATCATAATGATTCATGCACGTCATTGATTAGTTTTAATGAGTTTTATCTTGGATACAATTATAGGTATCTACTGCCTTGCTTAAATACTTGATAGTTGTCTAAACTTTATATAACTAATAATTTAAATATGAGTTAAGAAACCATTTTATTGAAATGTTTATTCAAATAAAAATTTTGCCTCTCGTAACGTGTGCCACTTGTGCTACCTTCCTTAAATCCACCAATCATTACGACATCAATATTTATCATCATACGGCGCACACACGGGATACCCGACTGAAGGACGTGTAGAAATACGTTATAAAGGAACAGGTGGGTCTCGGACGACAAGGGACACGACGCAAAATATTTCGTTTACATGATCGGACGGCCGGTACTCGGTCGCGAGACGTAGTATTTAGTACCATCCAGACATGAAAATTTCAATTTCTTTGATTTTCGTTCCATCTTTTTGGAAATAGTAGCAATAATGAGCCAAATTACTGCAAATGAGCCAAATAATGAGCCAAATTACTGCAAACGTTTTTTGTTTAATATTATTAAGTTAGAACAGCGCTGCACAAGGAGCAGTTTTCGGCGCCTAGCGGCGAGCAACCCACCTTTCCTGTTGCTAAGGTTAGAATCGGCGAGGAGAACTGCAGTAGTGTATGTGCGTGTTCGTAGGCTCGTAGCATAGGGATATATGACTGGGTTCCTTGTAGGGGCACCAGTGCAGAACAGGTCCCGTAATAAAATTCGGGGAGGTCATGAAATTTCCAAAATATTTGCTACTGCCGGCATTTGGTATGACTTGAAGGTTCAATTTTACTGATAATGACACATTTATTGCTAATATTACTTATTTTTTCATCCGACACGTAATATATTTATAAAGTTAATACTATACAAATAAATAGCTCGGACTCGAAGAAAACCAAATTTTAATGAAGGATATATATTATATATCCAAATTTTAATGAAGGATATATATTATATATCCAAATTTTAATGAAGGATATATATTATATATAAGGATATATATTATATATCCTTCATTAAAATTTGGTTTTCTTCGAGTCCGAGCTATTTATTTGTATAGTATTAACTTTATAAATATATTACGTGTCGGATGAAAAAATAAGTAATATTAGCAATAAATGTGTCATTATCAGTAAAATTGAACCTTCAAGTCATACCAAATGCCGGCAGTAGCAAATATTTTGGAAATTTCATGACCCCCCCGAATTTTATTACGGGACCTGTTCTGCACTGGTGCCCCTACAAGGAACCCAGTCATATATCCCTATGCTACGAGCCTACGAACACGCACATACACTACTGCAGTTCTCCTCACCGATTCTCACCTTAGCAACAGGAACGGTGGGTTGCTCGCCGCTAGGCGCCGAAAACTGCTCCTTGTGCAGCGCTGAGTTAGAAGTATATTCTAAAATTATGTAAGGAGGAGGGTTGCAGGTTATTTGAATATTATAAAAGGGGATCGCGACTCAAAAAAGGTGGCGAAACATTGTTCTAAGTATTTTGTGGCACAAAATTCCTTATATTTGTAACCGCGACTTGCCCAAAGTGTTGAAACCTTGCTTCTCTGTCAGTACAAGAATTCACCAGGGGCTGGTGGTTCTTCTAACCCCAGTACGGGCGGTTGCGTTCCCGGTGTACCCGAATTCGCATGGGGACTGGCATGTGTTTTTAAGCAGAGCCGTCCCCGGCCACCAGAGCGTCCCTGGTGGTCCCGGGTGAGTGCATGCACCCCAAAAAGAGCAGAAGATAGCCAAGGACCTTGTCTGGTGGCGAATGTATTATATTATTCGCTACCTGGCATCCTGCTCATAGAGAAAAATTCCTACAGTGGACGCCGCGGAGTCAAGCGTGGTCCTTCTCTGCTTTTTCCGGCCCGGCCCTGGCGGTTTCGTTGGTCAGTATTGCTAATACCACCTTGCAAGGTTTAAATTCGTTGATATAGAGGAAACTCTGAGGTGCAACGTGTCTGATGGACCTTAATGAACCGACACTATCTGTCAGTACAAGAAAGTGAATTCTGTTTCGCAGGTGATACTCGTGAAATGGAACGAGCCTTCCCAGTAGTTCTGCGACAGTTCGGGGATCATTTTCGTATGGATCAAGTACGAGGGAAGATGGAGTATAGAGCTGATCAACGACAGGAGTACTCCAGTCACTCATTTCTCGTGGTCCCACAATGGTCGAATGGCACTCATATGTTACCGGGTAAATCTCATTATAAAACTTCAAATAATTCATTGCAATAAATGCACATAGTTAGTAGCCCTTGATAAGAGTGCTCTGTTATTAAAAGAATTTCACGTCCAACTGTCTGACTTTAGACGAACTGATTAATTTATCTGACAACAATATGCAAAGATGACAGAAAGTTTTATTGTGAAACTCCATCATTAATAACGCATTTCCATTGGGTTTTTACATCTTGGGTTAAGTTATTACCAAACTTTTTTGAATGGAATTTTCAAAATTCTGTTTATATTCAGTTATCTCATGAAAATTCCTTGGATAGCATAATTAAATAGCATATCTTAACAAATACGCTCTAAAACATTAGCCACACTTACTAACAGTATCACCCAGTGGCGGATTTAAGAAAAAAGGCCCAAGTGGCAAACGTTCTGAGGGGCCCATTTATTTCGGGAAAATGAAGAGGTAGTTTACTAAAAGGGCACAGAAAAGTATAGAAAAAAAATATAGTGCTGGATGAAATCATAATTTCTTTTTGAAGACAGGGCCCTAGGGAGGGGCTTCTGAGCAGGGGACCATTTTTCGGGAAAATAAATCGGCAGTTTACTAAAAACGGGATCAGTGTAATAATACAAAAAAAAAATATACTTTTGATAAAATCATAATTTATTTTAAGGATGGGGCCCTGCGGTGCCTTTTGACCAGGGGCCCAGGTGGCAACTGCTCATTGGCCGCCCTGTTAAATCCGCCACTGGTATCACCAATCAACTAGACAACTGAAAGTTCTTTATTCTAGAAACAACTCTGCTCATAGCCACTAACCCTTAACCTAACCCTTAACAGTCGTTTCAAAATTAAACAGAAACTGCTACTGTTCAAAAACTTCCTTGATAGGAATCCTTGCGACTTCCTCCCTGACCGATCACACCCCTGTAAACTTCCTACTTCCCATTTCATCACTGTCGATCTAGAGAGGGCACTAAAATTACACAAATGAAGAAGGAGCATTACGTGTTTACAGACGACAGGAATTACGTGCTAGCAGTCTGCCTGGCTGACGGTAACATCGTCATGCTGCGGTCATTCGACGACGTGTCGCCGATCACAAAGGTGTTAGCGATCGCTGGAACGGAAGACTCGGATAGCCCGCAGAGCAGCCCGCACGAGTACACGAACCTTTTGAAGTTTCATTCGGTCACAGGCACCCTTGTCTACACAACAGCGATACCGTACACGCAGGTACGTACATATATTTTTAACAACGACCGCTTATCTATCCACGGCATTATGTTTCTAACGCACGTTACTTCTGCCTTTATCGATATTAGTGCCCAGTGTCAGCGCTCACGTGGGGCCACAACGACAGGAGACTTTTCGTCGCGACCGGGGCGCTCCTCTGTATTTAAATAACTATTTTTGTTTCCGAGCCCCGTTATCATGCTCAAGTATCTGAGATACCGCTCATATATTTTACAGGCGGGTAGCCTCGTTGCAACTGTTATCTCGCCTGGCTGTGAGAGCAGCTTTGACAAGGGAGACCAGTGTCCAGCAACTTCCATTGCCGCCGAGATTGAGAGCATCCGTCGCCGCACTTTTCGCTAGTACAATAAGGTAAAACATCTCAACTTTCATTGGAAAGGGAAACGTATACATATTGCAAGTGAAAATTTATAATGTTTAAAGGCGTTGAAAGGACAAAAAATATAGGGAAAAAGCCTTTCAAACTTCAAGTGTCATTATTTTTTCAAAAAATGTTATTTTTATAATTTTTTTCTAGTCTAGTCCACGAACGAGTTCCATGCCTTTTAGTAATCCGACATTGTTTTTTACTTCAGACCAATGGTTTGGGTGCTACAGGTTCCACCAATTTGGATGAATTCTTTGCCGCCCCCACTTTAACGACTCCCCAGTGCCGTCGGCATTGATTAATTATAAAACAAACAATTTATTTCTATAGTTGAAGATATCCTTAATTCAATGCAACAAGTCCCATTAAATTATATGTCGTGGGTTCCCTTCAATTAATTCCTAAAGATCATCTATAGTTTTTTAGCACTAGACCGGAACAGCCTCTTAAGTCAACTGTACTTTCTGTTATACGAAATGACAACCACACACTTCATTACAAAAAGTACCATCAACTAACCATTTCTACATCGTCCAGACAATATTTGTAGAAATAAAAAATGAAATAAGAAATGAGACTTATTCAATCCCAATTAATGTATTCCACTTTGCCTGTAGATGTTCTGTACCAGAACCAAAGGAGCTGAGGCGTTTCGTATCGCGACCTCCTCCTGGAGGAGGATGATTACACTGCACCATGCTCAGACACGCGGTGGAGCCGGTGCCATGTTACACATTATATCTAGAATATCTGGGAGGATTAGTGCCCCTTTCAAAAGGCAGGAGGACAACCAACATCCGGCCAGAGTTCGTGATATTCGATCCGCAAAGTCAGGACACCCTGCATGTCGTTGAAGATACATCGCAATGCCCGTCGTTCAGTGATGGATCCGATACAGAAAGGGACACAACCGACAAGAGGAAGAACAGGCGGAAAAGGGACGAGAAATTGAACGACGAGAGTGACGACCTCACTTACGTAGACACCCTGCCCGAGGTAACACTTTACTTTGAGTTTCATACCGCTGAAAACTTTATCGCTGTAACTAGCTATGACTTTCATTCAGTCGAAAAAAAAACCTGTGCAATACAAGTAAGAGTCCACGCCGTGCGTCGAGTCGATGCAAGATTGCGTGATGTAGCAAAGTTTAACGAGATCTCCGAGCCTTAGGCTACATAGTAAAGTCAGTCGCGTGACTAGCAGTGTCGCAAGACGTATCTGTTTGCAGCACGCGAGGCTGGTCGAAGTAACGTCCAATATCTGGGGCACGAAATTCAAGTTTCACGGGTTGGCGGACTCGGTGCCTGCGAACTTAGGCCAAGTTACTTATCGGACGTCGTTGCTGCATTTGCAACCGCGACAAATGACCCTGGTGATGACGGAACTGCGCGCCGACGTGCCAGCAGGTATAAATCGCGATCGAATAACGAGAAGCCCATTAATCCTGAGCTGGGACATTTCTCTCGCAGGTCCGGACCCGACGTTCAATCCGAACCTATTTTCCGAAGACGAGGTGGAGTCGTTCCAGGAGCTCCAAGGTGCCACGAGAAGCACCTCCGAGGCGCAAGCCCCTCCAATAGCGCCGATGACTCCCCGCAACGCGCGCCTAAACTCCAATCGGCTGAAATCTCAAATTTCCAACCAGTTTATGGCCAGCGAAGCCTTACCTGCCACCCTGTCGAGGGTCGAGAATTACGAGAGCGAGTTTCCCTACGTGGAGCTGCAGGAAATGGGTAACTTGTACGAGAACTGAAGAACCACCACCACGAACACCTACCGAACTCCGCCGAAGCACAACCACTGATATATATACTATGGATACGTAAAATAGCCCTCCTAAAATCTGTCATTTCAAATGACATTTCAAATCGGACAGCTTACTTTTTGACACTTAGCACTTGGTAGGTTATAAAATAAATATGTATACAAAGATGGACGACGATCCCGAGAGCTTAGAGCATATACATGAAAAATCAAATAAATCAAAAAAATAGAAGACAATAATAATCACAAAAATTGAAGATAGTAATAATAAAATAAAAAAAAAGTGAAATCGAAATGAGCTGCAAGTACACAAAGGTGCTTTCCAACTGCGCCTAAGATGATACAACTATATATAATAACATATACACAGCTAAAATGCTGTGTTCATACATTCCATTACTCATATAGCGGACATTTTAATTAATCCATAAAAAAGAATCCCATTTAAAACCATTGTCTTAAATTAATAGATTTATTACAAAATTAATGATATACAACAATTGCGCCAATTATAACAATGGCTATTTATACAAAGAAAAAATATATTAAATAATATTAAACAGATATATTTTTATAGAAATCAATATTTTAATACGAATAAATATTTTATTCAAAATACTTGGCGCTGCACAACCGAAAAAAATGTTGATTGTCTTAATATTATTAATTAACAATAACTCCCTTACAATTTAAAATACATAAACAAATACATACACATATTAGAAACGCAGTCAGATTTATTCTACATATATTCTAATATCATACGTAGCATATGCACATGCACACATACAGACGAACGCACTAGAAAGTTTGTTATAATATAGGTACATGTTTATTCAGTATAGCAACACCAATTCGGGGCGCAGCGCCAAGTATTTTGAATAAAATATTTATTCGTATTAAAATATTGATTTCTATAAAAATATATCTGTTTAATATTATTTAATATATTTTTTCTTTGTATAAATAGTCATTGTTATAATTGGCGCAATTGTTGTATATCATTAATTTTGTAATAAATCTATTAATTTAAGACAATGGTTTTAAATGGGATTCTTTTTTATGGATTAATTAAAATGTCCGCTATATGAGTAATGGAATGTATGAACGCAGCATTTTAGCTGTGTATATGTTATTATATATAGTTGTATCCAAAGAGGATAAAGGTGGCATTTCCTAAGCGCGGCTCGCCGCGGCGGCGAGCGGCGCGGCGCCGCCTCAGCACGCCGCGAAGGGTATTTCCTATCCCCATAAAAAACTTCAAAAAAGTAAAAAAATACGCCAAGTACATGAAATCATATAAATCACAAAAAATATAAGATAATATAATAATTACAAAATTAAAAAAAGATGTGAAATAAAAATGAGCTGCCAGTACATAAAGATGCTTTCCAACTGCGCTTTAGATGACACAACTACATATGCACAGCTAAAATTCCATTACTCATAATGGCTATTTATACAAAGAAAAAATGTATTAAATAATAATATGCAGATATATTTTTATACAAATAAATATTTTAATACGAATAAATATTTGATTCAAAATACTTGGCGCTGCGCCCCGAATTGGTGTTGCTAAACTCAATAAATATGTATAAATTGCATTAATCCTTTTCTTTCTTTCTTGTACATGCATGCGTGCGTGCATGCGTGTGCATATGCTACGTATGGCATTAGAATTAAATATATGTAGAATAAATCTGACTGTGTTTCTAGTATGTGTATGTATGTGTTTGTTATATTGTAATGGAGTTGTAAATTATTAATACTAAGGCAAATAACATTTTTTCGGTTGCGCAGCGCCAAGTATTTTGAATCAAATATTTATTCGTATTAAAATATTTATTTGTATAAAAATATATCTGCATATTATTATTTAATACATTTTTTCTTTGTATAAATAGCCATTATGAGTAATGGAATTTTAGCTGTGCACATGTAGTTGTGTCATCTAAAGCGCAGTTGGAAAGCATCTTTATGTACTAGCAGCTCATTTTGATTTCATATCTTTTTTTAATTTTGTAATTATTATTATCTTCTATTTTTTGTGATTTTCATGTTTTCATGTACTTGGCGTATTTTTTACTTTTTTGAAGTTTTTTATGGGGATCTCACTTCTTTTTACAAAGATATTATTATCTTCTATTTTTTGTGATTATTATTACTTTCTATATTTTGTGATTTATTTGTATCATGTACTTGACGTAATTTGTTTACTTTTTTGATACAATTACAGCATAATAATTATCAGCTGTTGAAATTTACAATTCGATGAATCTGAAAGCACGTACAATTCCTTGAATCTGAAAGCACGTACAATTCCATGAAACTGAAAGCACGCACAATTTCATGAATTGTTTTATCAAATCGAGAAATGTTTTTCGTGGTTAAAAAATTAAAATTTCCATTCATAACGTCATTTTCTGAGTATATTTCATGGAATAGTATTTTCTAAATTAATTTGTTTATGTTTGCTAAATTCATGCGTTTTATTAGACTCTAATTGATTTTAGTATCAATTTTCATTTTCATGTTTACAGATTTCTGTGCTTAAAGGGGTTATCGCTAGATTTAGCACGAATTTTCGTGTTTTCAGATTCATGGAATTGTACGTGTTTCCAGGTTCATGGAATTGTATGTGAGACTGCATTTTGATTCCAATTCAATGGTACAACGATAATATATATTTGTAAAAACACGTGGCATCTCAAATTTTGTATATAACCTGTCTGTAAGCTGTCAAAATTTGGAATAGATTGCACATATTGAAGATAGGAATTGATGAACGAAATTTGCCTAGTGAAGATAGGAATTGATGAACGAAACATGTATTAGTTCGTTTTGGCTGAAGGTGTGCGTATAATAACGCGTATACGTATTATGTCGACAAAAATTTGAGATTGAAGAAGAATCAGAAGAAAAATCTACCGTTTTCGACAGATCCCTGAGACGATATTACGATATCTCTGTCATGCGTGGACCGATTTTATTGAAATTGGTCTTATTCGAAAGCCGATATGCGGTTTACATGAGAAAAATGCCTTTAAATTTAGAAAATATTGCAGGCGTGATGAGATATAATGTAATAAATGTCAGAATTAGGTTGGAATGCCTCCGCGACGAGTAAAGGTACACGGCAGCGACAGTTCGACATATATATATAGGGTGTTTTTCATGTACTTGGCGTCCAGACGCTACCGCGTCTCTAGATCGACCTTAAGGGCTGCTTCACACTAACCGTCTGGACGGCGGCAAAACGACGGCCGTTCCACTAGCGCAACAGAGACACAGATTCATACTTCTCCGTTGCACTAGTCGAACGGCCGTCGTTTTGTCGCCGTCCAGACGGTTAGTGTGAATCTTGCTTAAGCCGTCTGCTTGGCTGCCGAGCACACGAACAGGGGTAGTGATATGCTCCTGCGCAGTGCGATGGGAAGAAAGTGGGGAACGACGGTAGGTCATAGTGGGGGTAAGCGTTTGGTCCCGCGTCCCATGATTCTGGCATCAGTGGGCGGCATTCTGCTTAGAGCATCGTCCGAAACTAGTCCTGTAACAGTAACAGTAACAGTTCAAAAGTTTAAAATTTTCCTTCACGCTCTAGTGTACCGCGAGTGCCCTGTTTCTTTACCCGTAAGGAAGGGTTCTCATAAGACCTTCTTAAGTATTCCATCAATATTGAACTCCAAGGAGCCACATAATATCGGAGCTTAAACACTCTGGCCGCCATGGGGTCTTCGAACCCTCAACGTATGATGAAGGCTCGACAATAGTCACACTAACTGCTGCCAAACTGGTAAGTGGATCGGAATTTAATAACTCTTATAATAAAAATTCTAACAAAAAACCCACCATGCCTGGTGGCAAGCGTAGAGCGGATAATACGCTAAATTCGCAACTGGACTCTACAACTTCAGATAAATCTGAATCCTCACCTAACATATCTCAAACTCACTCTATCAATTATTCTTCTGCTTCGACCGCGGCAGGGTAAAAAAATCACTATTAATAAAAAACAGAAGGTATCTAAAACAACCTCAGATTCAGAAAATAGTTTTCCTCCTGTTCTTAGTCCCGTCTCGCACGTGGACCAATCTGCTCCCATAATGGAGGTCACTGTGACCCCAAATATTTCCTTTTCAAATCGTTTCGCCTTACTCGCTGCGCTCTCTCGTCCTGACGACTTGTCAACATCATCTACTAACACAAAAACCAAAATACCTCCTGCCGTAACGGGCCAAACCGCTCATGGTCAAACAAACAAATCGTTCACCCGAAGATCACAACACTGGGGCTACCAATTTCAAAACGAATACAGGGTGATTGGCACGAAACGCCTGATCCGCCTCGCAACCGTGACGAGGTCAACCCAAACCCCCGTGGTGTCTCTCGGAAGGCTTTTAACCCTCGGAAGGGTTGGAGTACCTAATAGGAAGTGAGAAATCTTCGAATACCTGCAAGAGGTAGAAGGGGGGGGGGGGGCATGATTAGCGGCCTGTACCCAGCAGGGTGTCGGTTAAGACCCCGCTGAGGGACTTCACACCTAAGTCGCTATGTATGTCCAGTTAAAGCTATATAGCAGTGTTTCCCAAACTTTCTTGAGTAAATTTAATAAAGTAAAGAAAACATTAAAAATAGATGTTCCAGAAAATAATTCTAATTTGATAATATTAAAAAAAGACCCAAATACCGTGGCACCCCCAAAAAACATTTCGCAATTCACCAGTTGGGAACTACTGATATATAGCTTTAACGCTGTTATCGAACTTAACTGTCGCTATATTTTTAATCTGTACAATATTAAATGTCCATATCGACAGGTATATTTTGGAACAACGGCGGGACAATTAATAGTAATCGATGGTCACGGAGCGATGGTATCAGAAGTACAATTGGCGGCCGGTATCACTTGGATGGCTTGGAGCGCCGTGAAGTTTACAATGTAACAGGGGGTCGACGATATAACGGACGATAGATCCCATAGAGGTACTCGGTTTCTGTAAAATAGCACGTTTTCGCGTAGTTGTGTGCTTGGCACTTTTAAATTGCTGCATTCGAACGAATTAAACTCAAAGTTGCTTATTCTAGAAACAACTCTGCTCATAGCCACCCTTAACAGTCGTTTCAAAATTAAACAGAAACTGCTACTGTTCAAAAACTTCCTTGATAGGAATCCTTGCGACTTCCTCCCTGACCGATCACACCCCTGTAAACTTCCTACTTCCCATTTCATCACTGTCGATCTAGAGAGGGCACTAAAATTACACAATTGAAGAAGGAGCATTACGTGTTTACAGACGACAGGAATTACGTGCTAGCAGTCTGCCTGGCTGACGGCAACATCGTCATGCTGCGGTCATTCGACGACGTGTCGCCGATCACAAAGTTGTTAGCGATCGCTGGAACGGAAGACTCGGATAGCCCGCAGAGCAGCCCGCACGAGTACACGAACCTTTTGAAGTTTTATTCGGTCATAGGCACCCTTGTCTACACAACAGCGATACCGTACACGCAGGTACGTACATATATTTTTAACAACGACCGCTTATTTATCCACGGCATTATGTTTCTAACGCACGTTAATTCTGCCTTTATCGATATTAGTGCCCAGTGTCAGCGCTCACGTGGGGCCACAACGACAGGAGACTTTTCGTCGCGACCGGGGCGCTCCTCTGTATTTAAATAACAATTTTTGCTTCCGAGCCCCGTTATCATGCTCAAGTATCTGAGATACCGCTCATATATTTTACAGGCGGGTAGCCTCGTTGCAAGTGTTATCTCGCCTGGCTGTGAGAGCAGCTTTGACGAGGGAGACCAGTGTCCAGCAACTTCCATTGCCGCCGAGATTGAGAGCATCCGTCGCCGCACTTTTCGCTAGTACAATAAGGTAAAACATCTCAACTTTCATTGGAAAGGGAAACGTATACATATTGCAATTGAAAATTTATAATGTTTAAAGGCGTTGAAAGGACGAAAAATATAGGGAAAAAGCCTTTCAAACTTCAAGTGTCATTATTTTTTCAAAAAATGTTATTTTTATCATTTTTTTCTAGTCTAGTCCACTAGACTCTAGTAGTTTTTTACTTCAGACCAATGGTTTGGGTGCTACAGGTTCCACCAATTTGGATGAATTCTTTGCCGCCCCCACTTTAACGACTCCCCAGTGCCGTCGGCATTGATTAATTATAAAACAAAAAATTTATTTCTATAGTTGAAGACATCCGTAATTCAATGCAACAAGTCCTATTAAATTATATGTCGTGGGTTCCCTTCAATTAATTCCTAAAGATCATCTATAGTTTTTGAGCACTAGACCGGAACAGCCTCTTAAGTCAACTGTACTTTCTGTTATACGAAATGACAACCACACACTTCATTACAAAAAGTACCATCAACTAACCATTTTTACATCGTCCAGACAATATTTGTAGAAATAAAAAATGAAATAAGAAATGAGACTTATTCGATCCCAATTAATGTATTCCACTGTGCCTTTAGATGTTCGGTACCAGAACCAAAGGAGCTGAGGCGTTTCGTGTCGCGACCTCCTCCTGGAGGAGGAAGATTACACTGCACCATGCTCAGACACGCGGTGGAGCCGGTGCCATGTTCCACATTATATCTAGAATATCTGGGAGGATTAGTGCCCCTTTTAAAAGGCAGGAGGACAACCAAAATCCCGCCAGAGTTCGTGATATTCGATCCGCAAAGTCAGGACACCCTGCATGTCGTTGAAGATACATCGCAATGCCCGTCGTTCAGTGACGGATCCGATACAGAAAGGGACACAACCGACAAGAGGAAGAACAGGCGGAAAAGGGACGAGAAATTGAACGACGAGAGTGATGACCTCACTTACGTAGACACCCTGCCCGAGGTAACACTTTACTTTGACTTTCATACCGCTGAAAACTTCATCGCTGTAACTATGACTTTCATTCGTTCGAAAAAAAACCCTGTGCAATACAAGTAAGAGTCCACGCCGCGCGTCGAGTCGATGGAAGATTGCGTGATGTAGCAAAGTTTAACGAGCCCTCCGAGCCTTAAGGGGTCATATACGTTTCTCGGCGCTAAAACGTGGTCAATGTTTGGGAGTAATTCAGGGATAAACTATTAGCCCGATCGGTTTAATTCTTTTCGTGTTTTATAGGTATACGTTTATAAATTATAAAACAGGTATAAGAATTCCAAAATTTTTAAAAATGTGGCGTTCGCGGGCAGTGGCGTAGAACAGGCATGGAACTAAAGTGAACGCCGCGGCCGTTTTTCGGAGGCAACGCCTCCTTTCTCCCGCCGCGCGTCTTCCCCCCGCGGCGGTTCCTTGGAGCTTCGAGCGCCTCAGACCCGTGCCATATGAACCGCGCGTGGCGCATACGGGTGTCGCCCTAATGCGCCAGGCGCGGTTCATATGGCACGGGTCTGAGGCGCTCGAAGCTCCAAGGAACCGCCGCGGGGGGAAGACGCGCGGCGGGAGAAAGGAGGCGTTGCCTCCGAAAAACGGCCGCGGCGTTCACTTTAGTTCCATGCCTGGCATAGAACATGTTTTCTGGCGCGGCCCAAAACGGTGGGCATGATTCAGCCCGTACGAGTGGTCTGAAATAAAAATCACCGGTTTTTTAATAATCTGTGGGATCATAGTTATTGTGTGACGTCGCCAATTTTTCGAGAAAAAAAATTGCGAAAATGGTAGCGCTTTCAAGAAAAGGGTCGTGATTTTCGCTGTAAAAGTCGTACGTTTTTGCTTGTTATTAAAAAATGGTTCAATTTAATTGAAATAGCTCGACATCACACGATAACGAATCTTATGTAGAATATGTGCGTAAATAATGAAATTAATCGGATGAACGGTGAGACAGTTATCATGCCCACCGTCTTGAAAAATGCTGTTTCGAGAAACACCAACATTTTTAAAAATTTTCCAATTCTCACATCCGAGGTATATAAGCATAGGTATATACCTATAAAATACAAAAAGAATTAAACCAATCGGATTAATAGTTTATCGCTGAATCACTCGCACACGTTGTAACGCTGAGAAACATATGTGACCCCTTAAGCTACATAGTTAAAGTCAGTCGCGTGACTAGCAGTGTCACAAGACGTATCTGCTTGCAGCACGCGAGGCTGGTCGAAGTAACGTCCAATATCTGGGGCACGAAATTCAAGTTTCACGGGTTGGCGGACTCGGTGTCTGCGAACTTAGGCCAAGTTACTTATCGGACGTCGTTGCTGCATTTGCAACCGCGACAAATGACCCTGGTGATGACGGAACTGCGCGCCGACGTGCCAGCAGGTATAAATCGCGATCGAATAACGAGAAGCCCATTAATCCTGAGCTGGGACATTTCTCTCGCAGGTCCGGACCCGACGTTCAATCCGAACCTATTTTCCGAAGACGAGGAGGAGTCGTTCCAGGAGCTCCAAGGTGCCACGAGAAGCACCTCCGAGGCGCAAGCCCCTCCAATAGCGCCGATGACTCCCCGCAACGCGCGCCTAAACTCCAATCGGCTGAAATCTCAAATTTCCAACCAGTTTATGGCCAGTGAAGCCTTACTTGCCACCCTGTCGAGGGTCGAGAATTACGAGAGCGAGTTTCCCTACGTGGACCTGCAGGAAATGGGTAACTTGTACGAGAACTGAAGAACCACCACCACGAACACCTACCGAACTCCGCCGAATCACAACCACTGATATATATATACTATGGATACGTAAAATAGCCCTCCTAAAATCTGTCATTTCAAATGACATTTCAAATCGGACAGCTTACTTTTTGACACTTAGCACTTGGTAGGTTATAAAATAAATATGTATACAAAGATGGACGACGATCCCGAGAGCTTAGAGCATATACATGAAAAATCAAATAAATCAAAAAAATAGAAGACAATAATAATCACAAAAATTGAAGATAGTAATAATAAAATAAAAAAAAAGTGAAATCGAAATGAGCTGCAAGTACATAAAGGTGCTTTCCAACTGCGCCTAAGATGATACAACTATATATAATAACATATACACAGCTAAAATGCTGTGTTCATACATTCCATTACTCATATAGCGGACATTTTAATTAATCCATAAAAAAGAATCCCATTTAAAACCATTGTCTTAAATTAATAGATTTATTACAAAATTAATGATATACAACAATTGCGCCAATTATAACAATGGCTATTTATACAAAGAAAAAATATATTAAATAATATTAAACAGATATATTTTTATAGAAATCAATATTTTAATACGAATAAATATTTTATTCAAAATACTTGGCGCTGCACAACCGAAAAAAATGTTGATTGTCTTAATATTATTAATTAACAATAACTCCCTTACAATTTAAAATACATAAACAAATACATACACATATTAGAAACGCAGTCAGATTTATTCTACATATATTCTAATATCATACGTAGCATATGCACATGCACACATACAGACGAACGCACTAGAAAGTTTGTTATAATATAGGTACATGTTTATTCAGTATAGCAACACCAATTCGGGGCGCAGCGCCAAGTATTTTGAATAAAATATTTATTCGTATTAAAATATTGATTTCTATAAAAATATATCTGTTTAATATTATTTAATATATTTTTTCTTTGTATAAATTGTCATTGTTATAATTGGCGCAATTGTTGTATATCATTAATTTTGTAATAAATCTATTAATTTAAGACAATGGTTTTAAATGGGATTCTTTTTTATGGATTAATTAAAATGTCCGCTATATGAGTAATGGAATGTATGAACGCAGCATTTTAGCTGTGTATATGTTATTATATATAGTTGTATCCAAAGAGGATAAAGGTGGCATTTCCTAAGCGCGGCTCGCCGCGGCTCTGTTGAAAACAGAGTTTCTCGCAGGAAACGCACGGGATGCGTGGTGTGTCCATAGACCGCTTTGTGAAAGCTCTAAATGCTAAATAATATCGAGATATAATCTCTTCTTCGTTCAAGCTTATGTCAGTATTATTTTTTTGTAACGCTTCAGCTTCTTTCCGAGCTTGCAGTGTTATTCGTTCAAGTGTTTTAAGGTCATTATCGTTTAAAGCTTTGTCTAAATTATGTAATTGGTCTTTATAAATGCTCGCTATTTTGTATATCGTTCTCTTCAAATGTCGTAAATTCGGAAAGTGAGGTGCCAAAATCTCAATGGCTAAAAAATTGGACTTACATAGTTTAGGGTTTATGTAACAACCCTGAGAATGACCAATTTTTTCAGCATGCACTTTATTAGAACAGCTACTGATATGGTTGTTCAACTTATGTACCTTTTTTAATGAGCACTCTAACAATCGTTTGAAGAAATCCTGTAAATTATTCAGAATTTCAACATCTTTTGTTTTACAAAGATAACTACAATGCCATGCCTTTGTCGTCTTCTTCGATTGCAATACAGGTAGAACGTTTATAGCTTTCCCTGCCGAATTCAATATGATTGATTCAGAACCGCTGAAAGGATCGTACGAACTTTCCGCATAATATGATTCTGAAGAAGAAGTATGTCTGGATTCTCCACACAAAGCATTAATCCTGTCGTCAACTTCAAAACATTCTGCTGCGCGCGTTAAGGAGACTTCCACTTTTTCTTTACAATCTTTTAACAGTTTCCTAATTTTCAAAATGTACTTTTGCCTAATATGAAAACACCATTTTATTATGCGCTCAGCTTCCAATCTACTTGCTTCTCCGGACGACATGTTAATAATTTTTGAGAGTTTTCTAATATAAGTTTCTTTGTTATTTTTGGTTGCTATATTGTTATTTGTTACAGCAATATTACGATACTTTTTTATTATTTGCAGAGCAACACGACGTTTTGCTACTTTATTATTACCATCTCCTTTACGTATTTCATGATAATATACCTTCCGCTTTTTGGAGATAACTTCTTTATTTACTTGATCATAATTTCTTTGCTTTCCGCATTTCGCTTCTTTCTTTGCAGCATAATGCACTTGTGCCTTTTTAAGTATACCTGCTTTATTGGCGTCATAATGCACTTTTGCCTTTTTGATTATACATTCTCTATTTAGCTGATAATAATAATTTTTTCGCTTCCCGCATTTCACTTCATTATTTGCGTCATAATGCACTTTTTCCTTTTTTATTATACCTTCTTTGTGTGCGTTATAATATTCATAGCTATAAAGTTTTATGCTTTGCTCCCCCTTTTTACAATCTTTGTCCTGTTTTGTGTTACACTCCCCCTTCTTTGCTTTATAAACAGCTTTTCTTTTTAAATTAATTTCCTCTTTATGCTTTTTATAATAATCTTTAGAATTTAAATTAATTTCCTCTTTATGTTTTTGATAATAATCTTTAGAATAATTAGACATGTATTCTGTTGTTACGAGCCGGGGCTGCGGCAACGCGAGAGGCCGGCGAGAGGGGTATTTCCCCAGGAATACGGATATGAATTTGTTAGTTAGGTGCGCGGACGAACCTGATGCGAAATCAGGGAGCCGCTAGGATTATTGACGGCGAGGACGAACCTGATGCGAAATCAGGGAGCCTAAAGGAATGGAGTCAGATACGGACGAACCTGATGCGTAATCAGGGAGCCGTAGGAGGGTGAAACGTCGTGAACGAACCCGATGCGAAATCGGGGAGTCACTAGGATAAAGTTCACAGACGAACCTGGTGCGAAACCAGGGAGCTGCTAGGAGATTGGATTATTCACAGACGAACCTGATGCGAAATCAGGGAGCTGTTCGGATGTAGGTAGATTTACAGACGAACCTGATGCGAAATCAGGGAGCTGTAGGATACGGACGAACCTGATGCGAAATCAGGGAGCCGTAGGAAGGGTTAGGTTTCGTGGACGAACCTGATGCGAAATCAGGGAGCCACTGGGTAGGTGAAGATGACTTGTTTTGGTAAAGAGGTGCGAACGAACCCGATGCTAAATCGGGGAGTCGCGGGAAATGTTAATAATGCCTCGTAACTCTTAATTTGATACAACTCGAGCGGTAAAGTTGTATCTGTGGGTGAGTGCTACTAATATTATAAGGATCGCTGGGTAAAAGATAGGTTTAACGAAATCGACTCGATTTAGATGTGAACACCATAAGTATATTGAATAAACAATTAATACAAATGTAAGTGTCGCGATAAATTGGTTAAATAAAAGATGTGTATATGTTACCACCAGGGTTGCCAGATCTCCGGCATTCAGCCGGAGTCTCAGGTTTTATACTGTTGTCTCCGACCTCAGGCAGGCACAATAATAATCTCAGGCTGAATAGAGAGTATGTTGCAGCATGCCATTGCATGCCAATAAAAAATAAAAAACTATTCAAATCTGTACTAAATTCAAATAAATATTTATAATACTTTTATTACAATTATTATGATTACTCCTTTATAATAATAATAATAATAATAATAATTCATTATAATGAACTTTAGATGCCTGCTTTTCTATTGGCCCTTATTTTCTCTCACCCCCCCCCCCCCCCCCTCCACTCAATCCCACTCCGTGAAATTGAAATCTCCGGCAAAAGATCAGGCCTGATCTGGCAACCCTGGTTACCACTAATTGCACGGTGTTGACGCACTGGCGATGCGGGGCGTACGAGTGGATATTTCAAAGTTCCAAATAGAATATAAACCGAACTCGCGGATTCTACAAGATTAACTTTGATTCCGACAGAGACTTTAGCCTGATCGAAATGAATCTAACCAACTCTGTACGAGCGTGACACGACGTGACGTTACGCGTGACTCTATAGCTATTAACCGCTGAGGGTAGAAACCGAAGGGTTTATATAGTCCCAAAAATGAGTGGGGATGCGTTATGATTTTCCATATAAGGAAAATCCTTCGGGGTCGTCGTCGTGTCACTCCCGTTCTCACGGTCGCGATGCAGCTGGTAGAGATCTTGACCTCCATTAGTGGGGTTGATAAGCAAAAGGCTTTTAGGGCGTTTTCCCTTCGCAGACGCGAGCTCGAAAGACGGTTGAGAGCGACGTATGGGAAAATTCCACATACGTAACACTGTCCTACTACTTGATGAGTATACATTGCTGATCTTTGATTTCGAAACCAATGATGGATCTGTCTGAATTACATTTTTTGTATATATGGTGACTTCTTTGTCACTAAGTACTACATTTTGAACTGGGGGTATTTTATTATCTGTTTCATTAGAAATGTCACTTTGACCAATTTTAAATGGAGGACAATTTCCACAAGAGGGATTTTTATTAATTGTTCTACCAATTGCAGATTCATATTTGTGCACACAACGTGTGTATTGTGGATTTTGAGTGCATGGAAAATGTTCTATGCGATTTGTTTGAAACATTTGGATTAAATGTTGACGCATCAGCGCATGAGCGTACGTTACTTTGTCTGGTAATATTTTGAATAATAACGAGACAGCAAATGCAATCGCAAAAACTCCGCAATCCCGAGTGTTAGGTTGAGCTTGTACATGTGGAAATTTAATAAATTCTTCGTCTATTGCACCGTCATGTTTGTTCAAAAAAGGGTATAACATCTCCAGAAAAATTTTGTGATGACTATGCAATTTCGAGGAATTAAGAGAATCATAAATATAAACTCTTCTTTCATCATGTTTATAGAAGCTACAAACCCAGTGTCCCCCTGCATTGGTTCTAAAGTCTTCGGTTTGGTGCAAAATCTGTATGTGATCCTGATTTTCAGGAACTGGTTGAATTGTACCAGGCAATTGAATTCTCCACGTCTCGCGTGGTTTGTAATTCGAGTTAGCTTCTAATAATTTGTGAAAATATTCTATATGGTCATCTGATAACCATTCGCCTGTACTGATAATTTGCATATTATGACAACTGAGTGGTAAGATATTAATAATACTATTATTAATTATAGACATGACGAATTATATTTTTATTTTGTATGTTTCTAGTACACTATATAGTACAATAATATATATAAGCGTAGCGGTTATACTATCGCGGACGCCCAACTTTATTGAAAGTTGTTATACTCGAGACGTGGCGCACTGCAGCCTATCGAGTGATGTTATGCAGCAAGTAAAGCTTATTATTATTATATTATTATTATCAAATACTCGAAGGAGCGCCCAGCAGCTCAGCGAGTGTACTTTACTTTTCTTTTTTTTAATATTCCAACCTATAAAAAACGAAAAATTTGTAGTAAACACTAAACTAATATATCATACGTATTATTATATATAAATAAATGTAAACGTCACTTACCAAATATAATATTTTCTCTTTTGCTTCTGCTACTAAGAATTGTTGAATTTCCTTCCAAGGAACTCGATACTAAAAAGATACACATTTCAATAAAGAAATAGGTTAGCAAAAATCTGCGCAGACTATTATTTTACACATGTAATGAAACAAACAATAACCTATTCGTTGAAAATATGTTCGTTTCATTATGCGTACATCTTAATTAATAATAATGAAGCACACTTACATGCAAGGAAATCACAAAGAATGTTCGGACGCCGTGTCATGCATGAGCTCCGGTCGTCCACTTTGTGTTTTGACGTGCCCGTCGGTCATATAGCGAGCCCTCCTCGTAAGTACCGAGAAAATGTGTCACCGGTCACATACCGCCGCGGTCCGGCGGAATCTTCTTTACCCTATTATTTATTCGGTCCGGATCTTACGTACAGTTAAATACTCATGTAGTATGAAAATACCATTTTGGCTTTTTGTCGAATGGGCCTTCGTTTTCGAAATATTATAATTTAAAGTTTCTAACGTACGTAGTAAACCAATTATATATATAGTAACCTACACCTAAGAAAGTTTCGTGGACACAACGGTAGCGCGTCAGATTGTCATCAGAGCAGCTTTTGGGGTTCAAGTTCCCCCGCGACTCTGTACCACTGTATTTTTCTTTTTTTAACAATTTTTTCCGTGGAAATATATTTTGTGGATATTACGTTTTATATGGTGAAAATACAGCTTTTTTAACGGCTATCCCACTTCACCTGCTCGACAATCGCAGGCGTCGAAAGTTTCGGAATGAAATATATTTTCGCAGTACAAGAATATGATATGAAAACACCGGTGAAAGAGATGATTAGAATAATATGTTATGTTGTTATAAACGCATTCTTTTTTTAATTAACCTTAAAATTTACGTATAGTAATATGTAACATATATGATACGTAATATCCACAAAATATATTTTCACGGGAAAAATTAAAAAAAAAAAAGAGTATGAGAAGGAGTTGCTAGAGCGAGGGGTCTGGAACCCCGGCCGCCCTCGTGACAATCTGACGCGGTACTATTGTGTCCACGGAACCCTCTTGAACGTAGGTTACTATAGATGGTATATATCTTGATTACTACGTACGTTAAAAACTTTAAATTTAAATTACAATAGGTATTTCGAAAAAAAAAGGTCCATCGACAAAAAGCCGAAATAGTATTTTTTCTATTTTACTACATGAGTACTACGACTAGCGTTGCCACCCGTACTTTAAAATAAAGTATCTTACGTTATTGACATATTTCAAAATAATAACAATTACTCTGTAATGCTAAAAGCAATAGAAAATATGTTTGAAATAAATAAAAACTAATAAGATTAAAATTTACTTTTTATTTGTTGAACGAACATTTTTTTTATACCCCACGAAAACAAATGTACGTTATTTTTCTGTAAAAAAGATGGCAACCCTAACTACGACCCCCATATACTGTTGTTCCAAAAGCGATTTCCACATCCGTGGCGTCCCCTTGTTAGCTTCCCGGCTAAAAATCAATGAAAATTCAAAAAGCCCGCGGCAGAATGTGTCCGTATCTATGCCAAAAGCGGGCTCCTTAAAAAACAAATGAGCAGCGGAGGAGCTCGCCTCATCTTGCACGTAGTGAGAAAGAAAGATCATTCTCGATTGTCGATCGTACCACGATAGACGAAACCATGGCTGAAAATGTAAGTAATAAATTATAATATATATTCATGATTCGTGAGATTTTTTCCTCACATAAATTCTGATTACAAGCGGCGTATGATAGAAGAAAGTCATAGATCTAGTGCAAGGATACATATTGTTCAATTGCAAATTGAATTGGAAATTCGGATTATAAAAGTAAAAATTACATTACATTACATTATATACCCTGATAACCATCTGACGCCAATCTGACATCAGATTGGTAGCAGAGTCTGGCATGAGAGCGCAGAATCTGACGTCAGATCCGTAGTCGTCTGTGTCCGCATTTGGCTGCGTTCTGAGGTACAGAATCTGATGTCAGATCGGCAGCAGATGGACAGCAGATTCTGCCGTCTGCTAGGCACAGCCAACAGCGCCATCTGTGGGCCAGAATTTTCAAACAATTCCCTACCCGTGACGTCACATGCCCGTCCCTACCCTTACATAACCATCAAGCGGATTCTACAGTATATTAAATAATTCATTCTAGTTATTTAAAAAAGTATTTATTTGTTAATAATATACAGGATCGGAGATTACAATTGTTACAAAATAAGTTGCACATATAAATAGGAAGAGCGACTTTCCACATTTAAATTTACAAATCCACGTCCCGTAACCACTGGTACCTAGTAGGGGCGATATCAGAAAATTTCATTCCATATTTTGAAGAAGTACCTGTACCTGCACCTCACAATCAACGAAATTTAAATGGATTCGCTGTTCGTGAGGCGCTAATTGCTCGGCTGTTCAACTAAGAGACGGATTGCTCTATTTCCTTTCCCAAAGTCAACGAATAATCGTCGATTCTCCATGCGTGCTTCGAAAGCTGTCATACGGAAAACACCTCTAGACACTGTTGGCATACGATTATTTATATTCGCCAGTCCTTCAATAATTCTCGATAAAATACCATTACAGAGTCCTTATTAAATCGAAATCGCCTTTTAAATTCATCTTCATCGTAATATTCAAATGGATTTTGCACGTCTCGAATATACCTTCTAACGACTCTATTGTCCGCTATATAATCATCTTCGTCAATATCGCTAATATCAATATTAATGTCGATATATATTATGTATGTACTAAATAAAATTAAATGGAGTCACAACTATCTCAGGTGTTTTTATTTTTATATTACATCACTTTAGTGGTTGGGTTATGATTAGGGAATTCAATCCCGGGATCCCGGCTGTTTAAAAACGTAAGTTACTTTATGAACTGAAAAATATAAAAATGGAATCCCAAAAACAGCCGGGATCCCGGGATTGAATTCCCTAGTTATGATTGAGGAACAAACATGTTTCATTTTTATATATTTATTATATTTTTATTTTGATAAAAGCAAGCACTACACGCCAGTAGAATAAAGTTGTTTTCTACATATAATTGACAATTACAAACATGTGATAAAATGTAAAAGGAGTAACATGAACAAAAATATGTGATGAATTTAACTCATCATTGACGGTGCAAGAGGTAAGAAGCAAATAACTAACGAAAAACAGAGCAGATTCGCTACAGGTGGAGGACCTGAAATGCCCTCCACAGAAGTAGACCCTGGAAACCTATATAGAGTTTGACGTTCGAGCTTTTTCCTTTTTTAGTAGCAGTTCAGCTAATTCGGCTTTTGCTAAAGCAGCTCTAATTTCCAATGCCTGCATATTTTTAAAATGCTCTTCTTTCATTACAGCCATTCTCTCCTCGTGTTGCATAATACTTTTCACTCTTAACGCTTTCAACTCCTCTTCGGATTCTATAAATTTCTTCGTGTTTTTTTTACTTTTTTTTATTTCGGATCCTGTTTCTGACGTTGGTGTATTAACTTCCAGGTCAATCACACCTTCATTGTCATTAGCGTCGTCATTAGGAAATGAGTCAATACTTTCATACAGCATCTGTGTTCCATCTAAAATTCAGTTAAAGTTACTATTCTGTGTTCAATAAGATTTAACTACTATTGATAAATGAATTTACGTTCTATTTCTGCAGCATTCATGTTAGATGAAAATAAGTTTGGCGTAGTGGCCATCAAAGATGGCACTATTGCCGCAATTTCCGGGTCGACTTCTATCGAGGGTGCTTCTGGCCCTCCACCTGTAGCTAGTCTTCTCTGTTTTTCGTTAGTTAATTGATCGCGGTGGGCATGTTTCATATTTGTCCACAGCTTTTTTAATTGTTGCACGGTTCTCTTCAAAATAAGAGAAAATTAGTACAAAATGATATGTATGCTGTTGGTTGTTTCATCTCTGTGCTTCTTACCTTTTGCACCGTCAATGACGAGTTATTAAATTCATCACATATTTTTGTCCATGCTAACTCTTTATCACGTAATGTGTTCACGTTACTCCTTTTACATTCAATCACATGCTTGTAATTGTCGATTATATGTAGAAAACAACGTTTTTCTACTGGTGTGTAGTGCCTACAACGAATTTTGTCCTCTGCCATCATGTATAATTGGACTGAAACTAGAATACTGGAAAAAATTAATAAACAAAGCGTTGCCAGGGAAATAGTTTAGTGGAGTGGCCATCACACATGTAACAGGGTGATCCTGGAGCAACTGGATTTTTGAGAAAAAATTGCGATATATCAAAATTGATCTTTGTTAAGTTTATACTAAAAATGGGAATATTTTTCAATTTCGGTTTTACATTTTTAATTAAATTGGTACTACAAAACGTTAAAAAGCAAGAAGGGTATATATTTTTCTTTACCACCATCCCAAAATTGCCCCCCTTGATACCTGTTTCATAAAAACAACATTCTTTATTCTATCGTATCGAAGTCCTGGAAGTCATCGTGAGGCACCACGGGGGGTATACTCGCCATTCCGGAGACTCTCCGATAAACTGTTCCCCCGGCATCGCTATAATATAACCTCGACGCTCACATGCATTACAGTTTAGTGGTTGGGTTTATATATTTGTTCATTACATAAATCAATATAAATCAATTTTACATCTAATTTCCTTGATTATGCTCCGAATTACGTTGTTCCTGAAATCATTATAAAGCACCGCGAGGGGTTATCCTCGCCATTCCGGAGATTCTCCGATAAACTGTCCCCCGGCATCGCTATAATATATCCTCGACGCTCACACGCATCACTCACTCACGTTCGAGTATCCTACTCCGCCGTCCACCAAGGAACGAACGGAATATCCTTCATCATTGGTTGTTCTAACAGAATTATTCCGAAAGTTTCCGAACGTGATTGAGCAAATGCTTGAGTAAATGCTTTATAAAGTAAATGGATACGTCATACAGGGTGTCCCAGAATTGATGTACATCCCGGAACATACAATATCCTGATGGAAAAAGACATCGAAAAGTCCTTAACCGTTTTGGGATCCGGGGTTTCGTTTTCGAGATATTAAGAAAAAACCCCGACCAATCAGAGCGCGAGCTTTCCGCTGGAGCTCCCGCGCTAGCGTGGCCGCGCGCCGGGCCGCGCTGCGACTACGAACAAGCAAGGCGGCATGCATCGCAGGAAATTGCGTAGAATGGCAAATGAAAAAGACATAACAAAAAAATCTAACCTTTTGCCATGGTTGGTTTGCCATTTAAAGTGAATAACGAATGAAGGATGAATGGATGAAAATCATATGTAACGTAAAAGGACAAAAACACAGTTGTTTTTTTTTTTTTTTTTAGAAGAATCGAAAATACTAATTATTTGGAGTGAGAGGATAAAGAACATGTAAATTTCCTTTTCTAATAACGTACACACGAAAAGGTAAGGCAACAGGGAACGAGTGAAAAGTGATCGTAGTTCGTTATTGTGACAAAAATCCGTAGTTCAATAACGGCCAACACTGGTTGTTGATAATGAATAAGTCCGTTTAAAAACTGGGAAGAAAAATTTGCGTACGGAAATTTGGAGAGTTATCGCCGGAAATAAACCATAGCCTGCGTTAAATTTAAAAAATATTAGTCGCCAATAATGTAATTAAAACTCACCCGTTCGGAAATTCACCTGCAGCTTGAAAACCTGTGTCATTAGGTCACTGAACCGATCCTGGTCATCGACAGACGCGCCGAGTGTACAGCTGATTTCAGGTACACGACACCATCCAAAGTTAAGGGTCGAAACGTCAAGTGCGTCCGGGCCGCACATGTACCGAAGTCACTTCACTGTACGCCTACTAACACTGATCACTTAATGTATTATTAGAACGTGTTCTTTCTACGTTATAAAAATTGATGGAAATGAATTTTTACTTGGCGTTCGGAGCCGTGAGTATTCCCGCGCACATTCTCACGCTGCAGCACTTGCGTCCCCGTTGTTCGGGGGGTACACCCAGAACATCGCGTAATACTCTCGAGCAGTGAACATTTCTGCGACGTGATTGCTTTCTGACTGACAAGATTTTTTCCAAGCGACTTCTTCTACCCCCAAATAGTTTCTCTCGTTCTATTATGAGTTGAACCCCACCAGGCCAAGAGGCTTCAGGTAGAAAGAAGCCAGCACATTTTCGAAACACATGTGCTGGGCAGAAGTGCGACGAACGGGCTATCGTGCTCTTTTACAAAGGTCCGCGTTCCGTCCTTTTACTGCCAATGTGCCCATTGCTTCGAGGTAGGCAGTAGACACCACGTGTTTTGGTTCGAAAGGGTCCGAAGAGAAGAGAAACAGAAAGTCTTCGAGTTGCTATAAAGAAGAAAATCCTGTTTCCTGTTTCCCTTTTCCGATACCCTGAGTTCACGTCTGCTACGAAGCGGAACCAACTAAACCATAAATTACCCAAAACTGTAGGAAACCGTTGTCTACCGCGACCCTAGCGAAATGCTCTGGCCGAACAGCCTGATTAATTTTTGGGAACTAGCAATTAAAAAGCATTATTTAACATCAATACGGCTCGCGAAGAGACACAGGAAGAAAGAAAGCATGTAGTTCGCTGACTGCACGTAGTCCGGCCTGCTTTGTCCTACCTTCCAATTGAAGACGGATCCCTTATCTCTCGAGTATAAACACGAGCTCGAATTTCAAAACAAAAGCACGCGTCGACGTATTCCGTGCGAGAGACAGTGGCCTTGAAGTCCGATTGGCCCTAATCTAACCAATCTGCCCTGCATCCCTCCCAAACGGCCACTGTTCTGAAGAGGCCCTCTTCACAGTAATATCTCCTCCCCAAGGCCCACCTTCTCTCGCACGGAATACGTCGACGCGTGCTTTTGTTTTGAAATTCGAGCGCGTGTTTAGACACAAGAGATAAGCAGGCCCGATTGGTTAGTTCGGGACCAATCGGACCTCAAGGCCCACCATCTCTCGCACGGAATACGTCGACGCGTGCTTTTGTTTTGAAATTCGAGCGCGTGTTTAGAGACGAGAGATAAGCAGGCCCGATTGGTTAGTTCGGGACCAATCGGACTTCAAGGCCACTGTCTCTCGCACGGAATACGTCGACGCGTGCTTTTGTTTTGAAATTCGAGCGCGTGTTTATACTCGAGAGATAAGCGATCCGTCTTTAATTGGAAGGTAGGACAAAGCAGGCCGGACTACGTGCAGTCAGCGAACTACATGCTTTCTTTCTTCCTGTGTCTCTTCGCGAGCCGTATTGATGTTAAATAATGCTTTTTAATTGCTAGTTCCCAAAAATTAATCAGGCTGTTCGGCCAGAGCATTTCGCTAGGGTCGCGGTAGACAACGGTTTCCTACAGTTTTGGGTAATTTATGGTTTAGTTGGTTCCGCTTCGTAGCAGACGTGAACTCAGGGTATCGGAAAAGGGAAACAGGAAACAGGATTTTCTTCTTTATAGCAACTCGAAGACTTTCTGTTTCTCTTCTCTTCGGACCCTTTCGAACCAAAACACGTGGTGTCTACTGCCTACCTCGAAGCAATGGGCACATTGGCAGTAAAAGGACGGAACGCGGACCTTTGTAAAAGAGCACGATAGCCCGTTCGTCGCACTTCTGCCCAGCACATGTGTTTCGAAAATGTGCTGGCTTCTTTCTACCTGAAGCCTCTTGGCCTGGTGGGGTTCAACTCATAATAGAACGAGAGAAACTATTTGGGGGTAGAAGAAGTCGCTTGGAAAAAATCTTGTCAGTCAGAAAGCAATCACGTCGCAGAAATGTTCACTGCTCGAGAGTATTACGCGATGTTCTGGGTGTACCCCCCGAACAACGGGGACGCAAGTGCTGCAGCGTGAGAATGTGCGCGGGAATACTCACGGCTCCGAACGCCAAGTAAAAATTCATTTCCATCAATTTTTATAACGTAGAAAGAACACGTTCTAATAATACATTAAGTGATCAGTGTTAGTAGGCGTACAGTGAAGTGACTTCGGTACATGTGCGGCCCGGACGCACTTGACGTTTCGACCCTTAACTTTGGATGGTGTCGTGTACCTGAAATCAGCTGTACACTCGGCGCGTCTGTCGATGACCAGGATCGGTTCAGTGACCTAATGACACAGGTTTTCAAGCTGCAGGTGAATTTCCGAACGGGTGAGTTTTAATTACATTATTGGCGACTAATATTTTTTAAATTTAACGCAGGCTATGGTTTATTTCCGGCGATAACTCTCCAAATTTCCGTACGCAAATTTTTCTTCCCAGTTTTTAAACGGACTTATTCATTATCAACAACCAGTGTTGGCCGTTATTGAACTACGGATTTTTGTCACAATAACGAACTACGATCACTTTTCACTCGTTCCCTGTTGCCTTACCTTTTCGTGTGTACGTTATTAGAAAAGGAAATTTACATGTTCTTTATCCTCTCACTCCAAATAATTAGTATTTTCGATTCTTCTAAAAAAAAAAAAAAACAACTGTGTTTTTGTCCTTTTACGTTACATATGATTTTCATCCATTCATCCTTCATTCGTTATTCACTTTAAATGGCAAACCAACCATGGCAAAAGGTTAGATTTTTTTGTTATGTCTTTTTCATTTGCCATTCTACGCAATTTCCTGCGATGCATGCCGCCTTGCTTGTTCGTAGTCGCAGCGCGGCCCGGCGCGCGGCCACGCTAGCGCGGGAGCTCCAGCGGAAAGCTCGCGCTCTGATTGGTCGGGGTTTTTTCTTAATATCTCGAAAACGAAACCCCGGATCCCAAAACGGTTAAGGACTTTTCGATGTCTTTTTCCATCAGGATATTGCATGTTCCGGGATGTACATCAATTCTGGGACACCCTGTATAAGCAATAGCTTATTCCAAGCAAATGCTTAAGATCATCTTGAGCAACGACTATGAATACCTGATGTCTTCAGGCAAACAAGATCGTCTTCTAGAAGATGATCTCAAGCATTTGCTCAAGACGCGACTGTGAATACCGCCCTAAGAAGAAAAATCGTACCATTTTCGACAGATCCATGAGTCGATATTACGATATCTCTGTCATGCGTGGACCGATTTTATTGAAATTGGTCTTATTCGAAAGCCGATATGCGGTTTACATAAGAAAAATGCCTTTAAATTTACAAAATATTGCAGGCGTGATGAGATATTAATGTATAAATGTCAGAATTAGGTTAGAGTGTCTCCGCGACGAGTAAAAGGTACACGGCAGCGACATCGACATATACCGGGTGTTTTTCATGTACTTGGCGTCGAGACGCTACCGCGTCTCTAGATACGTGTCTAAAATTTCATCAAAATCGGTTAACGTTGGTCTGAGCTACAAACTTTTAAAGATCGCAGAATAAGGTCGAGAATCGCGGAAATTCCCGAAATCAGCGATTTTCGACCTTATGCTGCGATATTTGAAGGATTGTAGCTCAGAGCAACGTTAACTGATTTTGATGGAATTTTAGACACGTAAACAACTTACTTCAATCTACAAACGGGTTTTTTGAATTTTCATTACAGGCTCGCAAAAACAGTATAAAAAACAACCTTTACTATTTTTATCGCTATTCCGGCCAATTGAATTTTTTTTCAAAACGACGAAACACATCACTTAGCAAACTAATCCTTTTAGCTAGTTTTAGATAGTTCAAAATATTTACTTCATTCCTAACCTTGTGTGGCCTTGAAGGTCAAGGTATACCAAGTGGTTGAATTTGTCTTGACAGTCGCTTTCATATTGGGTAATCAAATATATAGCATTGAATTTAAAAACCTGAAAGTCACCCTCGTTTCAAGGAAAATATTGCGAACACCAAAACTTGAGATACCGTATTATGTTGGATATAAAACACAGTAAGAGTTTTCCTCCTTCAGTTTTTTTTCAAATACATAACCATTTTCGAGAATCGTGTTTAAGAATATCAGGTATAGCCGCTTGGCCGGTGCGCATCGACGCAGCGTCAACTTTCGGCAATTTTTACAGGGCCAATTTTAAAATGTCCGTATTTTTTAAAAATTTTCCTTCAAGGGGAAGGATAGAACTATATTCTAATTTTTTTTCAGATTTTTAAAATCGCGCCCGATGTTAAAAACCTGCATTTTGTTTAAAATAATTGCACAAAAATGGTTCACATTTTTTTTTAAACTGAAATAATTTTTCTTAAAACTTCAATGTCTTCTCTATAAGCACCGTAAAGCTCATCTCCATCCGTTTACTACTTCCATAGCTATAATGTATTGAAATAAAGTTAGGACTTCACTTCAAACAGCTGTAAAATCGACATTTATCAAAAATTTGAAAAATCCTTTGAGGTACGTATAAATACCACTAAAGACTACAACATATTCAAATTTCAGCAATCTACGAAAACTTATTCCGAAATCTGTCCGAGTTCGCATGGAATGTCCCTTTGTTCATCTTTTTATGCTGTACTTGTACAGACAAATTCCTTCGAAGGCGTACCTTTCGCTTTATATTTGCTAGCTTCCCCAATTTCTTCGATTTCAATTCAAATTTATTACTTACCATTTGTTTCGTAGATGACGGCAATCGACCAGACCGCGGCGGTGCGTGCTGTGTGTGCCTTTGTGCACGGGCGACACACATATTCATACCATGCGGGCATTTATGCGTATGTGCAGAATGCCTGCCAAAATTAAAGCGAAGAAAGTGCTGCCCCGTTTGCCGTGCGGGCTACGACATGGTCGTAAAAACCATTTTAACGTAATTTGAGGTATACTGTTTACAATACCTTCTCATGCGTATGTCAAAAACTGAATAGTTATCATAATATGGTATAACATCGTTGCAGGAACAAACTGAAAACCGGGGGAGGATATTCAATTCTAGTGGAATAGGCCTACTGGGGACACCACTTAAAAAAAAAACGCATCGACGATAGTACCTCTAGGGTGATGTGGAAATCTATTTTATTCAAGTGTAATACACACTGTCCCTTCTACACGTCCCAGAACTTCAAGCGCCTTCCGTCACCGTGAGCAGAGTACATTCGTGACCACTCAGCCATCGCTTTAGGCTAGTTATACATGTACAGTGGCGGGCGAAAGAAAGTTTACAACTTTCAAAATCGCATAACTTTTTTAGAATTGGTCCAAACGACATGAGTTTTTTTTTTTTAGAACCTAAAAGGATTAGTTTGCTAAGTGATGTGTTTCGTCGTTTTGAAAAAAAATTCAATTGGCCGGAATAGCGATAAAAATAGTAAAGGTTGTTTTTTAAACTTTTTTTGCGAGCCTGTAATGAAAATTCAAAAAACCCGTTTGTAGATTGAAGTAAGTTGTAAAAATCACAAAAAATAGAAGATAATAATAATTACAAAATTAAAAAAAGATATGAAATCAAAATGAGCTGCTAGTACATAAAGATGCTTTCCAACTGCGCTTTAGATGACACAACTACATGTGCACAGCTAAAATTCCATTACTCATAATGGCTATTTATACAAAGAAAAAATGTATTAAATAATAATATGCAGATATATTTTTATACAAATAAATATTTTAATACGAATAAATATTTGATTCAAAATACTTGGCGAATAATACTTGGAGACACAGATTCATACTTCTCCGTTGCACTAGTCGAACGGCCGTCGTTTTGTCGCCGTCCAGACGGTTAGTGTGAATCTTGCTTAAGCTGTCTGCTTGGCTGCCGAGCACACGAACAGGGGTAGTGATATGCTCCTGCGCAGTGCGATGGGAAGAAAGTGGGGAACGACGGTAGGTCATAGTGGGGGTAAGCGTTTGGTCCCGCGTCCCATGATTCTGGCATCAGTGGGCGGCATTCTGCTTAGAGCATCGTCCGAAACTAGTCCTGTAACAGTAACAGTAACAGTTCAAAAGTTTAAAATTTTCCTTCACGCTCTAGTGTACCGCGAGTGCCCTGTTTCTTTACCCGTAAGGAAGGGTTCTCATAAGACCTTCTTAAGTATTCCATCAATATTGAACTCCAAGGAGCCACATAATATCGGAGCTTAAACACTCTGGCCGCCATGGGGTCTTCGAACCCTCAACGTATGATGAAGGCTCGACAATAGTCACACTAACTGCTGCCAAACTGGTAAGTGGATCGGAATTTAATAACTCTTATAATAAAAATTCTAACAAAAAACCCACCATGCCTGGTGGCAAGCGTAGAGCGGATAATACGCTAAATTCGCAACTGGACTCTACAACTTCAGATAAATCTGAATCCTCACCTAACATATCTCAAACTCACTCTATCAATTATTCTTCTGCTTCGACCAGGCAGGGTAAAAAAAACACTATTAATAAAAAACAGAAGGTATCTAAAACAACCTCAGATTCAGAAAATAGTTTTCCTCCTGTTCTTAGTCCCGTCTCGCACGTGGACCAATCTGCTCCCATAATGGAGGTCACTGTGACCCCAAATATTTCCTTTTCAAATCGTTTCGCCTTACTCGCTGCGCTCTCTCGTCCTGACGACTTGTCAACATCATCTACTAACACAAAAACCAAAATACCTCCTGCCGTAACGGGCCAAACCGCTCATGGTCAAACAAACAAATCGTTCACCCGAAGATCACAACACTGGGGCTACCAATTTCAAAACGAATACAGGGTGATTGGCACGAAACGCCTGATCCGCCTCGCAACCGTGACGAGGTCAACCCAAACCCCCGTGGTGTCTCTCGGAAGGCTTTTAACCCTCGGAAGGGTTGGAGTACCTAATAGGAAGTGAGAAATCTTCGAATACCTGCAAGAGGTAGAAGGGGGGGGGGGGGCATGATTAGCGGCCTGTACCCAGCAGGGTGTCGGTTAAGACCCCGCTGAGGGACTTCACACCTAAGTCGCTATGTATGTCCAGTTAAAGCTATATAGCAGTGTTTCCTAAACTTTCTTGAGTAAATTTAATAAAGTAAAGAAAACATTAAAAATAGATGTTCCAGAAAATAATTCTAATTTGATAATATTAAAAAAAGACCCAAATACCGTGGCACCCCCAAAAAACATTTCGCAATTCACCAGTTGGGAACTACTGATATATAGCTTTAACGCTGTTATCGAACTTAACTGTCGCTATATTTTTAATCTGTACAATATTAAATGTCCATATCGACAGGTATATTTTGGAACAACGGCGGGACAATTAATAGTAATCGATGGTCACGGAGCGATGGTATCAGAAGTACAATTGGCGGCCGGTATCACTTGGATGGCTTGGAGCGCCGTGAAGTTTACAATGTAACAGGGGGTCGACGATATAACGGACGATAGATCCCATAGAGGTACTCGGTTTCTGTAAAATAGCACGTTTTCGCGTAGTTGTGTGCTTGGCACTTTTAAATTGCTGCATTCGAACGAATTAAACTCAAAGTTGCTTATTCTAGAAACAACTCTGCTCATAGCCACCCTTAACAGTCGTTTCAAAATTAAACAGAAACTGCTACTGTTCAAAAACTTCCTTGATAGGAATCCTTGCGACTTCCTCCCTGACCGATCACACCCCTGTAAACTTCCTACTTCCCATTTCATCACTGTCGATCTAGAGAGGGCACTAAAATTACACAATTGAAGAAGGAGCATTACGTGTTTACAGACGACAGGAATTACGTGCTAGCAGTCTGCCTGGCTGACGGCAACATCGTCATGCTGCGGTCATTCGACGACGTGTCGCCGATCACAAAGTTGTTAGCGATCGCTGGAACGGAAGACTCGGATAGCCCGCAGAGCAGCCCGCACGAGTACACGAACCTTTTGAAGTTTTATTCGGTCATAGGCACCCTTGTCTACACAACAGCGATACCGTACACGCAGGTACGTACATATATTTTTAACAACGACCGCTTATTTATCCACGGCATTATGTTTCTAACGCACGTTAATTCTGCCTTTATCGATATTAGTGCCCAGTGTCAGCGCTCACGTGGGGCCACAACGACAGGAGACTTTTCGTCGCGACCGGGGCGCTCCTCTGTATTTAAATAACAATTTTTGCTTCCGAGCCCCGTTATCATGCTCAAGTATCTGAGATACCGCTCATATATTTTACAGGCGGGTAGCCTCGTTGCAAGTGTTATCTCGCCTGGCTGTGAGAGCAGCTTTGACGAGGGAGACCAGTGTCCAGCAACTTCCATTACCGCCGAGATTGAGAGCATCCGTCGCCGCACTTTTCGCTAGTACAATAAGGTAAAACATCTCAACTTTCATTGGAAAGGGAAACGTATACATATTGCAATTGAAAATTTATAATGTTTAAAGGCGTTGAAAGGACGAAAAATATAGGGAAAAAGCCTTTCAAACTTCAAGTGTCATTATTTTTTCAAAAAATGTTATTTTTATAATTTTTTTCTAGTCTAGTCCACTAGACTCTAGTAGTTTTTTACTTCAGACCAATGGTTTGGGTGCTACAGGTTCCACCAATTTGGATGAATTCTTTGCCGCCCCCACTTTAACGACTCCCCAGTGCCGTCGGCATTGATTAATTATAAAACAAAAAATTTATTTCTATAGTTGAAGACATCCGTAATTCAATGCAACAAGTCCTATTAAATTATATGTCGTGGGTTCCCTTCAATTAATTCCTAAAGATCATCTATAGTTTTTGAGCACTAGACCGGAACAGCCTCTTAAGTCAACTGTACTTTCTGTTATACGAAATGACAACCACACACTTCATTACAAAAAGTACCATCAACTAACCATTTTTACATCGTCCAGACAATATTTGTAGAAATAAAAAATGAAATAAGAAATGAGACTTATTCGATCCCAATTAATGTATTCCACTGTGCCTTTAGATGTTCGGTACCAGAACCAAAGGAGCTGAGGCGTTTCGTGTCGCGACCTCCTCCTGGAGGAGGATGATTACACTGCGCCATGCTCAGACACGCGGTGGAGCCGGTGCCATGTTCCACATTATATCTAGAATATCTGGGAGGATTAGTGCCCCTTTTAAAAGGCAGGAGGACAACCAAAATCCCGCCAGAGTTCGTGATATTCGATCCGCAAAGTCAGGACACCCTGCATGTCGTTGAAGATACATCGCAATGCCCGTCGTTCAGTGACGGATCCGATACAGAAAGGGACACAACCGACAAGAGGAAGAACAGGCGGAAAAGGGACGAGAAATTGAACGACGAGAGTGATGACCTCACTTACGTAGACACCCTGCCCGAGGTAACACTTTACTTTGACTTTCATACCGCTGAAAACTTTATCGCTGTAACTAGCTATGACTTTCATTCATTCGAAAAAAACCTGTGCAATACAAGTAAGAGTCCATGCCGCCATGTTGTCGACCATTTTTTTTTTTTTTTTTCATTTAATTCACCTTGCGATTGTGGCTCGAGCGATCGCTCATTGCCACCTTTTTACTTTGCCTAAAATTTTGTTTCTTCATTAGTTTTTAATGTGGTATTTACTATTTCTTCCATTTTTCAAAATTTGTTAAATTTTTCTTATTTAGATCAAATTTTGTTTCCTTTCAATTTTGTAGAAGAATATCGCAGGTTTAGTTTTGACATCTAAAGATATTTAAAGTTTTGTGTTTCAATTTCTCTTTTTTTTTCAGATTTATTCAGGTCTCTCAGCCGTCGGGATCGCATCCCGCCGTTCCCGTCCCCGCCCCGGGGAGGCGGACCTTCTACTTTCTAATTCGGTAAGGTAAGTCTTTCTGGTTTCGAATATTAATTTTGTACATTTTGAAAATTTCTCGAATTCTTCTTTTGTTTCTATCAGACTTTCTTCATTTCCTCTTCTTGCTCTTAACGTGTCGTATCTATGTTCTTCATATTTTTCGCATTCATAGAGCATGTGGTTTATATTTTCCTCCTCTTCTTGACATAGCGGACAATTACTATCTTCAGTGCAACCTCTTTTTTGTAGCGTGCCGTTTATTGGACCATATCCTGTGATCATATAGATACTCAGTCGTCCTGGTTTGAACCATCTACCCAGTAAACAAACTGACTGCAGTCTGACGACAGATTGATGTCAGATTCGAGTATATTCTGACGTCAGATTCGGGTCCTACTATGTCCGCATTTGACTATGGTTTTGTGGTCAGAGCCTGACATCAGGATCTGATCGCAGATTGATGTCAGATTTCGATCAGATCTTGCTGCCGTGGCTGACCGCAGATTGAGAGCAGAAATCGAGCAGATCCTGCGCAGCGCGATCTGACGGCAGATTGGTGTCAGATACAGAGCAGATTCTGACGTCAGATTCGGTGCCTATTATGTCCGCATTTGACTATGGTTCTGCGATCAGAGCCTGACATCAGGATCTGACCGCAGATTGATGTCAGATTTCAATCAGATCTTGCTGACAAAAACCGCCCGCAAATTGGCGGCAGAAATCAAGCAGATCCTGATGTCGGCCATAGTAGGCAATTTTATATAATAGTATAGATTTAAAAACAGTGCGAAAGTCTTTAGCGTAAATAATATATAGAACACGTTTATAAGACCGACTTGAAAGATCTGATTCCTACCATATTTTATGGAAGAAAGAAAAGTTGGTAAACCATGTATTTAAACGGGTATTATAACATTTTTAATGTTTTACTTAGCAAGTTATTAGTGAATTGAATGCCAGGTCGGCTCAAAATAATGATTTAAACTTTGAAAGACAGTTCTTCCAAATATAAAAGAATTAATGATAACTACTATTTATTCAGTCGTCTTAGGGCGGTATTATCATCAATCGTTTTTTAGTTTTTGGCATGCGGCATCTTGTACTAGTCTAGTAGATTAATAAAGGATGCCGGATGCTTAAGACGATCTTCGTGTCTTCAGCAACGACTGATAATACCGCCCTTACAGACGGGTATACCAAATATATACTCCGCAGTGGAATGCCGGCAAATACGAGTCGTACTCGAGAGCCCTGAATGATCAAGCCCTCGGCCACTTATTCCCGCCACGGTGCTATTTCGCAAGCGAGAAACGCTCGCCCAATCGCGCCCTGGCGGGGTCGTGTCGTGAACTATGTCAGCAGAATCTGCTGTATTGCTGCTGCCTATCTGACGTCAGATCGCGGAGCGCAAGATCTGCTCGATTCCTGCCATTAAATTGTATCAGCAGACTTTCCTTACTTTCTGCCGCCAAACTGCTCGCAGGCTATGTAAGCAGAATCTGTTGTATTTCTGCTGCCTATCTGACGTCAGATCGCGGAGCGCAGGGTCTGCTCGATTTCTGCCATTAAATTGTATCAGCAGATTCTCTGCAGTGTCTGCCGCCAAACAGCTCGCAGACTGTGTACACAGAATCTGCTGCATTTCTGCTGTCTATCTGACGTCAGATCGCGGTGCGCAGGGTCTGTTCGATTTCTGCCATTAAATTGTACCAGCAGACTCTCCTTACTTTCTGCCGTCAAACTGCCCGCAGGCTATGTCAACAGAATCTGCTCTGTATCTGACACCAATCTGCCGTCAGATCGCGCTGCGCAGGGTCTGCTCGATGGTCCCGTAATAAAATTCGGGGGGGTCATGAAATTTCCAAAATATTTGCTACTGCCGGCATTTGGTATGACTTGAAGGTTCAATTTTACTGATAATGACACATTTATTGCTAATATTACTTATTTTTTCATCCGACATGTAATATATTTATAAAGTTAATACTATACAAATAAATAGCTCGGACTCGAAGGAAACCAAATTTTAATGAAGGATATATAATATATAACTCGAAGAAAACCAAATTTTAATGAAGGATATATAATATATATCCGAAGAAAACCGATATATAATATATATCCTTCATTAAAATTTGGTTTTCTTCGAGTCCGAGCTATTTATTTGTATAGTATTAACTTTATAAATATATTACGTGTCGGATGAAAAAATAAGTAATATTAGCAATAAATGTGTCATTATCAGTAAAATTGAACCTTCAAGTCATACCAAATGCCGGCAGTAGCAAATATTTTGGAAATTTCATGACCCCCCCGAATTTTATTACGGGACCTGTTCTGCACTGGTGCCCCTACAAGGAACCCAGTCATATATCCCTATACTACGAGCCTACGAACACGCACATACACTACTGCAGTTCTCCTCACCGATTCTAACCTTAGCAACAGGAAAGGTGGGTTGCTCGCCGCTAGGCGCCGAAAACTGCTCCTTGTGCAGCGCTGCCTTAGAGCATATATACATGGGGCGGTATTCTCAGTCGTTGCTTATTCTTAAGCAAATGCTTAAGCATTCGGCATCCTTTACTAGATAGTAGGTTAGTAGAGGATGCCGCATGCTTAAGCATTTGCTTAAGAATAAGTAGCGACTGAGAATACCGCCCATGGAGGTATCATTGCCTTAGAGTGACTGCCTCGAAAGTGTCGGCAACATCACGCGAGAGAGAAAAAGAGAAGTATATGTCCTATTCGACCGATATGCGCATGCGCCGATATCGTGCGAGAGAGAAAGACATGTGCGAGCGAGAGAAGTATAGGTGAACAATCGGCCGTAATATACTTCTCTCGCTCGCAAGATGTGTTTCTCTCTCGCACGATATCGGCGCTTGCGCATTACGGTCGAACAGGACACATACTTCTCTCGCTCGCACGTCTTTCTCTCTCACACCATGTTGGGGACAGTTTCAAGCTTTCAATGAGACCTCCATAGTATATGCTCTAAGAAGAATACCTGGAGAGGGAACAGAGCAATGGCGGCCGGTCCGAGAAAGAGGGAAGATTACGGGTGAACCTATCTCTGTCTTACAACAGGCTATGGATGTATAGTGCATGTCAGTGAATGTGAGTGAAGTTATCTGTACAGAGTGAGAGGTATAATAGGAAGAAGGATAGGTTCACCCGTTCTTCTATTTCCCTCAGACCGCTGTCGCCTCTACTTCTTCCTATTGCTGTTCCCTCTCCAGGTATTCTTATAGCTCAATGCGTCAACATCATTTTTAATACTTTTGGGTAGAGTTGCCGATTTTTTCGGACATATCACAATAATTTAGTTTTACAAAATAAAATATTAAAAGAATCTTACAACGATGGAGCTCTAGCTGATGATCTAAAACATTTTTTAAATCAGCCAAATATTAAAATGGATGAAAACCCAATTAAATATTGGAATACCAATTTACATTCGTCTGTATCAAAGATAGCGAAATACTATTTATCAGTAGTTGCTACATCCGTCCTACCAGAGCGATTGTTTTCAAATGCGGGAAGAATTATTACTCGCAACAGAACTCGCCTTAAAAGCGCACACCTACAACAACTTCTATTCTTATCTTCTCTACCAAAGGAAGATTGGCTATTTAATAATTGATATCAAATAGTCCTGTATTTATGTATAGTTTATATTTTATAATTAAAAAAATTATTTTCATACTGATTTTTTGTTTTTATTATCATTACCGTATCGATACGCATTAATATCGATACTTTCTGTAAATAAATAGAGCTATTTATTTGTATAGTATTAACTTTATAAATATATTACGTGTCGGATGAAAAAATAAGTAATATTAGCAATAAATGTGTCATTATCAGTAAAATTGAACCTTCAAGTCATACCAAATGCCGGCAGTAGCAAATATTTTGGAAATTTCATGACCCCCCCGAATTTTATTACGGGACCTGTTCTGCACTGGTGCCCCTACAAGGAACCCAGTCATATATCCCTATGCTACGAGCCTACGAACACGCACATACACTACTGCAGTTCTCCTCACCGATTCTAACCTTAGCAACAGGAAAGGTGGGTTGCTCGCCGCTAGGCGCCGAAAACTGCTCCTTGTGCAGCGCTGCTCTAAGGTATTCTTATAGCTCAATGTGTTGACGTAGTGGAGGGGGGACACACCACGCATGCGCGTGATGACGCGGTAATTAACCGACTTATCGAAGGGTAATATCGAGTCGTGGAGTATCGATACACCGATATATCGTTGCCTACAATATCGATACAAAATATCGATATTCATGAACCGATATATCGATATTTACGTGTATCGGAATTGTATCGAGCATCCCTAGTCAGCATTGTGAGTACCGTGAGTAGTTACATTTTACCGGATTTTACCTTTTGAAACGAGCTATTGTAGGGTAATGTTAGCTTCCGTTGCATTTATCCGAATTATTGATATTGTTTTTTTCCCGTGAAGCTACATTAGAGTTTAATGCGCAGCGCGTTTTAAATAATTTTGGTACGTACATATTCAGGAACTAAAGACATTTGGACACACCTAATAATTAATCATTGTATACAGTAGAAGTCAATGTTACTTGAAACGATCGAATCAGTAAGTAGCTTAAGGGAACAAAGAAGGAAGAGAGAAAGTGATGTGTATAGAGAGATAGAATGAGAAGAAAGAGTCTACTTGTGCGAAAAAGTGAGAGTGAGTAGGAGAAAGTGAATGTATGCACCTACATTTTACACAGGTTTCTTAGGAATAGCATATATTAATACACATGTAACATAATTACTGTATTTATATCTCTGATAACAAGGGAAAGAAGCAATTTTTTACTTTAATGAATTATGTACCAGCCATCAGAGACCGAATTAAAAAAGAATTAAGGGATATCGATTCAACATTTGCAAAAGAAGCTTTGGAGAGAATGATGACTGTTCTATTTATTCTAAGGTTTCCAAATGACGGTTTGGAAGCAAGCGAAACTGTAGAAAGAGTAAAGGAGTGCGTTGAGTTAGATAAAGAGAACGAAGATTAAAATTGTTAAAACATTCGAAACACAGAGACATGTGTATATGTTCATTTAGGTGACTACGACTGGGAAAATGGTAAAGTATCCGGTGCTGTATATAGAGTTGATACTACACTGTTACAATTAATGGGAAACATTTATGGAATCGCTTCATATACAAATCCCTTGCACCCTGATGTGTTTCCTGGGATATGCAAATTGGAAGCAGAAGTAGTTCAAATAGCCTGCAATTTGTTCCATGGTAACGAAGATTCGTGTGGCACGGTACATTTCTTTTGACTTTGATCATTAAAGTAACAAGAGAAACATATTAAAATATAATAAAATTCTTTTAGATGTCTACCGGTGGAACAGAGTCGATTTTGTTAGCGTGTAAAGCGTACAGGGACTATGCGAGAGAGAAGAAGGGCATCAAGAACCCAGAAATGGTAGTACCTGTAACAGCACATTGCGCTTTCGACAAAGCTGCTTAGTACTTAAAGATTAAAGTACGCTTGGTACCTGTTAACCCACATAGTTACACTGTTTCGATTAAAGATATGGAGAAAGCTGTCTTGGGAAATACGATAATGGTAAAGAAACATATGTCCCTCAAGTTTTACAATTAAATCGATGGATACAGCAGTGATTTAATTTTTATAACAGTTGGTAGGATCTACACCAAACTTTTCATATGGAACAATGGACAATATTGAAGCGATCTCGGAATTGGGTTTGAAATATAACATTCCAGTCCACGTTGACGCGGGTCTTGATGGATGTTTAATTTGCTTCATGCCAGACGCAGATTTAAGTCTTCCACCCTTCGATTTCAAATTGTGTGGAGTTACCAGTATATCAGCTGATACGCACAAGGTAAAGGACCGATAAAATTGTGCGTTTGACTTTAAGTATAACATTGAATTACGCTATTTTATATGGATATGCTCCGAAAGGCTCCTCAATTATTCTTTATAGGAGTAAAAAGTACAGACACCATCAATATACTATATCAACTGATTGGCCTGGTGGCATTTACGGCTCTCCACCAATAAATGGTTCAAGAGCTGGTGGAATTATAGCGTCTTGTTGGGCTACGTTGATGTACTTTGGTTACGGTGGATATTTAGAAGCAACAAAGAAAATGATAGAAACTACCAAATACATCGAACAAAAGTGAGTAGCAGAATTTTGAATTTTCCACAATTTTGCGCAATGTTTGCTTCTTTTGCACAGCTATACGCTTTGAACTGATTACTAGATTGAGAACAATGGACGGGATTTTCATTTTCGGCACACCAGCTACTTCCGTTATCGCGTTAGGATCGAACGATTTTCATATTTATGGATTTTCGGAAGGTTTGAACGCCAAAGGGTGGAACATGAATACGCTTCAATTCCCCTCTGGTATACATCTTTGCGTTACTTATAGATCGATTTTTGGAAGATGTTGAAACGGAATTGAATATAATAATGAAGAATCTCCAAACTGCAGTCGAAGGAAAGGTAAATATACGCGTGTAATCAGGGGCGTTCGGAGACTTTTTTTCACGGGGGAGGGGCAATTTTGGGATGATGGTAAAGAAAAATATACTCCTCTTGCTTTTTTAACCGATTTTATAGCGCCAATTTAATAAATATTTTAAAACCGAAAATTAAAAATATTCCCCTTTTTAGTATAAACTTAATGAAGATCAGTTTTGAAAAATTAGCGATTTTTTCTCAAAAGCCCGGGGGCAACTGCTCCTTTTGCCCCTCTCCCTCCCCCCTGCGGACGCTCATGCGTGTAATTCAACTTTGAAAAATGTAATATGAGTGTAATAATTTATTGTTTTTCAGCTTGCTATTTATGGAATGAGTCAAAGTATACCAGACAGAAATATTGTTAGTGATTTCACGAAATGCTTTATAGATTCCATGTATTATACACCCAAAGATGAAAAAGCAATCAGTAACGGTCCATAGTAATTAATCTAATTGTGATTTTGCGATTATCCTTTAAAGAATGCCACAGCGAAAAAACATTAATTTGTATAAAAATTCCAATGTGATATTGGCTATTTGAAATTTGAATTATAATCTTGTTTCTAATGTACATGGTAACTTCTCAGTTGCTCAAATGGTACATACAAAGTCATAATGGAAACAATGTTAAAAATACCTCCACGTACTTTTATTAATAAACGCAGCGACACATAACACTGGACACAAATTATGTCGAGTTACAGACTTTGTCTCAACGAACAGGTTTTCGTCAATACTAATAAAATTTGACTGAAGGAGATATTTATGCATCCTCTAGTTTATATATTTTATTTGTTACACTCATTTTTATAGGAAGCATGTCTAACATAAAAACATTGTAATAAATATATTTCATTTATAAGATATTGCTGACGAAGTTTATATTTATCTTAATGCTATATACCCTTAAGTGAGTCACAAAATTGTTTCGACATTGTTCGTTGTTCCATGAATTATTACTCTACGTATTGTTTTTGCCGCTAAGACACTTTCACTACCTGGTCCACACTGTGATCGATTCATATTTACGTTGTTACGTAGCAATTTTCAACCACATTTAGTTTGAATTCTAACCGTTAAGTAGGATACCGATCGAATTCCACTCTAAATAAATCGATAGCATTGAATGCGACACGAAAATGGTAAGATGACTCTGGAGTAGGTTGTTTCAAGCCGCTAGAAATGTATTCAAACTGCTCGCTTGTTTCGATCCGCTCGAAATATTATACTTGTTTCGAGCCACTCGCTTCTTTCGAGTTCTCGACCCAGATCGGTTATTCGAACCGAATATATCCCGGCTCACTTTTTTCGAGTATTCAAGCAATTCTACATGCTTGAAGTTGAAGCTCGTGGAATCGCCCGCTGGATGTTCTCGTCCCCAATGCCTAGGATAATTGCATCCTCCAAATACGCGTCAAGAATCCTAAGTTTCACTCGCCGAATATGCCGATGCCTCATTCAACAGCCATGCAAACGGTAGTGGTCGTTTAAATTGTCTTAAGTGACTTCCACGCGTGGTCGTATTTCTGTTCCTCATCGAACACTAGTCGCATTTACTCCCTCAAATTGCGAGCAATTTTAATTATATTATCATCACTTGCTGCACCCTTTGTTCAATATCCGCATTATCCCATGACGGGTTAAATTTCGGCATAGAAAATTCGTCGTTCGCAGATCTTGTCGTCACACTTTTCAACTCTCTTTTGAGCCGTTGCACTGTAACAGTTAACACTTATTCGCTTCGCGAATATTTTCACACTCAATCGTTAGAGCGCCGCACCTTGTCACGTGAATGTTTTTGTAACCGATCCCGTTCATGATTCAGCGAACGGTTTCGCGAATAACTTCGCCGCTGATTTCGCGAATAGCTATCACCTCAGTGTCGCGATCGATGACGCTTGCGACTCAACGATTGGCTATTAATTTGAGATTTTTAGCTACTGGGGACTCGCATACACGTTTACGATATCTTTTTTGGATATCGAAACAAAATGTATATCGACCATTGTTCCAGCTGTTTGCGATGCGACAGTTCGATCGCTGGAGGACTATATAAAGGTAAGTGTAAATGAAAATAACCGTATATACGTAATTAGTAGAGAAGTTTTAATATTTGAAATAAATTGTGTCGTGTGAAATACATGAGCTCTTATTTCAAACATTGGAAGGGACTTCGTCTTCATCGTCTGTGCACGCAATACCTGATGTTGGAGTCGGTGATTGATTATTTGGAGGTGGAGTAGGTGTAGATGAATCAGAATACGTTGCTGCAACTGAACCGGGTGTGTATGGTCTCTGAGACGATACGTGTGGTTGATCAAGGTATCCATAATTATTTGTCCCGACATATTTCCCCATATCCGCGTCAAAAACAATATTGCTTATGGCGTGCTTAACATGCGCCAATGTTCGTGGGTCATATTTTCTTAGCTCATTGGCAATATGTTGCCCAAAAATCATGTACGGATCTGTAGGGGAGTCTATACGTTTATGGAGGAGATTATAAGCTTCTGTAAGCATAGTATCTTGATTCGTGTCGACCGCACGTTTTTTTCTCGAATGTGGTGCTGTTGGAATTTTGTAAACAGGGGCCCTAACAGTCTGGATAGAACGATTGTCAGAGGAGATCGCCGTTTGTGTTTGCTTGTCTTCAGCCGTTGTTTCCATAGCCGTGCTAGGTTCCAGTTCAGTAGCAGCTTCAGGCTACATCGAAAATGAATTATAAATAGTTGGAGATATTTTTAAAATTTAAACGGTTGGTGCGTTTATTAAAAATTACAGGTGCTATCTTCGGAAGAAGAGTTGCTAACTGTTGCAAAATTTTGAAAAGAAATGGGACTTTCCTCATGCTATAAGCGCAACGGATGGGAAACATGTAATGCTACAAGTGCCTTTGAACAGCGGTACAGAATATTTTGATTACAAACAATTTTTTAGTATCGTCCCATTTGCATTGGTTATCATTATTACGTCGGTGTCTGATGTAAAGAACGGATGGCGACATTTTCAAAAATCTATTTTATGTAGTTTCTGGCAGCATCATATGGCAGATCCGTCCAACCTCTGCTCTTGCCTTCGAAGAGCAACCGTGGATGGTTGTGAGTGAAGGCAAGAGGGCAGCCGTAAAAGAGCGGGAATAGTGGCATAGTGTAAGTGACTAACATAAGTAGGCCTAGAAGGGATCGCCCCGGTCTCTACAACTACATTCACAATGTTTCCCCACTATGCGATTTTGCTCTTGGGGCGCGAGGGGCCTGGCGCTGTGCCTTCAAGAGCGAAGAGTAACTCGCGGCTGCTCATCCGAGCAAATGCTTGGACGGGCCAGCCATATGCAATAGAAGTACATGTGATACTGGCTGATAAAGCATTGATCGAATACACAACAAAGCATTTTGGAGGTATTCCAGGCAAAGGTTCGACTGAAAGAATTTTTAATTACCGACTTTGAAGAGTTCTGTCTTTCGAGATTTGAGTAAACCACTACTGTTTTAGAACCCCCAAAAACGATAAAAATGATATCAGTAACTATCTACCTACATAACTCTCTGCAAAGAAATGGCCATTCTAGTCAACTTTATATGCCGCCAGGATCTTTCGACACTGAGGAGGATGGACGGGTTATTGCAGGTAGTTGAAGGAATGATCCAAAGACCAACATATAATGCTAAGGCAATATGTTTACCTACATCTTGCAAGGCATTTCATTGCAAATGGGTCGACACCGTGGCAAAGTAATCATTAACAATATAAATATGGGGTTCTTACGTCAGCCGTAGTATCTGTTGTCTCAGTCGGGGCGTCCTTGCCGGACAAAAAACTGAAACAGTCGAAAGCGAACCATTTCGACGTGTAGATGCCTCCTTGCGCTGTATAACAGAATACATAATTGCTTATTTTCAAATCCACAGCGAGTCATTTCCGACCAAAAATACGACTACTAAAACTTCGGGACAACAACCCCGGTAAGTCCAGATTTTGTAAGTTGTCTGACTCTTCCAGTCGGGAATGTATAAAAATAAACAAAACACCAACAAGTACAATTTCACTAAACAATGGATTTGTTCGGTTTTTGCACTAAGGTCCTCAATAGCTCTTAGAACTGAGAAAATTAAATTTTTTATACCAGATCTGAGCCTGCGTTTTCGCCTAGACTTCTCTCTTCGGTAAGACCCCATTAATGCTGTCATTTTCCTCTTCAACTCACAAACTGGTATTTGCATTTCGTTGCTTATTGCTCTCCAAGCATCTTCTCTGTATTCTCTATTGTGGTAATTTTTAAGCTTGGCATCCCATAGTACCCGGTGGATTTCATACTTTCGAATTAAAATACGGCACTGCTCGTTGTCCATTTTTGCGAGGATATATTCTTTTCCGTTGTTTACGAGTTAGTTTGGCTTGCGAGCGCTTTGAAGACGACGAGGCAACTGAGGCACGACCACACGAAACGAGCGACTCACCCCGCGGCACCTTTGGGCACGTCGAAAACCAGACGGAAATGGCTCGGACGTGGCAGCCTCGCATTGAGGCGATCCCATGCGCGAGGCATGCCTCGCGCTGTTGCCGCACGTGGCTGCCGCGCGCTGTTGCCGCGCGAGGCTGCCGCGCGAGGTCGATACGCAGCTTTACAACACAAGCGTACTCCCGATAGAGATGTACGGAAACGTAGAATATGTATAAGCCTGTGTATTACACACACTGACGCTCCGCTTTGCTGCTCCCCACTCTATTGTAGAACTCGCTTGACCTTGAACGCGCCCGAGGTTGCAGACGGGGCCCAAATGGGCGCCCGCGCCCACCAAAGGGATAGTTCGGCATGCCTGATCTATACTATTGAAAAATGAAATTTTTACATTTGCATTTTAAGAGAAAGAGGAGGAGTTTGGCCGTGGTTTTGTTTGAATTTTCTTTCGACAGCAAAATTTTAGGCAATATATTACAAATTCTACGATGAAAAAGAAAGAAAATGTAAAAATGTCATTTCTCAATGGTGCAGATGATTTCGCCTAGAACGCGTTCCTTTCTTTGGCATGGCTCCTGAGCGCCTAGGTAGGTACTTTCTCTTTGTTGTAACGTGGGAAAATCTTCAAAAGACACCTGGCCCCTCCGCGGAAGGGCTTCGTCTCCCTTTAAAGCTTCGAAAGCCATAATATTATTCATTTTGGATAAGTCTGTGAGCAGATACAGCGTTCTGAAGATAAAATCGTGAAGTTCAAAGTGAAATTAAACGGTAAACATACTGGTTATTTAGAAGAGGGATAGGAATAGAAGAAACATGTACTTTATTGTAGTTTATTTAAAAACAGCCCGAAAGTCTTAAGCGTAAATTGTGCATACAGGCAATTACAAAGGAGGAACGAGCAATTTTAAAGGAAAGTTTAGATTCTTAACGTCAAAGGATCAGGTTGCGCTCGATTAGGTAAGATCCCAGAGTGTTTGCACATTATCGAGGCACACCACAGTCGATAAATTGATAAATTTAAAAAATTCTGGGCGCAACCTAACACAGACCATCCAGTGCAATTTTCTCTCCCGGGTTTGTGGGAATCTGGTCCTTCTAATATAGATGAAGCTTGGAATACCTCAACAAGGAATTGGAACTCGGTATATTCCAGGAAGAGTGCAGAAGACTCCTTCTATACCTAGTCTGTGCATATACATTTGTAAATTGCAGGTTCGTAAATTTTACGCTTGTCGCAGTCTAATTCCTACCACACCCGTGGCGTTACAATCTGTTTCGAGATTTTGTCGGTAACGTTGCATGTGATACTAAAATGCTAATGACCCTGGGGTCCCATAAATCCGGGACAGAAAAATGTAATGGATGTTCGGTCTATTTTATTATACCTTGTCTGTGATTAAATGATTTACACTTAATGTGAACATTCATGTAGAATATTTCGTGTTATTCGCATTTTATAAAGTGGTAATTGAGTAATATAACATTTATATTGAATAATATAATATCAACTGAAACGTAAACCATTTCAATTGTTTTTTTATTTGATCAGATCTGCTAAAGTTTTATATAGTATATGAAGATAAACTTTCTGTGATCTCATCGATAGTTGGTAATAGATTTTCAACAGTAGGTATTAGATTTTCGGCAGTAGGTATTCAATTTCCAACAGTAGATAATAGATTTCATAGAGCTCCTTGCGTTATCAATTTCTTCACTGTATTTCATATTTATATATTGATCAGAAGAATCAATGATTTTAGTTATTTAAATAACTAGAATTTTCATTCAGCCTTATGTCTCTGAAGCATAAAATAGCAAAATTCTATCTTTGAAATATGAATCAACTAAACAGTGGCGCGCTCAGGATTTGATCTTGGGTGAATAAAAAAATATTTTTAATCCAAATTGAACAAAATTCATTAGGTGATTATAAAAATTTATATAAAGAATAAAATCCAGTTTTCTTTTCTTTTTACAAGACCCCTTCTTTGGGGGTCGCCAGGCCCCCTGTCCCCCACCCTCTGTGTGCGCCACTGCAATTAAATTAGTAGAGATATAAATCAATAAGAAATAACAAAACAATGAAATCCTAAATGATTCATTTAATTCTGTAGAGAATAATTTATACACCTGCAACTTCACAGATATCATCACCTCTTATTCCATTGTAAATTTTAATACTTTCAAATAAAATGTACAAATATTAATAATTCATAAGCGCGCACACGTATCTACATGGTAGTTCCGCCTCTGCCAAGAAGTTTCTTTCCATTATTTATCAGACTAATCGAAGTTACCCCACGTTCATCCACGTTGATTCTACCCTGGTACACAGTAATTTCTTTTCCATGCGTCGAAATTGTTAATCGATAGAGCTGCGCGATTTCCAGTGAACATTCTCTGGAAGAAATGTACGTGTTCTTGGACAAAAAACAGTTGCTCGTAGCGCGATACCCCTCGGTATTCGACTTGCATTCCCCTTTCTTTAACCTCGTTTCCACGCACAACTCGCATTGTTATGCCGCGTATAAGCGAGCCGATGGATAGAGTGGCCTACAAGACCCGAAACGTTAATTCATTCGGCGTATAGCTTCGCTTTGCGCCTTCAATAAATCACAATATTCCAGAATTTTGTTTAAAGTGAAACAGCTCGTTGCTTCGAACGTTCCGTCGCTGGGTTTCTTCAATGGGTCTTTCCGCTTTACGAGTTACAGTTGCTTCCATTTATACTGTAGATCTATATTTGTTGCTGTGATTGTTAAGAAATTGTTGAGACAATAGATTGCTTTTACATATCCTTTTCAGTTGATTATTTTAATTTAACACAAAGTTAAACTAATAATAATAACACGTTTTTCCCGGGATGGAAAAATTGCATAGATCGATGAACACAATTATCTATTGCTTTCCCAGAAACTTTCCTCATAATGTTGAGGTAATAGAAGAGGAAATACAAATATTTTTCCAGTGGATTCTAGTTCGAGAATTTTGATGGAGAAATGTGATAGTACCATTAGTTTGATTTCCAGTGGTTCTTGAGGTTCGAGCATGTTAATATTTAGTTCAATGAAAAATGAATACAGAGTCTGCTTGAAGTCGTACTTAAATAAATGCTGCAGTGTCCACCAAAATTTATCAATAAAATTATGAAAACTCATTTTTCAAGTGCGTGGATGCTTTCTGTATGCCTGCCACTCTCTTTCCTTTCGTAATTAAAACCAAATGATGCGTAGCTCTTCAACTCTTAACACCACAACTCTGTGCCAATCATGAAATGTTCCCGAAGAAATTGTCTCAGCAGATTTTGTTACGGTGAGCACATCGGTATACAATATTTCACGCACCTGCAATCAATTCCAGAATTCACTTGCAGATTATTACAATTTCTTCTTGAATTATCTTGTAAAATATTTCTATTAATTTTCACGGTCCACCTTGCACGTAGGAAAGCACTGTAACTGCAAAAAATAATTTTTTTTCAGGAGAGAGAAAAAGTTTCCTTGACTTTAAATTATTTACAAATTTTATTTTATTTGGTTGCTAAATAAGTTTAAGTCTACAATAACTCAAATGTATAAAAATAATTTCTATTATTTGCAATGATATACTAAAATTCGTGAAAAAAAGAATTGTATTTGTAAAAAACACTGTATATGTTGTATGTGCCATTCATTTAAATTTGCAAGCACTCTAAGTGCCAATCCTGTTTACCTATCGTTAATTAGCTCTCACATTGTTTTCTACAGAAGTGGCGTTGGACGTACAAAGCGTTACCATCCTTTATCACCACTGGCAATTTATTTACAAAGTGAAATTGCATTAAAATTCATACTATAGTATTACCATTGGCGCGTAGAACATTTCCGATTAAAATTGTCTTTTTAATTTTGCCACATACAGTGTTTTCTACGAGGACTTTTCAATTGCTTTACTTTCCACGCATCATAAGATCCAATTTACACACGCGCCATTTGTTTTCTTATTTATCTCCTCGTTCTTCATTCATCCGCTTAAAAAATACTGTGCACTCAGACGGACACCTTTCGCTTTCACTTGACCGCTTTGGGCGGCCCTGTTGTTGTCTGATAGCCGGCAAGAAGCGTTTAAAACTCGCCCATTTCTCGGCCAGGCGAAATTACTTCGTCACGTGTAATCCCCTAGACACGTTTCCATCAGACCACGCTAACTATCCGTTCGATTAGTATCGCTAATCGAGAATAAGGCTTCTCATCCTCCGTTGGAAAAATGGCCCCGACCACTTTCCAAAAGCGTTCAGAAACGACGCGTGTAATAACCTGCAACGGTTACGTACGATAATCCGTCGTAATCCATTATCCTTCCGTTCTCGATCATTAAAGCGTACCGCGGTAATTGCGATATCTCGATAGAATGTTTGCTGCTACTGTATTAATTGCTACTCAGGAAGCGATTCAGTTGGGTAATTGGAGCCTGGACAGAGGCGAGGCACGGTCTCTCCGCGAAAAGGAATGTAAATACCCGCATCAACGGGTGTAAGCAGCAGCTTTGGTGGTGGCAGGTTGGTTAATGTACTGGAGTGTCGATTGGCCGGAAGCGATGAATTATAGAATCGTTCTCAAAACGTGGAAATGATAGGCTCTGGATTTCTCTCGGGGAAATGATGTTCCTTAGATGATTAAAGACTTCCTATTCATTATTAATATGGCAGAAAGTTTGGTAATTACTCGAAGCACCTACGGGACGTGGATATTAATATCTAAATATGTAATTGATACTTGCAGGGTGATTATTATAACGCGATCGATGCGATGCTCAACGTGCATGGAATACTCCAGTAGTTTAGGGAAAGAGTGGGGTATTTAATGTGAAAGGGGATGTCATGTGTTGGAAACGTATAGATAGATTTTTTTATTTTTTATATTTAATATATCAGCAATCAGAATTGGGTTCTATGGGCTGATGCGTTGACTTTAGGGCTGAGACTATTTGTCGAATTTTTCGGTATTCGAATATTCGAATACTTCGGTTGCTCAATTATTTGTCGAATATAATTCGAATATCCAAGTATTCGAATACTATTCGAATATTTGAGTATTCGAATACTGATGTATTCGAATAGTATGGTGTGAATTATAACTCAAATTCTTTAGGTTCATTTGTCAGGGTGAAATCTTGTAAGCTAATTTTGACCCACTTCACATCATACTATTTGAATACATCAGTATTCGAATATATTGGTATTCGAATAGTATTCGAATATATTGGTATTCGAATAGTATTCGAATATATTGGTATTCGAATACTCAAATATTCGAAGTTTATTCGTAGCATTCGAATACTTGTAAAATATTCGAAGTTTATTCGTAGCATTCGAATACTTGTAAAATATTCGAAGTTTATTCGTAGCATTCGAATACTTGTAAAATATTCGAATATTAAATTATTCGAATAGTCCCAGTCCTAGTTGACTTAGGACCCAACATTAGAGTCCTTTGTTTGGCATGATGAGGGCACTAACACTGAAGTGACTTTCTGTCCCTCATCTGCCGTCGATTGGCCAGTGTTTTTTTAATCTTCGGCACTCCTGTTGCTGTAGAAGTGGTTGCATAAATCGGTTGGTGTGTATTTCTAGTGTGTTGCGGTGTTTAATGCTTCTTAAGGCGATCTCTAAATCTATTTTTTAGAATCCCAGTGGCCCACTTTTTATATGAAGCGCATGGTTATGGTGGAATTAACACGTTGCGTCCGGCACCAAAAATAGTTGACCTTCACCTAAATACAAGAAACAGTTGTACCATGGTGAAAAAAATTGCAAATTTGTAACGACATGCACACACCGATGAACACGTTCGTACTGAATGCGTATGCGAACGGAAAATTCGGTACCTGAAAAATTCTTCTTCATCTTCCACATTTATTGGGACCGGGCCCAAGAGTCCCATGACGTGACCGTACACGTCACCCGGACGCAACGTGTTAAGGGGGAATCCTATTTTAAGCGTTAAAACATAGCAAAATTTAGAAATTTTTTGCAGAAACCAGCATTCCGATTCATCTGAAATTTGGACTAGAATACCGCTAAATTCTATACTTCTTTTGTTACATAAGACAGTTGGCGAAAAATTGTATTGCAAAAATTAAAGTTTCAGACCTTTTAGTTTGAAAACTCCCCACATCACTCAATAATTTCTTTGTTTTTGCTGGTTCATCAGTTTCAAGTTACATATGTATAAAATAAAACGCCCTTTCATTTTTCTGTTTCAGATTACCTGATAGATAAATCATGCACACCAACGGACGACGAAATATGCGCAGCGTGATGATCGATGATGCGTAACTACTATATTTATAGTTAAAAAGTAATAAAGAAAACCTGCAGCTTCTTCAAAGATGCATCAAAACATGGTCAAAATTTCAGATGAATCGAATCGTTGGTTTCTTAAAAAAAAACCCAAATTTTGCTATGTTTTTAGCCCAAAAAATAGGATTCCAAAGAACAGATGTTAAATTTTTGAGTGGTTCATTTAAGGTTCCCAGTCTTCAGCAATCAATATTTAACGTTTCATTTCATCCTAGTGTATTTCTTATACCTATACTCTACAGTACCTAAATATATTCCTCAAGAAACTAAAAAAGAGCAAAACTTCACGTCGAAAAAGGCACCCCCAACATTACAATCTATCATTGCTAAATCTCCCCGAAATACAATAACGTCTTCACGCCTCGTCGCAACAGCTGAATCTTAACCTTCCACTAAATAATCGCTCAAACATCTTCGATGACTTCATCACGGTCGATTACTCAGCATCGAGTCAGTTTCCCGAAGAAGCCGACGTGCCCGATTTCAATATTCCATTAGTCGCCTGAAACAAGATAGACGCGAAAGAAAACCAGGACGACGAATCGATTATCTCTCGATCGACAGAGGCTCAGGAAATCGCAGTTTTGTCACGGGGTAATACGGTGAAATCGATCGTTTACTCGGCAACGGTTGGAGTGGACGAGGAAGAAGAAGGGCTGGATGAGCATCCTGGGAGGAAGGAGCAGCGTTGATCGCCAAGAACCCGGAAGGAACAGGTGATCCTCATCTGCTGCGAGCAGCGGATTCACGCTGTCCAGGTGAGCACAGGTAAATACACCCGGTCCAGTGCACGGCTGGCCGTCGACTCGGCAGGTAGCGTGTGCTGAACGAGCCAGGGAAGAAGGGACCGAGTGCGTTCAACTCGTGGATCGCGCGTGATCCACGCCGGTCGACCTTGACACCGCGGGGAATACAGGACGCAGCGACACGGGGATGACCAGGATGGACGAGCCGGAGGACGCTTATTGCCTGTAAGTGAGCACAGAATCTGGGTGGGTCTGTTCCTTCGACGGTAGAATTTATAAGGAGCGGAAGGATCGCGGTTAAAAGACGCCGAAGAACACGGGAACTTGGAAAGCAGGTTACCAGGCTATCGGTGGCCCGCGACCCGCGACGAAGGGAACAAAGGGGCAGGAACGGGGGAAGAATAAGGCGGAATATTTATTCCGCGAGCGATCGAGCGTGGAGGCGCCGGTTGAATTTCAAATCGAGCCAGGCCGCCGTTTCCCTCGCGAATGGCCTGTCGTGTCGCGAGGGATCGTTCCGAGCGGTCATTCCACGACGGCAACCGTTGTTCTTTAACCCCTGCGTCGTCTACGGCCGGTGCAAGTGGTGGGGCTTGCTTCGTATGAGCATTTGGAGAGTGAACAGAGGGATTGTTTGCTCGTATTGGAAAGATTTTTCTTCAATGGAATCTGAAATATTTTTAATATGAATATTGATCTTTTGGTGCTTCCAAGTGTCGTTGGTCGAATTTTTGTGGATCGGAAAATATTTTACTGTGCAGGTTTGCAAGACTTTTTGGACCAAGCGTCAGAGATTTTCAATTCTTTCAGTTTTCGGGGACTTAAAGGGGAAGAAAAAATTAAATAAACTGTACTGTAGGATTTGTATTCATATTAGAATGATGAAACTACACTGAACTACATGTGCTTCTCTATAAGGGAATCTATTTTTCTACGCGCACAGTGCACAGTATGTATAATCATTAGTAGAGAGAATTTTCTTCATTTAATAATAATAATAAGAATAATTCGTTAGTAGTGCACCAATAGAAAATAACGGGAAGATAAAAAGCAAATACATAGTACATAAATACCTGTAAGTAAACAAGGAAGAGAAAAATAGTAGAGTTAAAAATTATATAGTATATGTAAAAATAGAAGTAGAGTGGAAAAAACGAGGTTTAGCTGTCAGCTGTTAACCTAAACACTGAAAACTAACAGAATATACGGAAAATACACGTAGATAACCAAATAACCTAATCGCGTGTAAGGATTAAAGCGCAATGTGTTGAAAATAGCAAATTGAAAATTGCAAGAGTGAGAATTATTATTATTAATACTCAGCAAAAATAATATCACTGCTTTCATGTTTGAAAGATGAGAAGCTGGCTAGAGAGCGAATTTTAGATAGAAGGGAATTGTACTAAAAGGTAAAACAATAAGAAAAGGAGCCTCATTTAAAAATTGTTCTACTCTCTTCAAATCGTAATTATTTTACAAGCATCATCCAGTGTGTAGAACACTTCACTACTAAAACTACAAATAAGAAACTAATGCTTCTACATCAACGGACGACTCAAAGCAATGAAATACAGGGGCTTCTCCATTACCAAACAATGTTTTATATAAACACTACCACTATCTATATGAATCCTCAGTTTCAGTCACTCCATCGGTGCGATTAAACACAGAGAGTATACGAACACGATTCTCGCGTTAGGTGTGCAGTGTGCACAGTAGTAACGCTCGTGCGTACGCAGATGTAATATTATGTTTACGTGTAAATAATTGCACTAGACGTGGGGCAGCATTGCGTTATCTGCAGCGCGAGCAGTCGTGTCGAATAAACAGATTAAACGGTACTACCAGTAGAACTCGTGGCATCACTGACCTCTCGCACAGTCGAGCGCCTCGGCAAAGACGTCGCAATCGCCGGTACGATTACTTCGTATCCGCACGAAAGACCGGAATCCGAGGCGATTATCCGTTCGCAGATCGGCTATGAGCATTACGAAAATCGCTGGCAGCTCTCTCGCGTAACGCGTTGGGGAGTGTAGATTTCAGTCGAGATTCATGCGAATAAATATTTTCTGGGATCCAGGGAAAGTGGCTGGTAAATACGTAATTCGCGGTGGAATAAAAAAAATAACGGTCCATGGTTGTTAAAATAAAACGAAAATATGGGGAACAAAATTTGATTTGGAATATTCGGTTGATGGAGTGTCTGTGTATTGTTTGCTGTTTCTACTTACGCGATATCGGTTTTAGTATCAATTCTGGTGTAGTGCGCGAGTTTCTTTACCATTTTTCAGTATTTTTTATGGCAATCAAAGTAAGTGTAGTATGCAACTTTTTTTTTGTAAAACTGTTAGTCGTCGTGTTATATATATTTACATTTTCTTTTGTCGCGAAAGAAATAGTGTGAGACGTCTAAGTGGCTGCCATGATTCTGTCCTTCGTAGGCATCTGAAATAAATGATTAATGAAAAATTTTATTCAGTGAGAATATGGCTATCGCCTCAACCAGGATTATGTACTAAAATTTATTTTTCACAAAATGGAGCCTTGTTAAAAAGAAAAGTCCTTTTTCTTCTCTTCAATTGTGATACTAATTTGTTAATTAGAAAGGAAGTTACGTCGATGTTATTATAATTTTGGTTCAGTCTTGTTCGTCTCTGCAAAAACGCACAATCTTCATGTCATCGTACAGACATCTTATAAGGTGAAATGGACGACTAAGATTCTAGAAAAATCGCTGTCTGCTACACTTACTTTGATTGCCCGTAAAAAAAATGGTAATGAAACTCGCGCGCTAGAATACCCCTTTAAGGTTTATTCCTCTTTGTATTTGGAACACTTGACTGTTCCCACGCACTCGTTTAGTAACTTGGATGAATACTGGTTTGACGAGGAAGGTTACCGAACCTGGAATCATTCATCGCACGAGATGTAATCTATTTCTCATTATCACAAATATCTTCCATTAATCCACCACTATCATTCCAAAACATTCGACAGGCGAAGCTGAGATTGATAGCTATCTACGATCCTATAAAAACAATCTTTCACACAAACAGCAAAAATTCTTCTTAGCCAAGAATCATTTATATTTATAGCACACGAGCGTCTCCACCAATGGCACAAGGGGAAATAAATCAGTACACCAAAATTTATACGATACAATGCTCACCATCGATCATCCTGCACGAAGGAGGATCATCTTTCTATTTCCACCCCGAAAATTCTGTTTGTTTCGCGAAAAATCGTTGCACCAGGCGTGGCAAAAATTACGCAACCAATTGCGGCACGTTATCGACGGTTACGTAAAGACACAGCAGACGAAATCGTTTGTCAAAGAACACCGTTAATGGTCGGCCATGAACAATCGTTTAGAACGAGCCAAGTTCTAAACGATTGTTCATGGCCGACTCGGGTTCAGTTCGATTCGGTGGGCGAAGTATTCCGCAGCCTTTAACGAGTCCTGCGGCCCAAAGGGTTTTTCGTTGCTCCTGTTAATTGCGTAATCGAATCGCTGGAAACTGCGCGGCCGTTCCGGCGCTGGGCAACAGTTGAAAACCGGCGGAACTGGCCGGCGAACTAATTTTAACGCGTAACTAGTTCCACGCCGTGCCTGAACCCAGATTTTTATCCGACGCATTCCTAGCTAAAGGGCACCTACACCGTACGTAATTATGCGGACGGCGTTTCTGCAGTCGGCTAGCGTGTGATACATGTTATAGCGAGTGTGAGATATATTACATCATGGATACATTGAAAGGAGAGTATTCGCGATTTCCTGTTTGTGGTAGAAGTTTAGTTAGCCTGAGTTATTCTTTGGCGAGGGCAACTTAAAGTTTCTTTGAGTTTTGGGGGTGGTTTGGTTTAGTATAGTGTGCTGTGATTTTTTTATATGCTGATTGGTGTGATTTTTATTGTGATAATTAGGTGATGTAGCTTGGAAAATGGTCCGAGAATTTTTAATTTAGGAGGAGACTGTGATAGGATTTTTTAGGGGTAGTAGGAGTTTGTCTTGAAAATTAGGTGGAAATATCTTTAATTATTTCACTCGAATTTTCTTTAGAATTTTCTAAAAGTTCAGAAATCGCTGTACAGACTTAATAGCGTCTTTTCTTAAATTACTACTAGCACAATGAGCGTATTTATGTAGAAAATTATAGCGATATCAAAGGGAGAACTCGCGGAGGATGAAGATAAATTATGAAATAAAAAGTGTACTGGTTTTGAACAGAAATGAAAGAAGGTTACACTGTGTGAAACTACGTGGATGATTAAAGGAAAGGGAGGGAAATGAGATAGAACGATGTTGGGTGATAATGAGGAACAGGTGGTGACTGAATGGAGTGCGAAAAGAAAGGGAAGGAAAATTTATTATATGCAGAATTAAAATTCTGCGAAACGAAAGTCCATTTTTATGCGAGCGAATTTTTAGAAAGAAAAGAATTAGAATGAAAAATGTATCGAGAGTTGAATTTTTAACGTAAAAATTATAGTCTTCTTTTTTATTTTTACGGGATATTTATTCTTGTAGAATTTTACACAGCTTTTTGGACTTTTAAGTGGAATGCTACTATCATGAAATATTCAGGTACGCCGGAGGGGTGGCTAATTTTAACAGAGAGTAGCCAGAATACGTTATCGTCAAAAATCGATAGATTTCGATATTGGGTACACCCTTAATTTAGGGTCTGACACACTTTCGGAAATCACCTTGCGCATAATGTTGCCCACGGACTTAATTCCTCACGGAGCATGTCGTTTAGCTGCATTAAATTTTGGACTTGACCCATTTCTGCCACCGAAGTCCTTCAATTTTATAGGACTTCAGGTGGCTCGTATCTATCATGCTTTTTTCATGGGTATTATGATACTTAAACACGAAGTAACATCTTGTAATTGTGTTAACGTTATCAGTTAACACGTCAGATTTTTTAATCAATGAAAGAAATGCAATTTAAATGAATATTCGATATGTTATTAGACACACATATACACTTTGAAGGAAAAGATTGTTTATAAAATTCAGTTCTAAGTGACTGTATATTTTAACGTGATCATGAAAGTAGAAAGAGTCTGGAAATCAGGAAACTAGCTAGAAATAAGATAATTACCAAATATTTTAATTAAACTTTCTACAAATTATTAAAGTCTTAAAGAGAGAACAATTTTCCTTCCAAAATTCCCTCGCGAGACGTTCAGCCACTTAATATAGTTTCACACATTCTATGTTCTGTTCTTCCTGTTTCTCTATAAGTTCCTTAGTTCACTGAAATCCCTGTTGGCTTGTCGAGTAATTTAATTTTCTTTTGCACTTTTCAATTCTTCTTTTTCACATTCTTTACGATTTTATTTATTCGTAGTGTACTTAACTTCTTCCGCACATTAAGAGGATATTTAAATCTCACAAATTGTTTCCCACGAAACACACACTTTTTAAATAAAGAACTTTTAATTTTCTTAAATTTATATATATACCATTGTCCGCCTTTCGACAGCAACTGACCATGCGCCACATTTCCAAGTGTGTCTATCAGCAATTACACAAACATTCCTTGTCAATCAAAGATCACTTAATTCCACGTGTGACACGACCTAATATTAAAATTGTCGCTATTTCTGCGCCATGAAGAATGTCGCATGATCGCCATTCCATATTTTCTTATCCTGATACTTTACCCAGATTTTATAGGTTCATTCGCCGTGAAAACATTCCAAATAAAGAAAGGAGAACCGTATCCACGAACAAGCGATTCTGGAGACCTACTTACGCCGAATTCTTTTGTCCATCCTTGACAACATTGGCACGATTCTAGTGTCGTTCATTCAAATTACCATCGAACATTCGAATTTCACGGTCGACGATCCTTCCCGCAAAGATGTTATGTAGATCACGCTGTAATCGAACACCGCGAAGCTCATCGCAGTGGTAGTAATAATTGCCTTTATGACGGCGTAACGCATATATTTAGCATAGTTTTCGGAATCCAGTTCACCCGCCAACTTTCTCTGACACGCCATAAAGTCGTGTCCATTATCCAGCGATTAAACGATCGCTGCTGCGGAATTATGAAACTAATAACGAGTACATAAAATTATGAAATTCAATAATCCCAGATTCTTGTGGCAACAGATAAATTGTTTCAGTGATATGAAACTTTGTAGGGCTTTGTATTCATGATCGTAAGGAAAAATGGGGTTCATGATTAATGCTTTGAATGGCGTAAAGGTTTGCAAAATGCCCCTTTAAGCTGGAAGGGTTAAACTGAAAAAATTGTGGAAGATTTTTTGAACAATTATTTTCTCAAATTTTAAAGTGACAGAGCTTTTGTATTATATATTTTAGAAAACAATAGTATATAATATAATATGGTAAAGAAATGTGCTTGGTTCTGTTAATTTTGTGCTTTTTGAGTGTTATTAAACCTTAAGGGGGGATTCTTCGTATAACAGCCCCTAAAAGTAACTGATATTTATGATTTTTTCTTAAAAAAACTATTGATAATAATGATTTAAACTCTTTTGAGATATTAGAGAGCATCTTTAAATTTGCAGATTTTTTATTTCGAGTCTTCTTAGTATTTATTAATTATTGCTAAAACAGAAAAATTTCTTTAAATCATATAAATAGCTTATGCTGGAATTGAATCTAAAATCTTAATTTTAGTTTTTACTTATAATACCTTTTTTGATCGATATAGAATAACTTTATCTATAGAAAAAAGTTAATTTTTCTTTCAAACGCTATACAATTTTCAACTTTTTATTTTTTTCCTTTAACTTACGTCCAATCCCAGCGTAAACTGTCTAACTTTATAAAATTTAAGAAAGTTAACTTAAAAAAGTGAACAAGTTTCCACAATAATTAATAAATGATAAGAATCAACATAAACAAATTCTGCAAGTTCAAACATGTCCCTTTATACCCAAAGGAGTTTAATCCAATATTAACAATACTTTTTCCAAAAAAATTCATAAATATCAATTACTTTTAAGGTTGTTACACGAGAATTCCCCTTTAAGTGTTTCACTTTGCCCCTGTTTTCCCTACTTAGCTCAGAATCTCCAGCAACTTATGACACCTCGCTTTCACGAGCTTTAGCCCCGTGTTCGTTCCAGAAAATCGAATCCTAAGCTCGCGGAGACGCCCGACGGGGTCCATTTCGCTGGGCACGACGACCCGCCACGGTTGACGAAACAATGATCATCGGACCGATGATCTGCCCGAGCGTGTCCTGCTCGACGATCGTCGCCCGAGCGTGACACGCTTCCGCGACGCTCAACCGATCATCGGCTCGTCGATCTCCTAGAGCTTCGATATCCGTTGCTCAGCATTCCACGCGAATATTGTTCGGGCGAGTGGTTGCCGTCCTGAATGCATGGAAACGCGGGCGACGAACGTGAGACGCTCGAGACGATCCAGGGGAACTCGGAGTCGCGTAATTTATGATTTACCGTCGAGACGAGAGGGTTTGGCGACGGCTTTACTGGAGGAATAGAAGTCGGGGAGAGACGGCGTTGGCCCGATAAGAAGTAATTGCAGTTGGATCGCGAGGACCAATACTTTGGTGGTTTCCAAACGGTTGGAAACTGACTTTGTATTTTATTTAGGAGCTGCGTATGCGTTTTATTGGTCGAACCAGGAGGTTGAATTAGGGAGAATTTTGGGGTGGGTGGGAAGAATTTGAGAAGGGGCTTTTGCTTTTGGAGACACTGATTTTCTATTTTTATGGATTATCTTGGTGTTGATTTACATTTGAACATACTTGCTTTGTTGAAAGTCTCTAACTTCATTTTGGGAGTTATCAATGTGGTACTTTTTGTGGAGAAACTTACCGCTACTTTTTAAGATAGCGTCAAAGGCGTGAAACTTTGGAGGGTAGTTTTTAATTCTTAAATTTGAGTTAGCATAGTCAAAAAACAATAAGTGTTACCCTTATGCATGGTATGTATTGTCACTAATTAGTAAATTTCGTCGATTTCTTAGTGTTTAGTAATCAAATTTATATCGATCAAGTATCTAAAAATATATCAATCATCAATATCACCTCTTTTGCCACAGACTTAGTACATCCAGTAATCATCCTGCATATATTAATGTCAAGTGTCAGCACCAAGTTCCTTACCATTTAGTATCTTCAACTTTCCTAGACGAATACTTCATCACCAATTTGTTCGTTCACATTAATTAAGTTACTTGACTACCAGTCGTTTGAAATCAAGTAACTTGAAACTACTTTACCAACGTGAGCCAGTTATTTACTTAACTTGAAACATCCTTTCAGATTTCTTCCAAGTTTCAAGCTAAGTTAAGATCCTTTCAACTTTACTTGACTCGAAATACAACTTAGCTAATGTGAACGAGGCTTAAGGAAACACGAAACAGACATAAATTCTGTTCAAGATTCAGAACAGGCTTTTCAAATTGTCATCAAAGCTGCGGGCACAGTATCGCTGTCACCCACAAATTTTCATTACTTTCAATTCTACCGGAGGTTTTTCCGTGGTCGATTTTTTTTAATGAGCGTAATAGCGCATAAGTAACTACAGCGAACCGCTTTTGGGACGATAAGAGTCTGGTGAAACTGCACCCAGCTCGGTCTGGCTCGAGTGGAAAAGTGAAAAACCAGCTCGAATTAGCGAGCCACTTTCCTCGCCGCTTTCGATAGATTTTAAAGTGCGCGAGGCGTCGCCGGGAAAGAACAGATGGCCGATTCCGCCGGGCACGCAGGCTGCTCACGACTTCCACTAAATTGCAGCAGAGGGAAGAGTGCTTTGCCCCTGGTTTCTTGCGCGCATCCCGATGACAGACAGCGAAAAATATTCTGGAACACAAAGTCAATAGGTAGCCGTAATCACGAAGCGGATTCTTCGGTCAAAAGTAGGTAGGTAACTCAAATATGTGGGACGAATTGTCCATTTTATATTGAACTTAATGAACTTACTTCCTGTGAGTATTTGTTCAATGCAAGCTTGGATTATTTTAATATTATAGATTTTTTTAATTTTATACTATTTAGAGTAATTGAAGAGTTTGTCAAGTTCGAATTTTATTTTTTAATTGCCTTATTTTTTCTGTCTTTAGACAGTATTACTGCTACCTTTGCACAGCATTTTAGCTTCCAAAAACTTAAGCCTCCTTCCATAATGATTCATACATGCTTATAAATATTTCCATAAGTGGGAGAATTTTTTTCCTCACACTTCTGTTTTTGTTTCTCACTATTTTTCAATCCCATGCAATCTAAATACAGCTTTTAATATTTATCCCCCCTCCAAAGTCGATGCTGAGCAGGTAACTGTCCGGAAACTTTTACCTAGCGGTGTGTGTACTTGTTCGTAATTACGAATTTACCTGCTTCCACGGTGGTTTCTTGCATCCCGCGCAACGTGACCGTGGCTAAGTGGATATTACACGTATTTATACGTCGCCTGGCACGGAACGAGCCCTCTCCTGTGCGACGTACGTCCGTCCACGCTGGAGACTGTCCGTTGCAGCTTCGAACGGGAATTGCACTCGCAAAGAAGGGCAAGGTCGAAACACAGAACACATTGTGGGCATGTGCATCAACGACATGGCCAGTGTCCGAGAAACGATCGAACGATGGTTAAACGGCGCGTGCTCTCAGAGACGACGAAAAACTAGCCTCGCTCAGGAATTAATGGCCAACATTCTCTTCCTCTGAATTATTGTCGGCAGGCGTAATTCGGTCTTAATATTAATAATGTGCAGCGAGGTAAATTGGCGACGAGACGCGATAGAATGATTACAACGGCTGTGGTTTCTGAATATTATAGTTATAAACAATCGTCTGTTGTTGAAGAGAATTGAGGGATAAAGGAAGCAACGAATGTGAAAAAGGTGTAAGGGAATTGGAATTTTGTGCTTTTGGCATGATTGAAGGTGGGAGAAAGTGGTCACCAGACGGAATTAACCCTTCGTGATCACATGGGGTGTATCGCACCCCAAAGGCAATTTTCCAGTTCAAATGTCGCGCCTTTACGACTTCCAAAGGGAATTTATCGCGAAAGAAAATCGACTTTTTTCACAACCATGGAAAATTGCTTCTTTTCAACTACAAATTTATATTATATCAAAATTTACATTTCTAGGAAAAGAGTTTTAGAGCATGATGGTACAAGTATTAAGAATGTGATAGATTTAAAGAAGCACCCTACTTTAGAGATGACTTAAGGGTACAAGGCAGCCGTTGCTCTCGAAAACGAAGCATTTCTTTTTCAATTAATTACAAAGCAATAACTAAACTGAATTTACTAAATAAACATGTTCTTTTAAAGCTTGCAGTGGTAGTAAACTTTGTGTCAAAGAACAAGTCTTACCCAGTTCCACTTTATTCCTTTGTAATTAATTGAAGAAGAATCCTTCATTTTCGAGAAAAACAACTGCTTAAGTGTCCTTAATACATCAGAAAAACCTGAATAAATTAGGTCATAAATTCACCTTCAGTCTTCAAACTCCATCACACTCACACCTATTAAAAAAAAGGTATCTTTACCTTCAATTGTAACAAAACTACTTCATCTTCCTTTAACTCGCCTCCAAAAGAAAAATACGCCTACTCTGCCGTGTTAATTCAAAATTTTAAATTAAATTATAATTTAAGTTAAATTATTAGGCTAAATATTAAATTTAGATAAAAATGGGTCTAAATATTCGTGAAAAACCCGTAAAATATTTCATAAACTCCAATGGAGACGTCGGTAGAAACGTCCAAAATCAGGCATCGATTTCATATACAAATTATTACATTTTCAGTTTCAATGCAGATAGGGCTTCCTTATTTAATATACATGTAAATAAACTATTTTCTGTTATCTGGTAGCAACTCCATTTGAGTGAAAGTTGCAGATTTGCCCTTTGAAATTAACACGGCAGTACTGTGCTCCATAAACCGCTTCGAAATATAAACCGAACCCACTGGCAACCCATTGCGCAAGATAGTCGTGCCGCAAAGGGGTTGAAAATAATAGTCTCTAACTGTACAGCCGCGTGGAACCGTTGTTCCGTTTCTCCGTGCACATTGGCTGACCGATAAATCGTTTCAGATTGCAAAGAAGCGCATAATAATGTCCGTTGCAGCGAAACTTCCGTTCTTGTCGCGTGCGCGCTCTGCAACTTTCGTTCTTGCGCGCACCGGCGTGTGCAATCGAGAGTTATCGCTTATTAAGATCGACGTGGATTACGTTAATCGTTGCTAATTTACTTGGAAACATCGTTTTCTTTGACGAGACTTCAGCTTCGTTTCAATCGCGAAGCCGATGTCTTTCCCTTCGAGGTGTGCGAAGATGGGGGGATAAAGAAACGATGGAAATATGGTAGAATTTGCGATATGCAAGGCTGGAATCTGTCATAAATTCTACTGGTATTATTGTTGCGAAATTTGTATAACAACGTAAGAAGCTTGAAGCAGGGTTAAAGGAGAGATCGAGTGATACAGCTCATTCTCTGCTCGTTAGAAAGTTAACGTGCCTATTCATTGCCGCATAATACTTAGTGTTTTTATTAAGCTTCTAGTTTTGGCAGTGTGCTAAGTATCTTTAAGTACTTGGCTCGTAGAAATTTTATCAGATTGATTTTTCGAAAGACAGTAATCCACGCAATCTTGTACTTTCCTTGAATCTGGTTTAGACTTGTTGCTCCATCAACTTCCACTTGTCAATTTATATTCTTTTTTGTGTGTTAGTGTCTACTTTAATTAGTATTCCAAGAGCATTGGTATATGTTAGTATTTCTTGATGAGACTGAGGAAATGTCACCAATAATCTAACTCACTTATTAGTTTATTATTGAAATCCATCTTAAAACTAAAATTTGTAATAGAATTCTTCAATTAAAGTAGATTTTTTTTCCATGTATTAAGAAATCACACGATGTTCAGCATTTTTTTTATTACTGTTGATAGGACAGCAAAGTAGTAATAAGTATGATGAAAGAAGATGAAAGCAGAAGACGAGACAATGGGGAGAAGGATTGTAGGATAAAATGAAACTCTTATTTATTTTTCCTCTCCTTCCTTTTCAACGTTCATGCGATCAGATAAATGTTATTCGTTTCCTGTGTGGTCATAAGCACTTGTAAATGCTAGAGAAATTAGAAATAATTGTTCTTTAATTATCTTAATACGTATATGCAGTCTACTTCAATTATTTTACACGATGGTAGCAATTACTTCTTCCGAATAATAAAAAAGACACGTTGAAATAAATGTAGCTTCGTTGGTTACGTCTATGACACGCTACTTTTAGAAAATAAGTCCACCTTTCAAGGGCAAAGTTTTTAATTTAGTAAATAATTAAATGATTGATGTAAAGTTAGAATGCACCACGTTCGAATAATTAAGAACGGTACATGCTATGGGCAGCTTAGTAATGAGTACATAGTTACCGTTAATTGATTGCAAACACGAAATTGTTGCACTAGTATCTGTCCGTGCCAAGCTACATATTTGGATTTTCGAAGGTGGGATAATCCATATGAAAGGCTGAAAGGCTTGCCAAGCGATTTACATAACAAGAACTTTGAAGCTAATAATTCGTCACAAAACGCTGGAATATTCGTATCAATTTTTTTGTCACTTTGCTAACTTTCTCCCCATTAAACTTGATATTTATAAATCCATTACAGTTCAGAACTTAAACATAAGTCTCAATATCATCTCCCTTGTACTCGATGAGTTGCAACCATTCCATCGACGCAAAGTTCTAAGCCATAGGGACACGCCATGCTTCGTGCGACCGTAGAATTTCGAATTCTTCTTAATTCCAATTACAAACTACAATATTCAACCATAAAGAAGTATCATTCCTATAAAACTTTATATAACTTAAACCTTCATGTCCAACAGTTGAAGGGTAAGGGAAAAAACGAGGAATGTCATAAAACAGCTTTATTGAGAAAATTATTCTTCTTAAATAATTTTGTTGCATCACGTATTTTGTTGGACGTTACCTTTATTATCCTTTCTGATTCAACAGTTCCGTGGTCGCAGTTACCACAGACAAAATATGCTATAAATCTCAAAGTCACGAACACTCCACGTGCTTGTTACAACTACCACCATCAAGTTTTTCATTTAGTTTAAATACCTTGGGCCGTCAGTGATCCACACTGTGATCTAAAAATGAAGAAACGCGAGGTATGCGATGAATAAACCGGGAGAAGTGGTCTGTGTGTATTCTCCCGATGAAGTTTCCATGGACTGTGTACCGAAAGCGATGAAAATCCACTTCTGGCTTCTCCCTTTTCAACCACGATCCAGTTGATACCGTGCCACCTGTCGTCGACGCCAGGCCAGCGTTGCTCCGCAGCTACTTTCTGCCCCACGGACGAATTCACCGACACGTCCGGTTTTATCGACAAACAGTCGTCAGCTGGGCAAAAGGGTGGAGCTTGTCTAAATTCATTCGTCGAATCGATCGGTCGGGCGGTGGCATCGAAAGCTTATTTCGGGTGCGGCGGCGACGAAAGCCGGATTGGCCTGGATCGATGGCCCGCGATTAGCGACACTCGAAGGAGACGAATTAATTCGGTCCTTGGGAATCGCGATTAATCTCCCCAGCGCGATTCAGGGCTGCCTGCCAGGATGTAAATTGAGAAACATCTGCACCGCCCTCGCGTTCTTTCCGAGGCGCTTGGTCGATAATTCAATCGGGGGAGTTAGGGAAGTCATCTGATAGTGGAATAATTAAGATGATGCTTGCAATGGACTAAGTGGCGAAAGATGATTTAGGATGTAACTATGTCTGTGTAAGGGGGAGTAAATTGTGCTGGGATTATGAAAGTGGTGTAAGTCATGTATTTTTTGTTTCGAGATACTTAGATTTGAAAGTAATGAAATTATTTTTTCATTATTGAACAAACTGTTTCACAATATATATATGGTATTCTAATGTTCATATTATTAATTATTTTAAATTTTATCTGTAACTTGTACGAAAATATGTTTTTTAAACCTTTGAGTGTCTCGCAAATTCCAAAAGTGCTCAAACTTAGTTTTTCGTTCTTCACAATTTAATAAATTCTATCATTTTTTCGAACAAAAGTAATTTTTATTGTAAAATACTTTGCCACTAACAAATTTAGCATTTTTGGTAATGCATTCTTTATCACTATTTCTCCTAATTTTTCTCATATTTTCACCACAATTAAGTACTATATTTCGCCTATTCTTTGTTTCTGAATTTCCTCACTTTTTGCCCCAGAAATATTTAATTATTTCCTTTTTTACAAATTACTTGGTGGCTCATTATGAAAGTGACATTATCGTGTCATTGCTTACTTGACGACTATTTTGCAAGAATTCTTTCAGAATATTGAAATATAAATCAATATAAAATAAAATAAGAGAAATCTCAATTTTAAAGTTTTTTTTTACTTACACCATTTTGATAATCATCTGCACAATTATGGTACAGGATGCACGAATGTTTGAAATGTTTGAGAAAGAGTGGTAAGATTTCCAAGATGAAGAGTTAGCTAGAATCACTTCATACATTAAAAAATATTTGTATATTTCATGCTAATGGGAGGTGTGTCGATGCTTTCTGTGCTATTAGGAAATAGGTCTTGTTTCTAAACATCGCATGGGATGCTTGAACACTAATTACGATAAAGTAATTATCGAACATGAAGTATGAAATAACCCCTCATGTGTTAATTATAGTAACACACTAACTCCAGATTAATACACGTAAACATAAAATAAATGTACCTACGTGTTTCATGTTACAGGCAGACATTGGTTTTCAAAGCATGTCTGACCATAAACAGTCCCTTTCCCCTGCCTCTGTTACAAATTACTTTTCTTCTGCCCACTAAGGCTAATGAATTATATACAATCTTATCTTATTATCTTAAATATCGTTTCAAGTAAAAACAGTTTGGGTTACCAAAGTCTTCATTAACATGCACAAATTTTTTAGCAATTGCGTTCGAGATTTTGAAATTACACTATCGTCAAAACAAATGTTTTTCAGACACCATTATAAGTATGACCACATAATTCTTTTTAAAAGCATTCTATTAAAAAATATTCAAGTAACCTGAGACTCAAGAAATTTACTCGAATAGAAAACTTCCCAAATTTTCACCTCCCATGTCGAACAAAGCGTACACGAAACTCTCGCGTCGTAAGCGACCTATGACCCAAGAATATTTCCACGTAACAGCAAGTCTAGCGAGAGTCGTTGTCGTTGGCCCGAGTCGTTGAGGCGGACGCCTCCACTGTCCCTCCCCAGCCGAAAGTGAAAATTCCGGATCGGGGGTGGAGATAAAACTTCTCATCCCGGACCAGCTTTCTGGCTCGAAAATCGTCTCTGCGGCGCTTCGCCGTGAAAATCGTTCATTCGCGCCCACACACGCGGTGCAGTTCTATCGCTAACCTTTTCCATGATGGCATGACGATTCTACGGTCGCACGGAGCACCTGCGCTGGCAAAATTAACCCCGTCACGCTTATCTTATTCGCTCGACGATTAGACTAACATAGCAGAGTAATTTCAACATCAGTACTTCATTTAACCCCAAGAATTACGAATCCCACTATCCTTATCAAGTTTAATGAAGTCAGCGCAGAACGTTTTAAGGGGTCATTCTGGTTTCCGCGCTGATAAGTTTAGCGATTTTCCAGAATTTATTGAGGAGAAGAGAAATATAATAATGGCATAGAAATTTTTTCTATTTATTAAACTACATTTCTACAGTAAATAAAAAATATAAAACTAATAAAATTAAAGTTTTTAAAATGCTTTTAAAAGCGGTCTTCTTCATCAATATGACCATCGCTATCGCCCGGACTACAATTAATGCTTTATCTTCAATATTAACAAGATGACGGACAAAAATGCAAGAAATCTTTTTAGCTATATTTGTCCAGAACAAGCAGTTCAAACCACAACAATTCAATCCTCTTGACAAGAATTAGGTAAACATGCCCACCTGCAAATCCCCACCAACTTCGTCAAACCATCTGACGACTGATTCGTAGGCACAACTTTCCTAATACTCTTTTTCGCTTTCACAATTCCTCTTTCCATCGGCGCGCCGCGCCAGGCATTGTAACGTTTCCGGCCAGGGAGCCGCGCGGTCCTGGCCGCCAAGGCCTCGGATCTCGTTCCCGCGACTCCTCTTTTATCGACTTCTCCCGCCGTCCCCCTCCGCCTGACCCATTGTACACGTGGAATCGACGGTAACCCGGGGAATCTCGTATTAAAAGCCGAAACACAGACGTGTCGCCGTCGCCGTCGTCGTCGGGCCGCATTGTTCGACGCGAGGAACCGTAACGACGGTGCAAAAGACTCTTGACCTCCTTCCGCCAGCAACCTCGCACTTCACGCTTCACGTTTCCGCGTAATAATCCGCAGACGCGAGAGGACAGATACTCCTAACGAGTTCCTCTGCATTTTCGCGGCCGACGACGACGACGGCCGTGTGCACGCGTCTACAGGCGCCGCAAAGACTTTCAGCCTTCCAATCCTTTGACAACGCGGCGGATACTCTGGACCCCGATGCTGGCACAATGGGGATTTTAATTTCGAGAAGGGCAGCTGCAACGGGAATAGGGGGTTCGATTCTTTTTGCGCGAACCGCGAAATGTTGCTCGACGGGTCGCGTTTAGGATGAGGAAGTTTATTTGCTTGTCTGTTTTGTATTGGCGTGTGGAGAGTCAGAAGGGAATTGAAATATCTTGGCGGGAAGTGTCTTGTGAAAATTAGTTAAAACGTTGAATTGGAATATTATGTTATAGGGAGGGAGGTCGCGTGAAGTTTCTCTTTTCTTGTTGCACTCGAGCTATTGTTATCATTGTAATCCTACAGATTTGGATTTAGCACGTGGAAACTTGCAAGTGATAACTATCGTGAGTGTTCGACGGTACCGTTAAGGAATTAGGTCTTGATTATTTTAGTTAATTATGAATTTTAGAAAATTCGTTACGCGGCAGCTCATACGCTTCGATGTATGGACTTTTATGTCAGTCCGATAATTTAAACAATTATTCCCAGGGGTTTTGCTGATTCCGAACAACGAATTTGAACATAGATTTTCAAAATTCATAAAAAGAAAATCAAGAAATAGGAATGACTGTGTAGTGGGTGTTTTTTGTTTAAATACACGTATATTGTCGAATTTTGAAAATCTAAGTTCAAATTCGTTGTTAGAAGTCAGTAAAACCTCAGGGAATATTTTTTTAAATTATCGGACTTAACGAATTTTCACTTCTTTCACCTCCCATATCTCAAAAACTAATTGGCACCTCAACTTGAAAATTTCCTGTGATTCACGTCTCATCAAAAGGTATAGTTTGGCATAAAATTCAGTTCCAAAATCGTCGGCTCAAAAGGAGGCGATTTCTTGGCTCACTCTTTACGTTTAAAATTTAAGGAAAAACTTTAGAAAGTTAAACATTAGTATAAATTATTATTTACAAGCTATAGAATAATAAGGTAATTGTGAATTAAATAGTTTAGATCATCTGAAATACATGGGAAATAATTTTTGATCAGGCAACAATTACACATAAAGAGCGATTTATTTCATAAACTGATAAAAAATTAGTGCCTGATCAACAACTAGTTCCATAACGGTAAATCACGAGAACAGCTACGAGCAAGTGGATGAATAAAGTAAACGTTCGAAATTCTTACAGCTTGCAGTTCGTGCATAGCTTAATTCGATAACGTTTCCTCTCGACGTCTTCATCTCCGTCCAAGAATTTCCCGTCGTTCCACTTTTCATCTCCATTCCCTTGTCCTTTATCTCCCTCCGTATTTTAGGTCTCCGTATTCTGGCTTTAGTTTGATTAACCTTGCGCCATGTCGAACTTGTTCATATATTATCGTCCTGAGGTCGCTCGGAAGATGCGATTGTCTTTGAACAAAACGGCGCCGACGGTGGCTATTCTCTCGGCGCGTGTAGATCCTTTACTGCGCGTCGTAACATCGGCGAAATCCTTCAGAGATGCTTGACAGAGAAACAGAACGCTCGGAGCAGGAAGAAGCAACGTTACGTTCCGTTGATTGTATTGTTGCATGATTGGCCTAGAATCGAAGGGAACCTTGAACTAAATTGAATCCGTTCGAGCTGTTCACTGCCGTATGAATTAATTAAGACCCTTCACAAGCTTCTTAAATCATTTACCCGCGATAAATGAACGCCTAGCTATCGACTGAACGCGATTTTTATGGAATCTCGTTCTAGTTCTTTTTTATTTAACGTTTGTCTCTTGAGTTTAAATTTTTAAATACAGTTTGGCGTTTTCAGTGTTGTAAAGTGACATGTTTAGGCATGCAGGGTGATTCACTAACTGTTTTTAAGGGGATGGGAGTAAAGGGATAAGGTAAAAGTTTCAAATAAAATTGTTTTGTAAATTTATGTTTTCAAAAGGAGATTGTAAGTGATATAAAGATTCACGTGGTTTTATCTGTAATGTATGTCTGACCATACGCGAGTCTCGTCTCCTTGCTCCCTTCCTGCGTGTAAATTATGGTTTACTGTAACTACTTACAAGTAGGGCTGGGACTATTTGGCGAATTATTTGGTATTCGATTATTCGAATACTTCAGTTGCTCAATTATTTGGCGAATATAATTCGAATATCCAAGTATTCGAATACTATTCGAATATTTGAGTATTCAAATACTGATGTATTTGAATAGTATGGTGTGAATTATAAATCAAGTTGTTGAGGTTCATTTATCAGGGTGAAATCTTGTAAGCTAATTTTGACCCACTTCACACCATACTGTTCGAATACTGCTGTATTCGAATACACCGATATTCGAATAGTATTCGAATACATCTATATTCGAATAGTATTCGAATAATAATATTCGAATACTCAAATATTCGAAGTTTATTCGTAGCATTCGAATACTTGTAAAATATTCGAATATTAAATTATTCGAATAATCCCAGCCCTACTTACAAGGAACATTATTTAACCGATTATGGAAATTCACAGATTTGTTTATATAATCACAAAATGTAGTCACAAAATGTAGATTAAAGGTGCTAACAAAAGCTGGTCTGACCTTGAGAGCTCAATAAAGGCAGAATAAAGAAAAGAAGTAAAGTGAGGAAAAGAGAATGACAAAACCGTTGCTTCAAAATTAATTATCTCATTATATAAAAATTCCATATAATAAATTAATGATAAATTAATGACAGATAATAATTAGAAAAAGTTCATGATAATAAATGAGAATACTAATAAAATCATAACAGTTATCATTAACCATTACATTTATGATAATTTTGTAGATAAGAAGGTTTAAAAAATTAACTGAAGCAATAATAATTTTCGGAATGACTGCAACGAGCGAAGACTCTTTCTTTCATACCTTGAACAACGAGATATGTAGTGTCGATCAGACTTCGCAGTGACATGTTTAGACTATCTATATAGTTTCTAATCTTTTATCTATTATTTCTTCTATTTGAATATCACGATTAAATAGATGAATATCTGCGATCCGAGATATTCGTATTTGATTGTGGTTTTAACAATTCAGAACCTCTCTTGTTTACATTTCACGTGCGTAAGGTCAGGGATTTTCTACGCTCACTCCTGCATTCAATGTTAGAACAATTTCTTTCACCTTTTGATGTACAAGCAGAGAAAGTTCTTGGTACGTTTTTCTATTAGCAAGTTTCGCTTAGAAACTTTTTGAAACACCCCGCTGAAACCTTCTAGAGGTCAGACTATAATAGTACTTAACTGTAGTACATTTAAAAATCTCCAGTCCCCGACCTTCCCGCGCGCGTTCCATATTTCACGAATAACTTAAGGCGATGCTTAGAAACAAAAGAATATCCTGAAACATGCGTTCTCTCTTGGCACCGATCGACCACCACCCTGCAAATGTCAATGATGAAACTGCTTTCCATCGATCGCGAAAAGCTCGTTTCACTTTTGAATAAATTCCGCGACAGTCCGGTGAAACTTGAAATCGCGTCTCGCCTCGCGATAGAATCTTGACGGTGGTCCAAGATTTTAATAAAGTTACGCCGCGGGTTCTTGCTCGATTTTAATTAACGCTCGACGCCAATCTAATCGAGGGAGAACACCCTTTTTTTTTATTTCGCGGAACGCTCTTATTAGAAGCTAATAAATTGCTTTTTGTTGCTATATGTAGAAACAGAAAGATTTTCTCTTTGTTGACTGCCGTTAGGTTTTTCTGAGCGACCCGCGTTCCCAGCACCACTGTTTCGGTACGGCTAACCGCAAAAACAATCGAGCGTTACAGTTCTCGGCTTATTTGCATGATTCTGTCCGCGGTACGTTCACTTTTCCCCGGTTAATTCAATCACGTCGCGATTACCTTGGAAGGTTCTTGCCTACAGGTAATGCTTAGATCGAAATCGCGAGTATTGTCTACCGTCGAATGCCTCCAATTTGATACTGGTCGCGATAGGATGTTTATTGGATACCGATACTGTAATCGTGCGTTTTTTATATTCGTTTCATCGGTCTCGGAAAGTGCGGCAAGAAAGTAACGAGTCTGGGAGGTACCTCTGTGACAGACATGTGCAAAATTTTTATTTAAATAAAAATTTGAGTAATGAATAAAAGTTACAAAAATTATTCGTCTTGTGTTGAATAAAGTTGATCTGGGGTAATTTATTTAAATTAATTTTGTTCGTCAAATAATCTAAAGTTAAAGTAATTTTTATTTGATCGGTTATTTAAATAATTTTTTATTTAGTTAATGCCTAACTCTGGTATCGCCCACTGATGGATCTCGGCGGGTCGAACACGCGCCAGAAAATTATTTCATGTTGAATAAAGTTACAGTAAAATAAAAAAATTAACTTTATTCGTCGAATAATCTAAAGATAAAGTAACTTTTATTTGATCTGTTATTTAAATAACTTTTATTTAGTTAACGTCCAACTCTGCTCCAAAATTCTTTGAACTACTAATAAAACCGAATTTTTTCTTATCTGAATATTATATCTGAATATTAACAATTTTGTAATATAAGCAATACGTATTTAATTGTCGAATATTATCTTAATTTGAATGCCTTTGTGTACATGTAAAGTAAAAAAATGGAGAGTGTACCTAATGTTGAAAGAGTTCTAAATGTTTTTGTTCAAGATTTATATAATTGCGATTTTATTGACAATTAGTTCAGTACTATATTGAAGTTTAATTCTTCTTCCGGATATCCTATTCGGTGTATAATGCAATCTAAACAGACTGCATCCTGATTTCATATAATTTATGTACATTAATTTAATGCATATGCTGTTGGAAGTCATCTGATTTGTAGTTTTGTTTAGTTCTACTTTTAGATTGTCGAGGAGATATTCAAGTTATTATAATTGCAGTGCTGGGAAAGAATAGAAGAGGTTGGCTATTTCGTACGAAATAGCCTGATCGCTATCGCACTTAAACATAATCGGGGGCAATAAAGTTTTCGTTCGTTACTCGGACTATCTTTTAAAAGGAAGTAAAACGAGCCAGACATCAATGCAGCTGCACTTAAGGTACATCACTTTCTGATATGAAAGTGAACAGTAAATGCATTGTAGATGCAGCTAGCAGAGAGCTGCACTTTGCGTTGTTATTACTTCCGGACTTGTCTAAATACCTATACTGGATGATAGTTCAAATTGTGTTATAAAAATTTTGTGAAAGAAATCGGTCACTATACTACATTTCACTTCCTTTTCTCTATGAGACTTCAATTTTCTACAATTTTTAGCGTTTATTGCGAGCAGGTTTTGCATATTTCTTCAGTCATTATCACGGTTCTAGACACGATCCAGATAAAACGTCAATGAAAACGAATTTTTAAGAAGGAAGCCAAATAAGGAACGTGTTGAAAAGCAAGAAATACTTAGGTGTATTTACTAGTAGAGCGAACCATTTGGCACATTCTCACCTTAAGTTGAGTCATAAATCTTCAACACACGTGACTGAACCTTTGAGACTTAGTCTCCACTACACACACATTCTCTCACCATCTTTAACTACCTGCGTGATTGGTTTCGCGTCCCCAAATTTTCGCAGGTGTTATCAGAGTACTCCTTCTCATAATTGCATTATTTCGACAGCGGACACAAGTACACATTTTGCAGTAAATTTCTCGCGACTCCTTACAGCTACGTCAAAGTCAAAATCTCTGTGGTGTGACAAACAATTAAAATTCGTTTTCACTGACTTGGTAATAAAATGAATTCTTCCACGTTTCAATATAGGTTTCATTTCAACAAGGACGAAAATAAATACCTACACCATTTGTATCGTGTATGAGTGTGTCTTTTTCCGTGTGAAATTATACAGTTCCTTTTACTACGGTCGAAAGTGAGAAGGTTTTATGGGAGCGGACAATAAGTATGGTTGAAGTGGCAAAAGTAAAAGGAGTTCGTAGCTTTGGTGCGTGAGCTATTATCGAGGTGAGTGAAAATGTGCGTTTCAGGCCTCCATAATGTATTAGAACGCTCACTGTTAACGGTATACTGTACGTGAATCTGCTCATATTTCTCGTCTGTGAGTGCACGCGTCGCTGACATTTAAACAGTGAAGGCGATTGGGTCGTACCAATCCGGAAGTTCTCGATATCCACGGTTCCTGGACTTCTTTGCCTCTCTGCTGGAGAGCACCCGATTTCGTTAACTGCATATGCAATCGGGTTTTTCTAGGCACTCCAACAAGGACTCTTTATTTTCCTTGATTCTTAAATTTCGTGGCTCGGGTAGAATGATTTAAATGGGCGTCGAAAAGAAACAACGTAATGAATAATGCCTGAGGCGGAGAACGCGATTTTGGTCCTCTAAATTTGAATTCGGATGATCTTATAAAAGAACATATCGAAGTGGCAATCGCTGATTTGACTAATAAAAAAATATTTGACACAAATTTTTTTTTATTGGTTGACAATAATTTTGAAGGGGTGAAAACAGCCCTGAAAGTTGAGGATGAGGAACATGGTTGGAATGGTCGTCTTACATAGCAAAATTGTATATTTTCTAATAAGGAATACAGCTGTGCAAACAAATTTCAAAATGTTCCGTTTTTTAATGTATTATTTAACCCCCATCCGTTCTTCATTTCACAAACTGAATCTGCCTCTCGGTGCCAAATTGACACAGTAGTAAAAGATCGATGAAATGACAAGGTAAACAGTTATTTTTCGATATTTTTTTATTAAAATTGATAAGTTAAGCGGGGTTTCTCGTTTAACAGCCCCAAAAGTAACTGATATTTAAGAATTCTTTTTGAAAAAACTGCAGGTCATATTGGATTGAACTCTATTGGGATATAATCAGGCATCTATAAACCTGTAGAAACTATTTTTTTTATCCTTCCTATTATTTATTAATTATTGTGGAATCTTGCCCACCTGGCTCGCCTCATATTATTGACATTTCCATCGCTGCCTATTCATTAGATCAATATTCACTACCTACATTTCACTTTCCTAGAATCAACTAGCTTTCATTCAAACAAAAATACTCGCGATACGTTCTAACCCATCACTACTTTCTCCGAATAACGCCCAATTTTGGTCAGCCAAAGAACTGAATTGCCTAAATGTCCCTTTCGACGTGACACCACGCGACGGGCCAGCAAACCCGATCCTAGAACAAGACCTACCATTTACCATTATCGAATCGCTTTACAGCTGACCAAAAACTCTCCAACTATCAATCCGTCACAGTGGTCCACGCCGTTTAATACCAAGGCACACCAAGTCACCGTGCACCAGCGACGCGGTGGTCAGTGGCCGCTGAAAGCGAAAGGACGAACGTCCTACGTGGCCGCGAAAGGGGGGTGAAGCGTCGGATATACGAACGACCTGTACGCTCGCGAACCATTTGCTTGTTCCTTCGCCGGGGCACGCGGATCGCGGTAAACGTAGTCGGTAGCGGGAGCGTGTTGTATCGGCGTTGGTCGCCGTCTTTGCTGAACCGAGCGACGTCGAAAGTCCCAGCGCGGTCCCCGCGTGGGGCAGCTGGTGGACCGAAAGTGGTGGACGCGCACGGCCGTCGCCCGGCCCGCGGCCAATGCCAGTCGCCAGTGAAACGTGAAACGCGAAACTAGGCGAAAGTTTCGCCTCGTTGGTGGGCCAGCCGAACGGTCGAGCCAAGAAGGGAGGGTGGATTTAGCCGCCAGGGCCTGGAGGAACGCGAATTCACGCGGTTCTTATTAGACCCTGCCCGGAGGATCCGAACGGGTCATTCGGATGACGAGTGCCGCGAGGTGTCCTTGCACTTGGTGTGGTTCTATGTACTCTGACTGTGGTGCACCGTCCCTGGTTCCTCTGCTCGGAAGCATAGGCTGAGCGAAGGTCAGTAGACTAGCGATCTTCTGAAGGACGGTTTAAGTACGGTCGAGTTAAGTGTCGAGGGATGTCTGAGGAGAGTGCGGAATGACGTGGCGAAGAATTTGGGAAAATTTTTTAGATGTGGTGTTATTGTAGTTGGGGGTTGTTAAGCCAGGAATCCACCGCGAAGCTAAGCTAAGCTATGCCATGCGATGCTATGTTTTAGCATAGCTTTCGGTGGAAACGGTTCCATAAGAATGTATTGAAGCTAATTCTTTTAAAACGTAGCATGGCATAGCATCGCATGGCATAGCTTAGCTTAGCTTCGTGGTGGATTCCCGGCTTTAAGGTGAGGTTGGGGATGATTTGCAAGGATTTAGTAGGAGATGGGGTGGTTTTGATTGTAACTGTTATGAGGACAAGTTGGACGAGGGTAGTTGGGAAGGGCTAGTGTAGATTTTGAAATGTTTTAGAACGATTTGGTGAAGAATGTCGTAGGTGGTGATTGTAACTGTTATGAAGATGGTAATTGTCGATTTATGAGAGTTTATTATAAAGGCAGGTTAATTTTGCTAAAGTCAGACTAGCTTTTTGTTACAAAAAGTTAATATGAACTGAGAAATATGGAAAAAAATTAAGTTTATACGTGGTCGCACCTAATCAGTTTCGCGTGATTCATTGCTGGAGAACTTCATTTGAGCAATTGCTCAGGAATTCGTTTGTATTACTTCTAGTGTGTGTAAAAAATATATATTGTGAAATAACGAAAGTCAGTTTTCACAGAGTTTAAAATGCGCATAAAAGAATTTGTTGCGTGGTTTGTCTACAATTTAGTATCTAGTTCCTATATTTCTTCTTTCCGAGGTACTATTGCAAACGTTTTGTAACTTTTTTGGGGAGTACTATTATGAAACGTGAAACAGTCATAGAAGTATTTGAGTTAATCAAGTGGAACATATTTTCTACAAGATTGCAAACAGTTGTAGAAAAGGTAGAAATTAATATATCGTGATTTAACCAAACTAGCTACGGACACATCTAACTTCTCATCGTGTAATTGACATTTTTCTGACGATAGTAACCCTCAATGAAATATTACCGTTGAACAGTCAAGCAGATTTCTTACGTTCATTGAATCATTACAGTTACATTTCTCACATGGCGCACATATTTTTGATGAACGGTTACATATGCTGTAAATATTTACATGTATAAAATAAGAAAAAAACATCGTAGTTTGCAATAAAATCTTGCAAATTAATTTATACAATTTGAATGTTTTTTTATTGCTTCTCAAGTCACGAAGAAAAAGAATTTCTAAAATGGTCAAGCATTCCTTTTCATCTTTAGATGTGCTCCCAATTTTCTTGAGCAGTCATTAAGCAATACGGTTCCTTTTTTAATTAAGAGGAGCACGCTGTCGCAATATATCTCGTGTTTATTCAGCATTCAAGCTTAAGCACGTTTCTTCATACAATCTCGTACACGTTGGAACATCCCAGGCATTTCTATTATTCCTCGACAGCGATGTTAAACTCCTAGTTTCACCTCGTTTAAGATAATAACTGGTCTATTGAGAATACTACAGTATTTCACTTTTAATTGCCAGTTAGGTACACGTAAACTGCACGTGCTTTGTCACTAACAATAAAGTACGCTATGATTTCTGATTTATTACTAGTTTCTATTTTTTAAAGACTGTTAGTTTCCTTAATACTGAAGAAGACTAGTTAATATTAATAATTTGACAGACTAAAATGTGTGCATATAATTTAAAGAAACTGGGTAGGACTAGCAATAGGCTTGATTTTTTTTTCAAACTCAGTTACACGACCATTTAGTGGTCCACTGCATTAATCTAACTCTTCCAAGTTCTAAATTTTCGCACCAGTGATTAAATAAATTTATATCTATTATATTTATATCTCATACCACTAAACGTTTCAAGCTCGAACAAAATCGAAAAGTATACATTTCCTTCATCTACATTTCAACACGTTGCTATTCTCCCCAACAAAACGATCTATCAAACTGCATTCTCGCGCCACGAAGACTGATACCGTTCACTCGCGCGACACAGGGCACGTAATTGAGCGAAAGTTCAGCCTCCTGTTCTCGAAGCCAGCCAGAACGGAAGTTACACCGTTTACGGGCACCTTGTTAGCCTTATTCGATATAACCCGCAAGCTCCCTCCACCGAAAGATTCACCAAGCCCCACTCGCAAGCTAACCATCGAACTATCGAACACACCCAAAGTCACAGTTTCGTCCAGTTTCGCCCATTTGCATAGCCGCGACACGGCTCGAAGTTTCTGCGTCCCGATGCTTGCACGCGATCAAGATTAATAGTTGACGCGTCCCGAGGCCTTGTTGTTTTTGTCGTTCGATCACGACTTGGGGGGAAAAAGTCGGGCGATCGACGCAGGGGGGCTGGTGGTGCGCGTCCCCGTTAATTAGTATCCTTGAAGGGTCCTCGAAGCACGGCGCTCCATTGTCCCCGTTTGAAAAAGGGGCGCGGGTTAATCGGTACCAGGGAAGTGCCGGGCTGTCGAGGATACGAGAACCTGACTAAACCTCTTATTTCTTTTGTTCGCCATGGGGGGTCTTCGTTGCGCGCCGGATCGTTAATGATAATCCTGTGGAAGAATTCGGTTTAGGGGAGATTCTCTTCTAACAGCCCCAAAAGTAACTGATATTTAAGATTTTTTTTTGATAAACCTGTTGGTCATATTGAATTAAACTCTTTTGGGGTAAATGGAGGCATCTTTAAACTGGCAAAAATATTTTTTTATATTGGTAATTCTTATTGTTTATTAATAATTGTGGAATTTTTCCATCTTTTCGACGATGTAACTCCTGTTGGCGGGATGTGTAGTTTCTATCACAGTCATCTGATAGCAAAAATAATAGAGGTTTGTTACAGTTAGATAGCTTACGCTGGGATTGGTCCACTTTAATGAAAAAAAAAATGAAAAATTGAAAGGGTTATAGCGTTGGAAAGAAAAAGTAAGATTTTTCCTTAGATAAATATTTCATATTATTTTTTTTTCGACGAAAAAGTATAATAAATAAAAACTAATATTAAGATTTGAGGTCCAGTCCCAGTGTAAATTATTTAATTTCAAGAAAATTTATATGACTGATAGGTGCTGCTTCTAACACCAACATCGTTGAAGACGTTAACACTATTCCGCAATAATTAATAAATAATAACAAGGATCGACATACAAAAAAAAATTCTACAAGCTTAAAGATGCCTCTGTATATCCCAAAATAGTGTAATGCATTATTAACAATAGTTTCTTCCAAAAAAATTCATGAATTTTGGGGGCTGTTACACGAGAATTCCCCCTAAAGGGAGGATATACATCTACAGACGCCCACAACCTGACGTTCTTTTAGAATTTTTTTTAAGAAAGTATTAAGATTATTGCACCCGTATTTTTTATTAATTATCTTTGGGTACAATACTTCTTTTTTATATGTAAAAATATTAGTCAATACAGTTATAGGGGTGATCCTAAATACGTCATTCGCTGCAGTGATTTTCGGTACCCACTACTAATTGAACAGATCTTACGTGAAAGCAAAAAGCAAATTTGTTTCACAAAATATATTAACAAATGCTGATTCTGACGTGGCCGATTTCGAAAAAGTTATTTTTTAAAGAAATGGTAGCAGTCCGAATGAAACGTTCAATTTTCTGACAAGAAATCTTGCCTTCTTATACAATGAAAAATAAACTATGGATCAAATAAAAAATCCGCCCGTCAGAACCTACGTCATGTTATATCATACAGCCCTGAAAATTGGAAATGAATCGGTTGATTAGTTTTCGAATAATTGTGGGTATCATGTTTGAAAACCTGGGTTCGAGAAAAATGCATTTGAAGTTCTCCTCAACTTACCTACAGCAACACTTCACTTCTAGTGTCTACATCCTCGATATTTCTGCGAATTTCGGTTCCAAATTTTGGCAAAACATTCTTAACACATCAAACACTAAAATTATATAAAAAAATGGATCTTTTTTGCATAACTAGGTGTATATCCTCCCTTAACCCTCGTCTGGCGGATGTAGGGTCCTTCAAACTATTTAAAGCACTTCTTATTTAGTATCCGAAACAAGAATCTCAGATTCTAAGAAGATATATCTGAAAAAATCTGACCCCTAGAGGTACACGAAATAAATTACAGGGCAAAGGGTGTTCCGCACAGTAGACTATCAATTTATCCCCCGTCCAAGGGTTAAAGCAAAGTATCCAGTTGCTGAGCAGCCTCTGTTTTCCTAGTTCACCCAGTAATCGGATCGTGTCATCCCCGTAGAAAGTGCGCTGCCGCTGTCCTTGCACTTGGAGCGCTGAAATTTATACGGCTTTCATTCCATGGCTACTTTAAAGTAGGTTCGGTATTTCACTTGTGCCCGTTCTCTCTCCTCTCTCTGTGCCCCGTTTGCGGCCCCTTTCGCTGTTCTTGGACGTCTGGATCTACGATTCATCAAGTTCACCTGGGTTCGACACGCATTTTTGAGAACAGGCGTGATGCAGTGCCGGCGGAAGTTGCGCGGTGTGAAAGGTCGAGTGGGTTATCACGGGTGCAAGGTTTCTCCAGCAGGATGCTATTACAAAGTGGCATGGCTGATATTTATTGAGGCGCGACTCTCTAAGACGAATGTCCCCATTAACGACCATGACCCCTTTATTAGACAAGGATACGATATTTTTCTGTGGAAAGTCAGACATGGCTGACTGCATCGAGTTAAACAGGTGAAGATTGACATTCCTTCGATTTTGCATATTAATTTATTCACGAGTCGATGTAGTATGAAGTTCATTCATAGTCTCAGTAAATATTTACATGCTTGTGGGATTATTCATTGGATGCTAATAGATACACATAAAATTTAATATCGGTGTAGATACACGCTATTTAAATATCAGGAGTCCAAGCTACAAAATAACCCGTTAGCGTTAATAAGGAAAATGCAGCGAAAAAGTAATTAGTAGGAACATACTATTATCATTAGCAAGCAGAGTTAATGGTGATAAAGACGTAGATTTATTGCAAATGTTATGTACTGTAGTCTACATAATTGGTATTTCATTTTGTGCAATCAGATTCAAAGAAGAACTGTTAGGTTATACATTTAAAATTCATGTTGTGGAGACATATTTAGATCTTTCGTGAGTACCACTCGCCTTTGACTGCATGCAAGCTCTCGATTAAATGAAGCACTCTCCTCGAGTGTCACTTGACACAAAGCAGTTAAGCTGACTGAAGACATCTGAACTGAGGATCATAAAAAAAGAAATCAGATTTCTTTTCCGTTTTGACGGGATTCGTAGAAGGTCTCGATGTATCATGAGGTTCTCTAGTATGTCAGATTGATTGACAGCCGCGACTCGCGTAACGCCAATTTGTTCGAGTTACGGTCACTAGCACCGTCGAAAGTGAAATCGTGGCGTGCAAAAACTTCGACACAGATTTTCGTGGTAATTTGTCGTCGAGCTCCTAACATTCCTCCTATGCAAAGAACGATGCAGCTTTGTCACGAACGAGCAGTCCATTGATCGATCAAAATAAGTTTTCATTAGGTTGACATTCAAGTAATTATTGATTCTTGGATCGGTACCACATGAATCACATTCGCCATTATTTTGAGAAATCGATTTTAAGAATCAGTCGAGTCCTCGTAAATTCAGTCCTTCGTGGTTGCAATTTTTTTCATTGTCAATGTTACTGTATACATACTTTTAGAACTTAATATTAAAATTTATGAATTTGGTGAAGATTAACAAAAAAATCGTTTTTCCATAACTATTTTTTCAACGCTAGTTCTTCGAATGTACAATTATCACTCAAAAGTCAAAAGATACAGCAATTTGAAAATGGTAACTCAAAATGACCAATTTGTGATTATAAGGAGTAACACGAAGGATTAACTAAAAATTATTGTTAGTTATTCTACAACTTTTATCCATTTTTAAAGAAGTAGTCATTTCACTCAGAATTATGTCACTTTCACTACTGCACCCTTGCAATTTTTTATCAAGGTACACCTTGAACCGAAGTTATCAAAAATTTTATTTCACACTTCCCATTACTTTTTATCAATTTATATCACAACTTCGACGTGACCTTGTATAACTTTCAGCCCTAAGTAATTAACAAAATATATTACAATACAATTTCACAATCGCCACATTAAATACAGAACGTCACATTCCATTAACCCCACAATTCCCAAGATCCTCTATAACCATTAAACAACCTTTACTTTCCACGCGTATCACCACAAAATCTTCCCACTAACCTCACCTCGCGATCGTCGAAACAATTTCAGTTTCACGCATTCCGTTGAATTTTACCGCCTCGCGTGGATTTCCCGCTATAATTTATACAATTTCACCGCGGGAACCATTACACGATCTGGCCCACGCGAATGCATTACGAGCGTCGGCTGGCCCCCCGGTGCTTTCTCTTTAACTTGAACTTAATTGCACGGCGAGCACAGCCTTAGCCGCTTCCCTCTCGATGCCAAGCGTCGCGTTACGCCTCGAACGTGGGTTGCATCGTTTCCTAACCCACTAAAGTCTGACCCGCGCTGTAAACAGAGTAGATGCCTCCTTCCTCTCCGATCACCGAGCCCGATCGCGCCAGGGACCGCCTGGTTCTCGTCTAGCACGAACAAAAGCGCGGATTCGTCGTTCTCCTCGTGTGCATCGTCTGCACGCTGCATCCAGCGCGGCCCGCGAAGATGCAGCGTCACGGTGCAACGCACCCAGCATTTCACAGTCGACGATTCACCGTGAATAATTTCAGACATGTGCGAGGGTAGCCCGTGAACGCTGAGGAAGAAGAAGAGGACCGAAGATGACGCCATCAGGAAGAACGATGCCATTGGTTCCGCAATTGCTGCGTTGCTTAGCCGTAGCGACATTCCTGGTGCTCGGCACTCGTCTGGATTATGTGACAGGTATGTGCACTGCAGATGTTTCGTTACAGAAGTTTACCGCTGGGAGCGGGTGATTTAATATTTAATAGCAAGTGAGATTTGAGATCCTGTAGGTCGAAGTTATAGTTTGTTATGGGGTGTTCCTTTTTGTTTAGATTGTTGATGATGGGGGTGAGATTTTTGTTTGGTGCATACTGCACACAGTTAAGAGGCGAGGGTGAGTGAATTTGATGTTGGATAATATTTTCTTTATGACTTGGACGAATTTATTCGTCTTGAACTCTGGAGGGGAGTAAATATAATTGTTGAGTAGGTAACGCAAAGGGATGTAACGTAGGCAGCGTTGATATGCATCGAAAAGGTATTTAGAGAAATTGAAGGGATTGTGGGAAAAAAAGGAACCTCGGGCGATGGGACTCGAACCCACGATCTTTGGATTCAGGAGCAGTGGTAGTTGCCTTAACGGATTAGACCACGTTGGCTAGGTAAAAACATGTCGCATCTTTGGGAATTTATTTCTAAGTGAAAAAAAAAACACTTTTATTGATAAAATTTTTTAATGAAGGTAGAGACTTCTTTGAATAATATATACAATTTTTTTTCAAATATGAAAATATTTCGAAAACTTTAAATGCGTTTTTCTGGAAACCACGTTTTCTGAAACGGTGTACGCTGTAGTTTGAGTAAAACTCTATGGACTGGTGTTCTTAAATGTATTCTCTATCGTCCGACCGTCAATTTTTCCGATTGGTTGAAAAATAATAAAATAGCTACACTTTGAAGCAAAAAGCTCATTTTCGTGTGCAAGAAAATGGACTTTATTTCCGCATAAGTCAGATAAAAAATAAAATACCGAAAAAATTTAAGTTGTTATTCGAAAAAAGAAGATTCTATATAGTATTCAAAGATGTCTCTATCTTCATTGAAAATTTTTTATCGATGAAAGTGTTTTTGTCACTTAGAAATAAATTCTCAAAGATGCGATATTTCTTAACTTGGCCAAGGTGGTCTTACTACTTCAGGGAATATTCTACTGTCTCGGTCGAAAAATTCGGCACTTTTCGATGATGGTTTTTATAATGAAATAAACACTTAACGTTTTCGAACTTTTGGTGGTATATTATACCACTCTTAAGATACAAGAAAAAATCTTTGTTGTTTGTTTATGTCCCTTGTTTACTTAAATATTTCGGAGTGAAGGTGGCGTTTTCAGAATTTGACTCTTTCCTGGCGGTTGAAATTTCGAACGACTGGATCATGGGAAATAAAAATGCACAAACATATTTCTAATTCGCAGGAGTGTTGTTATCTGATATACCACGAAAGAACGATTTTGGAAATTAAAAATATGTTTGGTTTTTTTTTTATTTCCGATAATGCAGTCGTTCGAAATTTCAACCGCGAGGAAAGAGTCCAATTCTGAAAACGCCACCTTCACTCCGAAATATTTAAGTAAACAAGGGAAATAAACAAACAACAAAGATCTTTTCTTGTATTTCAAGAGTGGTAGAATATACCCCCAAAATTCGAAAACATTAACTGTTTATTTCATTATAAAAACTATCACCGAAAAGTGGTCTATTTTTCGGCCCAGAGAGTAGAATGTCCACTTAACCACAGACCGTTCCTAAACGCAGAACTCCTGCAGGATCTATAACCAAGAATATCATTATACTTGATACAGCTTAACAAAGAAATTAACGCTCCCACCTCCGTGGTTTCGCTTGTACAAAAATTTCGACCCGTCAGAATGGCCTTCTGAAAACAGTTTCATTAAATATCGTGATTACCAGGGAGAGCGGTGTAACTGGATTTTATACGCAGTGAACTCCACACTCGCGGGTCAGAAATGCGAGGAAAATAAAATGAAGGAAGTCCGGCTCCCTGTAACTTTTCGTGCATCGCAAACATTTCCCGACCGCGAATTATTAAAGTGGAAGGAGAGCCTCGCAACTCGCCGGCCGTTGCTGTTTACCGATGAAAAAGTAACTCGTCGAGCTTTACGCCACGCATAATGAGAGGAGAAAAAAATAATGAAAATAATGCAGGTCCCGCGTTGCATCTCCTTCCCTCTCCTCCCGGCGGCTCAAGGTAAATACACTTGCTCGTTAGATAAATCTATTCCTGACCTACTATCGCGTGCCTGCGACACTTTCAGAAACGTTGTGCCTCGCAAAGATGGACCGTTGATTCCCATCGTTACCATTTCAGATCGTGAGATCGAGGCCTCGCTCGTATTCAAACTGCAATTTGTTTGCCGTTAATGAATCTTCCCCCGCTCGTTCGAGCACAAACGAATTAATTAATCCCTCGTCTCATTAGATTGGACGCGTCGTCTTTGCTGATCTATCTGTTAAGGTGTACAAGAATGTCCAAAACAGACAAACTGATAATGCAATGTTAATATTGTGAATAATCACAGATCAAGGAAATGGACTTTATTGGATTCTAATTAATATCGCTGATTTTAATCAACTACCTTCAAGTTCATTTCACATGAAACCTTCGAGAAATTTGTTATTAAATTCTCAATTTCTGGGTTATTGAATATATCAAGTTTCCGAGAGATTTGATTATAAAAGCAATTTGCGATAATTTCTGTTTCATTTTCGCTGTCTTCTGCGTTGCTCTGTTTATTTTCGTGGGCACAGATAACGCAGGAAAAACATAGTTATTTTATTAAACTTCATGGTATGAAGAAATCTTTCCTGAGATTTATGTGGGACAAAAAACTTTCTGCATCTCTTGAAAGCGTGAACACGAGTATAAATTAAGAATCTGATATAAAGTTGCAATAAAATATATATATCTAAAGTTCTTGTCAATTCGGATAAGTTTTATTTGAAACTGTTTTTAAAATAAGACTCGGCTAAAAGGTTAAGGGAGATATAGTTGCAGTCACATGGTTCAGGGAAGCGTGTCTGACCGCAGACGGTCCCTCTTCCCTTGTCTCGTATGTTGCTTTCTACATACACTCCTGGGCACACAAATCAATCGTACTTTCTTCTATCTTCCCGTATCGTTTAATACGTGGATTATTTCGAAAATGCTTGTCAATAGATTATGTCAAAATTAAGGCTCATAAAGACTCATAATTTGCATTACAGTTTATTCTGTCAAAATAAACTTCACAGTTTTCCTATTGAAATTTCTCTTCTCTTTTTCTTTTTCCATACTATCCTCATTCAAGAAGAACAATTTTTTTTCTGTTTTAAAACTAAACTCTGGCTCCTCAAATTCTTTCACAGAATTTCCAAATCTTTCACACAATATTCTTTGTAATACACCTTAAAACATTCCTCTACCCAATTTTATTCGCGCGTGATAGTCTCCGATCCAAAACTTAATTGTCAAGCCACGTAATGCGATTCACCCTCCACAGAGAATCTTTGATCGCTGGTGTAAGGTGTATTTAGCTCCGCCGCTCTGGAATTTCGAGGATCCTTTTCATCCTCGAATTAACGAGGACATTCTTGAAGGGAGTAAGGCAAGAAGGGCTGGAATGCAGCCCACAATGCACTATCATAAACCGGGGGAACTACTTGAACGCGCGTGAAGTAAGTTTAAGACCAGTTTTCAGTGAACAGAGGACGAATTATTTCGCGCAAGTTCCCCAGCCTTCGCCTGTACGTATTAATGATCAAGATGCTGGAAAGTTTCGGCGCTCTAATCCGCTTCTAGAGAAACAAGAACTGCTCGTTGTTCGCGACACGTTTACACCGAAGCGTTCTTTTAGCCGACGAGATACTTTCGCCAAATCTCTTGGTAGCATTTCGAACACGAGTGTGCGCTGGTTTTCGTTACATCCCCGAAGCGAGGCTTCCGCTGAGTTCAAGGTCCATGGATGGCTGACCAAGTGACCATCCAGGAACTCCCATGTGCTCTTGGCGCATTGGTGGTCCACCTCGAATCGAAGGTCCCCAGTTAATGATCGATAAGGGTCAATGCTGCTTTAAGGGCCTTCTCACACGAGACACTTCTGCTCTCTCCATTTTGTATTTTCTATCTCTTCGAAGCAGGTGTTGCTTATGGTAAATGAGAACACAGAAGTGTCTCGTGTGAAAATTTCCTAAGAACCTTTTGTGGGACACAATCGAAGAGTCCTTGTAAAAAACACTGCAAGAGCAAAATTAAAAAAAAATTATTGAAGAATGGCCTACGTGTCAATGGTAATATTATATTATAGAATTTAATTTTTGGCACTCACAGTGTTTTCTACAAAATGTTCTCTTCAATTAGTATTTGGACATATTCACAGTCCACACTTTGTACATTTTTCTAAATATTCTTCAAAGGTTTTTTGTAGTATTTTGGACATTCTCACATACGTTCCACCTTTCTCTCTATTTTTTAAACCAACCCTGTCTGTGAAGTGAATGTATCCGTGACACAATTCCTAAGCCACCGAAGTGTCGGACGTGAAAGGGCCCCGGTGCCAAGGAGCAAGCCATCGAAAACGGGAATTAAACGCGATTGTAATCACAGTCATTTGGTCTGCATCGAATTGTAACGCCGAAGGGGTGTCTGAGACTTCTGGTCAGTGATGAATGGCCGCGTCCAGCGGTGCGGTGGTGTCCGCGACGTAGCCCCGTCGAACCGTTGCAAGTGCGGAAACGTGCAAAAAGCTGGCCGACCTTGTCCCACTTCCGTCGGAGCTTTGGGGAACGAGCTTACTTGTGTAAATGCTACACAACACATGCGGCAGCCGCGGCCTGTGGCGCGCAGCCGAGCCGTTTCGTTATGTAATCGTTCCATTATGTATACTGGGCGTTTCAGAACCGTGGCTGCTGCAGGTAACAGTCATTTCGACGTTTGGATAGATTGGTAGGGCTGAACAAAGGGACGTGGAAAGGCAGAAATTTATTAGATGACAGCGCGTAATTTCTTCTTCCAAAGACAGTTCCAGTGAACGATGCGATTTTTCACCAATTCTTTCTTCCAAATTTCTGAAAATATCTGTCGTTTTTATTTATAATTGTACAAACGAGGGATTATGGATTATTTTAAAAAAAAAGTTGTTTACAGATCTGTGTTTATTTGAACTGGCTTGTTTCTTTTAGTGAATTCTATTGGGTAGTTCAGTTTGTATTCTTTTAAAATAGAAAAATGGTATATTAAATTTTGTAAATAGTCTTTAGGCATTTCCTGTGGCACGATGATGAAAAGAAAATGGTAAAAAGTCATTTTGGTTTGAATTAAATAAATCATAGGGTGGCCTACTGTGGGAATTTATGGGAAATATATTCCCCTTTGGATTTTATTCCCGTTCGTCAAGCTAGCTGAAGTGTGGATTGCAGTCATTTGGGCGGTGTATATAGCTGAATGAAAGTTGTGTTGATAGCTGGGAGAGCAGTTGCCTGGCAAACAAGAAGTTCCAAGTTTTGGAATCCAGGAACAATGGTCCATATAGTCGACTCCTCTCGAGTGTACAGTACGAATTCAAATGGTAGTTAGAGTTTATGGAAAGATTCCAAAAGTTTTGACAAGGATGGTTTTGCACGCAAAGTGTCTTAGATAAAACTGTCTACTTGTACTTAAAGTTTATAGTCCTACGCATCATCGCCACGAGAAATTTCAAACCCTCTATAGAATCTTAGAAAATATTAAAAAATTCAATTCTACGGCACTAGGAGTTAAGTTTGTTAAGTTCTTGATTGTCGTCCAATACAATTACTTTAATATTGCATAAAAAATATACCTTTTTTTGCTCTGTTTGTCGTAAATATCGTAATCATGATTCAACTAACACGAAAAGGTTTAATATTAGAAGTAGAGTAAAAGTACACAAGGGACTAAATTTCAAATAATATCTTTTTAATTACAAAAAGTGAACACTTAATTTTAGTTCCTATTACAAAAGGAATAAAAAAATATAGAGACAGTATTTTATTAAACAAGAGGGTGCTGGCAAAAAAAAATGATTTGCCTAATCTTGGCAAAAAATTATCATATAATATAACAATTATTATTTTTATCTCCCTTAGTATTCTTCATAAGTCAACTTACTATTTCCATTATTCCACTGTTCCCACGGTAGAATTTAAATCTACATCCAATTCCCCGGACAAAAGATCTGAAAACGATTAGCACGTCGTTTGCAATTTCCACAAACACTTGAATTTCTACCCCAGATTCTGAAACATTCTGTATGACTTGACGCTGCGGTGTGCAGGGGGGCGTACAAATACGTCGTGCGCCTCGCTCCATTGTCGTGCGCTCGACATATAACGTGCTCCGTTATAGATTCGTCAGCCGCGTTTCTTTAGGTCCCCTCTGAAAAGTAATTCCTCCTCGAGTCGACTCGGGCGAGGACAAAAACAGATAGAGTGAAAGGAGGAGCGGGTAGGAAGCGTGATAACGGGGAGGTAAGAGGAAAAGCGGAATAGAGAGAAGGAAAGGCGAGATTTGCAAGAAGATTTCTTTAAAACAGGCGAAGTCCTTCTCCTGTCTATTTACGATCCTCGGAAACGCCCTTCCAAGTAATTTGACAGTTCCTACAGCCGGAATTTCCCACGGATTATTTTATCTGGACGATCGATGGGAAGAATCTACCGGCGATTGTACTCGCTAACAAACGTAATTCAGCTTTCGCAAAGCCTCGTTTAGAGCCCTTTGATATCAACGCTTTTGATAGCTACTGTGAAAGAATCTTTGGGATAAAAGACCGATTGTAACACTTTTACATTTTACAATGTGCGTAGGTGAAAGTAAATCTTCACGAATTTAGAGATATTGACCAACTCGTTTCGAGCCTAGTGTACCACTTCGATAAAGTACAGTAGGGGAGACCGGGGCAAGTTGATACGTTTTTTCAGTTTTCGATTTTTTTCATTTTTGTTTGAATTAATTACTTAATAACAAATACGCTAAAATATACTTTGGTCCTTCCTCTTTAAAATATTGTAAATGAAATGTTGAGAAAATACATACAAAATGAATGAGATACTGTTATCTGGACGAAGGTAAAATGTATCAACTTACCCCAATGCGGGGCAAGTTGATACTGCTCTGAGGCATGTTGATACATCTGTAAAATATCCGTTTAATGAGTAAAAGATGAATGTCTGGAATATTCCACTTTAATATGAGGTGCTTGCTTCTTTTTATTAATGTATCGTAATAAAGCTATTTTATCTGTTCCGTATATTCTGGCGCTTTGATTCCTTTTCTACACCAACACACGCTTTTTGAAAAATATTTTGTGGTATTTTTCCGCGATTCGTTTTTCTCACATAATTTCGTACCATCGTCCCAGAAATAAAAGGAAAAATCCAATTAAAAGTAGTCGGGAAAAATTGATACACTCCCCATGAGTATCAACATGCCCCAGAGAAAACGTATCAACTTACCCCACAGGAAGTCATTATATACAAACATCTCCATAAACAAATGTAGAGCATATAAACAAAATAACAAAACGTAATTCCCTTACCTTCAAAGGACTCAATGTGATGCCCAATTAATTTGAGTGATAAAATTCTCTATCCCGTCTCAAGACGGATTGGAAAGTGAACACAATTATTTACTTTTGTGTATAAAAACGAAAACAGTTAAAAATGGATTGCTAAAGTCAAGGTACACAGACGTACGCTAGATCGTAGTAAAGAATTGATCAAGGAGCTTCACATATCTCACACATAAGGAGCTATATATATACAGTGTCGAGATAATTCGTCTGTATCAACCTGCCTCTGTATCAACTTGCCCCGGTCTCCCCTACTGAAAATATTATAACTGATTGATAAAGTAGTTGGTATGCAAATTATTTTGACGAAGATGTTGGGCACTGTGTGCGTAGTCAATAATCGCGCAAAGGTACTTTGTGAGTATCTACTAATACTAAACAAGGTGGATGTGATTACACGCTAAATATTTGATTGGTGCAATAAATAATTCCAGTATTGCATCAATAATTTATTTAAGGGGCTATGTTCAGTCATGAGGCTGAAAAATGATTTTTGAGAATTCTTTTCCCTAAAAACCGTAAGCCCCTTTTCAAAAGCTATTTTCATATTTGAAATACGGTATTTTAGAAAGTATCTCATAATTCTTTTATTTAAAAATCTTTGTCAATAACGAAGTTGTGATCAATCTCCCGGAGGACTTCTCAAGAAGAGAACTGCTCGGTACTGGATCATTTGAAATTAAAAATTCAAAATGATTGACATATTTAATATATTAAATTACCTAGTCTTTGAACGAAGGACTTATTTTCGTTGCATTTCTTTTATATTGACTAAATAACCATCGTCCTTTCAGTAAAAATTTCAATTTTAGTTTAAAACGTCCCCCATTTTGTCCCAATTTAATATTTCAAAAACTCCTCACAACTCTCTAGAAAAAAATCCCAAAATCTTTCGACCTCCTGACTGAGCCTAGCCCCTTAATATCCCCGAAAGCCATCGAACAGAAAAGAAAACTGTGATTACAACTAGCGTGCCTAGTAATTCTAGCCTCTCGTTGAAGCCTACCGACGCAGGCGTCAGTGAAAGGGTTTCGCGTGAAAAAGCATACAAATCTCAGCTCGGTAATGCGCACTGTTACACCTTTAATTAACCAAAACGCGTTAGCCTATCCATCAACGTGTCGGATCAGTGACGAAATTCTCTGCGACTGCTCGATTTTTTATTCCAAGGAGTCTCGCCCCCGGACATACTCGACAAGAACGGCGTAATAACGCCACATTGCGTCGCGGTCAGTGCATGTGCATTAAAAGCCGTCGTTACCGCGTCCGAACAACGAGTTGTGACGAACGCGTGGTCGATAGCCGTAACTGGAAAAACCAGACGCGAAAAAAGAATTCCCGAATCGATCGGTACCGCCGTTCGATCGCGTACTTCGATGCGTGTCCAAGTTTTAATGGCGGGCTTCGAATCAGCATGCAATCAGGTGAAAGTACTGTGCAATACGTACCTATATTCTGGAAACACCTATAAACGTTTAGAAATACATGGCGCAGCAATGGCAGCGACCAGCGCAGCGAACCTTTGCTTCGAGCCGGCTAATGGTAACAATTAGCTATGGACCACCTATTCGAGCTGGGAGCAACGAAAGTGAATTTTCATTTCAATGCTTTCCTTGCTTGGTGTGCTTTCCACGGTATATTGTAACGAGTTTGGCAATTAAGATGTCGACAGAAGTGAAGGAACTATTAAGAAGGTGCGCTATAAGTGAGACATTCACTTCCTGAGTGATATAAAATGTCATTTAGTTCACACTTTAAATTACCTTTCCGTGCCATTATAGTTCTTCACGGAAACTAATTATAATTATGATATTTTTAATTTGATGTTCACATAACACTTCTTTAGGTATACATTCACCTCCTGAAGTATTTAGCTATTTATTTACTTAAACGGAATTGCTTTGATAAATACGAGAAACAATCTTAATATATATAGCACAAAGCTTCTATTTGTTTGTGTGTTTGTCTGTCACCTAAAACCTTTTGAACAATGAACTCTGTGATCACGAAATGTGTCTCAGCTTATTATGCCTGACTAATCGAGATGAATGTGACTATTTTCACAAAAAAATAAACAAATTTTTTTTAGTATCTAAATTTCGAGCGCTGCTGAGTAGTAAAACTAGTAATATTATATTAGAGACAGAATTATACAAGTAATATGTAAATAAAGTGGAAGCAAAAAGCACATAAAGGTGCAAACACAAAATCAAAATAAAGAAACTAGCAGCTAGTTACAAATAAATGTATGAAATAAGCAGTCAAAGAAATGCAAAGAATGATGGAACTCGTATAGCCACGCAATACTCCAGTTTTACAGAATTTCCCTTTCTTTTCGCTCATCTTCAACTGGGAACATCGTTATCATCGTTGCACGCGTCCCTCGCGTGTTTCGCAGATTAAGAACTTCCTGTTTGATCCTATTTCAACGAGAGAATCTTGGCAACGTTAAACCTGTTCGAATGAGGCGCGCCGGGCGCTCATCGAATCGGCTCGAGGAACCGCGAGCGCGTTGCACGATCCCTGGATCAGATCGACACTATGATCACGGCCCTGAATAAATTGAGATAGCATCTATGCGCGCCAAGAGACACGAACTTCCTTCGCTGCCGGGTTGCCTACGGTTCTACTATCGTTTCTCGATCTTTTCTGCCTTTCGCAGTCGGAAACAGTGTTTTACGCCGCCGTCCAGTCCGAGCGAAGCTAATTAGTCAGCTTGCCAGGTGGATTCAGCGGATCCACTTCAAATATTAATCCCGCGCTTTGCAGTGAAAACGGGGCACGAGTAAAAGCTGGCTTTCATAGCTGTTCGTAGTTCGTGTATTGTTACGAAAGTCAGCTGCGATTTTGATTTACTATTAAAATTTATTTGCAATTAACCTGGAGTACTCGCGGTCTTATGGTAGTGGAATTTGGGTGCTGTGATTACAAAATTGTTATGCAGTGGCTTATGGTATTCGTTAACATGAAGGGTAAGAAAAAAAATCAGGGAATGTCACAAAAACTTCGTTATCAAGAAAATTAATTTTTTATGCTTTGGTCCATCAAAGAAACAAGGTTTAATGAATTTGATTTTCTTATATAATTTTCTGCTTAAATAATTTCTGCTTTTACCTTGGCGACAGAGACGTGCAAAATTTTTATTTAAATAAAATTTCGAATAACGAATAAAAGTAAAAAATTATTCGTCATGTGTTGAATAAAGTTGACCTGAGTTAACTTTATCGCTGAATACGCCGTCGAATAAAGTTAAAGTTAAAAAATTTATTCGACGATGAAATTGAAACTCACGACGAATAAAAAATTAACTTTATTTGTCGAATAAACATTCAATCGAATAAAAAACTAAACTTTGTTCGTCGAATAATAAAAAATTAAAGTAACTTTTATTTGATCGTGGACGTTTCCGTTTTTAATTAAATAATCAATTAATTATTACACTATTTATTAATTTTAGTATCTAAAACCTGTTTTCGAAGTTTACAAAGTTTTTAAAAACTGACAGACCTTAGTCCGAACATTCCTCTTTCGCGCAATTGATCTCCTAGAATCTAGATTTGCATTCTCATTGAATGTTTGCACAAGAGAGTGGCGAATTGCCATTATACAAAAGACAAACACTGCAATGTTCGAAATTCTCGACGGACTTTGTGATTTTACGAGGCTAAATGACGGGGTTCGTGGCGGTAAGATCGCGCGAGCCTAGCTGACGGATGCGTTCAGAGGCGTGCAACCGTCGACCTTTCAAACGCTTCCTGACCGGGGAGAAAAACGTGATTACGTCGCCACGCGTTACGGCACGCTGAACCGTTCCAATCCTCGGGACAGATTAGAAGGGGAAAAAATAGTTTTATCCAGTCGGACACACGCCGTTTTTTACAGCGTATCAGTCGCAAAAATGCTGCAGACTCGTTTACGCTGGAGCTCGACAGTTATCGACATTTCGAGCGAAACATGCGCGCGCTTGAGAAACGCGTGCTACTTAATTGCAGGGTGCAACATTTAGCCGGGCATATGCACGAAACGAGTTTCGTAACTCTGATAATGAAGCTGGAACTGACCGAGTGCTTTGGGCAACCACCGTTGATCTATCAATTGTTTGCACAATCCATTAAAACGTTTCTTTTAATAATTGTCTTTCTTCTGCATACTTTTTTTGCCTTTGGTATTTTGTCGCATAATTCCTGCTGGTTCTTGTTGAAAATTGTGAGGATTGATAGAGGCCCTGTAGCATTATGTTCCACCAACATAAATTTTTATGATTCTTGATGTTTTTTGTTGTTATCTTGATGCAGGTTGCTGAATAATTGAGGAGTGATTTTTTCAAAAGGGCATATTTCCATATAGAGAAGTTTTTCAATAACCGGAAACACTGTGGTAGCTACGTTTATTAAAAAAATATCTTTTTTATTAGTTACACGTACATTTTAATATTCCATTTGATAGGGAGAATGTTTTAAATTTTGCGACATTGTTTTAGTAGTTATTTAAAAAAGATATTTGGAAATAAGTTCCATTGATGGAAACTATAAAAAAAAACATTTTCAGAATATAGTATAATGTTTGTGGTTACTTTTATTTTGCCACATTTGATTGTAAAGATACATTTGTAACAGTCGGTACATTTTTATACTAATTTAGTATATGTTTGGGTAACTCTGTGGAAATAAATTTATTTTAGATTCATTATAATTTCCTAGAGGCGCATAGGAAATATGTCCGTTTTGTTTCCGACGAAAAAATTATTTCAGTATGTCATCAGACAAACTTGGAAATAAGACTTTTTGTATGAAACATATATTTTCACTTCAAATTTTCAAAAACGAAGAACGTTTTGTGCAACTGGGGGTGTAATTTAACATTATTAAGGCGATGCCAACAAAATTTGTTTCAAGATTAAAAATGTAAATATGCCCTTTTAAAAAATCAATCATCATCTAGTCTCTGTATTAGTCTCTGATTTATTCAGAAAAACATGGACGGCGTTTGAGTCTTTAAAAACTATGTCTGTAAAAATAATCTGATGGCTAATATTTGCCCCTGTGATTCAAAATATTTTACCACAAAATACTTTGCTGAGTCATTAGAAATAACAGATGATTTATATGATTTGATTGAACAGATAGTGTTCGGCGTTACATCCTGCGAGGCGTGAATAAATTTGCCATAACACGTCGTAACTGGTCTACTTTAAAGCGTAACATGCGTTATCGTAGACAACTGAAGGCATTTGAATTACTTAACATGAACGAGAGGCCTGTTCAACTGGCATTTTTCGAAATTGAATTCTGAATTCACGATACCATATTTTGGCGCGCCATATGTTGAACCCGTTTCCCGCTCTACGAGCTTTAATCACGACAGAATTCGACAGCCAAATTCAACCTACTAATATGCAAATTTCCTTAAGAGTCCTTTCACTTACGAGTGGCACCCCACATTTATTGGAAAACGTGAAAACGTGTTTTCGTTGCACATGCACGTTGGGACAGGTTGTTCTGTGTTCCTGTCATGTAAATCTGGTTTGTTTAGAGAAAAACTGTTACGAATAAGCGATGATAAATGGGGCTGTTATGATTTTCCGATTAGGAAGAAATGGGAACGTTTGACTGTGACTGGTTACTGGAAAGTATTTAATTACTTCCCTGAATTCTAGCTCAAGTCGTGAGAACGAATGACCACGTTCTGATTTGCATTTCCTCGTAAATTGGGTTGAACTCTGAAGCATTGAGAATTAAAACCTTTAATATATCCGGGACGACAAGGCAATTGCAAACACTTACGTGAAATTCTCAAAATATCATTGTAACTTTAATTTTTGATACAGTGGACAAAATCGTTATTGAGTCGTCCTACGGCAAAATAATCATATCTTGCGTTCGACGTGAAGGATCTCGGTAAAATCGAAATATGATATAGTCCACGTGAAATTAGGCGATGTTTAAGTCATCATTTCACTCATTTCGAATTTGTTTAAAAAATACAGGACGTTGAAACTTGCAATATAGCATTATTACTTATGTACTAGACGATTTATTGCAAACACGTCTAAAGCACTTCTGAATTGCACACAATCGTATAATAAACCTATAAAAATTATTTTACATTATCTGTATGCATAAATGCATGACATTAGTTTCCCTCTCTGTTTCGGTATGAGTCACGGAAAGGAGGCCTGACGACCGCACGCTGAAAAATGTTTGAATAAATGAATGCTTGATCAAAGTCTCGTTTCTGCTTCTATGTATTTCTAATTCTGAAATTACATAGCTTTAATTTCTAATTACACTTTCATTTTACATAACAAAATCAGGATCACTCCCATCATTGTTTCTTCGCCAATAATTCCTCGTGAATTTGTAGTTCAACTCACGATTCGTTTTACACAGCAGACGTAAGAGTTATTTAATAACTCGCTAATTAATTTCTCTGTTTGTCGCAGGATGTCAGTTCTATCCGATTGGGGAGTACCTGAAATTCGTGCGAGTACCAGAGAACCTGGCGAAGAATACGGAAATCTTATCCTTGGAGGCTCATCCCAGAAACCACATCTCGATTATGCCAGTGGATAAAGTGAGTACTCGTCTTTTTTACTTCAGAGTCTTTTCGGTTTAATATACGTTGAGCAATCATTATATCTCGCAGATGGACGTGCAAGTAAAATGTTAGAATACATTTCCAAGAAGGGTCGGATAATCTGAACTGTAAAAACATATGCAGGTTGTTACAGCATCAAGTTTATAACTGTCTACCAGAAACTCGAATTATTTGGAGGATGTAGTTCCACTTTTTTTTATTCCTCATTAGGTAATCAACGCGATTAGTATATTTCGTGGGTTTGAATATGTGATTGGCGAAAGTGAACGAAAGTGTATTAATACGCATAGGATCCCGGTTATAATAATTCATGAAAATGTAGAGGAATACAATGTTGTAATTCTAGAGAGGATTTGAAAGTAAAATATCGAAACTGGATTATTTTTAATGAAATAACTTCGAGCTGTTATTTGTGAGAATATCGAAACGAAATTATCGTGGTTTGAAATGGCGTTTCAAAGGATGACGGGGACAAATTCGATACATTTTGAAAGAATTTTAAGTTCCTTGAAGAAGATGTATAATTGCCAAGAAACTAAGACGTATCACTAAATCCGAAAAACATTTTCCACGGAAAACTATTAGAAACCTTACCTTTCCTTTAGATATAATGTATACAAGCTAATAGAGCTTTGGTATAGAATAGAATAATATTTATTAACGATAAATCAAATTGAATACAGTGGGAAAAATAACTTTGTTGGCTTTAAGGATTCTACTCTGAACCACCGCAAAATTAAGCTATATTTAAAGATATTTTTCTCAGTAAATGCAACATATAATGAAATAAATCTTTTTGGTATTTATTAAGCTACTCTTATATTACACAAATAAAATTTAAAACCAATTTTTGCAATTTGTTTTAATGTTTTTTACAGTGTCAATATGACACCTAAAAAGAGGTATGTTTACAGCGTAGGTGATCATTAGCAATTAAAACAAATTGCAAAAATGGTTTGTAATTGTTTTCGTATAATATAAGAGTAGCTTAATAATTACCAAAAATAATTATTTCATTATATGTTGTATTTACACAGAAAAAAATCTCTACAAATAGTTTAATTTTTCGGTCAATCAAAGCAGAATCTATGCGTGGTATTTCTCTGCACCATAGAAATTCCACGCAGACTAAAAGCAAACTGTCGCTTCCGCATCCTTCTCTGAGTCCCATCTACCCCTAAAGCAATACAAAAAAGCTCATGAGGGCCAACGCTCTCCAATTGCCGTCTTCCTTCCACACATAAATATCATTGAATTCCACCAAAGATACCTAGATTTCACAAGCAACCTTGCAGCAAACCGGCGTTATAGCAATTACAGCATTACCCCAGCGAAGCTCGAAAAGACAGAGTGCAGCGCAAAGAGTTAAACGAAACGTCCGAAAAACTTACTTAGCCGCGAACAAGACAATTACCTCGAAATGCCGCGTGTACCGTTGAACGACGTGGATAGATGGCCACCAAACGAAACAATTATCCTCGGGCAGCCTCTGTACCGTTGAACGAGCATATGCCATCGCGTAATCGGCCCGTAACTGTTACAGGAAGAAGACGCCCGGTTCTTCAACTACAAAGAGACGAACAAGACGCACGTATCCCTGGTGCTGGCCCAGTCCCTGGAGGATCTGGTGGACACGGAGACGCCTAGAAATCTGCTGAAGTTCCGCGTGGTCTGCGACTACACCGATGACGGCGATTCTCTGGTAAATTCTAGAAAGTATAGTACTTCGCGTGGGCGCGGCCACTTCGCCATTGATTTTTACTAAACGCCCTGCGACTCGGGCACCGTTAATATTATTAATGGGCATCGTTATGGTTTCACGGTTCTTTAAACGTGGCGCGCGCCCGACGTCCGTTTCCGTGTTCTCCGTGGGTGTAATTAGATCTTAATGCAACCATCAAATCGCTGATGATGAATATTACAACGGTGCACATCGGTGTATTTTGCCGATCTGGGCGGCCAAAAGTCGGTTATGAAAATTTCAACGCGGATTAATAATGAAGGATAAAGATCGCTATGAAAATAAAAGAAAGATGAAGTATAAAAATTATCGCTATATAAAAGTAGAGCTGTTTTAGTAGTCGAAAAAAGCGAGTGGAGCCTGGTTTGAGGAACCGAACCGAGCCGAGTAGCCGTAAATATCGAGCGGCTTGAAAGAACCGAGTACTCTAATTTTTTCGGGCGGCTCGAAGAGAACCGAGTACCTGAACTTTTTTCCGGTGGCCCGAGTGTACTTCGAACACATCGAAATTTTCGAGTTGTCCGACTGCGGCGAGCAGCTTGAAGCTTGAACGTTTCAGGCAGTATGAAAGTTGCAGAATATTCTCATTTGCAGTATACATTTTAATTATTCATATTATTAAGAACCATTATTTACATTCAAGTAGGTGCACATTTCCTAACTTAAAATATTCCAAACATTCGTGCTGCCCGAAACATTCAAGCTTCAATCTACTCGTTATAGTCGGGCGGCTCGAAAATTTCGATCTGCTCGAAGTATATTCTGGCCGTCCAAAAAAAAACGGGTATTCGATTCACTTCGAGCCGTTCGAAAAAAAATCAAGTACTCGTCTCTTAAAGCCACTCGAAAAAATTCGAATACTCGGTGTTTTTCGAGCCGCCCGAAAAAATTCGAGTACACGATTCTCTTCGAACCACTAAAAAAAAGAGTACTCGGTTCTCTTCGAGTACTCGGTTCTCGCCTCGGTTCCAATTTCAAGCTACTCGAATATTCGAGTACTCGAACAGCCCTAAATTATAAAGTTGATCCGTGTATCAATGATGTGCAACATCCCCCCCCCCCCCCCCAACCCCGCACAACCCTAACGCCGGTATAAGCAGTCGAAACTTGGACGTGCATGCGAGTACACATTTCGTTTTCGCCGTGCTTTTAGTACACGTACATTTGAACGTCATTATTCTTTTTTTTGGTGTACCGTTAGAAATGCAAGTCATGAATTCTGATGAAACAGGTAAGCATGTAGGTACTTTTCATGGATGTTTGTTGCGATAGCTTTCAAATTCATTAAAAAATAGCGTTTCGAATAAATGCAATTTTCTCGTATTTCTTCCCATTTGTTTTACAAATTTGAACCCAATAATTGTACTTCGCGAAGTTTCCTGGCATTGAATTTGGATTTATTAGAAAGCTAAGACATTATTCTTTAGGATACTTGGAAAGCTTTTTGCGGAATTTAGCGATGTGAAAATAAGTATACATAAAAGCGAAAAAGAACCAAGTGGTTGGTTTCTTCTTGCATTTATGCAAAAATGCCTACTACAATTGGATGATTTCTCCGACGAGCACACGAAGGAAATGAAGCAGAATTTTTCGTGTTTCAAGCCCAAAAAGAAACGGAGATGGACTGGAAAAAAGTATTTTTAATCCCTCCTAATACTGTTTTTATTTATGCCTTATATTAATTAGATCAGCCTAAGAGCATCTTTGGAACTGACTGCAGTAAAAAAATAATTTTGGCCGCCTAGATGAGCAAAATATCTCTATGTGTCCCCACGAGAGTATTGGTTCCTCCCGTTTTCTATTCCTTAATTTTGGGAAAGAACCGACAACGTTTCGTGGCTCGTGTCGTTTCGCCAATGATCGGGCAATATCCCGCGACGTATCCCACTTTTCCATCAGGTGTTGGGTTCCTTTTTCTCGCGCGCCAGGATAACTGGAGCGTGCAGGCACCGGTCTCGATAGAGCGAGTCGGACCTCTGCTACCGGTTTTCCACCTCTGCAACGCGCTAATCAGCATTTATGCAATTATTTCGAAGGAATGCAGTAGATCAATAGAACCGTTACGTTGCAGATTACAATTTTTCCTAGGCTTCGTGCGGACATAATTACCCTTACGTGTTTATGCTGCGTGGCACGGCGTGTCGATTTCGAGCTCGCCTAGAAAACGAAACCTTCCCACCGCCTTTCGGGGTATTACGTCTGTTATTACTTGGATTTATGTAGACTCGATATTAATTTCGACAGGGAGGTTTGAGAACCGAGGCTTCCAGTTCTCTTCAATAGCTTTGGTATGCTAGATATTTTTGAAAAGCTTTTCTAATTCGTTCGCGTTTTGTTGGAATGGGAACAGTTCCGTTGGATAGGTATCTATGATATTGATCTTCAATACAGAAATGATGTTATTTAATTAACATATTTATAATGCAGGAGTAGAGTTCACAATCAGCTGAAACTAGTGTGTTTAATTCTACTTGGTATAATTGTAGAATTTTTCTAAAATTCTTGAAAATAAATTTGTTTTGGTGCCATAAACTATTTGGAATTAATTATTTAAGAAGTAAGTACTATGTCGATGAGTGAAGCTTGAAGGAAGGTTTCATCTCTTTAAACTTATTATTGTCAAGAATAGAAAAATACACATCCAGTATTTCTGAATATTCTCCAAATCCATGTCGTTTTCAATAAAAAAAAATTGAGAGTCCCAGTGGAAAATAGATACATGTGACTGCTTTATAATTTCAGAGGAAAGCAAGTTGAAGGAAAAGTTGTTTTCATAGGAAATGCGGTACGAAATTGTAATTATTTTAAACGGTACTTAAGTTAGATGGTAAATGACAACAATTAGTAGATTTTAGCTGGAAAATTAATTTCATTAGGCCAAATGTTCCCAAGGACCCCTTTTCCACTACGCATTTCTTTTTTTCTCAACGCGAAGAAAATGTAATATGATTCTGTTCAATGAAACGTACATGCTATTACATTAGGAGGTTGGGGAATTACACTATTCAGGAACGAATTAATGGTACAAAGAAAGGAAACTTTATGCATATGTGACATTAGGGTGGCTCTTCTTTATACGTCTGGAATTTTTTGTATTTAATTGCTCCAATCCCCAGAATGGTTCCACTTCACAAGAAAATAATCCCTGAGGAAGTTTATTGCAATCAGACATCAGGAAAAATTTAGAATTCATCAATGGTTTGGATTTAAAGAATTTCTAAAAAGTGATAAGCTCTATTAAAATTTTGTTCAAATAATATTAAGACAACCTATATTCAAAAGCTATTCCCTAAAAAATGATTGGAAGCACGAAAGAATTATATATACAGTAATTGTAGAAAATTGAAAGCTCTTTTAATTTTATTTGAACAAAATTTCAATAGGGCTTACCATTTTTTCGAAATTCATCAAATCCAAACCATTGATGAATTCTAAACCTTAAACCTAGTCGACAGACTTTCATGTAGTCCGATGGCAATAAACTTATTCTAGGATTATTTTTAGTGAAATGGAATCTTACCATGGGGTGAAAAAGAAATCGAATGTTCAAAAATAAGGGTCATCCAAATGTAGCAAGGGCCTGCTTTCCATTGTGCCCCTCAATTTTATCAGCAAAACTTGCACAACCTTGAAAAAATTCTAATTAAACGTACAGGTAGTTCAAACTCATTGCACACCCTCTAATTTTGTCAATTACATCGTTCAAAAGCACTTGCAATTAAGCAGGCAGAAATTTTACGTTCCTCTAATCCATAGAACAGAATGCATCGCCGCAGGTGATTCGTTCATCATCGATGCAATTGCCTTGCTGCTTCTCGAAACAAGCATGCAGGCAGGGCAACGCTGTTTTACACAAGTATGCAATAAAGCGGGCAGAATGTAGACGCGGAGTACCGTTGTTACGCAGTGCTGGATCTTTTCCGTCGCGACGGATCCGACGAGATGTTTTCGTGCGCTGATACAATCTCGCCAGATAAATGTGAAGTAATACTGTTATGCGTCCTGTCTCGTCGCAGATATTAAATACTAAAGAGATGTAGAAGAGGGGAGGAATGAGGAGGAATCTATGGAGGGAAAGGGGGGAGAATATTAATATCGGTTCATTGTACAGGACTAACCAAATATGATGTCCAGAAAGGGTAATACAATTTTATAATTTCTGTTATTACGTATTGTTCTACTTTCTATTTTAGTCTCCCTTTTTGTACACAGTGTATCAGAATATTTTTTAGAGGAAGAGAGGCAAAAATAGGAAAGGGAATAAGGAACAAGTGCGTCGCTATACATGTCCTTTGTTTCGTACTTCGATTCTTCACTTTGTTCTTCGACAAGCACGTACATATGTTCTTGAGTATATGTGAGAATCACCATGTCAATGCACAGTTATGAAATAAGTGCATGGTTGATACAAATGGTGAAAGTGTATCGACGTATCCTGCTAAATATCTTGGATGCTAAACGAAATAGAAGTTGTTTGTTTGCCGAGTGGGCAGTATACTTTACTGTGAGTTCTGGCATGATGGACCGAATGTTAAGCTTCCTGCTATCCTGACCTGAGACACTCAAGAGGAAGTTGCGTGAGATCGTTTGCAATGGGTAACAGGAAGGAGTGTCTGAAAAGATGCTGAAAATTGCAGATTTTCTCCTGCTATTCAGGAAACTATTTTCTCTAGCAGGCTCCTTGTATTATACAATTTAAACGTTCAGTAAATGCGGCGTGATATTAAATACACAGAAAGTGTATTGTACGCCTTATTAAGTATATAAGATTGTGTTTAAAACAGTATTTTTTTCTATTCCCCATGTTCGAGTAATTTTTTTAATTTAGGGTTTTTTAACTTTTTAAAAATCTGGGGAAGGGTATGCACCCTTCTCAAAAAGATATTTTCAAATACATAAAGTGACAGATAATGGAATTACAAAGAAAATCAATGACATTGAAATATAGTTATCAAATTAATGTTATTTACATTCATAATTGAAGGAAATACTAAATTCCAGTTATACAATAAACATGTAATTTTTCCCTGGTCTTTAAATTCGTGGATTCTTCTCACAAAAAAAAGATCCTTAATCTGAAAATTAAAAAAATCAAGGAACAATTTTTTTGCTACCGAAATTCAATCGAAACGGATGAAATTAGCTCGAAAAATCCGGCTATTTTCCGATTTTGTGTTATAACTCGCGAACTGTAAGAGATAGAAAATAAGTTAACAGGTAAAACTTGCTTCCTTTAATTAGAACTACCATTTGGTAACTTACAGTTCTTTAATTCTTGGTACTTCTTGGATAGCAAAAATAAATCAATAATACATATCTATATATTCTCTACATATCCCCAAAGTTCCATAATTTTTTGAACTCCCGGATTGGGGATTTTCCCTTGTCAAATCAATCCACAGTTCCTCAAGAGAGACTTATGGATCCCAAGACAGAAACCAATACTCCAATTACTCTGTACAATATATTCTTATAACAAGGACCTGATATAAAAGAAACCAATAAAAAACTTCAGTAATATTAATAATTGACGAAGCTAACATGCAAATATTTAATTCCACAGGTGACATCGCACCTGTCAGTCACAGTTTACGTGGAAGACATAAACGATCACGCTCCCCAATTTGTCGATGCGCCTTATCACGTGACAGTGGACGAGCTAACTCCAGTTGGTAAGATACACTGCATGCGAGTTACTTTTTTACCTGTGCCACTCTTCATTAAAAAAAAAAAACAGTTACGCGTGCATTTGTTAAAAAATCGAGTAAAGCTTCGAAAACAGAGTGTCTCCATTCTTCTCATTCGCTTTACCCTCCACATTAATAATGCACTCCCATCTAAAGAGATGAAAATAACACAGAGAAGTCACAACACTTGCAATCGCCATGACCGTTCCATGAATAAAATACCATTCGATCGTTCACGCTCCTATTGTTAGAAAAGCGACGAATGTCTGCCCCTTGTCAAGAGCCACTCGTTCAAAGCCGGTGAAACGTTCCACGGCCGATTGAAGCTTGGAAAGTGTACCAACACTAGCATCCCGCGGACCATTCCCACATTAACATGAATTTCAGTATTCATTGCGAAATCCCATCTCCACTCTACTGCCAAATTGGGGTCCCGTCATTACACTGCCAGCTAAATATTTAGAAGCCAGTATTCATGAATATCAGATGGACAGACCCGAGCATTCACAGAGAGTGCAATCCGTCCATAAAGAAATACGCGTGTTGTTCACGAGCCGCTGGCAATAAGATGACACCAAGCTTTGGCTGTCTGATCGCAGGTGTGACGATATTCCGTGGGATTCATGCGGTGGACGGCGACAAGCCGAACACGCCGAACAGCGATGTCCACTACGCGATAGTGAAAGGCAACGAGCAGGGCAAATTTTCCCTCGAATCCGGCCACAGAACCGCTCTCATACTCCGTAAACCGGTGGACTACGACAACGGTGATCGCGAGTTCACGCTGGTCATTGCGGCCACGGTGAGTACGCGAGACGATATTACACGCGCAGACGATACCGCTCGTAGAAAAGCCGGTGAAAGTCCACCGTCGTCGATATTACGACGATAATTGAAGACTTCGCCGGCAAAAACGGGGGCAGCTACCAAATGTATTCACTTTTGGAGTTCAGCGGATATTCCACTGTGATATGTGATTTTTTAATGATTTTCCGGGATTTTTTTTATGGATTTAATGAAAGATTTTTGTGCTGAAGTTTTTAGTGTATATTTGTTATATCTTGAGCTATGAGTAAAGATTTTTTTGGTTGAAAATATGAAATAAAGAGGGCGCCACAGTCTATAAAAGCCAAAAATCACATCAAAAAAATTGCTCGATTTGTTGCCATGATTCTGGTCGTTCTGTTTATCCGAAATAAAAAACGAAAAAGATTCTTAAATTTTTCGGGAATGACTATCGTTGGTAGAAGATTTGGATTGAAATTTAAAAAATTTTTAAAACGACTGCAATTTTAATATTCAGTGTCGACTTTCGCGATTTTTTTTCGTCTTTTTATGGATATAAAAGTAAAAGAAGATTAGAAAAGAAAAATATTTTGACTTAATTCTGTTAGGAACGATAGCGACACACCTGCTGAAGATGTGTGCACAAGATGGGCCCAATCGGTCAAGCAGAATTTGAAATATTCTGGCAATCATGTCCTAAGACACTGTTTTGAGAAAAACGCGTAAAGTTATAGTGAAGAAAATTCTACATTCACCTAATCTGTCACGCCTGGTCCGTAATAAGAATCTTTCAATAAGTCCAAAAAAAAATTCCTGAAACAGTTAAATACCCCCTTAAAAAAACATTTTTAGAGATACGAGTAAGCTAACACAATTTCAGGAGATTATGGAGCTGCCTCCTTTTTGCAGCGAAGTCTTCAATCGCTTCTACAAAGCGCATTATTGTCGGCTCCTCTGCTCGTGTGTTCCAGGATCGTGGTGTACCTGCCAGGACCACCAACACCACCGTGAAGATCACGATAGTCGACAATGATGACCTGGATCCGAAGTTCACGCGGGACGTGTACAGGGCGAAGATCCACGAGTTCTACCCCATGCCGGTAAATATCAAGTTTGCTGGTGTTTGGTAATGACTGTTAGATGGGGATGTTTATGTATAAGGCAAATTGAGAGCAAAACCGGACTAGCCCTACTTGGTAAACGGGAAAATAAGCGATCTAAAAAATAGGGTTTGGACGCCTTTCTGATTTGCAAGTGTTGTTGCTAGTGTAGTTATAATCCGTGGCTTCTGATGCTATTGGATATGCTTCCTAATGAAGACAATTAATTTTCAATTTAATTTGAATAAGTGCTGCACAGAGATTTCATCACAAAATTTAAATGCAATAAGTGACTTTATAATGCCATATGGCAATGTTTCCCAATCTTTTTTGAGTTGCGATTCTCTTTTATAATAGTGAAATAACCTGCGATTAATTCTCCATATAAGGTAAGGTAAATATTTCCTTTCTTTTAGGTATTTTATGAAAAATCAGTGTTGCATCATTAATAGAATATGGCAATGTAATCATATGAGAATAAATAAGTGCTAAAAATCGTCAACTAAAAATAACCGTGGCGACCTCCCAAAAACACCTCGCGACTCGCAGGATGGGAATCACTGTCTTCTGATTTTAAATTGAATAAAATTAATTCTGAATATTTTATATGATTAGTCATATAGCCTATTGGAATACATTACTGCTACTGCAATGCCTCATATGTATTACGTATGCAGAATATATGGAGAAATATGTGGAAAGTGTGAGGAACACATGGTACATGTGTACTCATGAAATATTAATCGTCTTATTATTTTATCGTGGGATGGGATTTTAGTGAGATTTGAGTAAAAGACTGTAGGACCACGATTATTTGTGATTAGAGTGAAGAATCGATTGGGTTTTAAGGTTCCTCTAGTAACTCGCATAATATTATAATAAAATGATTGCAGACCTGGAACTAGGGTAGTGGTGAATCTGATCGATGTTAATATAGTAAGATTATTAACATGTATTGCATTAAGTCAGTGCAAAAATTCGTTCTCTCACTGTTAGGCGCAGGGAAAGGTTTATTTTTACTACACTTGCACTTTGCCCAGAAAAACCGCAAAGGTCACAGATACCTAAGGCAAATACTTTGATTAGAAAGACATTTGTTATTTTTCCTTTAATAAAGACTGGTTCAATAAAGCGAAGAAACATTTGCAGCGACGTAATAGATGGTGCTGTAACTTATCCAACCTCGAGGAACAATTTTCTTTCTCTAATTAATGCTGTAGCGATAGTCAATCATTTGGTTAAACGCTGCTTAGATAATCAACCTTCTACCACGCGTGAAATTAAAAATTGGGGTATTTGAAAAGTGTGTCAGGGGTGATCAAAGGTTTGCAGTGATTGTTAATCGCCTTGTAATTCGATGTTGGAAAATATCGCAGTATATATTAGTGCAGAACCAGTGATAATTAAGCATCCATCGGAGGAGACTCGATTACGAAATCGCGGGACGACCACACTTTGCCACTTACGTTAGATATATCCGCCGGCAATGACCGCGTCAATGCGCGACGCTGGATGATCGTCGATGGAAGTCGCGTATTACGGAACAAACCGACTCTGGGGAACTTTCTACGCGGCCATCGAGGCGCATCGCTTCCTCGAGCCACGACGTTTGCACGACAGCAGTTTTTCGTTCTTTTTATAGAAGTAAATTCAATCGATTCGTCGACGCGCTGAGTTTGCCCCTTAACCCCTTGGCGATCGTTTCCCTTCGCCGCCTAAGCCACCCCTCTCTCGTGTGCAAATAATTGAGGGTGCAGATAACTGATTCTAGAGATTCGATAATAATATAAATTATTCACATAGAGTTTTTTAAATTAGTAGATTTTTACAAGCTTTAATTACAAATCTGGCAATATAGATGCATAATGGAGGGATTCCTGTGATATAAATAAATAATTTGAAAAATTGACCTATCATGATGATTTTTATAGTCCATCGTGAATCTTGCTAATCAAAGTCGTCATAAATATTATGTTCATATCGGATATCATAACTGTTATAACAAAATTTTTAAAAGTTGTGGTGTAGGAGTTAATATCTTTAAATGAATTTGGGTATAAATAACTATTATAAATGATTAAATTTGTTTTTATTACCGGAAATCATTATTGATTTCATTTTATTTTGGTTGCGATTAACCATTTTATCGATGACGGAAATTTAATTTTGATTACCCGTAACCATTATCGATGACTTGAATTTTATTTTGGTAACTAAAATCGGCGGTAAATATTTTTTCTGGTTAAATTCGACCATTGTTAATAATTGTTATTATTATTACTGATAAAATTAACTTCCAGTCATTTGTATTGGTTACTGGTGGCCAAAAATAATTAATCATTCACAATAGTTAGACGTAATCAGAACAAATAAATATTACTATTTTTTAATCATTCCATTTTTGAGAAATTTTTACTTAACATACTTAACATAATAAAATTTACAACGCACTGTGTGTTTCGATGTTACAATATTGCTTATGAAAAACAGGCAAAGAAACAAGTACTTCCTTACAAATTCCCGTTCCTAAGACAATCGTATTCAGAAACTTTTTGATCCACAAACGATGAACTTCAACGCAGTATTCGTTCCCCAATCTCTCCAACCTCCTCCTCTGAATTCTTCCCCTAATTCCAACGTTCTCTGTCAACAGAGCTCTTCACCATGAATGACTGGATTTTTTGGCCGCTGCGTAAAAACGGCGGTGTGTTCGCGGCTGGTGCCATTAAATCGAGTTTCACAGTCAAGCGCGCGCGTAATGGCTGGACTTTCAATGTCGATTTCCTCGGCAACGGATCTACGTACGATAGCAATCCATTCTCCGAAAGTTCGATACTGTTTTCTGTCCCATTAGCGTCGGTTATTCGTCGCGACGAAACGTCTCGTTCCTCGATCAGTGGCACGCTCCACCGCGTTAATCTAGGCTGTGCCACATCGCGCTTGCAGCGAATGCCAGAGGTTAATACTTTCCTTCGCGAAAAACCTTGAGGTATAAATTTCGTCCCGAGTGGAAAACATGATCGCGCGGCACTGATCACCCGCGATATTTATCACTGGCCGCCGAGAGTTCGACTTTCGAGCGATACTCGCGGCGCGGAATCGTTCGCGGAGATTTATTCAGCGCGATTACGCTCGAGGTTGGACTCGGCCATTGGTCAAACGCGCTGCGAACCACTTGGAAAGTGAGTTTTCACATGCCAACCAACTGTGTCATTTTCCGTCGAATTATATTCCATCGACAAGGTTGAATTTATGGAGACGAGCTTCGGGTAATTCCTCATAAATACCTACTCTACTAGCTGAGGAGGAATTTTCGATTAAGGTTTTGAGTAACGGCTGTTCAGTGGCGGATTTAAGGAAAAAGGCCCAGGTGGCAAACGTTTTGGAACATCCTGTATACATAATAGAATTAGAAATAAATTTGCGAGCGTGTGGTATGAAAATTATAGGAAACAAAAAAAAACACGATTTTTGGATAAAAACGTATTATTTTTTAAAGATGAGACTCTGGGGTCTTCTAAGCAGGGACGCAGGCGGCAACTGCTCATTGGCCGCCCGTGAAATCCGCCACTGCGGGTGAATTGAGAGTGGGTTAATATTAAGGGAGCTTTCTTATTGAACTTCGTGATGCGAAGAGGTTTTTTGTATTAGGTAGGAAAACCCAAAGGCCTGACCCTTTGCATGCAAGCCTGACCGCTTAAAACCAAGCCTAACCACCTTTACCAGCTTCAGAACCTAACCTGACCTGGGTTTTCATTCTTCTCAGGCGATTCCCGATTGTTTCCACCCGGTCAGGTTTGGTTCTATCGCTGTTAAAAGCGGTTAGGGTTGGGAAAGAAGAAAGAACGACGCTGACATCACCCACGCTCAGATTCCTTGTCCCTGGTCCCATGAACCATTAGTTCAAACCAATCCTCTTCTCGAGATGGAAGCTTTAAACATCATTCAGACTCGAGCAGATATTCGTTTCGAAACGGTATAAGATTTAACGACGTGTATTTTCAGGATCGTCAGCGTCGGCCATAAGTTTCCACATCGAAATGACCCGATCGGCTGGGCACTTTAAATCCGTCCGCGCAAAGGTCGCTTTGAAATCCACTTTCTATCGCGCGACAGTTTACAGGGGATTCGCGAGATCCGCGATTAAAACAAAAACTCAAGAGAGAAGGGGTGGAATTTCCGCTGGCAGCGCAGTGACTTTTAATTGACGATTATAATCCTGAGTCGAAGGAGTTATCCCTAGCGCGGTTGGACGTGCACCAAATTCAGGATGCACGATGAGAGCTAACGCCGCGGAGTTTCCATCCGTGTCAACCTTCGTCGAGCTCTAATTACAGGTGCGATCAGCCGATGTGCAGGCGCGTGGGCGTCATGTGTGCATCGTGTTGATTGCAAGACAGGTGGAGGGAAACGCGAACGGGATCTAGGTATCGCAGTTGCGACGCCGCTGGCCGGAAATCGAGCCGCGACGTGACATCGAACGGCACATAAGAAACTTGTAAGTTCGGAGTACGTTTCCGATTGGCGATTGCGGTGACGTTTCTTCGAGATAGGATAGACCAAGTGGCACTTGGATCTATAGCTTCCTGCTGTGCTTCATCCGCTTCTGATTAACACGCTCGATGTGACGGGGAACTTTGGGCGTCGTGAGAATTGAAACACAACGAGTGCTCTAAATAGTTCATAGTGTAGTGTTACTTTATACTTATGTCATTGAACTAGGAGATTGCGGAAGGTTTTTAGTGAGAACCCTAAAATTCGTTGTGTTACAATGAAGGTTGATAGTTCGTGATGAAAGTCCCATCGCAATCTCCTAACGATTCTGAGACGTTTCCCAAACATCTCAAGAGTGACTAGAACCCATCGCCTTCAAAGTAAACTGATACGCGATAGGTGTATCGGTTACAGTAGCGTTGTGTTTTGAGATCAGAAACGCCTCTAACAGCCTCCCTCCTCGTCTCTTGCAGGACCACCCAATCTTCACGCAGATCAACTTCACCACGCCAATTCAGGCGACCGATTGCGACCTGGACATCAACGTGCCGGTGCGCTACGACATAATCTCTGGTAACGAGCGAGGCTTCTTCCACCTCGACCCCAAAAACGGCACCCTGTTCCTGAAACGAGCGATTGATCTCGACGCTGAGAGGAACCTGCCGTCCAACACCTTCACCCTGCAGATCCACGGTTCGCAAGTGGATAACCCCTTGAAGACAGCTGCGGCTCGCGCCGAAGTAGAGGTGTTAGATCTAAACGACAATCTGCCCGAGTTCGAAGTGGACCTGTACAACATCAGCATCGTGGAGAACCTGCCAAACGGCTTCAGCGTGCTGCAGGTGATTGCTCGCGACAGGGACCAAGGGGAGAATGGCCAGTTCGATTACCAGCTGGTAGACCCGTCTGGCGCCTTCGCGGTGGACCCTAGATCTGGCTGGCTGACAGTGAAGGACCAGTCGGTGCTGGACCGCGAGAAACGGGACCACTTACAAATGAAGGTCCTCGCCATAGAAAGAAAGCCCAGCGTCGTCACCCGAGACAATGGCTCGTCCGTGGACGTGGGGGTCACGTTGCTAGACGCCAATGATAACAATCCGATCTTCGTACCCGGGAACCTCTACGAGTTGATCGCCAGGACGGACAACAAGCTGGGCACTGTCCTTGGACAGGTGCACGCGGTCGACGACGATCTCGGCCCCAATGGTATGGTGAAGTACAGCCTGCAGAAGCCCGGAAACTCGACCACTCGCACGCCACCCTTCAAGGTGGACGAGGACACTGGTATGATCACAGTAGCTGAGAGCCCCATTCTTGAGGGAAGACACGCGATATTCGTGGAGGCTGCGGATCAACCGGCCAACCCTAGCGAGAGGAGGTTCTCCCTGGCTGTTGTCACTATTGATGTCTTCCGATCAGATGGTGAGCTTTTTTGTGTGAACTTTTGGTTGGGGGAACGTGGAGACATATTGGGCATATTGAGTGGAGAAGACTGAGGACGAAATTGTGTTTATTATTTATGATGAATAGATTCTTGGCTTAGTCGGGGTGCTTTTACGAGCACGTTTATAGGATTTTTTTGGTGGATGATTTGCTAGGAAAAGACTTGGGATCATATGTATAACAGTCAGTGGACTTTTACGATAAGTAGGTTTTTGGATTCCTGAGGGATGTTCTTAGGAGTTGCTTCGTAGAATTCTTTCAGTGAAGAATTTCCTAAAATGATACTAATGTTCATTGAGCTGTTATGGTTTCTGGGTTATTGGGGAATGTTTTGGGAGTAGCTTTGCGGGATTTTTTGAATAAGGGATGTTCTCGGATTAGACATAAAATAGAATGTATAATTCTCACTTTTTTAGGAGTAGGATTCTACTTTTGTACTTTTATATGAAGAATTTCCTAGGGAAAGACTTGTGACGAATAGAGTTTTGGCTTTAAAATGGGGGATGTTTTTAGATTTTGCTTCATTAGATTTTTTTAATGAAATATTTCCTACGAAAACCTAAAGTTTTCTCTGCTGTATCATGTTCTCTCCAAAACTCTCCATTTTTTTCATACAATGCTTTGAAACGAGATACATTGCTACAGAACAGAATTTGCAAAAGTGTCTGATTGAATTACTTTATCGGACTCTTATGAAACTAGCTGCTCTCCAACCCAATCTATTCGCGACTGGCACACTTCGGATATCATTGATATGGTTTTTCTCTGCTGTGCGGTTCATAAGAATCTAGATACATGAAGAAGCACGTTCTTCCAGCTGTAAGAATCTACGCGTCGTATCTCTGGAGTATTCGGTGAATGTAGCACAGATATTTTCCATACATCAGCTGGAATTTTATCACGCGACACGCGAGAAAGGAAATTCTGAAGCATTCCTGCGGAGGGTATTCTTCGTAATACTCCTGAAATAGAAGAAACCTTTTCATAATATTCGAGATGTATTGACGACACAACGTCGATACTAAGGGTGTCCCTTCTCAGGCGGGGTGTTGCCGTCGTCCTTTCGACAAATTAATGTCTCCAAAACGAATTGCGAAATAAATCCATGTGGGATGGTAGGAACTTGTAACTTTATTGAAAGATGTTACTGCTATGAAAATAGCTATGCAAGAGTGAAGTTTTATGATGTGAATCCACGATGAGATTTTACATGAGACTTTTCTATCACGAGACAAAAATCTCAGCGACAACAAAATGTAAGTAATTGAAATGAAAGCATAATAATAATGGAGATTAAAGTCTCATGTGAGACACCATGTTTTTGTCTCATCATGGATTTGCACCTTTAAGCTCGTCGAGCTCGCCAAAGAAAACGGGCGAGGCGGAGGTTTTTGAAGGAGTCACCAAGGTTTCTGAACTGGGATGGTTGTCTTTGGAGAAGGGGCACGAACTTCGCGAAGAACCCTTGGTGTGCGTCACTGTGCGGAATTTCCTAGTTTCGTTACAGGAAAAATTCAGCTTTTTATCTTTCAAACAGAGATGGGCAAAATTTTTATTTAAATAATAATTTCGAGTAACGAATAAAAATTAAAAAAATTATTCGTCATGTGTCGAATGAGTGAATAAATTCTCGTCGAATAAAAAAATTAACTTTATTCGTCGAATAATTTAAAGATAAAGCAACTTTTATTCGATCAGTTATTTGATTAAATAATTTTTTATTTAGTTAATGCTCAACTTTGCTTTCAAAATGTGACCTCCTGGCACATCTGGAAATTGCCATAAAACAATTTATTAGCCCTAAGCCGTCGCGACATAATCCGCCCGCAATTGATAGGCTTCAGACTCTAACTAGCCCTGATGGTCCACAGTAAAGACTACGCAGGAACAAAATGATTAATGCAGATCTGCTTATGCACCTGTCTTATTCGCGTTCCCAGCTACAGATTACGAATGGTAATGAAATTTCCTATTTCCTGTTACTCTTGTAGGGGCAACATCCCTGGAACCGGACTTCGTGGGTGCTCCTTATGAATTCTGGGTCGGTGCCAATGTGCCAGTCGGCACTAGCGTCGGTCAAATCCGCTTAAACGACGCTGTGAAGACGAACGACTTCATCTATGATCTTTTGCATGGTTATGAGGAAGGAGGTATGTATTCGATAGTGGATAATTAATCAACAAGCGCAACTTCGTGATGTTTTTTTAAGTGAGAATACGAAGTTCCCATTGTGTGACATATCTGCCCTTCTTCAAGATATAATTTGTTTTTTTTTGTAGGGTTCCAAATCGAACTGTATCTACTGTATAATTTTGTGGAACGAAAAATATTGTTGATTTTACAGGATATTATTTTTGACAGTGGGTACTTATGATTCGGTAAAATTGATTATTCTCCAGCTTGTATATACGTGTTAATTAATGACTATACGACGTGATTCTGAATTGCTCGTTGGTAGTTAAATATGTATGAACATACACTGCCTAGGCTTCATTTTGCAATTTATAAGGAATTCGAGAAAGTGATGCGTGAATTATTCATTTGATGTGCCTCTATAGTTTCAGCATAAGTGTATTCAGTTATTCTACCATTCCTCACTTTAGATACAAGTAACAGCTTTCAGGTGTGAGAAGCTTAATTTTTTATATAGATAATATTGGAATTAGGAATAAAATTCGCAAATATTTCATACTTTAATCTAGCCAGTTAAAAGGTTTGTCAGATATGTGTACGATGTAGCGTGCAGTGGATAATTCGTAGTAGAATCGAAAAGAGCGTGAGTCTTCATTAAAAACCGTGACGAGGATCTCGTACAAATTGGTCTCAACTTTTATGCTCGTACCTAATTGAGTTTCAGAACTGTTTATGATCCTCTCTAGTATTGCAGCCTCCGAAAGTAGCCGCGGAAGGAATACTATTACTTTCACTTTAAAGTTTGAGGTAGAACTTGGAATCAGAACGTCTTACGAAGTCAAACCGTAATCTGGACGTTTTAACAACTTACAGTGACCATAAGGTTGTAAGAAGTTGAACAAGCTTCGTGTTTGCAAACCTTGAACTTCTTGAATCAGGTGCTGCTAAAAGTAGAATTAATAAGACGGTCTAATTCCATTTCGTGTACATAAGTGTTTTTCAAATATTAAAGTTACAGTGCGAGCAGGACAAAGGAACTAATCAGGAACTTTGTATAGCAATTATTCCTTAGCTTTCAAAAAAAGTGAATTCAAAGAAACCACACTATATATAATTGATCTTTCGATTTATTTAAGAGAACCTAGACTTTCGATACAATTTCTAAAATCAGGGACCAGTTACGAAAATTACGCTAAAATTAACCCGTAAATTTCGAAGCTACATCCTGAGAAGTCCCATAATACCCAGAATATCTGAATCCTTTTTCTGATCTCTAAAAAAAAATATGACTTTATCCAAACACTATATTGTTTTCCGTGTTAGTACACTGAGTTTGTTTTTAGTGAACTACTTCTTCATTTTCCTGAAAATGAGCCCAGCCCAGAAGGCCCCTTAGGGCCCTAACTTGAAAAAAAATTATGACTTTATCCAAACACTATATTTTTATTTATTTTTCTGTACTACTTCACTTAGCCTATTTTTTAGTAAGCTATCTCTTCATTTTCCCGAAAATGGGCCCCTTAGAACGTTGGCCACCTGGGCCATTTTCATAAATTTGTCACTGCTATACATAGACTCAGCGAATACTTCTTTCGTGAAGTATTAGCATCTTATATTCCCAGCAAAATACATTTTCCCCCCCACTTGCCGTTCTACCTGGAGATTTAGCAGGTTCGCCCATCAGCCATGAAATTTCCGAAGGCGATGGAAAATTTGCGCCAGGAAGGGATAACGTCTACCGAGTTTCACTTCATAGGGCTTTAACGATCTTATAAGCTTTCGCCTAAATAGGCAACCCTAATTTCCGCGCATCAGCCACAAGGAGCGGCTGCTTCGTCGATGCTAATACGCAACACATGCTGCATACATGCATACCACTGATGGGATTTCAGTTCCTTTCGCCGTGGAGGAGCGTTCAGGAACGATCACGGTCGTCGATGAGATCGAGCGGTTCGACCGGTCGACGTACGACTTCGAGGCGGTCGTTACCGACGAGAGGGAGCTGATGCTGATCACCAACGTCTCGATCCACGTGGTCGACCCCAACGACCAAAGGGGCATTTTCACGAAGTAAGTGGAACTACGGTTTATATACTGGCAAGGCGTCATTGCACGTTGTAACGAGCTCAAAGTGAAACGCGCCACGACGCCCGCCTCTGTTTCTCTTGCTAATGAGAGAATCGAGATCGGCTGTCTAGATAGCTGACCTTCCCAGGCTGTTCGTCAGGCTTAATTTCTTCGTGGACAGTTGTTCGAGGTTGCCCCGATGTGTTACGAGCGGTAGAGTTCAATCGGGCCAGTTTAAGAAAACGGGCTGCTTTATTTGACTAGTATTATTTTATTTCTGTGACTGTACGGCTCACAAATTTCAGGTTTATGTTCCGCAGTGTATTTTGAGTGTTCTTTTTAGGAATATGTTGATGCATAATGTAAACAAAGATAACGTGTAGTATCCTTCAGAATTATTCAAATAATCACGTCTAGGAGATGAACTGTTAAACCTTTAAAATCTCGATCAATTCGGATAGGAAAGAGACGTAATCTTGTAGCCAGGATGGAATAAATATTGAAAGAGTCTAGCCAGGCACACACTTCCCACGAACAATTGAAGAATTCTTGTAGAAAACACTTTAAGTGCCAAAAATCAAATTCTATATTGTAGTATTGCCATTGGCAAGTAAGACATTTTTCAATATTTTTTTTTTAATTTTGGCACTCAGCGTTTTCTACAAAGACTTTTTAATTGAGGACTTTGCAGGGGAGCAGCTCCATTTTTGACAGTTTTTGAGTTACGAATGTGATAATATATGTAAAACAATTCTATATCATTTGGTGCACATTTGATGCAAACTCAAATCAATAACAAATAAGCGATTTATTACAAATTTTGAACCTGTAGCCATTACTGTTTTGGGCAGCTCTGAATTTGAAAATTGCCAAAAATAGTAATAAAAACTTGCCAACTCAATAATCATTACTCATTGTGTGAAAATATATATTTTTCAATTAGTGTTCCCTTATTAATATTAAATCAAAGCAATAATTTTATAAACCGTTTTTCCCAATTTACTTGAAGTTCGTAAATATGAAGTTGCACCCCTCCTGGTCCATTGTCGTCAATTATCCTTTCCTATTTCCCTAAAAGAAGCAATCCCAGTACCTACAGATCTTTCACTTATAACTCCCATCTAATATTCATTCAATCTCCCACCCCGTTCGTCCCCAATATCTTTAAAATGTAAAAACGATAAGGTCCCGCCCTCCGTTGTCGTCCATCATCGCGAGATCTAGATTTGGAGATACCTCGCGGTTATAAAGCGAGCCTCGATGGAAGGGAAGCTCGGCTAAGGGGCGCGCGATTTCTCGAGGGGGGCGCGATCGATGCGTCGATCTCGCCGCGCGAGCCCGTCGAAAGGTCAGATGTCGACGACTCCGTCGGAGTTCTGTTTGCTTATCCGAAACTCGATGGCCGTTGATTGCAGAGGAACGACCACCGCTCCTCTCGTCTTCCACGCCAACGAAAACGTTCCTGGCACGTACATCGGGCAAGTGCTCCCTCAGAACGGCACTGGCGCGGCCACAACCACCCGCTTCTTTATCGTCAATCAGCAAGATGTCCCCGATATCTCGATCACAGAGGACGGCGCCCTGTACGCGCCCCGTGGTCTCGATCGCGAAGCCAGGCAGAATTATAGCATCACTGTAATTGCAGAAAGCCCTCGCGGAGTCGGCGTTTTCCAAGTAAGTTTTCCACAGATAATTAACACCCACCCCCACGCGGAAAAAGACAATACAGGACCAGCCGAGGAGGCGTCGTTGCGTGCGTCGAGTGCGACGAACTTATTAAATGATGCTGAGGGAAGTTTCTTTCTGGGCGCCAAAGTAACGGGAAATTGATAGGGTCCATTTGTCTTTGAGGGAAGGATGAGGGAGGGTTGTATTGACATTTGGGTGCTTACTGGCGGATATAGCGTAAATTGAGGAAAATAGAGGAAGCGTTGAAAGAGGTTTTGTATTTCTAAGAGCTCCTTTTTATTTAGAACAAATTGCTGTTTAATGATTGTTAATGACTTTATCGGTCTAGATGAGTGGTTCTCAATGTTTTTTTCCGATGTGACACTTTCTCAAATAAATAGGTGTAAATTTAATATATTTTGTTATTAAAAATTGTCATACATTGGTTTACTAATTTTGCAATTGATTTACAAAGTGCTGTTTCAATAGAAGTCTTTCCTTATAAGGTAATGTTACTTATAGAAGGAAAATAATACTTGAATCATGAGTGGTATCACGAAATTTCCTTTAACTATTTAAACGATAGTGAACTAAAAAAAAATTCTAACAAACAGTGTGCATTCAGCAGATCCCAAACTTTTTTCAATTACCGAAAAGATCTGCATCTTTAATTATACCAAGAATTATAAGAGGAGAAGGTGAGAGAAAAATAATAAAAATAATTTTAGAGAACCAGTTCAGTTCTGTGGTTAGAAAGTAGACCCTCGAAACTAGAGGCTAGCGTTATAGTTCTTTCTCTCAAAATCCGCGTCATTGGATAGCCTAGAAAGTTTTACGATACAATTTGGAGGAAACAAAGCGTTTGTCTTGTTCGAGCATCTCTCTTATTTTTTTTCTATTCGGATAAAACCGTAGGCGATGGTTATTTGAATAGGTCATTGGTTGGAAGCTGTCTGTGGAGAAGATACATAGTTAACGTGGTCAGGGCGGTCATTTAAATTTGAACCCTGGATCTATTTCTTGCTATAAACTTTGCAGGTTTCTGGAGCAGTTGAGATGTAACGTTTCGTATATGTATGAGATAATGCTATTGGACTATAGTTATGTCTTTGCCAGTTCTTTCCTCCCTCCTGCGGCTCAACGTAGGGTAGACCATCCATCATTCTCGATTTACGAGGGTGTATCTCATATTTTACACGAGAATCGGATATACAGTACTTTAATCCGTATAACTGAATTCGAAACTGACTAGGCCTCACCTTTTGTTATGATGATTTAAGGGACAAATGTTTGTATAAGGGGAGATACTCCTGCTTCTTTAAAAGCTTTCAATTGTTGGGAGATTTATTCCATATTAATTTATGTGGGTTGAATTTTGAATTAATATTGGGCTCTGAATTTTAGGGTAGTTTAAAGAGTGCGGTGAGCAAGCTTATTTAGAAGGAGAATATTTTATGATAAAATTAAATAGTGTATTTCATGATAAAATTCGAAATATTTTCGAAATGTGAATTCAGTCAATGTTGAAACTATATTTTTAAAAACTAAAGCGAAGAATTTTTAGGGTACGTGACAAAGATCTATTCAAGTTTATCACATTCTACCTTATATGTTTTTCTTGGACACTGGAATATTGACTTTATTTCGCAGATATGAGGATAATATCAAAAGAATTCAACTCTCTATAAAATTGTTATATCCAAGAGCCTTGACCCAGACTTTTACATTTTAAAATTCGACCATGGTATCACTCCTCTAATAAATTTATCGATTTTTTCCCTACTTGACCACAGGTGTTCAGAATGTCGTCCTTGAACCGTAGGATGTTTGCAGATACAACTTTTGGGATATTGGTGTGTGGAGGTTAATATGAGTTTCAAGGATGTGGCGATGGTTTTTAAAAGTTTTAATGTAAAAATCTGGATGTAGGTCATGTTTGCGTACTTGATACAATGTACTCCAACGGTATCTAGCTTTTTTGTGATAAAAGTGCAGGCGTTCTCAATTTAAAAATCACTCAAGCATTTTTAAGCTAAACAATGTAAAATAGATAAATCATTCCAGTAACGTTATTTTCTCATCCAATATCTTTCTTTGTACTTTTATCTATGCACTAGGTGTTTATAATTTTCGTCCAACTTATTCTTCAAGAGTATATGGTCATTTTCGACTAAATATTTTTTCTGAAAATTTATGAACAATTTCAGGTGACTGTCATCGTTCTCGACGCAAACGATCATCCACCCGAGTTCACGTCGGCTTTATACGAAGGACGAATTCTAGAGAACAGTCTACCAGGAACGAAAGTCAACCTGACGATTCCTATCGCTGCTACGGACAAAGACGAAGGTGTCAACCAGAACTTCGCCTTCACTCTTCACGGCGAAGACAGCGAGCTTTTTAGAATCCATCCAACGACGGGTTTAGTGTATTTCGAGGGAATCGATGATCGTATACTGGACAGGGAGGAAAAGGCCAACTACAGCTTCAAAATTGCCGCGACAGACAGTGGTCAGTTCTTTTTCTTCTATTGACACCAAGTAGAAATCTTAGATCTCTAGATTATAAAACGATGAATAATATCTTTAAAAAAAACAAATATCAATTTAAATCTTTACATTAAAGTTACTTTTTTCGAGTTACCAACATTTTTACCGTTGAACTGTGGAGCTGCCATTTTGCAATAAAAAATTTAAAAAAAATTGCGATTACACTTCAAGGTATATCCAATAAAGGCCTTCAAACAGATTTTGTATTCCATTAACTATATTCACATAAAAAATTCTCAAAATCAGGCTGTTTTTCTGGGCTCCACAGTGGCATTACCCTTTAATTAAAAAAACAGTATTTCTTAACGTTTTCCATTTACCACAGTTTCTCACATACTGTCCTCCCAGAAAAGAAACCACAATTGCCATTTTGTACAGACCCTAACGCAAATGAGAATCCACACTGACAAAAACTTACACATTCATTCGTCCGATCTACTTTTCAGGCGGCCTGGTATCGGAATCGGACCTGAGGATCGTGGTGACAGACGCGAACGACAATGCCCCCAGCTTCATCCGCATGATCGTCCTGCCTGATCAGGGTGTTCGCGTCTCGAGCGAGCCCGATATCGAGCCTTCCTTGGAGAGGAACGACGTGCTCGACATGAGCGAGTATGTTGCCGGAAGCCAGGCCGCCAGCAACCGCCGTTCTCCCCTTCTTCTGGTGCCGGAGAACGCGACGATCGGCGCCCCGATAATACGGCTGCTCGCGGAGGACAAGGACGAGGGTGCGAACGCCGCGATAACGTATAGTCTGGGGAACGAGACGACTTCCGGCGACGCCGTTAGATCGCTCCGATTCGACACCACCAGCCGCAGATACTTCCACCTCGACCCAAGGTCAGCAGAGATATCCGTGGCCAGAGGACTCCCAGCGGAGAGGAGCATCCTGCTGTTCGTCCTGGCGAAGGACAGTGGCGGTCTGTCCGACAACATCACCATCAGGATCCACGTGGTGGACGTGAACGATCACCCACCAATCTTCGACAAGTCTTGGTACACGTTCGACGTCCCCGAGGGCTTCTACGCAGGCTACGCTGTTGGCATCGTCAGAGCTGTTGACTCAGACTTCGGGCCGAACGCGAACGTTACTTACGAGATCGCTTCCGGAAGCGAGAACTTGGAGAATCCTGGCAACGTCTCGGGGACCTTCGACGTGGCCCCCTACGAAGGAATCATCAGGGTCAGCGGGGTCCTCGACAGAGAGAGCGTGGCTGCTCATCGCCTAGTTGTAATAGCTCGCGACAATGGCTCGCCACAGTTGAGCTCCACGGTGGAGATCGAGGTGAACATCCTGGACGTGAACGATAACCCCCCAACGTTCTACGGCTACGACGAGACCGAGACAGACGATCGCGGAGACCGTCTACCCGTGTACCACGCCTCCGTCTTTGAGAACAGCCCGGTGGGTAGTCAGGTGATCAAGGTGCACGCCAACGACACAGATTTCGCTGGCAATGGGAACGGCTTGATCCTCTTCGACCTGAGCCAGCAGGAGCAGCCTGAGAAGCAGTACTTCGCTATCGACAGCAAAGAGGGTCTCATCACCACTATCGGCAACCTTGACTACGAAACACAGAGCAGTCATCGTCTGCTGGTGACCGCCAGCGACCTTGGGTTACCAGTGAGTCTAACCTCCACCGCAATAGTGATGGTCACAGTGGTGAACGTGGATGACGATGAGGATGAAGCTGAGAACGAAGTGCAGAGGACCCCCACGTTCAGACATCGGTATTATGAGGTGGAGGTCGAGGAGAACGCCTCGACGCCGGTTTTGGTGGCGCAGCTGGACCTGGCTGATGGCCGCCACAGTGACTATATAAGGTACAGCATCGTGGCAGACGACTCGGACTCCAGGGAGCGGTTCTCGGTGGACCCGAAGAACGGCTCGCTGTACCTCACGACCGACGTGGACAGAGAGGTGAACGATCGATACGAGGCCAAGGTCAGAGTCGACAGGGTGAAGATTGGTCGCGGGATGCCCGTGATGATTTACCCGGTTGTCGGTGAAAGGCTGAATGGTCTGGCGCCTAACGAGGCCAGGGTCGTTGTCAGGGTGAAGGATGTTAACGACAATGCGCCCAGATTCAAGTCAAAGGGCCGACCCATCCTCGCCGCTATACCCACCACTGCCTATTATGGCTATGAGGTCGTGAAAGTAGAGGTACGTATGCTCGCTAGCATTCACCGGGAGTGTATCTTCATCGGCTGTATGCGCCCGCGAGGCCTCCAAGTAACCCGGGTTTAATTCATTTCGCTTCTCGCGTCGCCTCTTGCATTTTCCCTCCCCTTTCATCGTCACTTCAGAAGCCCCGGCTTTCTTACCCCCTTCTTTCTCTCGGCTTCTTTCGCCCCCTCCACTAGCCGCGCTCCCCTTTTTCTCCTGTGTGTGCATCGAGACTCGGCAATGGGCTCGTTCTCCGACTCGACGCGAGCAATTTCTCGTGCGGCTGGGGAATAAACAGGCTTTACTGCGGGGATTATAGTATTGAAGGAGGATGAATTATAGATTGAAGGGGATGTTGGGGCGGAAAGGAACAGCTGCTTCACAGTTTGGCGAGTTTAATGTAAAGACGAGTGTGACGGGTAGAGTGCTTTGTTATTTCTATAAATACGAGTTGGTAATTAATATAGTCGAAGCGAAGAATATTAAAATAACTATATGAATCTAAAGGGGGATGAATTTAAGTTATCCTACACAGCTTTTGTATTTGTCAATATTCTTTTGGAACGAAACTTACTAATGCTTCATGTTGCAGCGCAAAAAATCGAGTATTTCATTTAAGGGGGAACACCACTGTGATTTTTATGAATTTTTAATGGAATAATTTACAGTTTTCATATGAAATTTTTATTACCTACATACTTTAGTGCAATCTCTTAAGAGACTATAAAAAAATAAATAGAAAAACCGTGCATAAATTTTAATATAGGTATTAATTAATCTTGTAGACTTCCACGAGCGCTGGTCGAATGTGTCACTGTGCAACAGCTAGTCCGAAACCAAATTTCATTTTTTTTTTATAAACTATAAGAGTGTAGTTTCCGTTGCACGTGCGGATTCTTTGATTGAAAACAAATTTTTTAAATTTATTAAAAACTGTCTATCGTATTCGCGGATCTTCGAAACTTTTCTTCTAAAACGCACCAGTTTTACAAAAATAATTTGTTTAAGAAATCGTTACGTGCGACGAAAGCCACACTTATATAGTTTATAAAACAGAAATGTAATTTGATTTCGGACTTGTTGTTCCATAGTTATACAACCGACCAGCGCACGCGGGGGGTCTAAAAGATTAATCAATATATTAAAATTTATGCATGTTTTTTACTAATGTATTTTTGTACTAAATGGATATACAAATTTTATATGAAAACTGTAAATTATTCTTGAAAAATAATTCTTAAAAACGGTTTATTTTCCGGCCGTGACAGTGGTGTTCCCCCTCAAATAATTTCTAAATTCTGCAAAAAGTAAACAAGAATGCAAAGAGACTATTAAGACAACGCACGCCCCACACAAATCGTACAAACTTCGTAAGCAGCAAGACAATCCCGTGCCCCGCTCAATTCCCCCAAAGTACCATGCCCCACACAAATCTCCGAAACCCCAATAGTTTCGTACCACATAAAGCAAATCTGCCAGCGAAGATTCCGAGTGTACTTCGGAGCCGACAAGATTGTACCTGAGGGGTTCCATGATCTACAGTTAAATCTCGACTTCCCCCGTAGAATACTTTCCTTCGCGATACTCCTTGTAAATCCTGCTCGCTCCAACATCCTTTCCGGGTCAACCCTACCTCTACCCGCACATCCCCACTAGTCAATGAAGATCTCGACTAAAAAACGAGCTCGTAACCCAATTAATCGCCCACAGGCGGAAGACCCTGACGAGGGCGTGAACGCAGAGATACGTTATCAAATTCTCGGCCGAGAAGACGCCCCACGTTTCGCCATTGACCCACTCAGCGGTCAAGTACGATCCGTGGCGAGTTTTGGCCGTGACGCCGGACGCGTTTTCGGCTTCGACGTCAAGGCCACGGATAGACGGGGCGCCGAGAATGGTCGCAGCAGCATTGCCAACGTCTTTGTAAGTTCCTACCCCTTTCACACTGCGCCGTGTTTCACTCTACGATCTTAATTACCCGCCGCTAGAGACAGAGACAAAGCTAACTTGCTCTTCACCCTTACTCCCTCGGTCTGTAAGATGGAAGTCGTGATTCAGCCTTTCTATCTCTCTTTCATTATGCTACCGTTGTTTGTTTCGAAGGTGTACGTGCTGGACGACCACAAGCAGGTCGTGATGGTGGTCGGGCGAAGACCCATGGACCTGGAGCCACAGCTCGAGAACATCACTGCGTGAGTATAGTGGGGCTTGGTTGGGGTAGTTGGTGTTTGTAGCTTGATCGTTTTTTGGAGATTTAATTTTTATGGTGATGTCTATTGTCTGAGGTATGTTTTTGAATGATTGGTGTTGTGAATTTTATTCAGGATATTGCAAAACGTGACGGGCCTGGACGTCCGGGTGAGGAAGCTGGAACCACATATTGAGAAGAATTTGATCGATACTATGTCGTGAGTGATTAAATCCTGTTGGATTTTTGAGAAAATTGTAAATGACTGGAAATTTTTGTGTAATGAATATTCTTCAATTTTAGTACTGATGTGTATCTTTACGCTATCGATCCTCATTTGAACGTCATGATAGACATGGACACTTTGCACAAGTAAGTGAACTGATTCGTTCAGACAAAGTATTTGAGAAACTTCACTTTGAACCCACGAAAATGTTTAAATTAAATTTAATATTAACGTTATAAGATTTAGTTTCAAGTATTATTAAAATTCTTAAGCAATATTGAGTTTTGTAATTTTTAAATTAAAGAAATTTAAGTTGTAAGTTTTGTGGTAAATATTCTTTGAGTTAGAAACAAAGGGAATTGTATTATTTTTTTATATATTTGAGCACAGTGGTACTATTTTTCAGTTAATTAATTTATACGCCCGTGGTTCAACTTCTCCTTTCAGTGTGTTTCGCACAAAGAAGATGGAGATCAAGCAGGAGTTGGACGAGTACGATGTCCTGGACATCGCCGGAAGCGCTCCGCGCCGAGGTAATCAACGTTACCTGCTATCCACTCTCGAAGTGGGTGTCGTGGTGCTCGGATGTGTCGTCTTTGTGGGCGCCCTTGTCACCGCACTCTGCGTCACGTGTGTTCGTCGAAATAAACGGTACGAGATTCACGATTTTCCATTATCCTCGCTACCTCTGATCTCTTTGTCACGATTCAACCTGCTGTTTCACCAATTTCTCCAATTTCCATGGAAGAAGTGGCAAAATCGATATAATTTAACATTTTACATTTCTGAATACAATTCACGTTTGAAAGAATATTCTATAATACCTGATTCTAGTTTGCAATATTAAATAGTTTTACGTAGAAATTTTAAATTTGAAATATTTTTGCAAATAATTCATAGAAATTCAAAAAGAACAGTCCACTTTCCATAAATATCTAGACATCTAGTATCATTTGCATGCCAAAATCACGAAAATCCGTGGTTCTGGTTCGCCATGTTCCTTCTGGGAACCCGTTTATTTAATTCGACGCGGTCACGCCGCGTGGATGTCCGTTCTAAACGGGGATTCCTGAATTTCAACTCGTCAGACGGAAACGTCGGGAGAAAGCAATGTTCTCGACGACCAGCCCGATTGGCTTCGCATTGGCAGATCCAACCGCGACGTTGCAGAAACCGTCGCTGTTCCCGACCTTCGTCGACGGCCTCCACTACGACCCTGAACCATTCTGCACAGACATGCCGAGGCGACAGAGTCTCTGCGAGCACGGAGCCAACTGTTCTCGCTTCCACGCGTAAGTCCATTAATTGATGTCACCGTTCCGTTAGGGTCTCGCGAGCGTGTGAAGGTTCACAGTCGAACGTACGGAGAATTTAGGCGCGCAGACGCCCGAGCGGAGCAAGAATGGCATTTCTTAGTAAGGGGGTTGGTGATTTTAGTGGTCTTGAACTATGCTCAAAGTGATATTACGGTTTAAATTGTTGTTGAAGATTGGTTAGGGATTAATTGAGTTTGTATTGTTTAATTAAATTGATACCGAATGTCAATGAGCGAGATGAGGGATAAAAGCAAAGTTTAGGTTGCTTACAATTAGTATTCAATTGTGTATTAAAGGGTAACGCGGAAGTTTGTGGAGAGTGAGTTAGGGTTCGTTGGATGTTCAGGTAGTGAAGAGAGTATTAGAGATTGAAGGGGGATAAAGAGAAATGTGGTAGCGGTTGTTATTTTCAAATTATGGTATGGATAATGTTACATAGGGTGTGGTAATATTTCGTAAATGAAAGTTGTAACTTTTATTGGGAAAAAGTTTTGTTTCAAAATTGCTAGCTTAGAAATCGTTTGTGAATGATGGAGAAAGAGTAGTATTCATTGCATTTAAGCGGAAATTGAAGCAGGATTTGATATTAAATTTCACATAGTAGGGGAGACCGGAGCTAGTTGATACACAGGCAGGTTGATACAGACGAATTATCTCGTCACTGTATATATGTAGGTCCATTTGTGCGAGATATGTGAAGTTTGATTTAACTCTTTGGATTTATATAAAGAAAAAGTTAATAGTTTTGATACATGCAAATTGATCGCCCAAATAACATTTTTTTATTCATTTAGTATATACTTTCTCATGTTTTCGCTTGCTATATATTAAAGAGGAAGGACCAAAGTATATTTTGGCATGTTTTTTATTAAGTAATTACTTCAAATAAAAATGAAAAAATTGAAAACAGAATAATGTATCAACTAGCCCTGCAGTAGGGTAAATTGACACAATTTGCCTTCGTCCAAATAACATTTTTTCATTCATTTTGTATGTATTTTCTCAAATTTTCGCTTACTATATATTAAAGAGGAAGGACCAAAGTATATTTTGGCATATTTGTTATTACATAATTAATTCAAATAAAAATTTAAAAAATTGAAACCAAATTAACGTATCAACTATCTCCGGTCTCCCCTACTAGTGATATAGGCATTTAACATATACGACGTTACATTCGATCGCTCTAAGTAGTATTATCCATACATGGTCAGCCCATTCTTGCAGGTCGTCTGCGCGTAACTCTACGTTCATGAAACATTAAAATTTTAATTTAACGATACTCGTATATTAAAATACTACCCTTCAGGCGATTATCGCCATTTATTACCCCATAAAAAAGGTAAGTCGAAAGTGCAGAACAAAGACTTTCAATATCTATTAAATTCACCTCCTAAAATCTAGCAAATGTTGTTGCAGCTATTTATTACAATCACCCTATTATAGGGTAATTCCGGGAGACGTGGCCGGGCTGGAGAGTTGCTCGAGTTGCTATATTCAGGCTCTACATCTGTGTATATGTAAAAATGTGTTAAGGTTCCGAACAATTAATTCTCAAGAAATCAACTGTTTCGACCAACTCTCCAGCCTGGCCGCGTCTCCCGGAATTACCCTACATACATTCAGAATAAATTTACATACGAAATTTCCCTAAAAATCCCAAGAAATGCTGCTCGATTACAAAATCCATTTCCACTTACAAAATTCTTTAACCTGCACCCTCGGCATACTTTTCCACGGACAGCCAGCTTCTGCCGAATTCAACCTCGAATAACGAACCCCCTTGAGCGCCCCCCTCCCCCAACTCAGCATCAGCGGGGGCGTACGAGAAATAGCGCGACGATCGATAAATTCCGCCGAATATCGACCGATTCCTCTCACAGTATATTCGGTGTACCGTTGAATGCGCGCCACCGGCAACAATCGCGTATTTTTGCCGAGCTTTCGCTGGCCGCCGCTGTGAAATTTCAGCGAGCGCAAACAACGCGGCCGAAGTAGCCGTGGCAGCCGAGGAATTAAATAAAGCGCGACGGAAAGGAATGCATTTATTATGAGAGCGTCCGGCTTGAGGCTGGCAAGGCCGATCCGGCAATATACCAAATATTGTATCAGGGAATTTCCATATCTTTCGCGATGTCGATGGTAGAGCGTCGGGGGTGGTTGCAGGATGGGCGGTTGTAGTAAGCACGCCGGGAGGACGACAGGGACCCCGAAAGGCCTCGAGGCATCCGCGACGTCCTTGCATTCCAGCGGTCAGGATTCTGGGATCGTGGCGCGCGCCTCCTGCCACTGCAGTCACTCGTCGAGCCCCTCCAGCGGCGAGAGCAGCAAGTAAGTCGAATTACTTACCGAGCTATTCCTGCTATCTAAATTGAAAAAGAGTCTCGGCCGGGGCCAGGTCGATCGATCCAGTTCGCTCCTGGATCACCGCGACAGATCTCGACGCGGGCGCTCGCGTAGAATTTTAACGAGATCGCCCGCCCGATGCAAAGACACCCGGGACGCCTTCGGGGTTCCTTCCAGCCGAGACACTCTCCACCGCTCGAGACTGATATCCTCGACACGTTCGCACATTCTCCGTCCTCTTCCAGATTTTCTTCAAGTTTCCTGGATTTTCTTTCAGCTCTAGGAGCAGTGCACGTGCGATGGGTATCGGTTACCGGACACTGAGTGTCTCGTCTGAAATGGATACTTGTTCCTGCCTCTTTGATGCTAGAGCTTTGTTGGTGGCGGTAATGGTAGCAGTAACGTTTTATAAACTTTCGAAGTTACAGGGAAGCTTTGTTGAACGCTAGTCTTAAATAAGATCGTCAAAGAGACCACCTTGAGCGATAATTTTCAACTTTCCAGCATAGAATTATCTATGAAGCTAGTAGTGGGGCGTAGATCGAACAGAATGTTTCCAAAATGGGTCATTTTTGGAGCCTAAATTCGTTCCCACGTGTTGTGATGTGTTGCTGTGAAATTTTTTTCTCTTTATTTTGTCCTTCATGTTCGTATTTTTTCTTTTTCTTTGCATAGTGGTTACGAGGACTCTCTGAAGTCCCTGCAACGTCGCGAGAGGGCTAACGATGTTTCCCGAGGCTGCCACGACCCCTCGATCATCGTTGGGAGACGCGTGAATCAGGCGACCTCCAGGAGGCGGCAGCGTTTTAACTCTCTCTCGAACGGGGAATCCGTTTACTCCCAGGAGATGACGTTGCAGAGGGAGCAACGCTGCTGCGTCGGGACCGAGAAGAGGCGGAAGAACGACGGGCACACGCGCGAGCACCGTCGCGCCCACTCCGAAGCGGAAAACAATATCACTGAGACGGTGATACATGAGCATCCAGGAAACGAGATCCAACTGTCCAGCTCTATGCAAAACACGTCGAGCCTCCACGGTGAGTCCTTTAGATTCCCTGTAGCAAATTCGAGATTCTACGAGAACTTTTGTATTTTTGATAATTTTGATATTACAAAACTGCTTTAATACTGGCTGAATGAAATGAAAGTTTAATTAAAAATGAATGGCATGTGTGTAATTAGAGTTTTCAAAGTTCGTCAATTTAACCTGCTTCACTTTATATGAAAAAGCAAACTTTAAGTCATTTTTATAATTTCAGAGCAGAGATGGGCAAAATATCTATTTAAATAATATTTTGAATAACGAATAAAAGATACAAAATTATTCATCACGTGTCAAATAAAGAAAATATTAACTTTATTCGTCGAATAATCCAAAATTAAAATAGCTATTATTCGATCCGTTATTTAAATAATTTTTTATTCAGTTAATGCCCAACTCTGTTTCAGAGTCTTCAGCAAAAATATTCATACATTCATAATCTTCATGAGCAATATTAAAAGCATCACACAATTTAAAAGACACGTTAGGAAGTTTAACAAGCTACAAAAATAAGTGAAATAGCCGTGTTTATAGTCAGACACAATGCGATCCGCTATGATTGAAATTGTATTCTATTTTCTCACGTCTATGTGCATCATTTTCAATATTGTTTCAAGTAAGAATTACTCGAAGCAATCTCCGTATCCACGACCATCTTATTAAAGAACTTAACAAACAGTACTTATTTTGAAGTGGATTAGAATGTGTTAGTCCATCTACTTGCTAAATAAATCTTGAAATTTAAATTGGTCTGATTACTTCTACATCAGGTCTCGTGGATATTTATTGATTGAGGTTTATGCCTATGTTGCAGCTGCAACGAGAAGCACCCACATGCTGTATTAATGCTGGAGAGACCTAGTGGAGGGAGAACTTTCGAAGGGGAGTAAGATAATAGTCTTCCTGGCCATGAGTTTTTCTTATTGTCCATAGCATTCGCTGTGTAAGGATCACGGCTTTGCCCGCGTTCTCTAAGGGTTGTCTCTTCTTGCACGATGCTCCCTGTGTAACGAGCGATAAGATTAATTTCCTTCGATGATCCGTGCTGCAACGGCAGGGATGGTTTTTCAGCTCCGCTGGTTCTGTTCCTTTCTTGGCGCGCACCGTTCATCCTTTGATACGTGCAGGATGATCGAGAAGTAGGTCGACGAATTTCGGGGTTGGCGGTGCACGAGCCTCTGCTAACGTTTGCCATTTGTATTGTCTGCAAAGGTAGAACGATTTTTATTCTGCACTTAAACGCGATAACTACGTTTGTTTTCGTTGCTGCTCTTTTCAGATTCAGATTACTTAAAGTAGAAGAAAGTGATTTTAGATGTGTTCTTATTTTGAATTGGATTACATTTTTCTTATACTCGAGGATGTTCTTTTTAATGATTTTGAAAATACAAATCATGGTGTCGAAATAATTTAGCATCTGATTTTGCAACAATCTTTGGATAATTAATTAGTTGAATATCATTTTTTGTATAAAATAGAGGTTTTCTACATAAGACTATTTCTTCGAAAAATGGAGATAAAAGCTGGTTATTTGTCAACTTAGGAATTGATATTTAGTCTGCTGTTGGGTACATTGTGTCTCCCCGAAATTCGATGGATATTTTGTAAGTGATGCCGCGAGCAAGAGGATGATTCTGCGCGACTGAGAAGTGTTCTATTTTTTAAGAAGTTACCAATAACGTTGAGTCTTGAGATGCGAGGGAAACGAAGCATCGACTAGGAGCAACACGTTTGCAAATCGCGAGCCACTTCCTATTGTGACGTGAAGTTACGTTCACGCGAAATGTGTCATCTCGTTACCAAAGTACTTGTCGTTAATTCGCAAGTCGTTTCTTGTAAATCATTCTTGTAAATAGGCGAGAAGCTTTCATCGGTACTTTGAGATTCGTCATTAGTGTTTCCTTTTCTACGTGTTGCATTCGTTATCACTAGGCTTTAAATATTATTTATCGCATAGGAATATTTTTCTAACGTGTAAATGTTTTGTGTACAGTATGTTATAGTCGTGTGAATACGTGTGTCCAAGCGCTGTAGTCACTGTTTTTCATTTCTCTTCCTTTCTTAAAGATTTATAAGATTTGCTGAGCTCAAAACTCCAATCAGACGGATTAAACTCGATTACTTTCACCGTTACGAATATTCCCCTCGTCTGCTACAAATCAAATTTATCGACAACGAATAAATTCTGGTCACTGACTTCTTGCTTGGATACACCCTTCTTTTTTGTGAATACACGAATCTTCCAATATCCGTCGCTATTTCCAATGGATATATATATAATAAATTTAAAAACCACTGTAAGAAAGTGTATCATATGTACGTAATACTGTATAATTTATACATCATATATCGTTAATAAAGTTATATGCAATGTTCGTAACAATTCTAGCACTTTTGAACAAATTCAGCAATTCATGGCAAGATGGATTCATGCGTGCATCTTATGGGCGCTATTTTAATCACTCATTTAAAATTCATTTCCTCGACTATAAGTCGAAGAGTGAGAGTTTCTGGGTACATATTTTTATAACAGTCTTTCCTAGCCTCTCTTACTTTTGATTCACGTTGCACGTAAATTGTTTACTTGAATATTACCCGACGTGTTTTTCAGGAACCAATCAAGAACACTATGACACCAGTTTCCCATAAAAAAAATGAGAAGATGCTTCTCCAAATGAATTACTATTGACTAGAGACTTAATTCAGATAGGACTAATTAAAAGAAAGTATTAGCCTTTTCAAATTTCGAAATGTGACTTTAGAAGCCGAGTCATTCTATCAATACACTTCATCTCTTCTTTTATGAAACTGTTAGAGTATAGAAACTTAGCATATAGATACCAAAAGAATTCTCATTGGAACAGACAGTGCTATAATTGAATATGAATTGAGGAGTTGAAATGGTAAACAATGTAAGTGCCAGTAGTTAAATTTTTTAGTAGAAACAAAATACGCGTGTCTGTTCATTTTGTCACTTTCACTGTTTTCCACCACAGCGAAAATGGCACATACGATTTTAGCATTTAAAATAAATTATTCCAGCACTTATTACTTTTGGCACTGTATTCCGCATGGAATTCACATTCTTACCCACTAACAAAATTATTTTACCTTTTTTTGGCACTTTCTTCGATTACCACTTTAACTCCTCAACTCTTGATTCCGAGTCCTCCTAGTAGATATTTTTTCCAGGCTCAAAAATTCTCGAATGATGCTCATTAAAACGACTTCCTGTCGCGGTCCGGCCGTTTCGAACGATTCGACTGCTCGGAATGCTCATCCACCGCGTTCCTTGTCCTTGACACCTTCGAAGGTCACTTTGACAATGGCACACCGTAATTCCGTATGGTGCTTGGGCAGCTCAGGAATCTCTTTCCCCGATCAAATCAGCGTGGGTGTTTTAATTACGGCCAAATGAGTCGTACGAGGAGATTCCTGATTTCCTACCCTCTGTCACCGATATAACGTTGTTCGACCGGCCTTGAATCTATCGGTGTAGCTGCGGCCGAGCCGCGTTCTAGGTCTCGGGAACCTTTCGAGGACCTTGGCAGCCGGTGACAGTGTCATTGAAACGACGGCGATTCGGTAAAAGAGCTTCGCCGAATCGTGGTCAATGGAAATGAGGAACGTCGTGACGGGAACGAAGAAGAATCGTCGACGGAGACGTCTGTGCACCGGTGAGGTCGTCGAGGTTCCTCTCGACGAGCGATCAGAGGAATGCAAATATGTACTCGCCGTAGTGTCGCAGTTTGGCGAAATTCTTTCGACACTCTGAAATGCAGGTTTAAACGTCAGGCAGGACTTGTACTGAAGTGTGGATTTTTGGATAGATAGATGGTTGAGGAAAATTGTGATCCTTTTAAATAACAGTAACATCATTTATTTATGGTAAAAGGTAGAGAAAACTTGCAAGAAATATTTTAATGAATATAACTTTCTCTGAAGTGCTTATGAAAGGTAAGCTACCAGTGGGTATTGTTTAATAATATGACTTTCTGACGAAATAAGATAATGAGATTAAACCAAGTCACGTTGAAAAACCAATTTTTCATTTCTGGGAAAAAATAGCTCCTATCGATCAATGTTCTGCCAGGATTCCAAAGATTCGTGCATAGCAACCGTTTTGCTTTCGATTCAGCCGTGTCGTATGTTACTTTATTAACAAATTTTATAAGGACAATATAAAAGAAAAGATAGAAAAGTACCTATACAAGCAAAAGATCTCTTTGTTTTAGTGTACATCGATTTTTTATCGATCGCGAGGGTAACAAATACTACGAAAAGACTCCGTTGAACAAAGAGAACTGGTCGAAGGTTGCAGAGAAGATGGTGTCGCGCGCGGAGAAGTAACGTTACGGGGTCGTTGTGTGCAACGCGTGCTAATTCTGCCGAAGGCCCTCATAAGACGCCGAATAAATCATCTGCAAATGGGTTGGGCCGGTTGTAATTGTTCCACTTACACATCGAGTAACTGGAAGATGTCAGGGACGATCGCCGTGAGAACCAGAAGACGCTGCAGCTGTATCCCGTAAGACGCATGTCCTGGGATCTCAATTCGACGATGGTAATTTTCGAATTAAATCACAATCCTCGTGGACCTTCGTTCTAATTGGAACTGGAGAAGTAGTTTCGTGGCTCTGCAACACTTGTCACTGGATATAACACGAATACAGGATATGCTAAAAAAAATCTGTCAATATAAAATTATCATCTATTTATGAAATTAGATCAAATTGAGATAAAATTCAATTGTTTGCTATTATTAATATTGAAAATTCTATTGCTAAACTATAACAATAAGTTACTTCTATCTTCTATCACGTAATATTATTTTACATTCACTCCTTCATTTTTGCCATTTTGTGTCACAAGACTTGCACTTTAATTGTTTAATTATTTTGATTAATTTCATACTTCCTCGACATAGCATTCAAACTCTCAAACTGTTTGAAAAATCCGCCACTTTTCACTTCCCAGCTTCTAAAATAGTGCAAATTTATAGCAAGGTGCAATTAAATCACAGAATAAATTTCGTCCAATTTTCGCACTGCTCAGAGGAGCTGTAATAAGTTGAGTAACTATAGCGAAGGCTTTCAGAAACTCTCCGCTGTATTTTGCTCGCCGGTCCAAGTATTTCGTCCCAGCAAATATCAGGGGGGTAATTAATTTAAAATGTGCCAAGTCATCTAGACCCACTTTGTCGGATGATTGCTTCTTCTTAATCGTTCCGGGGAGGACCCCAAGGTCCTCCTTTGAGCGCGCAGTTACCGAAATTTTTCTCCTCGCGACGGGCACGCGCGCGGACCGAAGCCGGCAACGGAAAAAGCGATGGAACACTCGTGGCGTGTGAAAAGTCGCTGGTAGTCGCCTGGAAAAACTTCCCTCCGTCGAGATTGTCGCGCCTTGGATCGTAAATCATTTCCGAGAGGCGTGGGACGATAGCTTCGGAGTGATTTCAGACGAATATCGCGACTCGGGCAGTAAACGCGTGGGAATTTGATCGCTGTTTAAATTATCGGGTGCAATGAACGCGATGCACGCTGGAACCAGTAAAAAAACTAGACTGGGGCAGTTTAAACGCTCGAAAACAACTAAGATAATCTTTAAAAAGTGGATTAAATCCCAGCACATATAGTCACGTTTCTCACCCCACGAATTCTGATGCGTGAGTGTAAGTAACTACGAATGGAAAACAAATAACACGCTTGTTTCCCTAAGAGTTTTGGCGGACGAAGGATTCGGGAGCGCGAGCCAATGCAGTCTAAAACTTAAAGGAATTAGCTCTCGTGTCTGTGGAAACAAAGCTAATAAAACAGAACTGCACTGAGATGGAACGAACGTTGTCTGCTCGGACGGCTGGAGTCTTTTGTTAACCCTGATACTTGAAATGCTCTGACCAATAAGTATCGTCTAGCAGCTGTTCCCTTCCACTTCCAAATTCAAAGAAGTCTGATTCACTTATGCAAAAAGTAGGATAATGAAATATTCTTCAGATTCAATTCGAAATTAAATGATTAATTTAAAGGCACTTTGTTTTCAGCAAGAGTTTAATCCACTTTTTATTCCGTCAGCTTGACCTTGCAACTTTGTTTCTATGCCATATCGTAGCAAGAAACTGTCGCCAGAGTCTGTTAAAACATAATCGATCTGCCTGCCCCAGCACAGATCCTTCTCTCTGGCAGACCAAAACGCAATATCTCCAATTAACCAGTGCGCAAAGTGGCGCAGAGGCATGTAGCCAAAGATTAACATCGCGCGCTGCTGATCATAGCTGTGCCTGATAGCAATCGATACCTCGCTGCCGTGGTATTGGCCCGGGTACATCATTAACGTGCTTGGATAACAAGCTTGCGTCTCGTAGTCGATGTATCGAATGCATGTTTCGGTGGTGTTGGCTGCGTGGGACGCAGCCAGTCACGTTTGCCTGTGACGGACAGCTCGCGGTGTCGATTGCTTTGTTCTAGGCTCGCGAGGATTCCGCTTGCGATCCAGGCGTCCTGCAACGGCAACGGGTTAGAAGTGAAACGTTTCCCACGACCTTCATCCAGAGAAATGCGGGAGATTCTAGTTGAAATTCTTGGAGGCTTGAATCATTCCACGTCTTATAATAATCTGCTGATTGTGATGGTAACAGTATTTTACAAGAATATCATTTTATTTTTCAGGTCCATGGATGTTTAAAAGAGATATCGTGTTGAACGTATTTTTTGCAGTGGTCTAAAGGGCCTAAAAAATCATAAGTAATTTAATACAAGAAATATTGTAAATAATTCTTTTGTGCATATTATGGACTAGTAAATCATGTGTAATAAGTATTTTGTTTTATTTTTCTTAATAAAACACCTAAAAAATTCTATTCTCGGTGCGTTGCCTTAGAAGACATGCTCTCTTTCTTCCTGAGTCACATGGAACACTCTACGGTTACTATAATAGTCTTAATAATTGACTTCTAATAATTTCGAATCGGTATTGTAACTCGGTTTACTTTTTCAATAATTTTTATAGTTCCTTCAATCATTGTTCTATGACCGCTGTTCGCGGTTCCCATTTCCCTTAACTTTTACCTTCGCGTTCCCTGTACCTCTCTCCTATTTCACCTTGCCTTACTTGTCTGTTTATACTTGTATATTGATTTGGCTATTAGTTTTTTTATCTATTTTGTAACTATTATTAAAAGTTCATTTGCTCTTATTTCTCTGCTTTGGTTTCTTCTAATTATTTTTCTTTTGTACTTCCTAATTGTTTACCCCGTTGATACACTTAAATAAATAATACTAATAATTATGAAATTTTCGCCGCGGCTAAACGCATGTAACCCCTTAATTCCCCTTCACCCCTTTCATTTCTCATCCCTTCCTCACTAAAATATTCTCACTTGCTTCTTATTCTCAGTCAGCAAAATTCTATTACAGCATTAGGTATCTTAAACCTTCAAAATATCAAAATATCGGTATCTATATACATCACAGAAGAAGAAAAAACAACCCTGCAGGTGAATAATTCGACTGCAGGTGTATATAGTTCTCAGCAGCAAGATTGAAGCGCCTTGGAAAAAGAAGAAGCTCGGGTCAAAATTGAGGAAGTTTGAAAAGAAGCAGAAAGTACACGGAAAACTGAAAAGGTTTTACGAAAAGGGAATACTTTTGAGCATAACTGAAGGGGTTGGGTATCTCCCTTTCCCCTTCACTTCCCATCACAATCTCGTAAATTTTGTTCCTGAAAATTATAGACCCGTAAGACTCGATATTTTCGGGAGATGAGTTTTGTTCGGTCGATCTGGTCTAAACGAATCGAATTACCGCGCGGTTAATAGGATCGCGGGGGCGGGTGTCGACTTGCTTCAAAGGGGGGCGATTAACGCCGCGGCCTTGACCCCGTGGAAGGATCCCACGGGATTCCTGGAGACTGATATTGGTGAGGGATTGCGCTCTCGCGCAAAACGGTGGAACCTGAGCGAGGGAGGGAGGGGCGTGGGGCGAGGGCTCGATGGAAAAGTCGGAAGCTTGCCCTTGCTCCCGTCACGGAATAAGTAGCTAATATTTCACCAGAGTATTCGAATAACGCTCGAGAAGACGGGCATCCTGCAAACCGAGACTGATGTCGTCGAACACGTGCAGCACGAAGGTTGCAACCTTCAATTTGATCTCGAAGACGCTCGAAATCCTCCGCGGCTTAATATCACTGCTCTTCTACTTGCTTCGAGGATCGCCTCGAACCCCCGCGGCCTGAAGAGCCCGTTGAATTTTTTATTCAGCCCCGTTTTTCTGCTCCATTGATCCTGGGAGGGAGCCTGGCGATTGATTTCTCAGGCATTCGCAGCATTGTTCGTAAATGTGCACGTGTGGGCATTAGGGTGGCTTTTATTTACTCTTGGTGGCATTTTTGTCAAGATTTTCTTCGTGGTACCGTCCGAAATAATTATAAAAATAAAAAAATATGTGTAAAGTTTGAGCCTGATGGGATGACAGGAAAACGCGCCCCTGGACCCCTGAACATTTAAATAATTATTTCTATTACTTTTTCTCGTGCGACAAACGGTTTTCGAAAAAGGTCCGAAAAACAAAAAACAAAATTTTTTTCCAAGTTTAAATCTTTCGCGAACACTATATTTATGAAAGCGAAAAAAACAATAGTAATTTTTATTTTCGAGGATTACTTTTTAAACATTTAAGGGGGCCATATACGAGTTATGCCAAAAAATATTTTTATATTTTCAGTGTTTGATACATCATGAATATTTTCTGAAAATTCGGGACCGAAATTTGCAAAAATATCGAAGATATAGACTGGATCTACAACTTTTGTTTGACATATTATTTTATATAATTAATAACTTGGAGAATATTATATAAAATCGACTTTGTGAGCTGTTAAATAATATTTAAAAATTCAAGAGTCCATCAACACCTTTTCTCATTATCCGATCGGGCTCAATCTTTACACAGATTTTTTATTCTTTAGAACTATTCTGGGCGATGCCACAGAGAAAATTCAAAAGTCGAAAATAAAAGCCGGCCTAGTGTGCATGCCACTGTGTTTTCCTTCAACATTACGGAGGGTCAGCGTAGAAAACCACTTGCACAATACATCTGCATTAATATACCCCCTTATATAAAACGATACTTCAAGATATTCTATGCGTACAAGTCTGAAGAATTAGTAGCTCCATTACTGCAATCAAAATTGTCCAAATTTTCATTACGTCGTTTTTTAATAATCGTAGACTGGAAAGCAGTAGAGTATCCACAGAAGCTGATACAGCCTTCGGAGCACTGGTTACGAGATGAAAAATAATTCGCAGCTGATGAGAAGTTTGGAGGACACCGGAGCTCCACAGCTGTGTACCCCGGCACAGGTTCCGTGAAAATTTTTGAAACGTGCCTAGAAACCAGGGCAATGGACACCTATAACGGTGGCCCCCGAGCTGGTGCCATTTCGCCAAGTGCTCGCGGTCAAACGTTATCCTCCATCTTCGCCTTAAACCCGCACTCTCCCCTTTATAAAGTTTATCGTAAAAAATATTGTTTTCGAAGCTTCTAACCATCCCTTATGGCTGTCCAAGGCTTCTCCTAACGGTGCCCATAAACTCGCGGCACACGTGCGACTCTAACAATCTACACGCTGCGCGGACGTAACGTGTTCCAGCAAAAGTTCGAGCAATTTTCTATCGGATCACTTTGTATTTACGGGCGAGCGAGTGTTGCTAAATAGTGGGGGTAGTGACAACCAAGGGGCGACCGGGATTAAACGAAGTTAATTCGCAACGATGTCAAGGATACTCGAAGATCTTGTGACACTGTCGTTCCGCGGATTTTTTCTTTATTTAAACGGCGCGGGGGGTGAAGGGGGAGAAGGGGGCGAAATTAAAAAGCAACGGAATCGAAACGAGACGCCCCCGCCGTCTAGTGTAAATCTATCCTCAAATGGAACAAGAGCAGAGGCCAGGTTGTCAAGAACTTTCGATGCCTTCGGGGTAAAATCGAAGGCTGCAGCCTCGCTTCTGCATCGAAGCCACGCGGATACCGTCTTGTTTCGCGGACGGCAGCATCTCGAAACGTTATTCAAATATTTCGCGATATTTGTGAGCAGCGGCATGCCTGGCTAGAGGATGCCGCACCGAAATGGGAGGTCGTAAAGCTGCAGATCGTTTCATAACTAAGCTTCCTCTTTCATCAGGCGAACTGACAGAATCGTTTGAGCCGTTGTTAACCCTTGCATGCGAAATTAATGCTGGGTTTGATGAATACTGTGTTACTTTCGTTGGTGCATGTGAAATTACATTTTTCTTTCGGACGTGGACAAGGTAAAACTTTTTTGAAACTAAATTGTTGCTTCGTGGAAATATGTTCATCTTTATGAATAAGTAATGTGGTATTTATTTGATTTTTTTAGTTACTTATTGGGTTTTTAAGAGAAAAGGCAATTTTCTTTTCGACGTGTTACATTTTTTAAATGCATTTAATTAATATTAGAATATTATTGCAAAGTAAATTTGTGAACCGGAAGCTTTTGAAATCAGCCAAATAATATTTATAAAAGTCCAGTAGTATTGGTATAAAATACAATTTTATTCAAAATATTAATAAGCAGGTAACAAAATCCAAAACAGTATGAAGTGTGATAAAAATTTAACCAAGCCCGTTTTTCAGTATAGAGAACAAAATGTCAGGGAGCAGTATTTTAAAAGTTGGATTTTAAGCACCACCCTAATATATAGATGTAAGATTTATTTTCAGCCTGAACGGCCTTGAAAAGAAACTTGGTTTTCCAAATTTTTCATTCGTCCCTCTACTCTGCCCCTCTTTCCAACTTATAAAACTAAAAATCTAACTCATCTTTCCTTTCTTTTAAACTTCCTTTCTATCCCACTCACCCACTTTATTATTCTCCCATTTACTGTCCCTTCTAATACTCTTTCTATACTCACCTCATCCTCTTTAATTTTCGTAAATATTAACCAAATGAATGACTGGACAGATTAAATACGAGGGAAGCAAAAAATACCTAATATTTTCTATGAAAAGTACAAAATATATAAAATAGGGTGTCTGAAGAATGAAAGTCGTGTGCTATGAGAAAATTACCAGCAATCGATGACAAGGTTGAACGCTTATCTCTGTTATAATTTACATCGTGTGTTCGATTCGAGCCTTTTCTTCTGCGATTCTCGTTCGATGGCTAATACTGGCTCGCAGAAAGAGCATACTTAAATGCAATTTCGCGATCATGTTTTATTATAGCAAGGTTGTCTGTCCCGGCAGCACATAAACACTATTTGGAATTCACAATACGGGGTAACATTGAATGCAGGGCTCCAACAAACTGTTCCAGGGTGCATAAGACTTTCTCCTATAGCGACGGCGAATGGACGTGTCGAATGTAGAGTAGAATACGTGATTGCTTAAAACTATTAGAGGATCACGTAGTTCGCGGGCGACCTATAGAAGTGGGTCATTGTCTTTCATTTTTAAACAGTTCGCTTGATATATTGATTCATCCGCTGTTCTTAATGGAGACACTAAAATTGTTGGCTGATAAAGTGCAGATGATAGCTAATGCGTACATTCAAATATTACCATTTCATATCGCAGTTTTTAACACATAAATATTATTCTCTAAGCAATGGCGGATTTAAGGGAAGAATACTGTTTTATGGGGGAAAAATATAGCAAAATTTATGATTTTTTTTTAAGAAACTAGGATTTCGATTCATCTGAAATTTTATCCATGCTTTTATGCATACTTGAAGAAGTTGCAGCTTTTTTATTCATTTTTAATAATAAATATAGGAGTTATGCATCACGCATTGCAGAACTTGTCGTCCACTGATGTGCATGATATTTACCTTCCAGATAATCTGAAACAGAAAATTGTTTAATTTTTTTATATTTACTACATTGCGTAAAAGTAATTATTGAATTAAAAATTGGTAGTGTTGATAACTGGAGAAGTATGGATACTTCAATAATTATTTTTACGCAGTTTTGTAGTCACACAAAAAAGTCGTAACTTTAGTTTATACTTCTTTTTGATATCTCTCATCGTTCTCGAGAAATTTGCCACGAAAATAAATTTCAGCCTTTTTCAAGAGGTGACTTCACCCCCTAAAACCGCACTATGGGACCAAAAAAAATAGATTTGTATTACGGACGAACTACTCTACTTGTACACAAAGTTGAATAATTTTCTGAATTGCGGGGTTACCTAACTTCCCTTGTCAGCGACAGGATGCAGTAAAAATTGGAAAATGCCGAAGACATGCCAGACACAGCATACATGCATGCATAAGTAACACATAGTGAGAAAGAAGAAAGAAGAAACACAGTAGTACTCACAAGAGTGAAATGGTCTCAAAATTTCAAAGCCTTTCCTCAAGCAAAATCGTTCGCAACCTATAATATCCGACTAACGATTACATGGTTTGCGAGCCCCCGTGGAACTGCACCTTGCAGCTTTATCATTCCTGCACGAATACAGGTCGCGATTACGTTGCGCGAAATTAAAGGCGTGCAGCAAGCTACGAACGAACGTATTCCATGTATACTTTATCGTCTCCTATCTTTGCACGTCAATAACCGCGCCGTTCGACCTTGTAGTTGCAGTGCTGTAATCAATTTTACAGCCTTCGAAGCGCAGCGCGAAGCGTGTAACATTAAACGATTTCTCTCGTTGATCGTTTGTCCAATTACTTCGTTAATTGTTAACAGCGAAACTTCATTGCTATCTTCTGTCATGGATCCTAAGAATCTTCAACTTCTTCTTACGAACTTCCATCTTCTTTTGTACAGAGTTGAAATAACTCCAGCATTTTAGACATATGTCATTCAATTTTTAACGTGAAGTTTCGAGTAAAGTACGAGTAGAAAAGGAAGTTCGCTAGCAGTCACGAGACGAGACCACTGATGCGGCTTCCGCTGAAATATCGATCCTCTCGCCATGCCGAACTACAGGTCTCGTGTACCGAAGTCCGTGGCGAAATAATTCACACACTAAATCGAATGTAGCCAGACGAGAAGTGATATTGGAACTATATTACATGTGTGTATGTAAATGAAAAATATGCAAGATGGTTGCTGAGTTTTTCATGTCTTAGGATAGTTTGAGTATGATGTTGCCCTAGGTCGGTAAAATTTCTTTGGACTCCTACAGCATCCAATGGACGATGTCTATATAATTCCTGTTTCAGACACTTCTTCACAGCTTCTAATGCAGTGAAGAAGTGGGCTTCAGATTAGGGCTGGGACTATTCGAATAATTTAATATTCGAATATTTTACAAGTATTCGAATGCTACGAATAAACTTCGAATATTTGAATAGTATTTGAATATCGCTGTATTCGAATAGAGCAGTATTCGAATACTATTCGAATACCGATATATTCGAATACTATTCGAATACCGATATATTCGAATACTATTCGAATACCGATATATTCGAATACTATTCGAATACCGATATATTCGAATACTAGTGTATTCGAATAGTATGGTGTGAAGTGGGTCAAAATTAGCTTACAATATTTCACCTGACAAATGAACCCAAAGAACTTGATTTATAATTCACACCATACTATTCGAATACTCAAATATTCGAAGAGTATTCTAATACTCAAATATTCGAATAGTATTCGAATGCTTAAATATTCGAATACTCAAACATTCGAATAGTATTCGAATACTTAAATATTCGAATACTCAAATATTCGAATAGTATTCTAATACTTAAATACTCGAATAGTATTCGAATACTTGGATATTCGAATTATATTCGACAAATAATTGAGCAACTAAAGTATTCGAATATTCGAATACCGAAAAATTGGACAAATAGTCCCAGCCCTACTACAGATCATCCAGGCCGCCCGTCTATACTTTGAGGTGCTCCATTCTGTATAATTATTACCAAAGTAACAATGTTCACGGTATTCAGGCAGGATCGCGGCGTACTTTAGAACGCAAATTACGCTAACGCCTATGTAGCTCCCACTAATGGCCCTAATAATGGCTCCCATAGCGCTCCCAGCTGCAGGAATGTGCCGATTAATTGGCCATAGTCGAAGCTCCGGCACGAAGTTAGAGCAAAGAATTTCAATTTTGATTTTACGCCAAGATTCCGACGTCCACCCCTCTATCGCGCGTTTCTTGCGAGCTGCGCGATTCTTTCCACCGCGAATTAATCGCCTTTTAATCGCAGCCTCGCGAAGTACCGCAGCAGTGCAAGGTCGTGAAATGTCATGGAGGCCGTGATCTTCGTCGCTAGACATGGGCTCGTAGTTTCTAAAATTGATCGCTGGTATGTATGCAACTGATTGTATAATGCTACTTCAAAATGAAATAGTAATTGAGGACCTTGCAGCAAAATGGGTGCAGCTGCATTTTTACCAATTTCGAGTAAATTATAAAAAACTGTTTATAAAATTGTTGCTTTTACTTAAGATTGAAAAAAGGACACTAATTGATAAGTATATATTTACCCAGAATAAGTACTTCCAAGAGAAGATCATGAACCGGAGAATTAAAAAAATTGTGGAACTTTGTGAATTTTTTTTGTTTGCTGCCCAAATTCACTCGAAGGGGGTGAAATTAACCCTCGAAAATTCGGCTATTTTTTAATTTTGTGTTATATCTCGCGAACTGTGAGAGATAGAAAAAAAGTTTCAAGAGAAAAGTTACTTCTTTTAGTTAGTTCTACCATTTAGTAAAAAATTATTTTACACTTCACGAGTTATAACACAAAGTTGGAAAATACTCGGATTTTCAGGGGCCAAATCTACCCCCGTAGAATGAATTTGGGAAGCAACAGGAGGAAATCCCCTACATATTCACAAAGTTTCAGGATTTTTTGAAATTTCGAGTTCGGGATCTTCCCTTGTTAGTAGTTATTCAGGTGATAAGTTTTTATTCCTCTTTTTTTGTGAATTTCAGTCCTCAATTTCAGAAGCACAAGCATTAACCTTCTATCAACATTTAGCTTTCTGAAAGTTTACTTACAAGGCTTAATAGCAAATATAATTCACATCTAAAAGAAGAAATGTTTTTTGTGTATTAATCACACGTAGATTTCAATCTTTGTTTAAAAATTGACCCCACTTCTTTTTAAGCGTAGAAACCAAAATATGATATGGCAAGAAAATTCAACTGGGAACGATTGCCAATTTAAATGGTCAGAAGCATTCAGATTCGAATATGTATCTACTTATCGTTTTGTTACTTAGAAGGGTTCAGGTGTCTTTGTTAAAATTTAGTGCAAACTGCCAGTGTAAAAAGATATTTGTCCGAACTGTGGAGGATGGATAAAATGATTGAAAGGTCAAGTGGACCGTGTTCATAATAACTTAGAGTAATCTGATTGCAGATATCTATCCCCGCGGCGCTCCAGAAAATGATCGGACTGCAAGGAATGGAAGTGAAACGCATAAATTATTCTCTTGAAGCAGCGCGTCTATGACAGTAGGAGATTTCTAGGAGAACTTCGTTTCAAATCAAATACGAGAAAAAAAGATTTCTTTCCAACAAGATAGACAGTAAATCTCTGTTGGGATTAAATAAATTCAATGGAAATTTCTACCTGTTTTAACGAGCATACATGGATTTCAAGATTAACACGAAAATGATTGATCACTTAACAATACGTGCATTTCATTAAATAAATTCATAACGAAGTCTTTATTATCCGCTTATTATTATCAAATCATTCTTCCCATCTTGATTTTCCTTTTTAAACACCCTCCATCTGTTTCGAATTCTGCTTCGCGCTCTGTTAACAATTCCAACGCATGAATTATCTGATTTCGACAAACGAACGGATATTTCATATCCATATTCCACAAGTTGCCCGATGTTTATGTTTCCAGTAGAAATTAAGCCACTTGGCAGCAGAGTTCTAAATAACTTATAATCAACTCTGTGTAATTCGATTTTATTCTCGACTATCTATTCGCGGAAAATAAGCTTGCTTTCACTAAAATTGATAGAATTCAAACACCAAACCAACTACATTGAGAGTAGCATACATAGTAATTTGAACGATGAAAATTATAAACCAATAATCCTCTTCCTTAAAAAACAAACACCACAGTCTCAATTTCAATAAACATATTTTTCACAATACAAATTACACATTTTCTCATCGTTACTACGAAGAGTAATGAATCGTTTTTGATTATGTATGCTACTCTCAACTACATTGAGAGTAGCATACATAGTAATTTGAACGATGAAAATTATAAACCAATAATCCTCTTCCTTAAAAAACAAACACCACAGTTTCAATTTCAATAAACATATTTTTCACAATACAAATTACACATTTTCTCATCGTTACTATTCATTACTACGAAGAGTAAATTTAATTTCTCTTTATTACCTTCTCCTAAACCTTCCATTATCAGTTTACAATTCACAGTCGCCTGGCAAATTCCACGCATACCACAATGCATGAAAATATTCATCTGGCCATCGACCCTTCCCTGCAAAGAGCAAACAACGATCGCATAATTGCGGAAGTAGAAATACGATCAAGAAGGTGGCCACGAATCCCGCGAATAAACTGCAGATTTCTCCGGGACATTGCGGCTGCAGCTGTCCCTGAAAGTGGCGGAGAACCGTGGAGATTCAAGATCGAGTCTGTGCTGGCCGCGAACGAGAACATTGTCCGTCTCATTGACTGAAAAATACCCGCCGTTGCGACGCGATCGACGAGAAAGTTGCGGCGACTCCCTGGAGTTCGTTTTAAGCTGCTCGCAAGAACTCGATAGCCGTTGCACGCGGGTGGAGAAGAGGCTGATACATCGGCGAGGAACACCGACGATGCTACGAGATTTATGATCCCGATCGAACTTTCCGTCCAGCTTTTCTTGCGCGGGGTTGTCGTTGCCTTGAGTTGTCACGCGACACGGGGCCCCGTCGCCGGCGCTTCATAAAGTCTCCACGCGGACTCGACGCCGCAACAATTCTGTGTCTTAGGATCGTTAGTGATATTGTTGTTCGCAAGGAGTGGCCTCATGCTTCGCACGGGACAGGTTTAAGAAATAAGTCGAACATATGAGACTGTGTTTAATGCAATTGGGTTTCGAAGTGAGTAAAGATGCTGGCGACGGAGTAAGTGGATTCAGTGTGATGGGCACGAGAAGAAAAGAAAGCATTGGTTTGCGGGGTTAGACTACTGTGAGGTGGGTAATCTTCTCATGCAAATTTTAGAGAAACTAATCATCCGATTAAATTTGTTAAATAATAACAGCGTGTTGGAGAAAAGAATTTTTCTTTTGCTGATTTTTCGCGGAGAATTAAATTGGTATTTTTTTCTTCCACGTGCTGTTATTTAACGAATTTTCAAAATATTAAAAAACGGCTACGTTAATGCTTAGGCATTACATTATACTACTTAATACATAAATTTCGTTTATTTTGTTACAGTTACACCGTTTATCTTATGTAAAAAAAAGTCCGCCTGTATATATTTTCTTAATTTTTATTATTGTCTTTTATGCTGTACAATATGATATAATCAAGTGGCAAACCGCAATGACTGAATGGCGAATAATTTTTTTAACTTTACCATATTTCTTCATCAGAAAACCGAGTCAGCTAAAAAAAATGAAAAGCACAGTAGATAAAACTTTCTTCTGAAATATTTCATTATATTTAATCTCGTCGTAGAATTAAATAAGAAAATTGGGGTAAGTATATTTGTAAAGCGATCGGGACACACGGGACAAGGGTTGAAAACTGAGACGCTATGGTAACCCTAAGCAGTTTAATACTTATGGCGTACGAAACTTTTGAAATACGCAAGAGGAATGCAATATATAATATACAAGGACGCCTTTGGGGCCCCAAGGATTAGGAGAACAAAAAAGGGTTGAGTCATAATACTTTATTTGACGAAGAATAAATACTACAGTTCTAGAAGTATTATAAAAAAACAGACGAATAAAGTAGTATTAGTTTTTTTCTGAAAAATATTCATCCTCGGGCCTGTTTGTATTCGTCTTCTTTTTACTACAAACAATTGCAGTTAACAGTAGACTATTTAGTACTTAAAATGCCTACTGAACCAAACAATTGATGAATGAAAAATGAATCAACCTTTGATTCAGTGAATTTGTTCATCTACTAACGCTTTAATTACTTCAAAACAATCAAGGACACGCGTTTTAATTTATAGGAAGCAATTTGGAATCAATTTGTTGGGTATCCTTGGAGAATCCGGTTTTACAGATTTACGAAAATCTCGGGATTAAGGAAAAAGTCGCGGTGAAAAAACTGGGCGACGTAAAATGTGCTGGGATAGAAGAGGTACAAGGTCGAGAACGAAAGAGTGAGAGAGATGGGCGAGGAGGAAAGGATGGTGTGAGGAACTAATCAAGATTCTAATTGAGTTGCCACTGTAATCGCATCTTCGTCGATAATCCCATGCCAGATAGAATATGTCCACAATTTGGTATCTCATATCCGTTAATTAAACTGAAGACTTCCGAACGGGGCACGATGGGCGAATATTCTAATCGTTTTCGGGCGATCGGGAAAAAGATCGGTTGCCATCATGCTCGGATGAGAAAATGAAGGGGAGAAAAGGACGGCGAGTGGAATTATCTACGAGCAGGAAATTGAAACAAGAAAAATCGAGCGAAAAATGGGGAAGCGAAGAAGGTTAATAGGAAGATGTTGCAGGAATGGTCATTAGAAGTTGTCACACTGATTTGAGCAACTCAAACGCGAGACGATGTACTATAAGTATAAAAGATAAAATAGATAATACGAAGCTTTATATTGTATTTCATAAACATCTGTTGCTTATGCATTTGAAAGCTGCAGCACTGAAGCAACTGTTGAAAACTTCCAGAGATAGAAAAATAATGGCTACCCATTTTCTAAAACATTGAAGATATGTTTTTTGCTCTGGTAGTAACAATAAGCGTGGGTACTTTACATATGCTCAAATTTTACATATCATAAAATTTTTACTGTTTTCAAGAAGAACAGATTTATACTTGTGATGGTACATAAGATTCTGAGCCATTCAATAAACAAAAATATTATTTTCGACATGAAGTAAATATAAATGTGATTTTTATATAGCATAAAGAAGCATTCAACAACTATTTGTTGCACATAAAAGCTTAAATTTCACAAAAAGTGGATATACAAATTTTGTGTACTAAGCCATCGATATTATCTTCGCGTGAGAGAAGATTTATTTGTAATTGGAAGTTATATAAAGGTAGCAATAATTCGAATTGAATAGGAATTATTGTTTTCCACTTACATTAATCAGAAGAAGAAGATGGTTAATGAACATGGAAACCGAGAAAAGTGTTGATTAGAATGAAGTAGATATGTAGTACCATAAAAGCTGAAAAATCAATTATTGCTGGTTATTCCTTTCAACAGCAAAACAAATGATCAACAAGTATAAACTCAAAACACACCTCTTTGTCAATATCTGACAAAGTTGTATCCACTCAACCAGCAATTTATCTCTTGGATAAATCAGAAATTCTAGGACAGTCCAGCGATTGGTGTTCGTTTTTACGTGACCGGAAGAAGCGGAAATGTTCGAGCGCCGAAGCGTGGGTGGCAGCACAAGAAAAGTCGTAACGAAATCGACCGTCAACTCGAAACAAGAAGAACCAGTGTGACAAAAACTGGACATAATATCGCACACTGTCTTCCATGACTCCTATAAAAATATAGATCCTCCCACAATACATGCGAAAATAATATAACAACAATTACGTAAAGGACCCAATTACTGGCAGCCAACCCAATTACTGTCACCTTAAGCTATTTTACTTAAACGTTTATTTATTTGTTATTTTAATTAAAATACCTTAAGCTGACAATAATTGGGTTGGCTGCCAGTAATTGGGTCCTTTACCCTATAGCAATTCCCTCTGTTCTCAAATTTAAGAACCGTAACCGAATTTAAAATTGCAGACTTTATAATTGAAAAATTCCAAAGATAAAATCACATTGTAAAATCCTCGAATCCTATATCATATTAACAGATTACGATGTTCCCTCGTTACCTAACACGAGTGGGCCACTATATTTACAAAATTCGAAAGAAATTAGGGAACCCAGCGTCTCGTTGTCCGCTTCGCGGGGCGAACTTCCGTGGCGTTGAACTTTAAAAGCTTGGTGGATGCAACGGAGTGTGCAGGTCGTTGCCCCTCCCTGTAAATTCATTGAAACGTGCAGTAAGAGTTTCCCCTGCATTGCGGGCTTTTATTTTCAGTCGGCCGAACGTTTCGCGAGCACGTGCCCCCAGATCGATCCTGCGTATTTCCTAGGAATCACGAAACGCAGCTCGACGAGCACCGGGCGTTTCTCTTTCCATCTCCCTGGGAGGATGGCTGAAGGAGGATCCCCGCGCGAGCAGGACCGATCTCGTTTCGATCGGTTAGACGCGCACCATGCCAAATTCAATTCGAATTCAGTTCTGTACTCTCATCGGTGGACGATTGCACGGAAAGATGGGGACGATTCGCTGCACGCTCGGCGTATAGGAATCGCTGTATCTGCGTCTGAAATGATCGGATAATAAGCGTCGTACAATTTATGCTCTGCGGGAATTGCTTCTGGCAATCGGAGTGTTCTCTGTGGATTGAAGGGGAGGTGTCGCCGAGGATGATCTCGTCGACGAGTTGAAGTTAACTTGAAGCATTAACCTAGTGCTACCTACCTACTTCGAGGAATACTGCTTGCAGAGATATTCTCGGAGATGATATGGTGCAGAATCAGTCGAAAGGGGTTTTGAAAGTTTGCGAGCATATTGTGTGCTTAGAAATGAAGAGGCCTTAGGAGTGTGATATTTAATCTACAAAAGTCGCTTCTGAGTTTTTCGGCGTCTACTTGTGTTTTAGATGTATTCCCGTGTATCTTCTATATTTTCCATTTTTTTTTTAAAAACTCCGTATCTGCCACGTGAATATATACTTAAATATCAGTCGAGATACAACTGGGAATTTACAACTTTAAATTGAATTATCTACATAATTATTTACGTTTGTAAAAATTGAGGATTTTGCCGCAAAAAGGGCGGAGCTCTATTTTTACCAATTTCCCAAGTTCCAGTTTATAAAATTCGTACTTGGAGTTAAAATTAAAAAGAGAACACTAATTGAAGAAATATATTTTTATACAATAAATAATAGTTATCGAGTTCTAAGTTTTTCTTTCTATTTTTGGCAAATTTTTCAAATCTGGAGCATTCTTATTGCCTCAAACAGTAATGCGTATAGATTCAAACGATATAGAATTTTTTATACATTTATTACACTTCATAACTCAAAACCTATCGAAAATGGAGCTGCACCCTTCTTGCTGCAAGGTTCTAAATTTGTCTTAATTCTTTATAACTGTGTTCAATATATTTCCTTTCCTCAGGTTCCAAAGGAACTTTCCAACTGGGAACCTACGTCTGACGATTAACCATCGCTCGCAATAAACGAGTTGACTTTACAATCAAGAAATCAACTCCCCGATTCAGTGTCTCCTATCGAAACGAGAAAGCACGTAAGCCACGATATTTCACGGACACCGGCAGTCAAACTGTAACGAAATCTTTCCGAGCCTGCGACGGGGGGCTGAAATAAAATGAGTTAGGTGTCCGCTCGGTGGCTCGTGCAAAACGAATTATGAACTCGCCGGAAGTTCGGGAGGAGAAGCAGAGCCAGGTACTGGGAATCGGAAGGCGGAATCACTCGTAGCTTCTCCCATGGTTCTTCGTTTTGAAGGAGAACCGGGCATGGAATACAAAAACCTTATTGCAAACCGTCCCTGGTATCAGATCTAGCATCTTCGCGATGAATGCAGAATATCTCCTCGTGTATGAATCGTGTGGTCGATTGTGCTTCAGTTACAGAGTTGCTATCGAATACTGAGCGACCATTGCTGTGGCAGATACTGTAGATAGTTGCAATTCCATTGAATTAATGCTGTGAGCTGTGAGAGCTAATTGAAATGGGCGTGCTCTGTGATGATAAATATTCTAGCGTAATAAGTGGGAGCTGGTAGGTTTTATTTTTTGCATGGTGGTCTGCATGGTAGCTGTGCTTTTCTATACGTATAATGCGAATGAATTGTCTCGCTTTAACTTGAGTGTTATTTTTTATATGTAAGAAGGAATTTGTCTACTTGTGTATGTGGATTAATCTGAATGATTACGTTAAAATTTTTAGTTCGAGGAACTAAATCTTAGTAAATTTAGTTGAAAACAACTTCTATTTTAATTGATTACGTTCAAATTTCTAGTTAGTGGAGTTCAATTTTTTAGTAAATTTAGTTAAAATTAACTTCAATTTTAACTGATTACGTCAAAATTTTTAGTTGGAGGAGCGGAATTTTAGTAAATTTAATTGAAATTAACTTCCATTTTAATTGATTACGTTCAAATTTCTAGTTAGAGGAATTAAATTTTAGTAAATTTAGGTAAAATTAACTTCGATTTTAACTGATTACGTTAAAATTTATAGCTGGAGGAGCGAAAATTTAGTAAATTTAATTGAAATTAACTTCCATTTTAATTGATTACGTCAAATTTCTAGTTGGTGGACCTAATTAGGTGATTTATAGTTTGGGAACCTTCTTCCTAAAAAATGTTTCTTAGGGATTAGGTTTACCTAAAAGAAAAGACTGAAAGGATTCGATCGCCGACGTCTTATTTATTGCATAAATACAATTTGTAGGTGTTCGACGAGACGTTTCTCGTTTAGTTGCCACAAGTTCGAAAGGATTCGTGTGGCAGAGTCTTAATTCGATCGAAATCTTCTCGCACGAATACCAGCGTGCCAGGAGCTCAATCGAGGCTTCTCCTTCGAAATCGTATTACAAGTTGGTCACGGACGTTTTGCGAGGGAACCGTTCAGGAATTGCGGAGTTTATATTCTAGTTCTCTTATTTAATTATTTAGGCTTTTATTTATTTTGTCTAGCATTCATCTTTGATCCCTCCTGGATAATTTGCAATACATTTGGCTTCATTCATATGGTTTGCCATAGAGAAGTATTCAGTTCATATAAAATAGTATTTAAAAATATAGAATATTTTAGAATATTTTTGGATTACATCTACTTAAATACATACAGACATGGACAAACTAAGTAAACTATATCTGGATTATTCAATCGATGGAAACGTAAACACTTCATTATTTCAAAACAAAGGAAAATAGACTTACGCCACTTTCAAAATAAATGGTCCATATATTCTTAAAAGCAAAAACACAAACAACAGGAAAAAGTGGGGACGAAGCAAAGAAACCTTCATTTCACGATCCATTTCACATCAATCACCGAAGAACCTAATATTCTCTAACGAAGCATTATACCAGAATCCAATTCTGCCTATTCGCACGCATTTACACATGTAACGTGTGTTTGCAGATCGGTTTACACGTGATTAAATATTTAGTTACCTCTGTACATCACAATATCCCGTCTACTATATAGAACGTACCTAATTCCTGCATGGAAATTGATAGATTCTGCACGAATTGATGACAGAAATATTCTCTCCATTTTCATCCTATCTGTCTCTAATAAAGCCATAAAAAATGTCAGCTAACTTTCTTTTAGGGTTTGTCGGTTTTTAAAAACTGTGTTTAAAAACCGGTTTTTATTTATGAATTTGTAAAATTCGAAAACCGATTTTAAAATTAAAAAAAAAACGGTTTTACATACTACTTAGAATTAATATACAGAAATAATTATTATTATAATTATATCAAGAAAATGTACCAATATTCCAACTAGTTTCACTTCTCCCCCTCATTCTCCCACCACCAGTTTAATAAAAGAACTGTAAAATGGTCACAGAAAAGTACTTCCCCCATCCTCAAGAGACCCCCTCCTCCAATCCTCGATTTCTTCCCATTAATTTCCAATAATAGAGAATTGATTGTATATTCATATTGCCAGAGCGAACTCAGTTTCGCCCAGCAACGACATAACCACAGGGGTTTTCTCCAGTTGCCTCGCAGTCTGCGTCCCTCTGATCGCGCGTACATCGCATGCGGGTGCATGTGCCGGTGGTTGTACACGCTTGCGCGTTGCTCGCGCGCCGCCAGACAGCCCGCCGCTACGGGTGCATCTCGCGGCAGTTCGCAGTCGTCTTCTAAAGCAAGCCCATTAGTCGCTCAGCATTCGGCCGGGACACATTTTCGTCGATCACACACCGCAGACTTTGCTCACAGAACTCTACTCACATTCCCATCCCAAACGACACCTGCCTCTTTTCCACCTCTGGCTCTCCCTCCCTGTCCTCGGAATCCCCGTATCACCGGTCTCTCAGGACGTTATCGGTTCGCCACCCGTTGCGTTGGAGCGGACGGTCCAGCCAGCGAGGGGATGCAACTGAACTCGATGGGCTCCCGTGCACGTGCCAGCTGACTCTGAGGAGCGTCGAACTCTATACGACCACGCGCTCTCTCCCTTCCAACCAAGCGGAAAGTCCCCGCGACTCAGCCGAGACGTCGAGACGGCGCCCGTTCCCGCGAGATTCGCTCCCTTGGCTGAAGATGATTTCCGACTGACTCGCGTGAAGGACCTAACCGTGGAAGCCTGCCTGTTTTCTGTCAAGCTGATGTCAGAGTGTCAGGGTGAGGGTGTCGCCGAGGTTCTACTAGAACAACCCTGAACAAAGAGTTTACATCGAGCAAGTACACTAAAGGAGCTGACGAGTGGGTCCGGGTAGATCGAATCAGAGGGTAGCCCGAGCGACGGACTCGGTTCGGCTGAGGTCGTCGACACGGCAGTGGGGAACCGGACGGAAGAAGACGGGGTCGGTAACGTGAGCCAGCTAGCGCGGCCGATGGTCGAAAGCACGTCGATCCAACGGTTCCCGATCAAGTTTCCCATGCTGCAGCCACCGTCTCCCCTTCTGGAGATGGCATCCCTGCGTTTGCCTGACTCGGAGGAGTTCGACGTGGACCCGCGGCGTCGAAGCAACAACGGCAATGTGCCGCCCACGACGGTAGCCATCGGCTATCTGAACCTCATCACCGAGGCAATCACCACCAACCCCCGCACCACCATGGACGAGCACAGCGGGCTGTTCAACGCCAGCAAAACGGCGAACCTGTCCACTGCCGAGCAGATACCCGACCGCCTTTACAGGCACAGCATGGCGATGTCGGCGGTCTACTGTGTCGCCTACGTCCTCGTCTTCGTCGTTGGCCTGATCGGCAACAGTTTCGTCATTGCGGTTGTGTATCGGTCCCCGCGCATGAGGACTGTCACGAATTTCTTCATCGTCAACCTCGCGGTGGCCGACGTCCTCGTCATCGTCTTCTGCTTGCCAGCTACCTTGATGAGCAACATCTTTGTTCGTGAGTAATTTATAATAATTTCGTACACCTAGGGACCAAATGCAGAGCAGTGAGTAGCTTGTCTGTACCAATTCTCTCGACTTCCTCATGTTTTATGGTTCAGAGGAAGCGAACGCGCAGGGGTTGAAGGTGCGAGGGAATCGATCTCGCGTATTGATCATGCGTGGGTGTCCCGCTGCAGGGTACACCTGAGAACGCGAAAATTAGGTTGAAAGTGATTAAAAGCGCATCGTGAACGATGGGGTCTGTCCATGGATTCGTCGATGCAGCGACTCCGGTTGCAGTCCTTGCACCGCTTCGAAGGGTGGCTAGCGGCAGGGTCGGTGGGGTTTCTCCCTTGGTACCAAGGAATCGATCCTTTCGCGACTCCCCGTTGCTGTTCACGCTCTATGCACCGGGCGCATCGCGATTCCCCTTCGACGGGCGACAGCTCCCGGCTAACTGCAGATAAATTATTCGATAATGGAATCGGGCGATAGACCTGGACAGAGTGCAAAGAGGTTTTCGTAGCTTCCTTTCAATTTCCGAATTCGATTGAGACTCGGGCGAAAACCATCCCGCTGAACGTCGGCCGATCGATAACGGGGAGATGTCGTGGCGATAGGGCTGTCGATTTCGAGCAACCCTGAGGAAAGTACAGAGAGAAAGTTGGTGCTTGGTGCACTTTAAGTTTGCTGAATAGTTGACGTGGAATATTTTTTTAAGTGTGATGACAGGTTCTTGAGAAATAATTAGTCAAGGTCGTTGATATTTTTAGCAAAACTGTCAGCGGGGTTTTAAATTTATTTTAATGCGCCACAGGAAAAGAAAGACACTGGGCTTGTGTAGATGTAAAGGCCCGGTTTGATCATCAGGATTGATTAAGTGGGTCAGTTAATTCCGATAGCACCAAGGGATAACGAGGTGTATGGTGCACAAATATGAATTTGTCGCTGGGACGTCGCGCAATTAAGCAGAGATCGTTACGTGTGCAACGTGTATTCGATGTAACATCTATCTAATTACGATTGCGGGCATTTGTAGCTTAAGCTCGATCGAAGGACAGCCTGCGATTGTGAACAGTGCCTTTACTCCTTCCTCGTTTGCTGGCTTTATCGACGGTTAGGGGTGGTATACCTACTGATCAGACTCCCTGGGGTTTATGAGGATCTAACAGGATCATCTTTCCTATCGATCAATCCTGATCGCGAAGACTATAACACTTTTGTTTCAATCTCAGTGTGCTGCATCAGTGACGTGATGTTACAGGGGCGTTGTAATTTTTTAAACAGAGTAGGATCATTCCTTGGTATCGTTTTATAAAACGATAATTTTATTTCTTATTTTTGTGGTACTTTGTTATTTTAAATGAAAGGGTGAGATTTATCGTTTGCTAGGATTTATCAGGAGTCTATTAGAATCGTTTTTCTTGTTAACTGTCTGTGTCTCCTTTGATGGACGCTGACCTGTCCTTTCTTAATCGGTCTCTTCCTTCGATCGAAAATTGGTTATTTCTCCTATCTTCGATCACAGATGAAGTACCAGTAGGATCGTCATAACGATCTAATAGAACCACGTTGGGCATCGATTCCTTTTCTTTATTAAATGGAAGATGTCAATCCAGATTCAGTAAAATTCGAATGGGACGAGTTGTTGTATCGATTGTTCCCTCCTTTCTAAGGAACTGACAATCGAGTTATCGAGGTCAGGAGTATTTTCTTGAACTGGTCCGCATACTTCTTACCTTTGCGTGTTTCAGACATCAAGATGGCTTTAGTCGAGTACCAGAATATTGTTCTGAGGTTATCTTGAGCTAAGAAAATTCTTTAAATAATATTTCGTGCTATAATTGTTGATGGGCTTGCGAGTTATTTGGAAGAATTAGTGATAATGAAACCAAAATGTGCAACACAAGCAGTACTAAAATAATAGACTATATTAATATAATAATCCTCAGAGTTAGGAAACTGAAGCGTAAACAACGAAAAGCAAATTTTTATATTTCAATTCATGTAATAATATAAGAGATAAAAATCTGTACGACCTGATCTGCCATCAAGAAGTTCAACTCTGAGTTTCAGGACCATTTTTAGTCACTATTTCACTTTCACCGATAATCTGTTCTGGCTCTAGTCTTGATATCTTATACCTAATTGATTCCAATGACAGTCAGCTTGCATCAGAGTCATTTGTGCTCCACATATCACACTCTCGATATCCTCCAACCTCTCATCGATCGATTTGAGCGCAAGACCCCCGTTGTTTAACGAACGATCGATTTGTCAGTCTGCTCTCGAATTCCAAAGGTCGTCGTAATTGCATATAGAAACGCAGCACGCGGCCGTGAGCCTTCAGACTCGTTTCCAGCGGCCAATTGTCGGCGAGTCGCATGACTAACGACGTCATTAACACGCACTCGCGCACGCTTACGTTTTTCGTAAGGAATTCAAGTGTCCCAGACCCGTCTAGAGCGCACGACCCGCGGCTCATTACGCATGCAAACTACAACCGGCAGTGCTGCTCTGTTTTCATCCTGCGGAACGTTGGGATTCTTTTACGACTAGCTTTGTGGATGGATACTCGGTGTGGAAATAGCTTAGAAATATCTTGGAGAAGTTACGGGTGAACGGAAAAATTCGCTTTTAACGAAAGAATATTCGGTGTTTCTCTAGTTTATTACTTCTTCGACAACAACTTTATCACAAATTTTCCATGTAACACCCGGAGTCAGTGGTTTGGAAAGGATCTGTAAATGTTACATTCAGTGTTGCATCCAGAAAGAGGATAAGGGAGCCTGGCACCCCCCAAAGAAGGGGTTTTGTAAAAAGAAAAGAAACCTGGATTTTTTTCATTAAATTAATTTTTATAACCACCTAATGAATTTTATTGATCTTGAATTAAAAATATTTTATTTGTTCAACTCGAGTCCCCTAATATTAAATCTTCAGTGCGCCATTAGTTATATCTAATTCTCTTGAGACGTTTCTTTAGGGTAAAACTGCAGGTCACTGACCTTTCAGGGTAACTTGATATTGTAGATGTTGTTAGCGAGCTTGAAGTAAGTGGCGTTAAATTAGGATGGAGGAGGTATAGATTTTCTGAAGACTCTAAAGATTCTCTGGTACACTTATAGGCTCTACATTTTTTTTATCGACCTTCTACAGTTTCGCTAAAAAATTTGCTATCGCCATGTGTTGAGTTATCTTTAAAGATTAACTTCCCTGTGTACAAACATATATACCTACAATTGCTTTTCTAATATTCCAACGTTCATAGAATTGAGAAAAAAGCCCCAGCTAGTTTAGTCAGTGGCTTTTAGAAAACTACTGTGCTCTTAGATGATTTAAGAATACAATTCATTTAGAAAGGGGCAATAAATAGTAAAACAAATTTTTATATTACATCTTACGTATAATTAGATAGACAAAGAAATCTGTACACAATGCGAAATTACTTCACAATTTAAGTTATTTTTATTTTGTAATAAATTAATTTAATTTTGGACAGACAACTAATTTATTCTTTTTTTTTTGGGGGGGGGGGGGGCAAGCGTTCACTCGTGCCCCAGCTTGGGTATGTCCATAATTGAGGAAATTATAACAACGCAGTCAAGTAATCATCCGATTCGAGCAAACATTCGACACCAGTAAGATACATTCGATTTGCGTTCGATACCTACACTTGGAGTTGGAGATAAGTATTCGATACTTGCACAATAAGCCAATTGCTAGTTCTGCTAGACACAACTGTGCAAATATGGTATTCAATGAGCAGATATCAGTCGACGATTTGTTAGCAGTGTTCATGCAGAAGACACATCAGACTTTACATACGAGAAAATTTATCCCTGTAGCGTTATCAGATAAAGAAGTATATAAAGAACTGCATCAAAACTTCGTATCTTAGCGATCAAATCTAAACTTCAAATAAATTCATTGGAAAATGGAGAAGCAAGATTCTTTCTCACTCTAAAGCTTCTAACCTTCAGAAACATATTTACTTAAGGCGGTCTTCTTCTTTATTCACATTATAAGCTTTAAAAAACATGTTTGTTTCGCCCAAAATATGCATTATAAATGGCACCAGAAATGGAGGTGTTTAATTAATGAGGTGTTTTATAAAGTTTCTTTTGCATATTTGCAAATTTTTGGCGATATAAACATGTCTTTTTTAAAGCTTATGATGTTAATAAAAATTTTGTCAAAGAACAAGTCTCAGCTTCAATTTATTTCTTTGTAATTAATTGAAAAAGAAATGCTTCATTTTCGCCAAAAACGACTTAAAAATAACCAAATGACTCGCAATCTTCTATTTGCAAAGTCACGCCTTATTTATCCGCAGAAAAAGAGTAAAGCTCCCAGAAGGAGAGTTAAATCGGCCGGGCAGGTCAATTCTATCAAACGCTCCCGCCCACTTCACGCTGTACTCCGCCAGGTCGATTTTATTTATAAGGTTAAAAGTAGAACGTGGTTGCTACCGAGTGTGGCGGCTCCGAGCATAGCCCGCCGTACAAGCTCATCCCCTCCTAATTAAAAGGATACGGAAGTGTGTCGACTAATTGTTTGGAAGCCCGTGGGGAGCCACAGGATCGCCAGGTTTTTCCCCGCTCGAGCAATCCTCAGCTTCGACCCTCTAATTACCACCAGGCGTGACTACACGATGGTGTTATCGTTCAGCGCCGGTGCGCCATTGTCTCCTCCGAATAGTTTCTACTATCGTCACAGAGCCACAAACTTTCCATGGTCCCGCGTGTTTATCCCGCGAAAGAAAGCGGAAGTCAATAATGAAATTGAAGCCTTCCCCCGGCGACCATGTTTTTATCACGCCGCGCGGGGGCGTTGGCCTCGTAGCGCCACTGCGGAATAGCCAGAAGAACATTCACCCGCGTGATATGATTTTCGCGAGGAGAATAACAAACGTTTCCATTCGGCTTGCTCCGGTTATTTATTGCCCCAATTCACTCAGGGCCTGGGGACTCGTTTCCAGACGGACTCTGCCACCCCGAGTAGCCCCAAATAACTTGTCAGTGATGGAAAATAGAAAAACACGCATTAACCTTTAAGGGGTGTTTTTCTATTTTTCATGAGCCGAAAACGGACACAAACGAAAAATTGCCTGATACTTCTATCGAGGCTCCTTACAAACCTGCACAGTTTAAAAAAACTCGGAGCCATCCTTTTCTCGATCCAGAATCAATTTAATCGTTGCTGAACAACGCCTCAGCTCGCCTTTCTGAGCACAAAGCGTTACACTCGTCTCCCTCCCCCGAATCAATTTAATTGCATTCCACGCTATTATTACGCACTGATCAATAGTCAAAGGGAAAAGTTGACCGATGTGTTTGCTTCGTAATCGCGCCCGATTACCCTCGTTCCGCATTTCACTGGAAGCATCGTCGAGTCAGGCGGTTATATCGCAATTATAGTAAGCTCGAGCAGGGCTCGCATAGTTTTGCAGGGTTTCGAGGAGCCTCGAAATTGCGCTTCGAGCACTCTTCCGTTAACCAAGCCCTCGGCGAACAGTTGCTGAAAGTCCCAACACTTTCGACGGGATGTTTCGGAAAGCTTGCCCCTTCAGATCAAGCCAAAGCCGCCGAGCAAGCTTTTATGATCAGTCACCACTTTCGAGACGGGCGAAGTGCTGTCGACGACTGTCTTCCATTCATCGCCCCCGTTGTTTGCGAAGTTCCCTCGCAGAGCCAACAGCCGATCGAAGAGGAGGAGAATAATAGTGGCAGGATTTAAAATCAGTGGGTGTCAGTCGAACTGACGCGTAAATTAGTTGGAACTGAACTAGCTACAATTGCTGAAACAGAAGCTATTGTGACGATTCCTTTGTGCCCTCGCTTGAAGATAATGAAACGACTGACTGGGCTATTTACGTTCGCATTAAGCCCTTTCCTCATTAAAACGATGACTACATCGGCCTACTACGTCGCCGCAGCCGAGAAGCTTGCGGAGCCTAACCAGACTTTCACAAGCCAGCGAATTCCTCGCAGTGGAAATTCTCAAGTCGCCCTCTTGATACCTCCTCGACAGTGATATTAGCTGAACGGGTGTGCATTCGACGTTCCTAAAACGGAATTCTCGGCGCATGCAATATCCGCCGGAAGCGTCTCATGCTCGGAGATCCCCTTCCCACGATAAAAGTAGATTTCCGCCATTTCTGCATCCTCAATTTCCCATCAAACGACTACATTTATATCAATACGTATTGAAGGACATTTAGGAGATCGAACACTTAATATCGCAGATTTTCCAAGCTTCTTCTCTTTTATAGTATAGCTTTCTCGAGAGCAGGCTAACAAAAGGTTGGACTGAATCGATTTAAACTAGGAGGCCGAACCGAAGCGTTACTGAGGACAATTAAAAATTGAAATGAAACTAAATGATGAATTGGGGCAATGTTGGTTAATAAATTCTACAGGATTGGTGAAGGATCTTTCAGGCGGATGTTGATAACCAAAGCAGTTTCTAAAATTGTTCTCCAGTGTGCAAATTAGGATTGGTTTTGTAGATTCTTTATTGAATTTCTATGCAAATGATAAAAAATAATATTTCTGAATAAACAATGGAATTTCGATGAATTTTGTTTCGACAAGTGTTGCCGCAGGCTGATTCCATCGTTTGCGATCATTATTAGAACGTTTCTGAAGCTGTTTTGACTTTGGTTATTACCTTTTTTGGGTTTCTTATCTAGGTATCTCCAGTTTGAATATAATTTTGTAGATTCAAAATACTATATGTTTAGAAAATATATTATATAGTAATGCATATGTAGTATAATACGTATATAGTATTTTTTCTGAACTTGATAATATATATAGTATTTTTTCTAAACCTGATAATTTATATATATAGTATTTTTCCCGACCATGATAATATATATATAGTATTTTTCCGAATTTACTAATATATATGTATTACTGTGCAAATACTATGCAAATTAGGCTTGACGACACGGAGTGGTTGGTGGAGAGTTCAGTTAATATCGCGGGGTTCCGTATTTGGAAAGTTTTGAGTAACTGCAGAAACATTTGCTTTGAAGAATATTCCGCCAAATAGCCCTGAAACATTACGCCCATTTAGCTGCCATCGCGTAGACCCAGATTCATCAACGTACCAAAACGACGAGTCTGCCAAAGGCTTTCGCGTATTCTCGCAGGTCGTAAAAGCTAGGCCAGAAAGAGAAAAATTGAGGCGACAGAGGAGGACCAAAACGATTTTCCCTGCAGTAGGAACGCGGCCACGATGGCCGACGGGGTATTCAGCTTGGAAAATGCAGCGAGCCAGTCGGTTGGCGATCTCCGTGGCGCAGCAGGGTGCAGGTGAGCAGCTGCACGCAGGACATGGCCGCGTGGCTCGATCCCCGTTTGCTTTGAAATGGAAATTGGCGGCGATCTCGGGATTCTAGACTAACGACATGGCAAATCGAATTACTCGCGTTCAGAGTCGATCATCGGACCACAACGTCGCGTCAGGCTGATTCCATCGTTCGCGTCCATTTAAGCATTAAAGATCAAAATGGGCGATCACGTTCCACGCTGTTGATGTTATTGTTTCGATCCTCGCTGGCGTAACTGCTAATCATTTCGACGATTTTGCGGTAATAATAGGCGAAGGAAATAAATTTGGAAAATGGACTTAGTAGGGGATTAAAATATTGTGGTTGTTAAGGGTTAACTATGATTATTTGATACATTACATTTAGCTGTTTTTATTCGCGTTAATGAATACTTACTGTGCCTTCAACGAAACTAGTTTCAATGGCCACTTGAAAGGGGCATTTTGAATGTAAGACGTTTAATACCTTTCTTCGAAACAATAGCTTTATTGCTATCCTCTTCGAATGGAAGATTTCAGTTTTATGAAATGATATATCCAGATCTCGGCGGGTGTTTCGTCCTTGATGGGATCCTTGTAGACATCTGCAGTGATGGCTCATCTTCAGTGATCCGTTTAGCAGATTTTGCAACCTTGAACTCTAAATGGTATCGCACTGCTTTTGAAACGTATATAGTTCCATGTAATGAATATTTTCAGGAGTATTGTAATTATCCAATTATTATCTTGTTTATTATAACATTTTACAAATACATTGCTAGATAAATCCTTCCTTGATAAATTTGTTGCGAGAATCAAATTCCGCTTTGTCTATTCGATGTTGTTTTTTTTACACATTATACTTAATGAGCACAGCACTCTGAAACAGGATTATTATATGTTTTCTTATGAATTCCAATTAATTTTTCAAATGTAGGGATGACTTCCCTGCAATTTCACAAGAATGGTCCCCAGTTGAACAAAATTTTGGAGGTGCTATAAATTTGGTGTCTTTCTTCTACGGGCGACACAGTCTCGTAAAGTACGTCTTTGTAGCACGGCTGTAAAAAGAGTAAAACGACTAGGAGATAAAGGTACATTGTTATTAATCAATGTCACCCTCATGGTCGGTTATCGCTTATCTTCAGGATTTACTCCGAGTCTTGTTCAAATAGAAACGTCAGAGATCAGCGAGATTATCCTTAAATCCCCAGGATTGCATTTAAATAAGATTGTGTCACTGCGAGACCCAAATAATGGGACAACGAATTTTTGTTCGGTTCCCTAATAATTGGTTTAATTGCACCAGTAACTGCAAGCAGTAAACGAATTAAAATTGATTCTAAATTACTCGTTTCAATTTTGGAGAATGCTAGTAAATATTGGTAATTAATAGTCTGCGAGGTTATTTATAGAACATTTTCTCCGAGGAAGAGTAGGTAGTCGCGTGGCTCTGGAAATTCAAAACGAAATCAATAGGCACATATAAAATGATCTTCAGTCTTCAAGCATTTAAAAGCGAATTTTTCAAATTCTACTCAGTAACAGGAATTCTTTAGTTCTTGTTTAATATTTTACGAATATTCATTTCCTTAATTTCTGCGACACCTCGATGTTCGAATTTCAACGTCGCACGTGCAGGGACGGAAACGAGAGTCTCTTAATCTTATTCTCGCGATATTTAAGGCTCAAGGTAAAGCTCGGTCGATTTATCTTTAACGATCTTTTGATAACTCGTTCGATAAGGCTTTCATTCCACCGCGGGGCGAAGTGGACGGCATGGAGCAGTGTCAAGCGACAGAGTTTGTTCGACCAACGAAAACAATCGATATATAATGCTGTTTAGCGATGACTCGACAAGGTCGTTGGCAACAGAAATCGAGAAAGCAGTGAGTGAAGCGAAAATATGTACTCGCGTCTGATAAGATCGAGGTCTGTCTTTGCACACCGGTGCGAGGGAACGGTTCGATGAACATCGCGAAAATTGGTCGCGCTGGGTTATCTAATATTCCTGGAAACACTTCTGTCCACGAAGTTTTGCGAACTGAAAGTTACTCGATACTTAGAAAGCAGTAGAGTTGAGAGACCTCGTATAGGACAGGAGGAATTATTCATTACTCGGATTTAATTTGTCTGCGAGAACTCATTGCGGAAATCCTGAACAACGAGTCGATTTTTAATGGACTATAATGCTTATACTGCGCGGATAATAATTTAATTATTTTAGTGAAAATGTTTGAATTACTATATTTCAGGATGCGCTATATTTCCAATCCATAAATTTCCTTTCCCGAATTCTTCACGAAAACAGAATAATTAATGGAAATAACTTTAATGTGGAAAATACTTTGCATAGTAGCCTTGAATTTCCCAATGAAAAATTTAGGGAATCATAATTCTTCACGAAATTTTGAGTGGCCCTTAGCGAAACATAAATGTTCTATTGCTTTAGAACGAAACTATATTAAAGAACTGTACAAACTGGTATTTCTTGTCAGAGATGATTTGTGCTCCAATCCTGATATCTCATTACCTCAACCCACAGTCATTCCCAGACACGATCTGTCGTCTCATGCAGCATTTCAGTTCAGAAACTTCCTCGAATTATTGCTGGACGATGCTTTTCATTTCGAGCAGAATCTTTCGAAGCCCACGCAAATCCTTTCTGCGGCTAATGGAGCGCAAAAAAGCAATGAAAAAGAGGCGGAAGGGAAGTAAAATACCGAGTCAGATTAATTGTTCCGATCGCTGCGCCGATAATTGGGTCGTGGGATCGACTATAGCGCCACGAGCGAAGCGGAAGTACGAGCGATTATGCGAGGAAAAGGTGCCGTATATAACGAAGGTGTTGACCGATGTACAGGGTGATTAAAATGTTGTCGTCCAGCCTTTCCCTTGTAAATGATTCATTATAATAACTTTTAACTATTTCAACGAGTTTGAAATTGTGGAAGTGGTCTCATTCCTGTATTTAATTTTTTCACGCGAGTTTGAGCTATTTTGTGCTGGAACCAAATGTTGGATATAAAGATATGCGTAAGCATAATTATTAAGGTAAAGTAACTATCAGGAAAAAGAGTTTAAAAAAGGGAATCGATCCTAAGAAAAAGTTAATGAAAAATTGTAGTAGCAGAATGTGAAAAATTTGCAACAATTCTGCGAATGACTTCTGGTATCTAGTTCCTCAGTTTTCTCTTATAAAGTGCTTTATAATCATCTCCACCCAGTGGCTACATTCGTAAAGAACTCTTAGTAAATATTTTAGGCCGCGTAGTATTAACACCTGTCTACTAAAAAATAAATGAATCTTCCAAACAAGGTCTAGACTCTGTAGCGACAATCCCAGGCAGAACTGACCCGATACAAACATATCTCTTACCTCGAAAAGTGCTTTTTGCTGTGTTCCATAAAATATCAAACCGAGGCTTCTTTTACCAGAACCAAGATCTACTAACAGCATTTACATCCTATAAATAAACACCACCCTATTCTACGAGTTTTCTCCACAATAAATTTCGTTGGAAAGACGAACTTCACTCGTCAACCGAGTTGCAAACAATTCAATAAAATAGTTGACCTTGATACACGCCTTTACTCGATTCAAATTTCGTGTATCCAAATTTCGAGAATCTCCTATGTGGAATTTCCCTTAAAACCCTGATACCAGCAACATGAACACCCTGTATAGGTGCGGCTGTGCACGGCAGACTACTGGGTTGTAGGTTGGATGCAGCGGGACGTCGTTGGAGTTCAACGTGTACGCCCCCGCACACGCAACAGAGGGTGAGTGTATCGAGTGCGCTGGCTGCACGGGGTGAACGGCCCGAGGTGACCGCGTCCCGCACCCTCCAGCCTGCACCGCTTCTGAGAGTCTCCTTCAGAAACTAGGGCTTGGTTCCACTATGCCGGGCTACCGTGCTTCGATCCTACCCTCAGCGAAACGCAACGACCCCTCCTAGACACCCCCGACACCCTCGGCACAACTGTTAACGTCCAATGTTTATCAACATCGCCAGCTATCCGGGGCCGAGTCAATTCGTTTAGGATAACGTTCTCTTTTTCCGATTCCAACCCCTCATTTTTTTCCTTCCTCAACCCTGGAACACCAAAGCCTCGACATTTTTACGACTGACAAAGCTTTTGTCAGGATGACGACTACTTTTCGCGTTGTTTGCAACGAAGTATTTTGTAGGGAATAGGGTAGTAATGTTATGTTTATGATATGAAGTGATTAACCAGTGATAAAATTTGCAATATTGTGTCATGCAAATAAAAGTCTGCAGAAAGGGGTTTTTATGAACATTTGTGTTTTAGGGTTAATGTTGATTATATACATTTTGGGAATTCTTTTGTATAATTTGGATTTGGTATGTGTATTAATTCAACGTATAATATTTATTCTTTTAAACAATTGTATTGTGTATTTGTGAAGGTTTTGGTGATAAATTAGTGGGTTTGTGGTATAGTATCTGAGGACTGTTCCCTTCGTTGATTTTTAGTTTTGTAGACCTTAGTAAGCTTTCTAGTGACTTGAAAGGACGAATGTTTGTAAACATGGAAACTGGAGGGTTGAAAGATTCTCTAAAGCAGGACTCAATTTCTGTAAGCCATTGTCTTATTTCTGCTAAACTGTCGTGTGTCCATTTTGTCATCTTCAGTAACAATGTGGTTTATAAATAGTTGATCTGTATATCTTTTAGCATAGCAGAAGTTGGCGTTTCTCCGTTACAATTTCATGAAAGGAAAATGGTTAACCCTTCACCCTTAACATTTTTCCCATATTTTCTTCCTTTTCATTCGACCTTGTTTTACAATGTTTCTTGTGTCACGAAGACAACTTTCAGTGGTTCTAAATAAAGTATGTAATAAAGTCACTAATAAAACCAGAATATTTTAAAAATAAATTTCAGCTTGTCATTATTGAATTATTAAAGAGGAGTCTGTGAGACTCCATGTCACCGTTTATCTCACAAAGTGGGACGTCACCTGTCAAGGGTTAAGACAATAGAGATGCCCAACCTTTTCCCTGATAAAAGTCAATTCTCATCGCCCCAGACGAATTAACATCGAGCGTAATAGAGTCTAGAGTCAATCAACTTGTACAAACAGTGTCAAGTGTTCAAGAATTGATGTCCACTAGTACTTTACAAATATTACGAACTCCTTAGGAGAGAGATTGCTCGATCACCAGAGTAAAGTTTACTCGGCGGAGTTAACCCCAGCAAATGTACCCTTGATTTTTACGTTTATCGCTGGATATTTGAAACGAACAGATAATTGAATCACGTGAATGGTCCCTCGTTGTCCGTGACAGGGTTTCTTCGACAAAGCTGGTTTAAAGAGCCGCTACACGAATTACCAAGGCATTGTTCGTCGTTTACCGCAGCAAGCGACTCTTACAGTTCGTTTTTCCAATTAACTCCTCCTGTAATTTGCTTCTTCCAACGAATGAACATCACCCGCACCAATAACTCTTAAAAGTAACTCGAGGGGGACTACTTCTGAAGCTGAAGCCTCGATATTTCGTTATAGAAGCTCCTCCTTTCTTCTTCTAGTTCTTCTTCTTCGGCGAGTCCACCAATTCAGTTCATTTCGGTGATTTTAATCACTGCAGGCCTTTGCTGCATCCACGACCAAACGAAAGCTTCGTGTTTATTGGAAATCGTTGGTTCAACGAGTCTGAAAGCTGAAGAGAAGCTTTTCGTAACGGTTATTATATCCTTAAGTTTCTCATCTTTTGTGCTCCTCGAGCAGTATCTCGCTGTTAAATCTGTGCCATTAAATGGCTTCCACAGAAAATGTGTCGTGGGTATTGTATGGAATTATTGTTCTTCTAGAAGGAGAAGGCGAAAAATCTTTCTTAAAAATTATTCTGCAATAATGCTTTCTATGTATCATCAGAAGACATAAGCAATTATTTCTAGTTTCATTTATATCATCCAAGGTTCTTTAAAATTTTCTCTATTAAAAATATCTATTACTATTGTTACTGTTCCAAAATATTATAGCCATGGGATAAAAATATCAGTGCTCCTTTTCACCTTGGTAATCAGTCGTTTAGAATTCTTCTGAAACATAATCTGTCAATGTCTTGGAACAGTGCAGTACAGTGTAGTTCCTTCGTTACGAGCGAACTATCAGAAAGCAACACCTTACGGATGAGCTACGACGGTTGTCAGATCCAATCAGTCGGAAATTTTACCTTGAATCCAAGGAAAGCGTAAGGGCCATTTGTGCGAGGAAAGGGAAAAATAGAACGCACTGGAAAATTGTGTGGAAAGATAAAAAAGTTAGTACACATTTTGTACATGAATGAGTTTTATGAAGATAAAATTCCTTTCACTCCTGAGTGAAAAATGGATTTCTGAAAATATACGTCACCGCATATAACATGTCAGGATAGTCAATAATAAATCTTGGATGTTACTTCGATACAGTGGATTCATTGCAACATTTTTAGTAAACATCACAACGTAATTCTTTAACCACATTTGTAAAAAATTCGTTCCAATCTATCTACGAGTTAAATGATCACGCACGGTCAAGGTCACGCTAAAATCACGATAGAAAAATAGCGAGAAAAAGCGTTAAACGTTTAATTCTTGTTTTGAAAAGATAGCAACGAAATTTCATTATAATAAATTTCCAATACTATATTCCATATTTAGTCGATGTATTTACTTATTGTAAATGATATTTGTAACCTAATTTAAAGTCAGGACATTAGATAAGTCCACGGGATTAGATACTGGTGCGTGTCTGACCATACACTGACCAGTTCTACTTGCCCGCAAAGTACCTAACACAAGAAACAACGAAACATTTTCTCAATTTTCACATACTATTTTTCCATTATAATCTTGATACATATAATTATTTTATTCTTCAACAAATTGACCATTGCACACACATGTTTAAAAATATACATTTACAAAAATCTGGGTCACTTGACATGACCTACATGCCTTCACCTAAAACAAACATTAACTCAATAACATAATGTCCCTTTCAAAATGAAATCCACAAAAACATCCCCAAGGGAATGAAAACATTCAAAATCTGCCTGAACTTTGCAGACACAAGTGCACAAATGCTTCCAATCCAAAACTCTGCATAATTAAACCATACTCGCGGTAAAACTCTGACCATCGTTCATCCATATTTACAACTACTACACCCCCAACATTCCCCACCCCTCGTTTTCATTCCCCCCCCCCCCTCGTTTAATTCTCTCCCCACTACATCCGTCGCGAATTCCCCGAGCAGGAATGCCTTGCCGATGCCCTGGACGTAGATTAATACACTATTAAAACGGTAATATCGCTTAAGCCGCGGCCGATTGGCGGGCGGAGTTTCTGCGCGAGCGTGCAAGATGTCCCGCTCGGAATCGGGGCGCGACATTATTTCTCAATCATCCACGCAATTAAAGCAAAAGGTTTTCCAGCGGCCGCTAGCACGCCCAGCTAGAGTCCCGTGATAAATCATCGACCCTGACACATATCGCGGGCGACATACGCGAATATGTGTCAGCGCACACGAACGGGCACGGTCATGGATGCATTTGTACAGGTTCGCGGCACATGCACACGCGCGCACTCATGCAGGGACGAGCTGCTAGCATATGCCGGTTGGAACGTGTCTATTCAGCCTGCCTTTGTCGCGGCATCGCTAACCGTCACATGCTTTGTGCACACTTAATTACAACGTTATTGCGCTTCGCAGGGCGCTGTTAAGTTTTCCTCCTTGTAGCTCCGGTCCAGAAGGTTCGATGTGATTCCGATTACGTTGGTAGCAGCAACGAAGGGAAGATAACGGAGCAATGGCTGTGTGGCTGAGAACACGGTGCCTGATAGCAGCAATTGCACTTTGGGGATACCGGAAGGGTTCTCTGCTGAGATTAGACTAAAGTCGTGTTCTGCTTTATTGGCCGGTGAGTTTCGTGAGGGGTATTCTCCCACCACACCGCTTGCCAGCCTCGGTGCTCCTTTTATCTACGTTCTCGCTCTCTCTCGGGCTACGCCTGGCCGTCGTACGGTTCCCTGAGCACTGGAAAACCGGTTTGCAAAGCGTTCCATCTCGCTCCCCCCTTCGGCCAGAAAGAAGCGAGAAACTCATACTCGGAATTAAGGCTTGGCCAGCGGCTAACGGGATTCTGCCGTAGCTTCGTCTCGTATTGGCTATGCGTAGCCAATACGATTCGTAACGCACACTACTATTACGCTATGAATAAACAACAGCCACACGGCATCGTTCAGACGGAGTCGAGTACCGTTCCCCTTACCCCACCATACCCTTCGGGGGTCCGGCAACTTCGACTGCCAATCCACGATCGTCAGGTGGTAGTGGCTGATTTCTCCTCGTGCGCTGCTCGAGAAACCGAACTCACCGGCCAATAAATCTGAACACGACTATAGGATACGTTACTGATGAGTACACAAGAACACAAATGTTCTAGTTCCTTTGTGATAGTTTTGTTTGTTTGTTTTGGATTAGCAACTTCATTCAAAAATTACTTTTTTTTGTTTGAAGAACTGTAGTATCTTAGGTCAGTTGGTAGGGGAGACCGGGCTACTCAATTTTTTTCATTTTTATTTGAAGTAATTAGTTAATAACAAATATTCTAAAATATACTTTGGTTCTTCCTCTTTAATATGTAGTAAGTTAAAACTTGAGAAAATACATACAAAATGAATGAAAAAATGGTATTAGACGAAGGCAAAACGTATCAATTTACCCCACTGCGGGGGTAGTTGATACGTTATTCTGTTTTCAATTTTTTCATTTTTTATTTGAATTAATCACTTAATAACAAATATGCCAAAATATACTTTGATTCTTCCTCTTTAATATATAGTAAGTTAAAACTTGAGAAAATACATACAAAATGAATGAAAAAATGGTATTGGACGAAGGCAAAACGTATCAATTTACCCCACTGCGGGGGTAGTTGATACGTTATTCTGTTTTCAATTTTTTCGTTTTTTATTTGAATTAATTACTTAATAACAAATATGCCAAAATATACTTTGGTCCTTCCTCTTTAATATATAGTAAGCGAAAACTTGAGAAAAAACATGCAAAATGAATGAAAAAATTTAGTTGGAGGTTTAAAATTGTATATAATTTATATAAGATTAAATTGAGAAATTAAGGATTGAGTTTTAAAATTTGTATATTTATTATTATAAATTTATTTTATTAGAGTATAAATTTGTATTAACGAGAATTACACAAGATTCATAAAAACGTATATACACGACAGAAAGGTCACATTAGACAACACCCATCTGCATTTATCTGAAAAACTGAAATATCACATTTGTGTTGTAAGTTAAAGGTGTCAATACAAGAAGGTGAGCAAGCACTTTGGACTTGTCCAGTCCCAGAATGAGTGGAGAAAAATAGATTTAGCACTTTGGCATTCGCTGGGTTTTTGCTTGCTGACTTTGGCCTTCAACACATTCTGCGTGGATGGAGAGACCCATATTAGTTTCCTCTCTGTTTACATTTTATCGAGTGACTCTGGGTAACTTTTTTCAGTCCCGTTGACCAATACGACCCCTGAGAAAGGAGGGTACGAGGAGGGGGTAAAACCTCAGCTCCTGTATATCTGTTATTTCATAACGTGGACAGTTATTGTCTTTTTTTGCCGAGCAAATTGATGTCTAGGAAGGCATGTATCAAGGTTCAGTAAAAAAATGCCTCCAGGGTTAAACCCTTTTTGCAAGCACTCGTCAGTTATTTTATTTAAGAACGAAACAAGACAAGAGCCATTCAGGACATTTAAAAATAATTCTTTGGTTTGTGGGTAAACTACTTGAAAAATCTTTGGAATCGAGTTTAAAAATTTAGCAAACCCAGTTGCTACTCATTCTTTGCTTCTTTCTACTTGCAAATAGCTTTAATGCCAAAAGCTTATGGACCTATGTAGAACAGTTTTCAATATATGTAATTTATTTGCTGCACTAATTTCTTTCCCATTTTTCATTGTTTTTCTAAAAATTATTCCTCTTTTTTCTTAAAAAATTGCTCTTCTTTTCTGTTAAAATTTCCCTTCCATTGCAACATTTCAAGCATTCCGTTGACTGTTTCTTCCTCCAAATAGCGCTACATCAAGAAACCAAGCTAGGCATCTTTGACAGACGTGACTGTGACGAGAAAACGTTAAAAGTGAACGTAACTACTTAGTGAAGTTATTACGGAAAAGGAGAGTTTGTGTTATCGTTGTCATCGTTGGCGAATTAATCGAGCAGCAAGTTTTCTCATTTGTCGCCGGCGCAGGAGAGCATGGAAACTTCATGGAGAGTGTATGGACCCCAACGACATCATTACTTCCGCTTCCGCCGAATATTCCCCGCGGACACTCTGGTTTCCTTCGATTTCAGCCAGTTTAAATTCGTCTCGAACGGCCAAGTTTTCTCATTATATCGCGCGAGCTTTTTTTCCTCCTGTCCTGGCTCCCATCGAGGTTTACTTGGTTCGCAAAACGGCTCTGGTTCGATTGGACGAAGGAGAGAAAAGAAGAAATACATAAAACGACGACGAAACGGCGCCAAAATGTTTCCTCAGGTGGGACGCCAGAGTCGTGTACACAACTGGCGACTTGAATACGCCGCGCCGAATAATTGAAAACGCGTTATTAACGGCACAATGGGGCCCGTTCCGCGGGATGAATGACGTAAAGCGTCTCGTCGCCAAGTTTCGTTTCACGCATGGTTTCGTTTTAAACGAGGTATTCTTCCTTTCTCCCAGCCGAGGCTCTTTCATATTCCTAACAGCTAGACGTCAATTGCTAGTCTGCTTACAGAGGTGTTTGGATAATGGAGGAACTTTGGTTCTTCTTGGTGCACCATTGCTGTGTTGGCTTCTGGAAAAACTTGGACGTAAATGTCTGGGAATGTTTACTCCGGATTCGTCGTCCACAGAAATGCAGACCTTCCTGTCTCCGCGAATATAGTGGCAACCATATTTGCCGAATGTCTGAGTTCGAGACTCGTTTCAGGGTCATATTGTTCCGGGTGGCTACACTCGAGTTGATGTCTTTTAGAATATGCAGGGGATAAAAGTAGATAAAGTCGGTTAAGAGGAAAACATCTCTGAAGCGGCTAGAAAAGGAAAAAACTAGGGTTTGAATTTATTCAGAGTATTTAATTATCTTTATTCGACAGAGAGTTTCATACTTTCTGTGTGGATAAATTTCATTTGAAATATTGTTTAAAACGTTTGTGTGACAAAGTACAAAGAGATAATCATAGTGCTTTGTAAGGAATGTCTGGCCATAGACGATCCACTTCCCCTTGCTTTTTCACTTTGCTTCTATCTCGTGCTGTAACCTTAGATATCAATCATTGTTTTTTATATCAAACAACTTACACCGTTGAAAATATTTGTATTATGTACCAGACGCTCGTTAAAGCTCGCTAAATAATTTTATCCGTGTAGACGTGTTCGCCAACAGTTTGTTCAAACAAAAGACGTTCCAACTGTGCCAGAGGAAATTCTTGGAATCTGTTACAAATTGCTTTTACTAAAATATGAACATTTAAACATTGAAATTGTGGAAATGTGACATCATTACTAGACTGTGGAAGTTTATGCAGGTATGATATTTGTTACGATAATTACGACCTCCCTATTGTAAGAAAATCGAATACACTATATCATAGCCGCTACTTTACTCGAGCTAAGTAAGTTCTATATATGATAGAAATAAATAAACATAACATCTTTTAAAATGTAAAATATATTTTGAAAACCCTCTAATAACGAAACATATTTGCACCAAAGTTTCACTTGTTTAATCCTTTTCTATAAAAATGTATATTTGCATAAATATCCGCAGTCTAATCATTAATTGAGATTGAGAGACAACAGGAATTAGGATCCACCGACACATACATCCATAAATCGTTGAGAAGACCCCTCAAACGTTACCAAACCCCAGTCATTAACATATAACATCAACCCCTGCAGAAACTAGATCCCTAACATCTTCCTTCTTACGTTTTCAACCCCCATGCACCGTTTCATATCTAATATTAATTTTCCCAGCGTGACAAACTGTATCTATTGAAACATCATCGTTACGATTAATATTTCTGTCGATTGCCATCGTCGTCGTTGCCCGTGCAGAGTACCGCAGGAGCTTCGATCAAAGTGTCAAGCTCCCGCAATTAATTAAACGCGCCTGCCCACCCCCGATCCCTATCCACTGACGGGCAGCCGCTCGATTATCCATGCATTATTCCACGCAACGCGATTCGTCGCGGCGATATCTTGAGCGGGCGTCGCGGCGTTGAAAAAGCGGCCTGGAAGAGCGGCTGGTGTTGATTTAACCTTGACACGAGTCGCGCCAAAAATCAGGCGCGCCGCACGCGGATCGTTAAAGGTGGGGGCGGAACTCGAAATGAAATTCAGCGGCACGATAAAAATTCCTTGCGGCAGGTGCGCAGCGCCGCGCGACGAGGACGCTACCGGGCCTATCGATTAATTCATTATCCGCCCGGCCGACCCTGCTCGCCCCTCGGCTCTCTTTCCACCGCGGCGTCCGCCTTGATTCGGTGTTAACGGTCCCGACACGCGGCAATTATTAATCGGGCGTTATCGCGCGAGAATGATAATCGCCGGGGCGAGCTCTCCGCGCCAGGCCGCCCGGCATCCCCTCCCGTCGAATTTCAAGAGTTCCGCGCATCGATAGCCTGACCCAAACCCCGAGATCCATAGAACCTGTGTTTGTGTCAAGGCGAAAGGGGCCAACACTCTCGCCTGACCTACATCGGCCGATCACACTCCTACCCGTACCCACCCCTGCTTCGACCCCGTTCGCGACCCGGCTTCCCACCTGCACCCTTCGGCGAGCACCACCCTCCCCCTTAACCGCCCTCCGGCCTGGGCTCGGGTATATTTTTCCGAACCCCTCGCGGCGGATGTCTTAGCAGAAGGGCCGGGCCAGCCTGTTGCTTGACCCCTGGCCAATTAAAAGGGGGATGGCAGCTCGAAACAGCTGGGGGAGTCACGTTTTTGGATGGGTCAAGAGCACGGGTCGAGGGGTGAAATGGTCCGTAGCAACTCGTCGCGGAGAGGGAGCTGGCTCGATGCTGGGAAGGGATGTTAAGGCATTGTTCGATAAATTTCTGTTTTGGTACCAGGTGAGCCACTGTTCTGGGGATTTAGCTTGATGCTTGCGAGGAGAGGGGTTGTTAGTGGTTCTTTGTCTTTGAAAGGGTGCTGCCTTGTGTTTAGCAAAGTAATCGGACCTGAGGGTTTAACGATGTGCTGTGTTCTTTGAGCGAGAATCTGCTTGTGGTAATTGATGGGAAGGAAGTTTTACTTGACTAAGTCGTTTGGAGTTGTAAAGAAACTGTGGCAGGTGTTTAGAACGTGGAAGCATGTTATGGTAGTTATGTGAACGGAGGGTGATACTGGTTGCGTGTCTTCTTCCTTACTGGACTTCTTGTGTGTTTAATAAAAATTGGAATGCTTTCCTGAGTTCTGAGTTAGGTCTTGTTTGACACCAGAAACGTATAGTTAATATCTGCTACATGTTGTGTGTTGTAGCGTTTAGAGTATTGCACTTTATTGGCACGCTATTGGACGATGAACTCACTTGCGAGAATTCACGTGTCGGGTCGCCTGTTTGATGGATAGAGCAATTCTAATACCCAGGCAATATATATCGCAGCACTTTCGAAACATCTTGGGCGCTTAGATTTATGGCCGTGTGTTCTTGTAGGAGGATCCGCGTAGAGGTATTGCCCTCTTTCAATGCTTTATTCGTCAATACACTTCAGACGAAAAGGAAAGTGTTTTATGAGAGGGGACCAAAAAAGTTTAGCCGCAGAAATGTACATATATCCCTCGAGCCATATGAACTTTCCTACCCTGCAAAATTTAAAGCTAATATTCTGTCGAAATTTCTAGCGAAAAAGGCTACTGCTGAACTCTATTTTTTGCCGATCATGTGAAAAGTTAAACGAAATTCGTGGAAAGTAAATGCTGGATCATTTTATACGTAGATTATCAATTATTAGTTTAGACGAATTGCCTTATTTTTCAAATTTAAGAATTAGTAAAGAAGTAACTATTCAAAGCAACAAACTTTATAAGTTTCTCTTTATAATTAACTCGTTATAAGTTCCTTAAAGTTGTATGTAAATTTCGTGTATTCAAGTTGTTGTCTCTGTCTTATTTATTTTGTAGATGATTTTCAAGAAATATATGTCCTTTCTTGGACATGTATGTTTTAATTAATGTAGCCCTTATTTTCAACATGCGATTTATTTTGCTGCCACCCCCTAATATGGTTCCAGTTCATAAAAAAATAGTCCCTGAAAAAGATGATTGCAATCGGACAAGAGCAAAGGGTGCCAAGCAGGCCTTAAAGTTTAGAGTTCATCAATAGTTTGGATTTAAAGAATTTTCCAAAAATGGTAAGCCCTACTGAAATTTTGTTCAAATAATACTAAAAGAGCATTCAATTTTCCACAATTATTCTATATATAATTTTTCCGTGCTTCCAATCATTTTTTAAATAATACCTCCTGAATACACAAAGGTCCGCACTATGCGCGTATAGACAATGCATCACGCGCAAAGTGCGGAGCTCTCTATATTCAAACGCTATTATCTAAAAAACGGTTGGAAGCACGAAAAAATTATATATACATCAATTGTAGAAAATTGAATGCTCTTTTACTATTATTTGAACAATATTTCGATAGGGTTTACCATTTTGGAAAAATTCTTTAAAACCAAACAACTGTTAAATTCTAAACTTTAAGGCCTGGTCGGCACCCTTTTTTGTTATCCGATTGTAATAACTTTTTCAGGGACTATTTTTTTATGAAATAGAACCATATAAAAGGGTGAAAGCAAAAAATTTCGGCACGTATAAATAAGGGCCACCTTAGTACACCTATACTCAGCAAAAAATAGTGTCGAGCAGTATATCAAGATTCAAGCTCTACAACCTTGCACTTGTTATAAATTTATAATACTCTTTACATTCCTCCATCAACAACAACAACATCCAGCTTTAGTCTACCTACAGCCACTTTCAATTCCCTATTGAACTGAAGATCTACGAAGCAACAGAAGCTTCCTACAGTTCTACCTACTCCAACAGTTTGCTCGAAGAAACATCACTTATCTATATCCACCGACGAGGAAGAAGTTACCAAGTACACCTGATAGACAACTAGAATATTCAATACGAATGACACTTCACTATCCCCGAAGCAGCTTGCCTATCCACAAGCGTCTTGAATTCGCCGAAGGATTCTTAAGTTCGTCAGCGGCGCGGGTGTCTCTAAAGCGAAACATCTTAGACCCAACCGCTGATCAGAGTAGGTAGAATCGGCTGGCTGAATTGGAGCAAGAGGATCCCCGCCAAGGAGAGCGAAACACCCGGGAGCCGTGCACGCGCTGTCCTTAGCCCCAAGGAGCGATAAGGCATTACACGAATAAAGGCGTCGCTTACAAAAGGGATTCGCGTGGTTGCGTGTACGATGGAATTGCAGCGGTTTCGTGGCTACGTGCAGGGTCGTTCGTCGACGGCCCGACATCCGCGGGCACGGGAGTGTTGGCACTGTTTCTACAGGTGTATTAACTGGGTCAGCGTTCCAGTTGCCGCGGCGGGTGGCTCGGGCGGTGGTGGTCACCGGGGCGAGTTCACCTGACTGGTGTGTCGGCCGGCGTATAACGTTTTTCGATCGGGCGAACATCTTCTTGAAAGACATCCATTTTATATCAGCCATCAATATCGAACGGGCCCATAAAGCGAGGCCCTTAAACGCCGACATTTCCAAGGAGACTCCGTCAGGAATCGGAGGGAGCTCGATCAGCGGCGGCGGTCTGTTTTCTCGTAACTTCAAGCCGTCGCGATTAATCCGACGGCTGATGGCAATGAAATCGAGGCGAGCAATCCCGCTTGCCGCGGGAGCCGCGCGCGCAGAGAGGGTTGGGGGCTGCCGGGGACTGCATTAAATCCTGGAACCGGCTGCTATTCCTCCGCGTGTAATTAAAAAGGCGACGCCGAGTATCTCGAATCTCCATTAAAGCGGATTAATTAAATTATCCCGGGCCATCCTTGGGAATTATGACATATTATTCCCGCGCAGATGACGCCTCCGAGTGTCTTCGATTCTCGCGCCTTAAAAGATTCGTCTGAGAGACTTAAAGCGAGGGAGGGATGTATATGTAGGGAGAGGGAGTGGGAGAGGCAGAGGGGTGGAAAAGGTGAGCAGGTAACTTGATGTACGAAGTAAAACTGGCAGACAGAGACATGGCCCAGTTCGGACTTGGCCCGTCCAAGGTCGTGCCTCGCGAAAAGATAATTACGTATTTAGGTCAGACAGACGGATATCTGTACGGTTCGGCCATGATACAGATAGTAGGCAGAGGTGGCTACGTGCATGTACCATTCGCCTATTAATTCTGATACTGAATATTTTCCGCTATCTTCCTTTCGACCTGCGCCGTTTCGTTCGCAATTGAAGTTGGGATTTATTCGCGAAATCACGCGAGAACAGAAGGAAGGATCGCGGAATAGTGTTCAGGGACTGCGTGCACGAGTTGCCAGGTGCTGTGAGGAAACAGTAAGGCGGATATAGGGACGCAAAGGGGGTGATATACTTTGGAATGTTTTGAGGAAAATTTGTAGCTGGGTTTGATGCTATTGTATGAAGCGCTTTTTGTGTTTTATCGATGCAGGGGTGGTGTAGGTATTTAAAAAAATTGAATAGGCCAGTGTTAATCTGAGAATTGTGGGATTCTTCCTTTAGTGTATTTCACGAATATTTCTACTTAGATCTGGGTAGGGCTGGAGTAAAAAATGCCGAAGTGTTATTTTAGGACACTTCTGCGAAACTTTATATTTTCAAGCGTGACAAAGATTCTTACTTTCGAGTCTGTCTATTTTACATACAATTATCCAGTGATAGAATAATGTGATAATCGGATGATGAGATGTCTGGGGAATATCAAGGATGATACAAACTTTCCCGAATCTAATCTTCACGCGGGACTCCGAAGCTTCTAGTCTTCTGTGAACTTGCATGAGATCTATTTGCTCAGGTTGTACACTTTTCCTAATCCTTGGCTGTGTAAACGAATAGTTTCGTAACTTATATAAGATAGCTTATGTCAGATTGTGTTGCAGCGTAGGACACAATGGTGATCTTCAGTTATCAACAGCAGAGTTTCCGGAATCATAACCTTCCTAACAACTGGTACCGAGTGCTTTATTAAAAAAACTTTTGTTAGATCATTTAGGAACGGATCATTGCTTTTAGAAGTCTTGTTGTGTATAAAATATCAATTTCCTGCATATAAGGCTTCAAGAAAAAAAAAATTGTCAAGATCGTTTAAATAGTCAGTTCTTTTTCTTCCCATTTAAAGGAGCAATCTAAAGTGCTTATTTCTTAATATTTTACTGATCTCCCGAGTTACCGAATATTTTGTAACTTAAACTCTCCTCTACTTTTCTGATCAACATGTCCATTCCTCAAAAGCAACCTTTTTACCCACAAGCTTTTTAAAACAAGCTATTACACTTTTAATGTTACATTTAAAATATCCATCATCGAGGTGGAAAATATATTGCAGATACAGCAGTTGCGACAGTTTCGCCTTCACAGTTGACTCCCGCTCCAAACCGCAATGTAATTTCCCGTCGAAGCTTCCCCATCGGTCTTCGTGGTTGCGTTCAAGGTCGTTCCGCGGTGCCGTATCTTGCTTGCTCGTCCGGAGTTGTTCAGCAGCGAACCACGTACCACGGGAAAATTCGGAAAATTGTGTCGCTCAGTTTTCGCTGGTGCCCCACCACGTTCGTTTCCATCGCCGTCAAAGTGGACTCGCGCGACTTCCGCGGCAACTTGAGTGTCCGCTTCGCGCTGCATCGACGTTGCCGGGCTGCATTGTTCGGATGAGAGGCTTTGGTCAAGGCCCCGCATAAATCTGCAGGAGCAGCCGCACAGGATCGCAGCAATAAACTAAATTTTCAGACCGATTGACGACGAATGGCGGTGGTTGCCGCGCAGTTTCCGCTGCTGGTTGATAATTCAATCGGCGGCCGTCCGCGTCTCGATCATCCCATCGATCTTTCGACACAACAGGTAGTCGCGGCTGCTCCTCGCGAACAAACGTCCCCTGGATCGGCCGCGACAACACGTAAGCGCATCAACGATTGCTCCGCTCAATTGATTCCTCAGCTGCGCCTGGTCGCCGGCAAAACTTCCCCGTCGGCTATTAAGAATGTAAGTGGACAAGTTGCCGCTGGAAGGCTTCGAGTCGGCAAACTTTCCCGTGCATGCCCGACGATAATAACTCGGCGAAGTTGAGGAACGACGGGATTTATTAAAAGACTCGGCCCCGGGAGCACTTACCCTGATCCGGACGGAGCTGTCTCTTCTATAAGCAGCCGCTTCCAAGTAATCTGTTAAAGGCAAAGAGCACACCTTCGATCGGTCTACTTCCAACTAGTTCGCCCATTACGGGGAGCCCGTCGTTACGTAACGGCGCGATTAGGTTATAGCCGGCCGACGACCAGTCTAAGCCTGGAATCCCCTTTGTAACGTACACCCCGTTATCAGTGGCGTGTTTGCGTCTTGTATCGAGGCAAGCTGGAAGGAGGCCTGTACAGAGGGTATCGAAAGATCGATGGCATTTCCGTTTTGTGCATCCCTCGGGACCACATAGCTCTTTCTCCACCCACCACTACCATCGTGCTCGAAGGCAGTCGGTGCCTCGAAGGGGGTAGAGGCCAGTGGGACACACACCACACCTGTACAGCACCGGTATTCGGGTCATGCATCTCGGCCACTTAGACTAGGTCACTACCTCCCTCGTCCCGACTCCTCCCCCTCCCCCTCGCGCGCTTTCTCCTTCACCCCTCCCCCCACCACCCCACGCCGTCGCTATTCTTCCCGTTGCTGCTTTTTCCTTGAAATTATTTCCTTCGTCTCCTTTATTCTTCCCTCCGCCACCCCCTCTTTCCCTCCTCGCTACGGGAGGGAGGACTCGCTAGGACTCGCGATTGCTATCGATTCCGGAGCGTGCCTCTCGATGCCTGCATGCTAGGTGGAAAACAGTCAACAGCCCCGAGTAACGGCGGACGCATCGAGAATTTCGAAGCTGTCCCCTGGATCGTTGAAGTGTAATTGAGGAGGTCCTTGGCGTCAGTGCATTCTTGCTAAGCGCGCGGGATCAGGGATCCATGGACAAAGAAGGATGCTCCATTGTCGAGGGAGGCATTCGTTGCCTCGGCTATGGTGAATAAACATCCCGGTATTTTTACTAGGGAAGGAAGGCCTGCGTTAAACCGAGCGTCTTAAAACTACCGTCCCCGCGCAATCTCGGCGTAAGCGGCTTACAATTGCCGGGGGAACTGGTTCGTCACATAAATTAGTATTCCCCAAGAATGCTCTGGTAAGGAAGGACTGACCCAATTAATAAATTCGCCGTCTGCGCCGTTCGAGCGCGTTTGTATCGCGGCGGTGTTCCTTCCCGGCTCGGTGGCACAGTCTCGCCAGTGGCAGGGATGGCTGGCAAATTGAAACGATGGCGGCACGCGACACCGCCAGGAGATTGGACGAAGGAGGTAGCGGCGATGCAACCGCTTCCGGTGCATCGACGCACCTGGATCGCCCCGGAGAAGAGGGGTCGCACGGTGGGAGCCGCGGGACCTTGAAGGTACTCGAAACCGGGGCAGTGGCCGAAGACAGGATCCGCGCAGCCGCAGACCGTCTCGGCCGTCTACGCCGAGAGGCAACGCCAGGTTGGCCTAGATCGGGGCTGCTCCACCGCTGAACTCGGGGTTCGCACCCAGCGAATCTAGAACAGAAGCCGACTGGTTCGATTCCCCCGAGAGAGACCCGTTCGTTACTTGCGCGATGCTTCATAGAAATTTCCATTAGGGATCGCGGGAAATACATTTTTTCTTCCAGCCCTTCGACGCTCTCGGCTCACCGCCACCTCGTAATTTCGATTTATCCGACGAGAAGCTTGCTTTAGTCGCTTCCCTTTCGGCTAGAAGCTGACCCGCATCCGGTCGGAGGCTTCCTCGCGGTAGGGCAAACGTGTGCAGGGCGGTTTGGAATATGCATGCCACGCAACTTGACGGGACGTGATTTTCAACCGGGAGACGAATCGAAAATGGGGAAGGTTTTCTGTATGTGGGTTCTTGTTTCTGGGAATATTTATTTATGTGAATGTTGGGCGAGGTGTGTTTGATTAAAAATCAGTGGGATATGTGTTGGTATAAAGTTGAGGGTGTCATAGGTAGGGAATACAATCCCGGTCATGATTTATTATCCCGGGATTTTTTAAACTCTATCTTGGGATTCTGGGACTAATCCCGGGATTGGGTGATAGAAAATTTCAGTAATTAAAATGATTTGTTATGTGTTAAAATCTAAATCTTTATTTAAAGTAACTTAAACTAACTTACTTTCTGTCATTCGTCTCGAACATAAACTAAAAACATTTTTAACAATAAAAGTAGGAGAACAATGAAGAATAATAAGGAGGTCTGAATAAGTAGGTAATATCAGTAAACCATTACGAAGATTTTTGGAAATGCAAACGAAGAAATAAACCTAAAAACACCTAAATTACATATCTACAATGTTTCGATTTTTCGTATTTAGACAAGTTGTGATTTCACAACTCCGCGATTTCGAAATAACGGAAAGTGAAAATATCATTGTGAAAATAAATATAGTTTAGTTAGTTATATGTGATTAATATTATTATTTAAATAAATCGTTATTATTACTGTCATTATTATGAACTGAGTATATTTATGTATATATTTTTTAGGTCTTCATAAAGTACTTCACATTTTTAAAAAATCCCGAAATTCTCGGGACTACATATATCAAATCCCGGAATTTTTGGAGTTTAAAAAAAAACAAACGGGATCTGGGGATTGTATTCCCTAGTCATAAGTTAATGTGACTGGAACTCAGCGAGGGGCGAAATTTTATTTTTCTTTTAAAAATTCCGTGCTCTTGAAGTGATCGTTATATGATCGAGTTAACTTCTCTGCAGGTTATAGTATGTAGGTCATACCAAGATCATGTTGACCTTTTTAAATGCCACCATGTGTTTTCAAATACTTGTACTCCCAGCCCCTTTAGTGAGGAGTTAAACGACCATAGACAGGCAAGCTCGTGTCATGGTCATAACGAAAAAGTAGTAAATAAAGAGTCAAAAAAGGATTCCCGTCTCTAGGCCCTTCGTTAACCCTTTCATAGTCGAGTACAGCGTGCAAGTAGAAGCGTTCAGTATATGGTCAGACATGGACTAGTTATTGCCACCGTAGCCTCATTTCCCAATGCACGTCAATTTTGGTGACAAATTCTTCATCAGTGTCTTACTTACGAACGGAGACAATCTCCAGTAATAATTCAGACATGTACCAGACACTCGTGCGCCGTTTTAACCTCAAATATTAATACAAGTGTCGAAAAAAGTGTCGAAGATAATAACACTTATTCCAAGTGTCAAGTAATTCTAAATTTTTCTATCGACCCTTGTTATGCTTCTGATGTTGTACTTGTGATTCAAACTGACCAAGATTTTATTTAACAATATAATAAAACATTTTAAAAAACTGCAAAAAGAACACTTCTGTCGTTTCGTTACACGTTTCCTCTCCCTTCTGGTTCCCGTTCTTCGGGGACTAGTGGTCGATCCAACTGCGCCAGGAAGTTTCCTCCTTTTGTGCAGACACACTAGCTGCAAAGTGCAGCACGAACGCATTTGTATCCGGAACGGTGGATGGTAGGCAGTCACGTATCAGAAAGCGAAAAGATAAACGGTGCACAGGGTCCCTAAGAGGCTCTTCTGGGCGCCTACATACAAGGGCGCGATACATCTTCCGGCATTTTCAGAGAGTTGTCTATGTCAGGTCGATAAATACTATCAGCGCTTTCTCACACACAGCGCCGTTGCGGGACCCGAGCTTCAGGGCTCTCGATAAAACGAAAACTTCCTTTGGCTCGTGCATCCGAGAATTTCTTAAAAGGAGCAATGATAGAATAGGGTGATATCGAGTATTTGTGGGAAAATTTGAAATAGCTTATGGTCGATAAAGGTGGCTGTGCTGTCAGTGATAAAGAAAGGGGTTAGGTGATAGATGTTGGAGCACACAGGTTAGACTTGCAGTAGAATTGAAATTCAAATTGATACACTCTGTGATCGATCAAACTTGTATGATGTTAAATATTACTTACCGTACTTCAGTAGTAATAAAGATTTTGGTGAATATAGGGCTGCTGTTGATGTAAAGGTAGTGGAGTGGTCCTTGGCCTCATGGGAATTTTTTTTGTTTGTATTTTTTGTTGCTCTCCACAACCCTGTTTTTGTTCCTTAAACCAAAAGAAGTGTGTACATAAAAAACTGAACCATATTTACAGGTCGCTACGATTTGAAACTTTATTTTATACAATGAAGTGTATATTATCCCTTAATACAGTTAAAAATGTTGTTTTTGTGTTAGGTATAAAAATGACTTCCACAAAAACCCCCAAATCTACAAGGACGTCAACTGGAGAGTTGTTAATTTGAAAACAAACAGAAACTATTTCTCATGCCTCTAAAAAACGATTAATTCTATCGACCTCCAAATCTTGCACAGATGTTACTTGTGGAAAACCTATATTTTATACTTAAAAAAATGGACCACCCTAAAGGGCAGTAAACCTTTGTATCTTATATCATTGTCAATTTTTGCAACATTTTAAAAATAAAATAATACGTTAACTGCTTAAGAATCTATACTGCAGAGAAGTCTAAGATTTCAATAATAGCTGAAGAAGCTCAAAAGTGCCTGTATTACTAAAATATTAGTATCCAATCTTTCTTAATCTATTTCCACCGCTACAGAATTTCTAGGCAACTATTAATCATGAAAAAGGGACTACGATTTTCTTTCATTACTCCCACCGACTGAAAAATTCACAGAACTCCCTACATCCTACTACTAACGATCCCTTATTGTAGCGAAAGGTAATAACTTCGACTTGCAAGGCCAGACCCTTCCCTAAAGGGAGCTATTATCTTGGAAATTTCTTTCTCCGTTCGTAGAACTTCGTTTCCTCGTAACCTCACCTTTCGTTTGACGGATCAAGAATTATCGCCACGTGTTTCAATTATCGTGTCTCCTCGCGCAGCACCCGCCTTTGTTCGAGAAATTTTCTATTGAAGATCGCCATTCGCTGTCGTTTTCCACCGTAGGCTGGAATCTGTCATATCTCCTCGCGCCTTTATTTTGTCGGAGCCTCGTGCAGATCTCCGAGGCACGATCTGAGACTAGGAAGAAATTAAGAGTTTTTCTACTCGAGCAACCCTTCGCCGCGGGTGATTTATTCCTTTCTGGTAAATGCACAAAAGGTATTGTTCTTCCAGAGTAATCCGTCAACCACTGTCAAAGATACATTCTATTACAACGCTCTGTATGTGTTAAGTGTAGAAAAACAGCTGTTCCGTGGGTGTTTAGTGGACAATTTTATTCTGCTTTTCCGCGATTTTAGCTGTTGACACCTTGTGAGTTGTTGGAATAGAAACTTGGGTCGAAAATATTTAGCATAGACTTGAATATTGGTCAATGTACTAAATCAATAATGTTTTACCACGCAATATAATAAAATAATGTTTTCATCTTCTGCAGTGGAATTCGCTTTTCCCAGACAGATTTCAGTGTCCCAGTCTGCGCTGGTGTTCTCGCCTGTTTTTTCAACACAGTCACCGAACTCCATAATCCTCACGCTCGATTCGACTCGACGCTCGCTCATCGAAACGCGAGGGGATCTCGTAGTTCATGCAGCATCGTATTATCGTCCCGGTAACGACTTTCTCGCGACGCGCTTGCCCGTGGATTGGAGCTGAAATTGTATCTCGTTCAAGGCCGGCACTTCCCCCCCGTTAATCTCTTCCACGGTTCGTCGATAATAATTCGAAATCTGCTCGTGTTCTCGCGGTCGGGTAGTCGAGGCAGCCGATGCCATTACTGTAGTTGTCTCTTGAGCGAGTGAACCCGATACTGTAATTAATTAGAATGACAGCAGCGAAACGGTGCCCTCAACTCTCAGCTCTACGGCGAAAAGGACTCGTGTGATTCAATCGTGTGTGAATTGGTCGGATGCAGCGGTACATGAGTGGCAATTAAAATATTTATACTTCCGCTGGCTGTCATTTATCTGAACATTAAAACACCATTTCATGCCTTTGACATTTCGAGATAAAACCACCGTGAAAGGAATAACAGAGAGGTGCGAGTCGCGATGCTGGTTGAGGGGGAAAAAAAAGGAAAGAGAGCCAAATTATTAGGTACTGACAACTTCGTGGAATGCAGTCCAAATAAACGATGAAGAGATGTATTGATAGTTATTGGTATTTTTTAGGGGAACCTTAGCTTTGATGAATATAGGGCATGATTAGGGTTTGTTGGTTTTTAAAAACTGGGTTTACAAATCGTTCTTTTTTATAAATTTGTAAAATTTGAAAATTGGTTTTAAATTTAAATAGCTGGTTTTATATACTGGAATTAATATGTAAAAATGAATTACATTATTTAATTAAAAGCGTTAACATTTTTACTTGAAATCGCCTCGGACACAAGCATATTGTAATAGGTAACAGTTTATTGTAAAACTAATCTTCATGAGTTCATATTTTCGGAAGAAAAATAATAAATGAAATAAAGATTTATAATTTACTTTTTGTACGGACTTTAGTTATTTTAGTTTTCTTTTTCATTTGGTTTTGTATGCAGTGTACTTTATTGTGTCATATTTTTGCAAATCTATGAATATTAAATGAACTCAAAAATTGTGTGGATTTGTACGGATTTTAGTTACTTTAATTTTTTTTATTTAGTTGGATTTATATACTAGATAAAGTATATTTTATTTTGTTACATTTCTGTAAATCCATAAATATTAAAACAAATGAAAAATTTTAAAATAAGTACAAAAATTTATCTTCCATTTTAATAACATTTTTTTTTAAAATTCCAAAGCCGATTTAATCGTTTTTTTTTTAGGAATAGCGGAATTCGAAAACCGTATTTTTCACAAGTTAGTTTTTGTATAAACCCTAGGCATAATGTCCCCCGCAAAATTACAGGATATATTTAATATTTATTAAGGAAACATTGGGTTTAAGTTATTATGAAATTATACAAATTCGGTTAATTGTTTCGAATTTTTAATTTTTCGGAGAGTCTAGAAACCCAATTCTACATATGTATGGGTTAGTGCACAAATATTATATGACCATTTTTATGAAATTGTGTATATCTTTAATTATAAAGAACCCTTGCATTCATAAAACTGTTTTTCTCCAAAACACTACATTTTAATCGACCATCAATCAGAAATACAGAACTTATAAAAAACCCAGTATTGAAACTGCATCCATACATCTGCACAAATACAATTTCTAAACTTTCTTCTTTTCTCCACTGTAACTTTAAATAATCTTTTCCCCTCTACCCTTCGAGAAAATCCCCCCTTTTGGAATTCCCCCTTTGTAATAACCCGTTAAAAAACAAAACAGTAGAAAAGCGACAGAAGTAGTACACGCACTCTTCAAAATCGCGTAAAACATTCTCCTACAAGCCCCACAGTTTATAATTCAATTCACACAGTGGAGAAAAGAGAGTGTGGATCATCGAATTTGAACAGGACAGATGGCCCCGCGGGAGCCATTTTGTTTTCCTTTGCGAGATCGAGGACTACTCGACAGAGAGCTCTTAAGGGTTCAAGCACGGCTAGTTTGAATTTCAATTTAACAGCGGGATTCGACTACTGTGCATTCATTTCCCCGTCTTCTCGAGGGAACTTCAATTGGCCGGCAATCATGTCGCTCCGAAAATATACCGATCACGTAAACATGGCCTCGCGATCAGCCGGATATCGCTGCTTATTTTATCCACTTTCCGCTCGCGCACGCAAGACGTTTCCTAGCAGCTGTCACTTTCCATTCCCGCGCCTAGAATTCGGAAGAAATCCCGTTCGATTAAACTGGCAGAATTAAGCGAACTGGTTCTCTCGCGGTTCGGTTCCATCAGCGACCAGTCGTTGGTTCGCTAGTGGTTCTACGCCATTGAACGCGCGACCTCGATCCATGGAACGGCTGGAACAAAACCGGGGAAAGGGAAAAAATCGGCGAAACGGTACTCGATTTACCACACTTCGGTGTCTATTATATGTATCGGCGATTAGGTTCAGAGGTTTTCGCCTCGGTCCACGCGCGATTTCACTCGAGGACGCGACCCGACCCGAGGGGAGCAAAAACTGTTCTGAAAGGATTTAGGTTTCGCAAGGAGTGCTGAGTTCCCATTAGAAATTGATTTTCGGTGATCCTCGAGCGATGGATTTGAAATTTTTCTATCTCGCTTCCTTAAACTCCGTGGACCATTTTGGTTTATAGAGGGGTTGTGAACCGGGGAAGGGAAGTGTACCCTGATGTTCACTAGATCGGGACGGAAAAGGGAGGCTGCGTTTGGAAACGTTGTTTCCGTGTACGCGATATTATCAGCTTGCTCGAAAGTGCACCGCGTAGCTGAGACATTCATTTTATGTAACGCACGTGGCTGCCGCGGACTTTGGCTGTCGGTCGACCGACTTATGAGATAATCGACGAGTTCCCCTTTTGTCCTGCGTGGAAGAATGAATCGCCCTGTCCGAACACGCGTCGACACGCTGCTGTAATTTGTACGATTTAATCGGAACCGGTGTTTCGGTGGCAATGGTGGATTTCAAATATTTGTTTGCGAATATTGTTTCTCCACAGCTGTTGCGTGGAAATGTTTGACTGAATTTTACTACGAATTGTTTAACTACTTGGGTCACTTGAAGGTCTTCTGGAATTTATATTTCGTCCCTTAAAGTGTGATTTACCATATGTGTGAGACACGTGTCCCTTAAGAGGGTATTCTCCTCTAGAAGGCCAATTTTTTGCCTTTCTTTAGAGACGAGGCACAAAAAACTACACAGTTTTACATTTATTAACATTTTAGTAAGTTGTAAAAAATTTTCAGCCATAGGGTAAAAGACCCAATTACTGGCAGCTAACCCAAATACTGTCAGCTTAAGGTATTTTACTTAAAATAACGAATAAATAAACATTTAAGTAAAATAGCTTAAGGTGACAGTAATTGGGTTGGCTGCCAGTAATTGGGTCCTTTACCCTACATAGTAATTTATAAATTCTCTTCGACCAAATATTTCCATCACTTTTCCACCACTCCCACAAAGAATCTCTTCAAAAACATTATTCATTTTTGTTTATCAATTTTGTATTCATACAGATGATCGAAAATATTCTGCCACTATGCTCAACCACCACCAACTACTAACGGATTCTGTTTGCATCCTCCGCGAGCTCTTCACGAATTTCGTCCGCGCGGTACTTCCAGAAGCGACAGTACTGACAATTTACAAGGGTTACGAGGGGATTACTCTCTCGACATTGAAAATCTCAGCTGAGAGCAATGCAAACAGCTCCCACCGTAATCACGAGAGTGATTGTAAACGGGGAAGCATCAGGGACCATTTCTAGCTGTCTGACATGAGTGGCTACGGTTTGGCCTTCAATCGGTTCAGACGAAAATCCTATGAAGTAGGTATCATAGGATAAAAGCCATCGAGATTAGTGCCGTATAGATACGACGACAATAAATCAGGCGAGTCAATCGTACGGGTTCGATGGTCGAATAAATCCTGCGACCATGATACTGGGGATGAAATTTTTCATACTGACGTTCGGTCTCGACCCTGGTGTTCTGGAATAGTTTGGAAACTTTGATGGTAATAAACAGATATTTATCTTTAGAAGTTATGAATACTGTATGTATTGGTATTCGACTCTAACCAGATTATCTCTGAAAAGTTTAGAGCGCATCTGAAATTGTTAAGAGTTTGAATTTATTGAAGGAAATTGGACGGGAAAAAAGTGGGATATTTGATATATTTTCGATTGATCGATATAGTTGTAGGTTTTTAAACTAGTTATTATTAGTAAAGTATGCGTTTGGAGAATGAAGCATGCTTTCTATTTTTTAAGTGGTCCAAGTACACTGCTGGACAAGATTAAAGGATGATTATAATTTCCCGACAATTTTGGTCATTTTCAAATTACCGTATAAAAAGGGAAGTTCCTAGGATTTGAATCGAGGATTCAATTTTTTTCATCTATTATAATACTGTTTTATGAAGATAAAACACAGAAAACGAAGTTTCAGAAAATTTTGTCTAATTTGAACGTATATACAGGCCAAAAATATTTTTTTCAGTTAAATCTAATAGATGGCAGTTATAGAGCAAACATTTCTCTTTAATTGCTTTTATTTTCGCTTTGGTGTATGATTTTTATTGACCCAGTTATTCGTGATCAAACAAAAAGGTACTTTTCACTTTGAACGCCCATAACTTCTGAACGCATGATCGTAGAAATATTTTCGTGAGTGTTTTAGAAAGTTAAGAAATTTTCCTGTTAAAGCCTTTAATTACCAATTTAATGAGATTTTTTTCATCATTCAAAATCCATTTTAAAATGACACCAAAAGTTACAAATTGTCCATTTTTTTACAAATCACGATGCCACTTCAAGGAAAATCATGGAATTATTCAACACAAATTTGAAACATGCGATATAGTCTGGAAAATCGAAGGATCCCCTACATTTGAATCTCGCTCAAAGAATAATTAAAAATCCAACCTATAATTTAAGACCAGTCTAAGCTATTACTTCAACTTCTTCAAACTCGCCGCTACTTTCTACATTCACCAGCCACCTGGAATGAACCGAAAACGAATCAAATTTTCCAATCACCTCGTCGAATAAATGTTTCCTAACCGTTGAGTCACAACGCTTCGCGTCGCTGGAGCAGCGAGACGAAGGGTGCGCGTGCTCCGAGTAACAGGCATGTTATTAAAAACTGGCTACATATTTCCCAGAAGCTCGGAGAGCTTCTCCCAGGAGTATTTAGCTTAACTTGAATACCTCTTGGCTCCGGGTCGTATATAAGTAAGATGCAGCAGCAGCTATTTCCTGCGGAAAGAAGAGTGGCGCGGCGAAAATCGCGAACGCTTCATTACGGCACGGTTCATAGGAGGTATCCTGCTTCGCTTCCCCTGCAGTCAGGCAAATTCATCGTTCCTTTTACGGGGACTGGTTTAAATGAATTACGACACGCTGAATCTGTTACGCTGTTACGATTCCCTCCACCACGACACGCGGACTTTACTACTGATGAAACTCGAATACACGGTTAGTATACGCGTGAGCCATGAAACGCAGGAACGCTTGATTTTGAAGTTTGAGCTGGATCACGCGATGCTTCAAGTAAATTGGACTTTGAATGATTTTATGAGCGTGGTTTGGCTCTTTGTCTTGGGGGCCTTTTCACAAGTGACGCGTGTGTGACTCACGGTTGGCACTTCGTATGTACCTGGTGGGCGGGCAAACGAGCATGAACCAAAGTTTATCTAAAGCTTAAAAACTCTCCTTGTTGATCTTTTTGTGAATAGAAGTTAAAAATAAAAGTTTCTTTGGTAGATAATTATTTACTTTAGGGTTTCATCACCGATTTTGATGAAATTTAGAAATCACTCATTTGCTGCAACAACGACACAACTAAAAATTGCAGTTTTTTAGTTATTAGTATAGAAAAAGCGGATGTTCACTTGACAGGGATCGGATTATTTTAAAATAGAAAGGAAGAGATATAAAATTATTGAATTTCAATAAACTATCATTTGTGGCACATGAACGTGTCCAAACTGTAGAAGAATCCTTATATTTTCATTGCTATGAATGATATTTTGAATGAATTTACTTGGCACACTTGTGAGTGTGTGTGATATACCATTTATGAGCTACAGCAGGGTGGACCAACTGGTGGCTCCCGAGCCACCGTGGGCTCCTCCGCCTTGCTGCCACGCTAAACGGCCCCCTCCATACCTACCAGACTCCGACCATCGCAGTCGAAAAGAGAAGGAAAGAAGCATGAATCGTCTGTGATCGTCAAAGTCTGGTCGGTATGGAGGGGGGCCGTTCAGCGTGGCAGCAAGGCGGATACGCTCTCGGTGGCTCGCGAGCCACCAGTTAGTCAACCCTGAGCTACGGAATACCTTTGTGGACAGTTGGCAATGTTCATTTATTACAATGTTCATAAAAATACGTGTTTCTTTCTGCAATACAAATCCTCCTTCAGTAAATATGCTCTTTTTCATGCCAGTAAAAACAACCAAGCTGCTAGTACATATAAAACAAATGAGACAGCGTGTATAATGTAACATGTTTTTTTCTGTTCCATAGAAATCAGTGCTGTACAAAAACAGTAATATTAATCAAGGCTCTAGAACGCAGCCTTGTCGACGTTCCATATGCAAGACAAATTTGTTCGCAAAACGTTTCCTACCTTCGACAATAACCCATTCTACGACGTCGAATACAATTTCGCAGAGTTTCTTCTTTCCCCTTGAAAGGACGCTCGCCTCGAGGAATGCAACCCGCGCGCATATTCTCGCGGAAGAGAAAAATCTGGCGGCTGCCAAGGCGAGCTTTTACCAGCAACCGAAACGTTTCTCGGCGAAGGTGAAGTCTAGCGATAACACGTTACGTACACCTGGCGCGCAACGCTTGTCATAACGCGCTTTTGCGCGGGTTTTATATCGCTCAGACATCTAAATCGAAGTGTACTTAGAGCATAAACGGGCGTAGAGGTATAGTTGTTTTAAAGTTCTGTGATTATCGGTCGATGTCTTTGTGAAACTTTAAAGTGGGCAGAGTTTACTAGTAATTATGGGAAAGTTCTTCGTTTAGGAGTGCTTAAGGTATTAATTAAATTGCAGGTAATGGCATCAAACTCATGAGTATCAGTTTAATAATATCAACAGGGCGGTTTGTTGGAATCGATTAGTACTCCAACAACAAATGTTTCGGTTTCGCATATTGGTAGAATATTTGACGGCGTTCAAGTAGATTTAAAACTCATGGCAATTAATTGTTCAGCAATCTATCAGTTATCGTATAAATATTCTAAGATCATATTATCTTAATATGTAAAGCAGAAAGTTTGTATGTTTGTGTTAGTCTGTCGCCTAAAAACATTCGAACGGTGAACTTTGGGGTCACGAAATGTGCCTTAGCTTACTGTGCCTGTTAATCTAGCTGAATGTGACTATTTTCACAAAAATAAATAATAAATTTTTTTGTAAAATTAGAATCTAAATTCGGGGCGAAGCCGGCTGGTAAAGCTATTATACTCATAACGGCAAAACTTGTGCGTATTCTGCTACAATTAAAAGATACTTCAATAATTAGATAGTACTATTATTGTTTTTACATTAAGCTCGAACATATTTCTTTAAATTTCGATTTTGTTAGTACTGATATCTCACAATTTTATTTTTCAATATCCTTTCTCGTGTTTCCATTGCTGTTCTGTTTTTATTTGCGCTATGCTCGACCCCATCACTATCAACCATACTTCACTGTATCAATTATATGCACGATAATTCAAAGGCACTTGTTTACCACTTTTTCTTTCATTTTACACAACCACGTGATGTGGATACACAGCGAGTGTTCCTCTCCTTCTGTTTACTAGACACCAAGAATTTTAATCAAAACACTGAAGCATCATTTAAATTAATAATGTCCATTTTGGTCTCTGCCTATTACATTACGATTTGTATCGCCTTTCCCTGGGATTAGATGTCAGTGAACGTACGATGCAATTAAGGATAACGTTCAGCCCACGATTGTGTAACGGAAAGTGAATTACACACAGGGGGAGTTGGTACGATACCTAACGATTATTGAAAATAGAACGGTATAAGTGACTTTATAGCCTAATACACTTCTGATATTAATTGCAGCTATTTAAATTATGTATATCCGGCGTGTGCCGATACATACCTATCGTTTAATCTCTGAAGACAGATTCAATGCTATATGCTGGGTGAAAGCAAAATACATTACGCTTACAGTATTATTAAATTTCGAATTATTTAAATTTAAAAAGATAGAAGTGTTAGCTAGCTAATATCCTAACACCCAGGGCCGGCCACAGAGGAGTTGTAGCGGTGCAAAGCAACCCAGAAAAGGGAAAAATAAAAAAAGAAGGAAATGAGAACGATTTTTTTTAATTCAATATAATTAATTTAATTTTATAAACCAACTTGAATTTCACGCTCTAAACACAGAACTGGCAATACTACGGACACACCACAATTGTGATTGTATGGTGGTAACCATACCATAGTATGCGGGACTGTAAAAAAATTACAATTAAGTTTCTAATATAACAATATAATAAGTCATATTTAAATGTGCTAATATTTATTTCTTTTACTTTATTTTCTTTATTATTATTATTATCATTTTCTAAGTGAAAATATGTTACGCTTTTTTATCATTGAAAAATTCTCTGTGGCCCCAAAATATTTCTTGCATCCTATCCCCATTTTAAAGAAATCCGTCCTTGCTAACATCTGAACATTCCTCAAGTTCTCCCAACGAATTTAACTACACATCCATGAAATCGCAATTACATTTACAAACTCAATATTCCACACCCCCATTATTACCAATTCCACCCAATACGCGTACCAATTCCCTTGCAACGATGGTAGAAAACCAAGCTAGCCAATAAAGCAACCAAGCTATCCAGCGAGGACGTCAACCTCATTGCACGTGCAGCCTATTCCAGGTTCCGCATATTCTCCCCGTCCAATGCTAAATCCGCTCGTACACGCGTTACATAATCCCGCGTAAAAGTGTCCTCCACGCTACTATGCAACGCTGCCCGCGAAAGTCGATAACAATGAGCAGCCCATGCAGGATACGTAACCGCCTACCAATACCGGGTCCGATAAGAGTCGCTTGCGCCTCGAGAAGCAATCCAATTTCAATTTGTACGGCACTCTACTAGCCGCTAATAAAGTCATGCACGTTCCATCGACGTCACCGCGAAGGCTGGCATCGCGACGGTCAACGGTCGACGACACAGAAACACCCCCCAAAGGGCCGTTCCGCCATCATCGTGATCGCGACACGGTAGCGGAAACTTTTCGAAGCCCATTAACCGCCCCACTTAGAGGGGAGAGAGGCGGTGACGGTTTGTTAAATTCGCGGCGCCGATTTGTCTGAATTAGCAGGTAACAGGCTCGCAATTAAAGTAACTCGGTTATGAGTGGCAATGGGGTACTGTTTGTCTGGTTGGTCGATCGCTGCCCGTTCTCTGCACGTTTCCCTTTATTCGAGCGGGCCCTGCTTCGTATTCACGCGGATCGGGGGAACGCTGCGTGTGTACGTGTGCCCGTTACACCACTGGCTTGTCCAGCAGAGCGTAGACAGTGAAAGTAATATGCGAGAGCCGACGGATATATCGTGGGTACGTGAAACGAAACGCACGGTTAGACGGTGATCGGGAAATTTTGACATTTAAAAGGCGTACATGAGTTTGCCCCCTCGCTCGCGGCTCATTAACGCCTGCAGGAGAAAGACAGCCTTCTTTTCGACTCCTCTGTGCCTGAGAGCCGGTGCGACGGCGTTCTTGGAGCTGAGCGGTCACGTTTTATTACATTCGTTGCGGTTTTATCGTTTTCCTAATGGGGGAGAGAGATGGGGAGGAGATTAAGGATGTGGGAATGTTTGGGCAAGGCTTTGAGAGTAGGATTGTATTGTGAGATAATGTTGTGACACGGCTTGGGGAGGATTAGGGTTTTTGCGCGTCTTAAGGGTGAGAGATTATTAGGCTGCTTAGAGTGTTACGTTTGTGGTGGACAGCGTGGTTGGTGATTGTTTGTTTATGGTTGAGGATCGTTTTAGAGGATAATTGAGGTAAAGGTTTTTTACTTACAGGGTGATTTAAGGGGCTACTCGTAGTAAGGAGGTAGAAGGAGGATACTTTGGGAATTTATTTCGGAAAGTTTATAGGCATATTTTTATGTAAAGGGTTTTGTATCCGGATGAGGGACGCTTTAATAGGTATTATATTATGTTTTGGTGTAAAAGTATTTCTTTGTTGCATAATTACAATTGATTTCCCGAAATGGGTTTTTCGATTACGATTTTTCACAAACCGCTTCACCAATCTTTCTGAAATTTTGTAGGTTTCTTCTACACATTCAAATCTAGTCTTTAATAGAAGCATTTGTTTTTCCAATGCATAGTTTTTATTTTATGGATGAACAATGTTTACTAACTAAATCTTCTTCGTTTTTTTATTTCAGACAACCCAGTTCCGAATAATGTTGGTCACCGCGAAACGTCTTTCTAAAACCAGCTTCCGGGAAATCAGTTTTAATTTTGCAATAACTAAATACTTTTATACCAAAACATAATATAATAATCTATTAAAGTGTCCCTCATCTAAATACAAAAACCTTTGCATGAAAATATGAATCTAGTTTCTGACAAAAATACTCACAGAATCCTTCTTTTTCTACATCCTCACTGCGGGTAATCCCTTAAGGATGTTCTAGCATTAAAATGGTTAAACAATCCGTTTTTTATATTTTGGTAGTACATCATCTGAAGAATGCCTAGTTCAAATTTGGCGTCAAAATTTATAGCGATATAGAGTCTACAAAGTATAAAAGTGACCCGTTCGTATGTACACTAGTTAAACTTTAAACTCTCTCAAAACACTTTTTCTTAAAATTGCGCAAGCCCTAACTAAAAAAATGATCGACCGATTTAAAAAATTCTTGCTGAATTTCGTTCATTGCTGAACAGTTAGCAGTATTAGAAATTTCCATTTTTTAATATCTTTAAAGAAGTATGAATTCAGGCCAAACAGTTTTTTGGCCCTGTGTCGTTTACTTTTCTTTTTAAATAAAAACCTAGAAACGGCCTATTTCTGGAGTGATTTGATGGGAGGGTACCCTTAAGGAAAATTGAGTGCAACGTGCAGAACATCATGCTCTAGCATAATCAGATATCTATTGATCGTGCAGTTTGCCTTCCTACTAACGGTAAAGCAAAATCTATTTAACGTACTTGATTAATTTGTTACTCGTTAATTTCACTTGAAGCGATTAAATAGTGTTAGACACGTTTAGACTGATATGACCGGATCTAATGCATGACACATCGGTCACGTTCATTGAATTGCTACAACTCGGTAAATTAAATTGAACTTTCCTTTTTTATTTCTGCTTTAGATTTGTGTCTTATTAGCACACTATCAAGGACCACTTTGTGCAACACTGTGGGTGGCCAAATTATTATACTCAAACAAAATGTTGTGAGATTTTGTAAGTTTAAGGGATGGAATAAAATAGATGTCTCGTTTTTAATATTACAATATTATTTTTTAATACTGGTATATGTATTTAAAAATGCAAATTAAATATATTTAGGTATATAGGTTTGAGACTGTATTGTACGAGAAATACGATTACTCCATATTTGGTGACTAGCTTTTAGCCTTGTAGCTTTTATGACGGCTTGGATTCGGCGTGTCATGCTTTCAATGCATTCTGTGGCTGCTTCCTGCAGTTTTGAAATATTCTGCTATACTTTGATGATAGTACTCTACTCTACTCTACTCATACTCTATTATTTCTGTTTTATTTGTAATAAATTTATCTCCACCCTTTTAAAAACAAATGAGATTTATGTGTTGAAAAATTACTCACAATGTTGCCAGATGTTGTAGCTAATCAATAAATGAAAAAACAATAACATTCATGCATTGTTACTTTAATTACAGCTACGACTTTCACAGTTTTTACGAAAATGTTTTGAGTATAATAATGTGGCCACCCTCTGTAATTAACTTCATATCGCGTTTTAACTCCACGACATTTAAAATTCATTTTACCTTTTTGACGCAACTAAAGATATTAGCATCCCCCGATTTAATTGCTGGGCATTTAATTGACTATTTATGGTCAATCTTAGCATCGAAAAGGTTCAATAATGAGCATTGAAAGCACCTTGAAATTTACCCCAAGAAACTTTAATCGCAAGAAATAATTAGTGTATTAAAATTCCATTTTAAGGAACATTCTTTAACAGTTATTTTTATCTTTTGAAAATCGCTCAACGTTTCCAAATTGTCACCGTGTTACGGTCGTCTGTCATCGATTGCTGCCGTTCTATCGACGAACGTTGACGCTTTAATCGTTTTGATTTTCCGTGTGATTCGCGCGATTGGATGGCGAGATTTCGCCAGGACCGAACTGCCAGCGAGAGAGCACAGGATAATCTAGAGGTGGCATTATCTGCTCAGCATCGAGCCAGAGTAATCAGAATTTGCTGTATGTTCGGGCGTGAAACGATCATTCGGCCCCATTGAAAATTACGGATGTCAGCAGAAGCTCGCGCCAATAATACTCGCGCCCATTAAAGAGGACATTCTGTTTGTAATGAGCAGTGAGATTCCGGATTTGATATTTTCAGGGGCGAGTGACAATAGGACTATGAATTTATTATTAGGGACAGTAAAGCCTCGAACTTGCCAGTAACAAAGCTCTTACGAACCATCGAAATTCAAACGCTATTAATCCAAAATCAGCGTATTCATAACTTGGTGAATTTTAGAATTCAACTGTCTGGGTTGACGAAAAATTTCGAAATACCTCTGATACAAAAATCATGTATTAAGTTAGAGAAACTTTAACCATCTTCGTGGCAGTGTTTTGAAAAATTCAATGTGATTCGTACACCTCGTCATTAAAAGTTTTAAAAACGTTTTAAAATCGGATCAACCCACATTTTATTTTTGCGAAATTGAATTAACAGCAATAATGTATTCCAGTATTCTATAGTAATCATATAATATAGGAAAAATTAATTTTTTCAATCTGGGTTAGTCCGTTTTTTCCCACAATGACACAATTTCAAACGGGCAGGACATTTTAAGCGAACGGCAGTGGGATTAATACGAGTGTCGTAATCACCTTCTTCTCGATTGTATCTCGTAAGCTGACCGTGGCTGAAGTTTGCTCCATTACTTGGCTATACGCGCCTTTAACCGCTGCATTTCACGTTAATGGCCCATAGTATCTCAGCGTTAATCGTCGGAGGAATGCGCGAAAAGCTGTCCCGCCTCTCTTTCGCCTGTTACACGTAAACAGATTAAACAAATTATCCGCACCGTAAATTATGCGTCTTGCAGACCGGACTCCGTAATTTACGGCCCCTTTATCATGTTGTTTTCATGCGTGGCTCGACAAGAGCCAGCCGCCATCAGCCAGTGGTGGGAGCGAGTTCAATATATTCTAAGGAATATCGGTTAATTCGGTACTCAAGCTGCGTTTCGTTAACGTAGAGTGGAATGCAGAACAATAAGCGTCCAATTTCGTAGACTTGTGATGTGCTTGGTGTCATTCACCTGGACTCGAAGTTTCTAAAGAGTAGATGCAATGTTTGAAAACATATTTCAGAGTACTTAGAAGTTAGGATTAAACACAAGTAAAGCCGAGGGAACTCGTATAAGATTTGAACGTATTTTATTTAGCGTCCATTTCTGATAATATCATGATAGGTATTTAAAACACAAGTTCATTAATAGGAAGTAGGTTTATTGGCCTTCAATGAAAATGTCTTGCAAACTCATTAATAAAAATAGAAAATAACAAAATCATGGAAGGAACAAAAAGCCGAGAAGTGAAGCTAGTAATGGTGTTAAATTCAAATATGTCTCATCAAGTTTCGATATTACTCAAATTTGATTAAGGTTTATTACTGCCATAAATCGTTCAAACTTAGCTGTTTTACTTCCTGGAAGCTTGGCAACGTATGAAGTTCACGAAGAAAAAGGCAGAAGCGATGCTTCGAAAGACTGGAAACTTGTCGAGAGCACCATCGCACGTGTGCGTGTGAGATTTATTCAGTGGTAAAGTTCGGAAACGTTACATCTACTGATCGCGAGTAGGCCTGGAATTGCAGCGGATTTCGCGAAAGTTTCCAAGCGACTTCATCTCGGTCAGCATAGTCTCAGAGGATGCATACGCCTAATGCAACTTGCTCCATTCTGTCCAATGAATCCGCTACCCTCTGTTCCATGTCAGCATACACGTGGCCCTGTCAATATTGAATTTTCACGAGTCAACGAGACACGCAAGGTTTGTCTTTGACGAAACGATGTCTCTTCTTTTCTTTCACTCTGTAATGGAGTGGACGAAAGTTTCGGAAGTGGAAGTTTCGCACTTACTGGGAAAATAAAGTGTAAGAAACACCGTTCGAGGGTTAATATCTGAATTATGAAGTATATTTGTAAAAACGTTCACTGCCTTATATAAAAATAATAATAATAATACGTATTTTTTACATTCACATTTGCATACAATTAACAAAAAAAAAAATAAACGAGAAATAAAAAACAAAGAGTTTCAGAAATTTGCTGCTTTTAAGTCTAATCCTGAGAATAATAACAAAATACCAATAATAATAAAAAAGAATAATTATAAAAATAAAATGGAAATATAAACGCATTGCAAGTTGCAAGTTCTACCTCACCACGAGATTATTAATATCTACTAACCAATAAAATTATTCAAAATACAATTTTAGTGAGTAAAGAAAAACAGAAAATTAATTTTTACACTGGTTTTGAATTTGTTTGTTAATCGCACAGGTAAAACATATTTTCAATTGGAGAGTGTTATTCAAATATACCTTCCCACATGTACAACGTGCACTTTTGAAGGTATTCAGGAAAGGTATTACGTACAGACGTATCAGAGTTTTAAGCGACATTCCTACGAATACGCAGAGTATGCGCACTTAAAACTATGTATGTACAGTTGATACTCAGTAAGGTATTCGAACGATTCAAACGTGGGAAAGTGGCTTTAAGTTAAGAGAAAATAAAATACCACATTAGCATAGATAAGAGCAGAACCAATAAGAGAACACGACAATTCCATAGATTGGGAACAAAGTGACAGAGTTGATATCTTGGTTGAAGTAAAAAGACGGGAAAAGCGAAAGGAAATGTTTACTCGTTATGTAAATTATGCAGGGTAGATATCGGAGAATTTCAGATAACCACGATGGTTATTGCAAATCTAGTCGTGTCGACTTGCGTTTGGACTTGGAAGTGTTAAGAAAAACCGTAGTATGATAGAAAAAAATTGATTTTCTGATAACTGTGAATACGTGACGCAATCAGGAATAATTTAAGAAGGCATAGTAACACGGAGGAAAATTAAGATGTTATCGTAGGAATGACATAAGTACTTAGATCGTGGGCAGACTTTCTATGAAGTCGAAATCAAACGAAAGGTAGGAATTCAGTCTGCCCTTGTTCAGTCGTAAATTAAATAATTGACCACTTTATCTTCTCTTACTTACTTTATCTTACTTCCCTGTCGCCAGGAGATTCAAGGATAAAGTTTTAAGAACTGAAAAGCATTCAACGCAATTCTGGAAACGATTCATCGTAACTACTGTCTTTAACGCTACTTCACAGTCATATTAATCAGAGTGATAGTATTTTATATGGCAGTTATAGTTGACTTGATAAACAGAGCAATTAGTATCGTCTTCGATAAAATCGAATAGAGATTTATAAAAATGATGCTCTCCCCCAAAGCAGACAATTCTTTTCATCGTAACAATTAAGCAAAAATTATTTACTGTTTGGGAATCTGTAATAGTTTGCTGTCACGTTGTTTTACGCGAAACATCAACCTGAGGGATTCAGGAAGAGCTTCCAAATCTCATTTAAGTCTGCAGGTTGCAATTAATTCCTGTCGCGGCAAATTAATCGCGTCACGCTGCTCGTCACTCGTTGAGGGCTTCGCAGGGCGATAGATTGTACATTAATTGCAAAGTGCGTTTACATTTGCCGCTGCGATTGGCATTAGTGAGCAGACGAATTCGCTGTGCATGGAAATATTCCACAATTATTATCGGATCCCATTCTTTCCAGATGTATGGAATGCTGGGAAAAATGTAACGTAGAAGAGTCTTAACATTAGTGTTCTAAGATCCATTTGCAAATAGATTTTATTTTATTTTCTCCGAAATATAAATGAAAGAGGAAAAGGGGTGGAATGTGATAGCACACTTGGGCATGGAAGTTCAAAAAATCCAGAAACGATTTCCCATAGTTTCTCGATATCAGTAGATTAAGGGATACACCACCTTGTCAGCCTAAAAGAAGGGGAATTTTAAAATTTGTTTCCGGAGGTAAATTTTCAATGAAATATCGAGATATTTTTAGGAGATGTTAAGCAACATTTTAACTCTATTTTTATACATTATACAATATTGTCTAACGTCGTATCTTATCAGCTGACCCTCAGCGTCAAAATCGATTAAAAACATAAAAAAAATCCTCATCTCAACTGCAGAAAAATAGATTTTCTTCACTGTAGCGTAGGGTTCTCACCATATTTTAATTTCTTCAAATTTTATAATCTCCAAAGCCAAACTGAAAAAATTTCTTTACGATGCTCCTTAAAAACATTTAAATCTCAAAGAGTGGAACCATGGAAAATCTATATAATACTACAGTGTAAACCCAATTCACAACTTATGTTCTTAAGTACCTACCACTGCCACCTGTTTCTGTACTCATTCATCAACATAGTAATTTTCTAACAAAGCTCCGCCCATACCTCCTTATGCATCATTAAAACCTAACACAGCCATCAAATTTTTCATTCTCCTCCTTGGTTGGTTTCCCCTAATCTGTCATAACAATTAAAATGCCTTGTCACGATATTTCTGGAAGCGTTTAACATCAGTCGCTTAATCGTGGTCACAGATCTACAACCATCAAAGCTCAGTCATCGGAGCCAACTGCGACACACGCGGCCTATATACTTTCTACAATCTACACGGTCGAAGGCGCGGTGCACGCGCTGCGAATTATTATTCCACATAAGTGGATTTTGACGCACGCGGCGACTTTACCGGCTGCCGGCCGGTTGCGTATTCAGCGGAATAAATAATTATTCGCGCAACGCTTGATCTACGGCCCACGGGAAGTTCCTTTCTACGCGGCCGCGCGCACACCCTTCACTTCACACAATACTTTCGGTGATCCCGTACAATCGATGCAGGCTGAAAGGACTTGCTACTCAAACCGTATCTCGAGGAAAAAACACGCGATTGCTTTTTACGCCACGCGCTGCGAATTAGATGTTACTGCCTCTTGTGATTTTTATTTGACACCTCTGCGCATCACTGTGGATGAAAGTATAGCTAGTCGATGAAAGTGGTGGAACTTTGGGGTGATCAATGATTTGCTGCTTCAGAAGATGCAGCGCAGATTTGTAATTGGAAAATAGAAGGATTGTGGGAGATGGGGGTAGTTGTATCGTGGATCTGGAATGCAAAGCAGTGGATATGGAAATGTTATAGTTATTAAAGAATTTCGGAGGGAGATTATTAACACTTCGTGGTCACGCGGAGCGAATCGCACCCCAGGGAATTTTTTTTTCCTTTGCCAATATTTCTGTTAATTTTTAGACCTCAATATTAAAATTTAAAAATTTGGTGAATTCCATAATTGTGTTTTCAACTATAAATTTCATCATATCAAAATTTACATTTCTAGAAAAAGGCTATTAAATCACGATTGTTTGAGTATTACGAATGTACATACAATGATGATTCAAGAGTTAGAAGGTTCAAAAATACGAAAATTGTAACTCAAAAATGACCACGAAGGGTTAAAGCAGGTTAGATGAACCACTGTTCAATCTTTAACGCTGTCACTTGTCCAGTTGCCATTGAAGACTATGGCTTGGCTTCCTATTTTCGTATTAATTATGAATTAGTCAATTTCGTTAGTTCTCTACAGTAGTATTATTAAAATTGTGAGTAAAATATTTATTTAACCACACTGTCGTACGAATTCAACGGTACTTTGTGTGCAGGATTTTCGTTTCTACTTCTTCTTCTTCTGGAATTTAGTCACGGAAATTTATTTAAAAATAGCTACCGGTACCCGGTTTCACCCTGGAATAATTTATGTTTCTCACGTTTGTTTGTTATTTTTTTTATAAGATAGCATATTTATAAACAGCCTATAATCTAATCAAGCACGTATGTAATGAATATTCAAAATTTCATTGATATCCGATCAGCACAGGTGTGAAAAATGGACAAACAACAAGACGATTCACTTTTATATATTAGTAGTGATGCATATTAAATGTTACACTCTTACCAGTAAAAGCTTAGGTCGAAGAGTTGAGATCGACTATCGATGACTCACTGATAGATAGGCATAACTTTCCCAACGCAATCGATCGAACGGCAGCAAAACACGCCAATTAACTTTACAGAGAGCATTGGATACGCACGTTGAATTGGAAACTACCATGTTAATGATGTTTCGCAGTACGAATGGTGTGGTGAAGTTAAAAAGTATCGATGTGCAACTAAATCAAGCACATGGTTCAATGAACTTGTTACTGTAATAATATGTTGCGCTGTTGGCGTCTACAATAATTACTTTAAGACATAACACTTAATTAATGAACATTGACCAGTGTCATATTTCATCCAACGCAGCATTTATTTTCCTCTAAAAATGCTGTAATCTCCGCTTTTTATTAAATTCAGATTTATTCATTATCCAGAATATAATTATCGAAGCAGTTAATAAAAGATAAATAGAGATCGATGAGGGATATACAGTTGTTTGCCACATTCCAATCAAGGAATTTTACTAATTTCCCCATTTACATTTATAAGAATCAGATGCTGCAGATAACATATACTTATGCACATCCTTCTTTATACCTTCCTCATAACCAGTGTCAGGCATTATTCGAATAAATTTTTTTTTTGAATGATCTCACGATGATAAAAATTTATTCGTTATTCTCGAATAACTTCAATTTATTCAAAATTTTTATTCGAGACCATTCAAATAAAAATTTATTCGTCTAATGTCCAACTCTGCTCAAAACTCACCCGACTAATAAAAAAACATACAGAGAAACCCTTTCTTTTCAAATAATAGTAAAAATTCTCCAAATCAAAGAATCCCTCCCATTCATCGAAACTTCTATTATAAACCTCCCATTACAGCATCTTTTCCAACATTTCAAAGTCAATCTCAATTGTCAATCAGAGAATCCACTTTCCTCCAACAGCATACTACAAACTTAACATTTCCCTTTCCCCTACTAAATCCTATCTCCGTTTCTTTTCAAAATAACAAATCCTTATTCTACGCGGTGTTAAATATTAAATTCGTTCGTTAAAAGAAAAATGGTCCTATACGGTAACTATAAGTTGATTTTACCAGGCAGCTTCTAACGATAAACCGTGAACTTGTGTTTCAGCGTGGTTCCTGGGGTGGTTCATGTGCAAAGCCGTCGCTTATATACAGGGCGTCTCGGTGGCGGCCTCTGTCTACAGCCTTGTTGCGGTTTCCTTGGACAGGTATGTTACACGTACATTGAACTTTTCAAAGAATTATTTCACCGGTGTTGGCCGGCAATCGCCCGAGACACGAAACCGGGCACATTATCGAGAAACGTGCCAGCACGATCTCTGTGCCAGTCATTTTAGTAATTTCACTGTTTTCCTTCAATTACACCAACTACAGGACGACGCTGCATCATAGCTGTTCTTTATCTATAAGTGCGTGATTATGTCTCCTATCATGGCCGCAGAAAATACCGAGAGACTTGTTGAAAATCGAGGACACTTATCGGTGGGTTAAAATTAAAATCCTGCTCTTTAAGCTTAATGTGACATTGATGGCACTGCCAATTGTGATAGGAAATTAGCATCGAGAATCGAAGGCTTCGAGAATTATTTTCCACGGCTATGAGAAGATTTAGAATTTACTATCTTTTTCAAAAGTTCCATTGTATCAGTAGGAAAATATTGAAACATTAAAATTAAGTGGTATTCCTTTATCAAGAGCATAGAGCTCCTAATCATAGATTTAAATCAGTTTAAACTGGGAAATGGATTTATATAGTTTCTAGTCAGCACGATATTTTTCAGAGATAAATTTCTCCCTACAATCCTAGAACGTGACGAGCAGTGCCTCGATCTTTCCAGAGCTACATTTATGTATCATTGGAAAATAATTAAGGGGCTATCACTGTGTGAATTGCTCCAGATGTCTCATTATGGGGACATGACTAAGCGCATTCCCCAACGCGCGGGAGAAAACAAGAAATCGTACGAATGTACCATTACATCTTACGAAATCAACGAGTCGGTTGCAACACATCGTTAACGCATATATTCCTCGCTGACACGTTTATTCCTCATCTGCATAGCGATGTGTCCCGTCCGTTGTTAACAATTACGGGCCCCGTTACGAGCCACACGCGCCTATCCGTCTATTCCCGCGTTATTATGGCGTTCCAGCAGCGTTTTAATCGACGCCTGCGTTAGCATCGTAATAAGAGCAAGGTGAGCACTGTATCATCGGATCGACGGCCAACCTCTCTGGAAAATATTATCGTTGATCAGAGGAATATGAAAGAAACGAAGGAACAGAAGAAGTGACATTCATGGGACAGCGTAATGATGAATAATTTGAAAAATATAAGCAATGACCTGTTAAGGAGCGAGAGATTGTGTGCAAGAATGCTTAATCATAGCTCTAAGGACATAATGTGAATGCACACATGGTAATAACCTCGAGACGATGATAACAATTTGATTTCAATTTGTGTGGTAATTCAGGGCTTGATAACATGTTATTTTATTAAGGGATTCTGGTTTACTTGAGGGTGTTTCTTGGAAATTTGTAGGAAAAGTATTAGTGTTTGTCAAGTTTTTCTTCTAATCTGAATTACTGTCTCTGGAGGTTTGTCTGAGGACTGATTTGAGGAACTTGACATTTTATTTCTTTTTGTAGATTTTTATTAGGTTTTCCAGGAGAACAGTTTTCCTCTCAAAGGAACAGTGTAGGGGAAAATAGTAAGTGGTAGTGATGGGTGCGAGAGAAAGAGTTTACAGACAGTTCTTGTGTTTTCTTAGTTTGTCAACAGTGAAATATTAAAACATTATTATACGATAAACTATTTCTAACAGGACTATGAAGTAACATTAAATGATGCATCGTTTTATTTTTCAAATTAATACTTCATCTCAAGCGTTCAGGAATTCAAATTAAGACTAATGATAGGAGAAGAGTAAACTGTGAAAGTGTTAATAATTGAAGCATGAAATTTAACGACTCTGATTTAATTTTTCATATATCGTCAGTCGTCTTCTTTGTTCTATCCATGATATTCAACTGCAAGATACTTATACATTTGAACATGCAAAACAATTTTCATCAGGATTACTTAGTTTCACCAATGAAGATTATTATTATTCATCTAATTACAATATTGCTATAAAAATTCTCGTGGAAAGCTCACTTTTGATATTTTATGGGCTCATCTGAAAATAATTTTACCATTTCTGGCAGCAGTTCATATTACCTATGACAAAATACATAGCACAACTTGAAAGTAATAGTTGATTCTCCAAGAAGAAATAAGTCACAAACGTAGAATAAAATTTTCAGCAATTCTTTTTCAACAAAGATTCGCCAAACAACAATTAATATCTCATTTCTATCATTTTACTGACTGATGAGTCGTTAATTAAATGAAGGTTACTTGTGACTTTACCAAAACGAAAGAAATACACAATACCCTTCGATTAAAATCCCTTTTTTGACTCAGGAAACTTTTATTCCACAGGTCAAAGAAGTATAGCATTGTTTGCAATATCCGATCAACTCTGAATATCTCTCCTAACCGTCAAACGGTTATATATCACCCCTCTGAAACCCCAAAGTCTGTGGCCAAAATTTCTAATGCAGGTTTTAAACTAATCGCGTTCGATATCTGCACCTAATTATTTATATATATTCCGCTAGCGTTCAAGCAGCGCTGTCTCTCTATGTCGTAATGGAAATGATGCACGTGTTACCTGATCCCAATAAACTATCCAAGTTTCACTTTTTTTTTCGCAAGACACCACACGTGGGTGATATTGCTTCCTAGACGCACTATCGCTACTTTTCCGATTAAATTACTGAACGCCTACGCAAAATGTACGCAATCGATGAAGGAAGTTTATGTTCTATGCATTTTCATTTATAGCTTGAAAACTAGAGTTTGTGAGTACAATAGCGGATTTAAGGAAAAGGACTCAGGTGGCAAACGTCCTAAGAAGACCATTTTTCAGGAAAATGAAGGGGTATTTTATTAAATAGGGCTAAGTGTGGTAGCACAGAAAATAAATATAGTTTGGATAAAATCATAATTTTAAATTATAATCATAATTTTAATTAAAATATAGTGTTTGGATAAAATCATAATTTTTTTTAAGATGGGCCAGGTGGTAACTGGCGTTAAGGATGTATCAGACAGGGACTCCTACCGGTATGTAAAATACCGATATTATACCGGTATTTTTCGGTAGTATCTTGGTCTGAGACATAATACCGGTATAACGCTCATACCGGTATTCCGCCATTACAGCTATACCGGTATCGATATCGTACCGAAACAGATAAATACCGAAATCGATATTGTACCGAAAAATAAAAATACCGAAAACAATCGGTTACCGGTAACCGAAATAAATACCGGTATTTTTTCGGTATTCTGTTCGGCATGCATAGCCACTGCGATACCCGATTTGCCTGTATCGCTCCCCTTACCGCGAACCTCACATCGACCCCTCAGACACGCTCCGTCTATATATGTCTATAGAAATGTTACCGAAAAGAATACCGAAAAAAATACCGATATTTATTTCGGTTACCGGTAACCGATTGTTTTCGGTATGATATCGGTTTCGGTATCTAGAGACGCGGTAGCGTCTCGACGCCAAGTACATGAAAAACACCCTATATATATATGTCGAACTGTCGCTGCCGTGTACCTTTACTCGTCGCGGTGGCATTCCAACCTAATTCTGACATTTATTACATTATATCTCATCACGCCTGCAATATTTTCTAAATTTAAAGGCATTTTTCTCATGTAAACCGCATATCGGCTTTCGAATAAGACCAATTTCAATAAAATCGGTCCACGCATGACAGAGATATCGTAATATCGTCTCATGGATTAGTCGGAAATGGTAAGATTCTTCTTCTTCTTCGTCAAGGAATTTTTCGTCAAGGAATTTTTCGTCAACATAATACGTATACGCGTTATTATACGCACACCTTCAGCCAAAACGAACTAAAGGCTGATTCAGACAGGTCGAGTAATTTAGTCGAGTAGCGAGTAATTTAGTAAATTTTCGTGTTTGGACACTAAAATTTAGTCAAGTAGTTTAGTAAAACAATGGTAAATTACTAAATTACTCGCTACTCGACTAAATTACTCGACGCGTCTGTTCCAGCCTTAATACATGTTTCGTTCATCAATTCCTATCTTCACTAGGCAAATTTCGTTCATCAATTCCTATCTTCAATATGTGCAATCTATTCCAAATTTTGACAGCTTACAGTCAGGTTATATACAAAATTTGAGATGCCACGTGTTTTTACAAATATATATTATCGTTGTACCATTGAATTGGAATCAAAATGCAGTCTCACATACAATTCCATGAACCTGGAAACACGTACAATTCCATGAATCTGAAAACACGAAAATTCGTGCTAAATCTAGCGATAACCCCTTTAAGCACAGAAATCTGTAAACATGAAAATGAAAATTGATACTAAAATCAATTAGAGTCTAATAAAACGCATGAATTTAGCAAACATAATCAAATTAATTTAAAAAATACTATTCCATGAAATATACTCAGAAAATGACGTTATGAATGGAAATTTTAATTTTTTAACCACGAAAAACATTTCTCGATTTGATAAAACAATTCATGAAATTGTGCGTGCTTTCAGTTTCATGGAATTGTACGTGCTTTCAGATTCAAGGAATTGTACGTGCTTTCAGATTCATCGAATTGTAAATTTCAACAGCTGATAATTATTATGCTGTAATTGTATAAAAAAAGTAAACAAATTACGTCAAGTACATGATACAAATAAATCACAAAATATAGAAAGTAATAATAATCACAAAAAATAGAAGATAATAATATCTTTGTAAAAAGAAGTGAGATCCCCATAAAAAACTTCAAAAAAGTAAAAAATACGCCAAGTACATGAAAACATGAAAATCACAAAAAATAGAAGATAATAATCATTACAAAATTAAAAAAAGATGTGAAATCAAAATGAGCTGCTAGTACGTAAAGATGCTTTCCAACTGCGCTTTAGATGACACAACTACATATGCACAGCTAAAATTCCATTACTCATAATGGCTATTTATACAGAGAAAAAATGTATTAAATAATAATATGCAGATATATTTTTATACAAATAAATATTTTAATACGAATAAATATTTGATTCAAAATACTTGGCGCTGCGCCCCGAATTGGTGTTGCTAACCTCAATAAATATGTATAAATTGCATTAATCCTCTTCTTTCTTTCTTGTACGTGCATGCGTGCGTGCATGCGTGTGCATATGCTACGTATGGCATTAGAATTAAATATATGTAGAATAAATCTGACTGTGTTTCTAGTATGTGTATGTATATGTTTTTTATATTGTAATGGAGTTGTAAATTATTAATACTAAGGCAAATAACATTTTTTCGGTTGCGCAGCGCCAAGTATTTTGAATCAAATATTTATTCGTATTAAAATATTTATTTGTATAAAAATATATCTGCATATTATTATTTAATACATTTTTTCTCTGTATAAATAGCCATTATGAGTAATGGAATTTTAGCTGTGCATATGTAGTTGTGTCATCTAAAGCGCAGTTGGAAAGCATCTTTACGTACTAGCAGCTCATTTTGATTTCACATCTTTTTTTAATTTTGTAATGATTATTATCTTCTATTTTTTGTGATTTTCATGTTTTCATGTACTTGGCGTATTTTTTACTTTTTTGAAGTTTTTTATGGGGTTTTTATTTTTCGGTACAATAACGATTTCGGTATTTATCTATTTCGGTACGATATCGGTACCGGTATTTATCTGTTTCGGTATGATATCGGTATCGGTATTGCTGTAATGGCGAAATACCGGTATGAGCGTTATACCGGTATTAAGTCCCTGGTATCAGACCTATCATCAAAATTATACCAAGTTGATGAAAATTTGTAAGGTAGTTCTTTTTAATATTCCTGATGTGCTCCAAAAATTTTAAACGAATTCACTAAACGGTTGCTGAGTTATAACGATTATAATTTTCACTGATTTTATGTGTACTCATTTTGGAAAGAGACGATCTTGACAGATAAAACAGCTGAAAAAATATTGAAGAAATGGTACCATTGTTTTCATTTTTTTGCCGAGTTTCAATTGTTTTCACTACACTGTTTTAAAGAAACAAATTATAACTTGAGAAAATTATGAATTCAAGGCATTTTCACTGCCAAAAATTTAGCAAATAATACTTGAACAAGCATTTATAAAGTAAAAAATATCTTTTTAAGAGTAAAAATAAGAATCCAACTGTCGTTCCAGTTCCATACATCTAAATTTACTGTGTGTAAAACGTAAATATTCGAGTATCTATTTCAAATTTCATATACTTTTGTCTAATATTGTACGTCGGATACATCCTTAAATCCGCCACTGTTGTGAGATATTTCCTGCACTCTTTTCGTCACCGTAAAAGGTTTCAACCGGCAAATTATCAATTGCGTATATAATAACGAACACCTTACAGACGTTGATAAGAAGCACATTCAATTTTTCAGTCGCAAAGCAAAGCAGAAACGAGAATGACAGGGCCAACATATACATTACCCTTCTTCGTCAATGTCCAAACACTCTTTTGGTCTCTGTTTTGCATAACTTCGGCAATGTCACGTAACGTTTCCAGTACAATGGATTGCATTCATCCATCTCGTAGCAACTTCCAGGACCATGGGTCTGATTTTCAATAGCACTCTTTGGTTCCTTCGTACAATATGCTAAAAGAGTTCCCCTATAATTCTTCCATTTTCAATGGATGCCTATTGAAAGCATTTGCCTATAGAGGAAACATTACTATCGATCTATCATGTACTAATACCTCATTAATAGATGGTTATATCCTAAAAAGGCACTCCTGACATTTATCTATGCAGCTTCTTCCCATCTACCCTTTTTCATACAAATAAATTCCTGCCTATGTACTATAGTTATCGAGCCAAGGAATCAAATCACTAGTATTTGCTGGGCATTGAGCCATCACCTACCAGAAAAACGTCCCCTCTGTCAACAACTATTTGTAAAACACAAACTTTCATCTATTTCCAAATAACTTCAACAATAAACGTGCCCCAAGCCCAGCTGGCACAATCTACATCACCCCCACAGAACATCAGTTTCTCCCCATATATTTCACCCGTGATACAACTGAACGTAGGGTAAAGCAACCAGTAATTGACCGCATACCAGTGAATGACCATTAGGCAAAGAAATATCAATTATAAATGTAAAAATTACTATATGTTTATAAATGGAGTATTGTTGCACTTTTAATATCCCATATTTTTAGTTATGTGTATTAAACAAACATTTATACGTACAATTTTTAATAAAAATATGCGGTCATTTACTGGGCTTCTCATTCAACAATTCGGTCATTCACTAGGTGGTTCAATAAATTGTGTCCCATTAATTTCACGACAGACAACGCAGCCGTTGTCGCAAGTTTAAAAGACAATTTTATAAAAACCTCGATGGAGATCGATCTCGCTGAAATTGCTACCCTCGTCGGTGACACGAGCATGACTTACCCTCCAATCAACGGCTGGCTAGCGTTACCTTTTCTGCTCGCCACTTTTCCATCCCTTTGGCGAGCAGCTACCACCTGACGTGCATGCATCTTCCTCGGTGTTCCCGTCTCGTCGCGAGCTTCTTGGGCAAAAGTTGTTGCTGACCCACCCGTCCAACGTAAATCCACTAACCCGTCGAGCGGCATCTCCTCCCGCGCGTGCATCCTCCGAGGATGCAAGTTTGAAACGTTATTATAGCAGCTAGACGCATGATGGGGCTGAAATTGAATTTGGGGCGCTTTCTTTGCGAAGGCCTGGCGGGAGCTGGCTTCTTCAGTCACCGTGGGGGAAGAACACTTTGACACTCTTTGTAATTCCTGTTGGGAACGTCGAGTTTCCTCTGTCCCCTGTCGACGAAGAATAGGAATTACTGTTCTACCTATTTACGTGGATTGATGTGATGGGGATAATTTTGTGTCAGGGGATTGTAGAAGTCACAACTCATCAAATCATTTAAAAAATAGGTCATGTTTAGGGTTTTATTTAAAAAAAAGTACTCGTCATAGTGTTAAAAATTTTTTAAACAGATCTGATTTATATAAAATACTAAAAGTCATTTATCTCAAGACCACCTTTTTGCCAAATACTCTCTTTCCAATTAACACGACGGTACATTGCGGTAAAGGAATTTTGATAACACTGTTTAAGGCATTGCAATTTGGAAGCTTTATTTGTATTCAGAGTGATCCGTACGAGAAGAAGTGGGGTTGTTATTAAAAGGCTTATCGTTAGCAAAGTAAATTATCCTGCAGTGGTATAGATTTACTAATTTAATTTTTAGACCTCACTTTGCAATTTGCTTCCAGTGCATGCCAGCTTTATGGAAGGTTTGTTTAGGATACACACGTACATTTCTCCCAAGAATACTTGCGCCCAGATCAGCTCTGGCGAGTCTAAAATGCAAATCGCTATGAAAAAATCAATACCGAAACGGTGAAACATGTATCGGTCGCGGATTTAGCCGCAATAGATTCTGCATTTATCGCCGCGCCCCCTCGGACGCGTAAATACGGATTTAGTGGAGAATAAATTTTTCTTGCAGCGCGAGATATTTATAGCCGAGCCATACGCAGGCATGCTCGATAAGCTATCACGACACTGGTCTAGATTTAATATTAATAACTGGGCGAAGGGATTTCGCTAGCTAATTCCGGGCAGCGATTCGGTGACATTGTTGGACGCCACCACATGTCAATCCGCATTTTTCATCCGTCGAAAGTAGCGGCTGACTTCCGTGAGGTTGACACGCGATACCTTGCAGCACTTGCTACATGCCTTGACGTTCTGTGGGGATTCTGATCCATATTACGACACCGTGCTTCCTAATATGGCGTAACACTGATTGAATTACACAAAACGATGATTTGACGTAGAGCCAGTGAAGTTTGTATGGATCTTTCAAATAGAAGGAAACAGGTCTGACGTATTATGGAATGCGATTATATACTGGTGGTTAAATAAGAATTTAAAACAAAATTTGAATAAGAATTGGAATAAAGATTTAAAGAAGAATTTGAAGAAGAACTTCAATAAAGATTTAAAATACAATTTGAATAAAGATTTAAAGAAGAATTGGAATACGAATTTGAATAAAGATTTAAAAAAGAATTGGAATAAAGGTTTAAAGAAGAATTTGAAGAAGAACTAGAATAAAGATTTAAAAAATAACTTGAAGAAGTATTTGAATAAAGATTTAAAAAAGAATTTCAAGTTGCAGAAGACACTGTCTCTATAAAATAATTCCTGCTTGAGAAAGTTACCAATTTCGATAGAATGCTAGCAAGTAGATATTTCTAAATGCACGGAGGTATGTCTATTATGCACGCTTGCTCTTTTAAAAGAAAGAAATATTCTTAGATAGTAAATTTTTTAGGAAACCAGGCACTTTAAACGGGAGGCACTTTCTTTGATTCATTCCAGACCTTGCATTAAACAGAGATTTGCACACTGCAGCAAGTGTGACTTATGCTACATTTACAATTGAGTGGCTTCACGGTTCTAAGTGGCTGTAATACTTTTTCAATAGACTGTCTGGTGATTAAGCAATTCCTTATAGATAACTATTCTAATGTTTCCTATTCGTCAGCCTGCGGACAAGAAAAGCAAGCTTTTTTTCTCTACTTACCACCGACACGCTTCAACCGTAACATATTAATTAGCATTATTTTTTACGAATCGTTCGTATATTACTAATCACGGATGTGAATAATTATCATCGATAGTAACGGAATAGTCAGAAATCCGATGCATTTGCTAACGTTAATAAAGCGATTTTGAAACAGTGGGAACACATTCGTGAAATCTTGATTTGACGGAATGTGTTGCTATTTCTTGGGTGCTGATCGATAACCGACGAACATGATTTTGTTGAAAAGTTTCACACCAAAGCATCATTCAGCCGTGAATTATTTTTACCCTTTGTTTTTTTTTCTTTCCAAAGACTGCACACCGTATAATTATTCGAATGATAGCGATCCCCAACTTCGATTCACTCGTATGGCTTTCTGCTTCACATTTGTATCTGAAATTTTTTATGTAACAGAATGAATTGCTCTGGTTTAAACTTAAACTCCAAGAGGAAAAGAAGTTCCTTGTTTCTCATGCAAAATAAGATCTTTCAAACTCGTGAATAATGGTGAAACTTTTTTAATTAACTTCTGAGGACGATCTTCAGCTACTGACAAACTTTAAAGCGCAGGATGCTTGGCTGGTTGAAATATCCTGTCAATCGCTAATAGTATATAAGACACTAAAACCTAAATTTATTATTAATATCGTTAATCAGTCTTCGTGTAGCAACGAAGTACAGTTCTACTTCAGTGATATAAACCCTTTTTGGGTTGACAATGTGCCATTTTCAGTACACGAAATCTACAGCTGTGTAACAGAAATACAGAATGGAGAAGAAATCACTAAAATATAATTCAAACATTTTTCATCAGATAAGCGGTGATTCTTTTTACCCTAAATTTCAATTCAAATAAACAAAACCTCGATTACCAGGAAGAGATAGAAGCTTAAAGAGAACATTCCAATCTAGAAATTCCCCATATAAAAATGTCCATATTAGTCCCCAAGCTGTAACCCTAAAATTTGGAAAAACCAATTTTTCAATATTTTCAAAATATAGCTCACCTCCCTAAAATACATAATAAATAAAATAATACCAAACCAATGGGCATTCTTATTTACACGTCACTTTTACCACAAGTCAATAAAAAAAAGTACCGACCAATACCAGTAACGTCTTTTATTAACAACAAATTCCCGAATCAAAATTCAAATTCCATTCAACCCACGTCTTCACAAGGGGTCGAAGAAATGGGCCCATCCCGAAATCACTTCTTTTTTTTCATCCGCCTGCATGATGCTCGCAAAGGAAGAAGACCTTGGCTAGCATTTTTTCGCAAAATCAGTTTGCATTTAGAGCGTATACCTCGCCGAGCGTTGTTTTTCATCGCTGGCACAACGTGCACTTACCCTGGCCCGTTGCTTGTGTGTCACCCGCACACTTACACACACGCCCATGTAGCGTGTGTCTCACGCAAGCGATTGAACTATTTCCTCATACCGTGTCTTAACCCAATTCCCGGGACCGATCGCGAGGGGTTGAAAGCAGGCGATTGGCTAACGACGGCCCGTTTCGCGTCGACACTGCACCAGCATTGGGTGCCCAGCACCCCACTCCTTCAGCCAAGTGGCTGACTCAACAGGCCGACGCATAACGTCAGACTGTCAAATGGCGGGCCACGTGATCAAATTTATAGCGATTTTTTAAAATCCACTTTTGTATAAAAGGACCGCCGCTCGGAGGATCCAGCATAAGCTTGCTTACTTTCGAGAAGTAAACAATCAACTCAACCAAACCAATCAACATGTTCAAGTTGGTAAGAAGAATTAATTTTTCCACTATTACGCCACGATTTCGTCTTTCGCGGCGGGTCTCGATGGGAAGTCCGCCGTTTCCGTCGTGACATTCGAAGTCGGGTTAGATAGTTGCACCCGGTGAAGTTCAACGGGATAATTACACGGAACTTGAAAGTCAACTAACACGTTTCGCTACTAACGTGCCACGTAAGGAAGATGAAGTTCATAGCTTCCAATTATTTCATCTCGAAAAAAGGACGAGCTTCCTTTACAGTTCCACTACTCCTACGAAATTTCTCCCGCTGGGGATCGCTATTTCATTTCCTGACTAGAATTCTACACTCTTTTTTACTCTTTTCCATCTGCTTCTACTTGTCTAATTAACTTTCTCATTTAATCCCACCGTTCTATCAAAATCGTTCAAACAGATTCGCTTTACCAAAAAAACTGAAACGAATACATAGACTTTTACTATTTATTAAACAAAAGTAACTTCGTTGTCCTCGGATCAGTCAGCGACTCGCACCTAGCCCTTCCGCAAGTTCGCAGACTGCAGTCGCGAAAATCATTGGAATCGGAAAAATGCCTTCGTCTCGATTAGCTTCGTCTCCTTCGCTAGATAAAACGTCGACTCTCGACACGATAGACTTTCTTCTCCCGTAACACCGTGACCTTTCCGTTTCCCGTGAAACATGTGCCGCACGGGGCGGACCCTTACGTTCACTGGAATGGGCACCGTGTTTCCATTCGGTCACAAAAATCCCGAACGAGTGAAACCACTGAAGCATGCACATTGTTAGCCAACATCGGCTGGCTAGTTGAGTCAAACGGCGAGCCCAGCACGGACAAAGTGGAATGCAGCTCCAACACTTCCCTCCCACCCTTTCTATCTATCTCCCTCTTCCGAACCCTTCGCGAAAGCGATCTCGCGTTTTCCCGCGCCGCTCCGACTTATTCTTGCATCAACGCCGCCTGCTTCGCACCTCTTGACACGCGATTAAACTAGCCGAGTATTGGTTTCTCCTGGGAGGAGGCATTCACCCGTAGTCAGACGTCTACTGACAGTGGTGGAAACGGTGGTTCTATCTCTCCCAATTTCTCATTCATTTCAAACAAATTTTACGTTCTCTTTAATACCGTAGCTTCGCTCACAGATATTAATTAAAAGGTATCGTAACGACGGCCTAAGAAAATTCAGCCGGAAAGTTCCCATCGCGCTCCGTTCTCGGCAATACTCTAATCGCTCAGGGAGGTTCTCACTTCCGTGGGAAAATCTCGCCGAGCTCCCCCTCGGGGGCTGGGGCGATAGAGCGTCCATCCGCGACTATCCACGGCTACGACGATTAACTTGAAAGGGGTTAAGGGGAGCGGTGGATCCGAGGGGTATATACGAGCGCGCTAAGTTGCACATGCTGATGTTCCCACAGGCCGTCTTCGCCGCCATCCTGGCTGTCGCTGTTGCCGCCCCCGGTGGTCTCTCAAGCATCAGAGGAATCCATGACCTTGGACTTGGCCCGATCCACGCCCCCGTGATCACCAGCCACGCTATTTCCCACGCAACTGTCCACGCCGCCGCCCCGGCCCATGCCCCCGCCGTGACCTTCGCGGCCGCCCCCGCGCACTTCGAGGCCCCCGCCCCCGCGCACATCCAAGCCATCGCCCCCCTGGTCCACACCGCTCCGATCGTCACCAAGAACGTGCTGACCTCCGCTCCCCTGCCCCTCTTCTCCGCCCATTCCTCGCATTAAACGACAGACGATTCTACCTTGCAACCACCCAAGTCACGACGAGACAGCCCCATAGAAAAAGTACCACCCCTCCACCCCTCCTCCTCGAAAATCGCCACCCTGTAAAACGAAGGAAAGACCCGAGCTCGAGGAACGAACGGAGATGACGGAAGAAGGAAGATACCGCAACCCTCTCTCCCGGCTCATCGGCACCGAGATGACGCTCGAACATCGAGACAAACCAGCACGCCGGACACCGACGGCGACACGGCTCCTGGTAGCCTATCCGGTGGACGTTCGCGACGCGAGCCGACGATCAGGATGATCGCGTCAGAATCAGCTGGTCTCTTTCCTCTCCGTGCATTCGCGACGCTATGATCATCAACGCTATTCGGACATTCGCATCTCAATCACTGCACCGTCATCCAGGACCCCTTCCCTTTGGTCATACGGAATTTTAATAAAATTTTATTTAAAAAAAAACACAGGCAGTCGCCTGCAGCCTTTTCAATTGTTTCAAGCCTCCCAGCGGTAGCAAAGCGAGCGAACAACGAAGACACCCTGCGCTCAAAAGGGATTGGTGCATTTGTTAAGGCGATTCCTAGGTTCGCGAGAGGTTTCGACGAATCTTGTCATCGATCTCGAGCGTTCACCCTTCCGTAGCATCCCTGGGGAGAAGACTTCAGGCGCGTGCCGCGATATTCCGCGCTCCCGTTGGTCTAGACGCAAACACATAGTCCGTCGCTGTGGATACACGCAGATGGCTGTTTAAACGACAGCCCTCGAGTGTACTTATCCCGTATGCATGAATCTGGCGTCCGAACCTACTGCGTACGTTTTACGACCGCTCCTTTATCTCCGCTGAAAGGATTCCGCCGCTGCAGGGAACGTTGTTAGCTCCGACGAATCGCCGCGGTATCAGCAGGGCCGGCGGAACACATTATGCAAGTAATGCGCCGCATAAGGGCGCCAGCCGAAGGGGGCGCCAAAAACTATATCGCAAACATAGGGTAATTCCGGGAGACGCGGCCGGACTGGAGAGTTGGTCGAAACAGTTGATTTCTGGAGATTTAATTGTTTTGAACCTTAACACATTTTTACATATACACAGATGTAGAGTCTGAATATAGCAACTCGACCAACTCTCCAGCCCGACTGCGTCTCCCGGAATTACCCTACTAATAAAGGAGCCCAACTCCCATATAAACAAAATGTAAAATGTAATTCTTTTTTTAATTTTACTTGGTAAAAGCAAAACGTATTAGATAGAAAACGGGTGCAAAAATTTGGGGACGCCAAAAATTTTCTTGCATAAGGGCGCCAAAAATTATCTTGCATAAGGGCGCCAGCCATCCTCACGCCGGCCCTGGGTATCAGAGCCCAAAGGAAACGGCCCCTCGAGCTTCTTGCCCGTTGCCAACTGTTGTCGCGGATTTTACAGCCGGCATAAAGGACGCGGCTTGGAATTAGTCGGGGAGGGGGGATTTTGATTCGACTGCAGTTGCTGCGTCTGCGGCATCCTTTATTTATACAAATACATTTGAAATCGGTAGAAAATGATTTGGCGAGCTACGCCAGCCTTCGAGCTTTCATCCAGGGATTATTGCCTGTGTCGAGAGCGCTGATCGTGGTCTGGCCTCAATAGTAGTAGACTGAGCCGGGGTGTCCGAAATTGTACCCGCTGTACCCGTGGCTGTAAGACAGAGGAACAGCCGCAGAGTGGACTGGTAGAATCTTCACGTAAGGCTGCGGATAGACCAGGGGGTGCGTGATCACTGGAGGCACCGGGGCTGGTGCGGCGGATACAGCCACCATGGCTACGGCCAGCAAGAGCATCTGTTGAGAAATTTAGGCAACGTGTTATTGAAGCTGTCAAGTTTGGAAGCAATTTGCATTCAAGTGTATATTACAGTTAAAGTTGCAGTAAAATAAGTTATATAGTAAAACAAGGAATAAAGTTAAAGTTAAAGTTGAAAATTTTATTCGATGGTGGAGTTGAAACGCTGGACAAATAAAAAAATTAACTTGATTTATCGAATAAAAATATTATATAAAACTTGGGTTAACTTTATTCGACACATGACGAATAATATTTTTAATTTTTATTTGAGATTCGAAATTTTATTTGTGTAAAATATTTTCCCATCTGTGGTACATCCTATGGGCCTGCTTTGTTTCCAATTAGCTTAGGTTATGTTCAACGAGAAAATAAATAAGTTATGATAAATCAGTTTTTCAATTCTTACAGAAAAATTACTGTAGTCGGTACAGAATTTAGAATAACAGTGGATAACAAATCTTTCATTTTCATCAGTTAGTGAAATTTACCATTTAGAAAAAAATGATTATATAGCAACCACGGTTTATTTTATCCAATATTCTACACACCCGTGGAATATCGATACGCGTCAATGCATCGCGCGTTTCTTCGACGCGGTCGAACGCAAAAGCAACACCGTTTCAAACGGTCGGTCACGATTCAAATTTTATGCAGATCGAGTTATCAGCTAATCGTGAAAGTTACGGGTGAATTTTTTTTCATGCGTGTTTCTTAATACTGCTTAATTACAGTTGCGCTTCGAAGGGAAAGAGTCGTAATCGTGTTGACCATCGAACGAGCAGGAGCTGGACGATTGAATCGTTATATTCGTTTCAACAGTTCTACGCATGGCGGAGGATAAAAGAAACTCGAGACAATTGAACGTGTTTATGTGAAACCAGACTTAATAGTTTTGCTTCGTTTTTTACTAAAAAATATGCTCAGAAAAGAAATTCCTAATTTTTACTGCATACGGTGGCCATTTAAATAAGCAGAACGTTTTAATAAACATATATGTATATAATACTACATACAATAAATAATAATATTAAATTAAACAATGAAATAATACGTTGTTGAGATATAAGCATTAATGGATCAATTTAGTCGACAAACTGTTTTATCTCTAATGCAAATTTATTTCTAACTCTATTGCAAAAATTGTATTTAGATATTTCTGACGTAGCTTCTTTTAGTTTAAACATAAAAGATTCTGTCTCGTATAAAAGAACAAATAGCGATGCAATTTAAAAAACGTGAAGTAGGATTGCAATTAACTGAACTTATCGTCTGCGTCCCTTTGAAGTACTTATTGATCTGATTAACGTTCATTCAATACTAAAGAATGTATTTATGAAACGTTACAGCAGAATGAGTCTGACATCAAATTGTCCGTTTCTACTTAAGTGCACTCTACCAACTACGTTTCCCCTCATTTGATAAAGCAGTAAAATATGGAACTAAACGCAAGCGAGGACAGTATATTTCAAAATTCATTGGAAGAATGGTGTGTAACGTGTAAAAAACATTTCAGTGATATAGCTTTTAAATAAGACGCCACAAATACAATGAACTAATTCAAAGTTTGCAGTGATGATAAGGGAATGCTACTTCAGATAAATTCACACCAACCCAAATTTACAATCCCATTTTCCACGATACAATATCCGTACATTGTTCACCAAACAACTGGACCCAAAGATCCCAAATAGGATTGCTACTAAAGTACCAGCTTCTAAACTCCTATCGATCTGACTAGGTAAAAGAAGTTGAACTGGAAACTATTATCCCAAGAATATATGCATGAAAGGCTACCACGACATGGAGTTCCTTTCACGTGGGTTGGAATTGCGTCTGACAATAGACGATCCGCTTTCCCTTGATCCCTTACGCTTTACCCCTCTCGCGTATTCCAGTCAGATACATAAATCAAATCAACCCCGCTACATTTTTCATTGCCTCTTTAAACACAGAATTTCCTTTAAAAATCCTATCATACTCAGATTGCACAATAAAACCATTAAAATCATACGCAAGGAACTCAACACCAAAATGAAACTATTTACAAACTATCATCAATCTCTAAAGTAAAATTCAATCGCCATTACCACCCTCCCACAAATCTGCCCAAAGTCCGCAAACCGAAACGCGTATTTCGCGGCGGAATATCGCCATCAATTTGATTCCGCAACCGAGCGTAACTTATAAATTTCTTCCTCGCTGGTATGTGTACGGAGACCTTTTTAGCAGCGGCGTGCGCAAACACAGAGTCGTATATTAAAGTAAGCGCGTAGGTATGATGGATATACTTGCCAGCTTGAACATGTTAAACGTTTTATCGGCTTTTCCGTTCGCAAACACGAAGGCACGCAAATCGATACTGCTGTTGCCGCTACAGAGATCGAACTCTTTATATATCCGCGCCGAAAGCTATGTCATCTTCATTGTTTGCCGCCCCCCGTGGTGGCGGCCTCGTCGCCTCGATCGCGCCGATAATCCGTAACCGTGAATCGAGCGATTTTTCTCGTCCTTCGTGCTTGCATCCTTCCTCTTACGGAGGCGAGAACTTCTGCGTCATAAATATGCAACGGCCCGGCCGCAGAGGGGCGCGCGCGCGACATTCGGAAGTAACGTCGATGGGAACGCTCGATAGATCGGTATCGTTCCCACTGATTTATTGAAGGACTTTCTATCCACGGCGTTCGTTCGGTCGAAGGACACGACGACTGCTCGCAGCTCCGATTAAAAGCGAGGCGTCATTCTCGCCAGCGAAAGCGAGGACCTTCGCGGCATCACCTTAGAAACAAACATGCAACAGTCCTCCCTGGCCTATTCTCGAGATACAAATCTCGTGTCACCGGCTACTTCCCTCTCCGCCGGAGGTCAGGTGTAATAGCGCCTGCGACTCAGGCAGGTCGGGAGAGTTGGGGAACCGTAGACCTGCTTCGCGGTGGAACGTGATCGATGCTGGAAAATTGTTTCATTTCATCGTTGGGAGGATGTGTGTGGAGTAACGTTCGCTTTGATCGTGGTTGCTCCGTGGTTTCTGTCTGGTATTTAGTTTCTTCTTGTGGAGTACCGTTGCATCGTGGAGATACTTTGGTGCAGGTTTTGGGAAAATATGGTAATGGGGAGATAGAAAGGAACTGTAACCTGCGCGGGCGAGAATTAGCACCACTGGGTTCCATTTCGTGTTTTTGTGCGAAATTTTTAGGTATAAAATTATCTGATTTCTTTTTTTAAACTAATTACGCTTCAATCTACTTCCAAGAATAATACAATACACCAATTTATGCAGATATCTTTCTGTATATTTCAGAAATTAAGGGTCTAGGAGGAAATCTGACCTGTCCATGCGACGCGGCAGACATTTTTCCTTCAGAAATCACCAGTAGAAGTGGTAAAGCACCTTTTGTTTTCAATACAGAAACGAAAGAGTTTGGCAAAACGTGACAGTGGTAGTCACGTAATTCTCTTACGGTGAGCGACACACTCTTTCGTCTCTGTATTGAAAACAAAAGGTGTTTCACCACTTCTGTTGATGGTTTCCGAAGGAAAAACGTCTGCTGCATCGCGTGTACCTAGTACTTAATGTTACAGAACAGAAAAAAAGTTGAATTTTGTTGGGCAGTTTTATCTGTAATGTAGGCACTCGGTGTTGGGGAACTGTCTATGGTGCAATTGGTCATCGTTGGGGCCCCGTTAATTTAGGCAATTGTAGAGTTCGGTGAAGAGTAATATTGCGGAGTCAGCGTTGGGGGAATTGGCAATGCGGCTGGTCAGTACGCAGGAGACCCGTGGATCTTGAGTTCGAATCCCATCGCATAAGGATCTTTTTTCGTCTACAATAATTACTTTAATTCCGCAGAATCTATTCGACTTTGAATCTAACAATGAGTCGATTAAATTCCCATCATGCAGTAGCCAAAATTGCACTCCGTAATTGAACCTTTTCAGACACATCAATGAGACATTGTTTATCCATGCGAAAGATGAGCGAGAAGATCCGTTCACTAATAAAATAATTTTGAAACGGTTCTTGGGAGGACCCCCAAGATGAGAGAAGAGAAGTGTTTTTCCGGCTGAAAGACGCGCGAGGTCCGTTTAAGGGGGTATACCCGTTTGAACCCTCGGAAAATGTATACATTTTGTGGATTTTTTTACAAGTCAACGGTTTGATGCAGATTTCCCGTTTTTTAACTATGTTTACATAGTATTATGAACTACTTATAAAAAAAGTTCCAGTTAAAAAACTATTGTTTTTCGGAAGTTACGGATACATGTCCGAAAGTCTCTCGATTTTAGACGGCTAAACGGTGGCCCTAAAAACTCGTGCTACGTTCAACCAATTTACTTCAAATTTTGCATGCACAATCATAATAAGATTCCACATCGCGCAACGAAGGCTTTTTTTATTTCGATTCCCCGTTTATTATTTATAAAGGAAAAAAGTGGATTTTTCTCTTAGAAAAATTTAACTTTACCTTTGATCTCTCACCATTTCTTTATTTTTCAAAATTTTCAAAATCGCCTTCGTTGCGCGATGTGGAATCTTATTATGATTGTGCATGCAAAATTTGAAGTAAATTGGTTGAACGTAGCACGAGTTTTTAGGGCCACCGTTTAGCCGTCTAAAATCGAGAGACTTTCGGACATGTATCCGTAACTTCCGAAAAACAATAGTTTTTTAACTGGAACTTTTTTTATAAGTAGTTCATAATACTATGTAAACATAGTTAAAAAACGGGAAATCTGCATCAAACCGTTGACTTGTAAAAAAATCCACAAAATGTATACATTTTCCGAGGGTTCAAACGGGTATACCCCCTTAATTAACGAACCAAGAAAGAAAAGAAAAGCGTCTCTTTCCGCGTTTCTTTGATGCGCGTTGTCTCCTCCGGTTTGCATCATAAAGGGATATCTGCTCGCCGGAATCTCCGCTGCTTTGTGTCCGATAAGGCTAACCCAGAGGCGAGAAACTCTTGCCTCGCGAACGTGGTATTTCCAGGACTGAGAATCGCGTCAGATCTGCGGGGAACGTTGCTCAGTAAATTGCCGAGGAACGACGCCTTATCGAAGCAAATGCATACGCACAGCAATCAGTGTTGTTGTAGAGACCGCGGCACGTGAACGTGGAGCGATTCCATCGCGCGGTGTGAAATGGGCCCTGCTGTGTCTCTCCGACGTTGCTGCTCCGATGCTCGTCGAAGCGTGACGGAGTCGAGTCTCTTTCGAAACCACGAGCAGAATCTAACGTTTCCATAATGGAAGGATAAAAATGAACGGTTAGATTTTGTGCTATGCGAGCCCGTTAGCCGCGTAGGTGTCCCCCGTGACTCGAACTCGTATTCCTGGATCGTAAAATCGCTCAGGCCTCGAAGGAAGCTGTCCTCCGTTGGTGGTCGAGTTATTTTCGCTGCTTGCTACCTGCACGAAATCGGTCATCGGTGAATTGCAGCGCGTAGCAGTACTTTCATTATGATATTCCTGGACGTAACTATTGGAACGACACTTTTCTGAAGATGAATTAGATGAGCCCTGGTGAATACTTGAAACGCTAGGTAAAAATTGTTCTTAATGCAGTAACTTCGAGTCCCTTTTTGATAGAAAAATTGCAAGTCTACGAAACGAGAAAACTCAGTCGTATCATTTCTTCGCTGTTCGCAAAGTTTAGTATCTGAAAGCAACCAATGAAAATTTATCGGTACTTTAGAAGGATATATCAAATTATAATACCATGAGGAATATTCTTAAAATTTGTATACTGTCACAAACATCTTTGTCAAGTTGATTTGCACACTTGACTGCAACGAAGCGTGATTTCGCGTCGAGCTCGATTTAGAATAGAAAAAAGTTAATAAATCATCTCCCTTAAATGTCATGCACCGATAGTTAAAAGTATCATCTCGGTATTTCAACATTTAATCGCTCCCTGATGCTTGTTCCTCGATTGCCTTCAAACAGACACTGCGCAGATTTTCCAAGTTCGTTTCCTAGAAGTCCCACGCTCCGGTCGATGTAAAAATACACGTTGAATCGTTTCTGCAAGCGGGAGGTTCGTGACAAAATCGGATTAAACGCTGGAAAGGTTTGCTTTTAAAAAATTGGAGGCCATTTGCCGTAACTGGATTCAATAACGATTCTGGATATTCTTAATCTCTGGTTCAGCGACGAAATGAGTTCCGTGGAGGAACGGTCGATAGAGAAAATATTGCATCATCAAATATTCAAATTGCATCATCTTTTATTAGTCGCCATCACTGATCGATTTAACATTCTAAAGTACTTTTACGTAATATGTAAATTCACACGTAGTGTGCAATGACGGGAAGTGGACCCTGTGGGTCCTTAATGAGGTGGGCCCCTTAAACACTGTAATTAATAAAAAGTGTATATTTATTTCACAAAAATTTTAATTGTACTTTTTGCCACTTATGATGTATTTTGTAACGTATTATTTATTTCTTGTAACAATTAAATGATAGCCTTACGAGGTGGGTTTTTATAAATACTTGAAACGCTAGATACAAATTGTTTCTAATGCAGATTCTCCCTACAAGTAACTTTGAGTTCATTTTGATAGAGCCTCTCCTTTGTCTTCCAGCAACCAATATTTTTAGACCGAGTCCGCCACTGGTAGTGTGAATATATAACAATTGTAGGAGACGGAAAAAAGATAGGCCGCTCTGCCGGGATTCGAACCCCGACCTTCCGCGTGCTGGCCAGCCGCCTAACCGATTCCCCCACTGCGGCTTCCCCGAAGGCTCTGCTTAATGAGCTCCTCTTAACAGGCGCGCACCACGTATGGGCCTACGGGCTTCACTTTGCGCCATAAGCCGCCCGGCCGTCTCCTTCTAACCTATGACCTCCTACAATATACAGTTACCATTAGATTGGTCTATTTTACACGTTCATTAAAAATTATACTAACCTTTACTTGAAAATAGACTCTTTGGATCAACTTCTCCCAGGTCACTATGAAGCATAGAAGCAAAAGAATGTACCCCAGTTAAAAAAGTCCCCAACACTGTTCCACCTTACTAGCCCTACTGTCCCTGAACAATGATCTAAACTCCCATCAGCGAGAGCAAGTGTCCCACATATGTTCGGACAATATTAATAAATAATAATCCCAAAGTATTGCAATAAACAGTGACAGGAATCTTCTGGTTTGCAGGTTCCTAGCGATCTGGTGGCCGTTGAAGTGTCAGATCACGAAGAGACGGGCCAGGCTGATGATAGTCGTGATCTGGTTCATCGCCCTGTTGACTACCTCGCCGTGGCTGTGGTTCTTCGACCTGGTCTCCATTTACGACGACGAGCCGGACCTGAGGCTCTGCCTGGAGGTGTGGCCGCACCCCGAGGACGGCACGCTCTTCTTCCTGATCGGCAACCTGACGCTCTGCTACGTTCTACCGACGATCCTGATCTCCTTCTGCTACATCCTGATCTGGATCAAGGTATGGCGCAGGCACATACCGACGGACACGAAGGACGCCCAGATGGAGAGGATACAGCAGAAGTCGAAGGTGAAGGTGGTGAAGATGCTGGTGGTGGTGGTGATACTGTTCGTCCTGTCCTGGCTGCCGCTCTACGTGATCTTCACCGTGATCAAGCTCGGCGGCGACGTGGCCGAAAGGGAGGACGAGATCCTGCCGATCGCCACGCCGATCGCCCAGTGGCTGGGGGCCAGCAACTCCTGCATCAATCCGATCCTATACGCGTTCTTCAACAAGAAATACAGGCGGGGCTTCGTGGCGATCCTGAAGAGCGGCCGGTGCTGCGGCAAGATCCGGTACTACGAGACGGTGGCGATAATGTCCTCCTCGACCAGCATGAGGAAGTCCTCCTACTACGTGAACAACAACAACAACTCCTCGACGAGGCGCGCCTGCCACGGGCCACCGGTCCACCAGGACAGCAACGTCTCCTACATATTCAACCACACTGGCGTCTAAACCGGGGCAGTCCTTTGTCGTGGAGATTTTGATGTACGGGTTATCCGTGGCTGACTGCCTCGTGACGAGTTTCGCGTGAGCCGGTCCGAGATTACAGGCCACGCCGATATCGCGCCCCGATTGTCGCTCGGACCGGAAGCCGCCGGCAGAGCGGAGAGCGAAGGCGCGGCTCACCGCCGCGGAAACCACGGCCGATTTTCTCGCATCGCGACCGTACATGCATGTTACGACACCTGGCGGGACACCGGGCGGCTACTATGCAGTTCCCCGGTTCCCATGTTGTCGACGAGAGAAAACAACGTTTCTCGGATCCGTCGTTTTGTATTCCACCGCGGAGATTGTATTTTGTTAAGCGAGGGCCAAATAGACGGCGGTGCCACGGGCCAGTCCTCAGCTCGCCGTTGCCACGGATCCCTCGCTCCGACGTGTCCAGGCGGTGCTCCTTGGCTGCCGCCTCGCGCCCACGGGGCCGCTGGACACGTCGGAGGCTTCTTCCTTTTTCACCCGGCATCATTCTAGATTTGTAAGGAATCCAGGGACACAGGGACCGAGTCGCCAGCTTGCAATTAGCGGGATGCCTGGCAGCGGCGATTCGAGGGATCGTGAGGGATTGGGGGAACTTAGCAGCGCGAATGAAGGGAAGAATGGAGGACGTGTGCGTTGATATTAATGGGGGATGGTGAATGTGTCGTTGGGACGGGTGGTTCGAGCATCTTGTTGTCTCTCGACGGTACGAGACGCGTAGCACACTGCCACGAGACACAATTAGTTGCACGCGGTACTCGTAAAATGCAAACACAATTATTACACAAGGCTTCGAACGCTCCGTAGCCGAAGTTGCGGCCCGTGGCGCGGGCCATGGATCGAAGATCGTGGGCAGACAGGGGTAGGAGCCGCGCATCGTCGGCTTGATTCAACGGTTACTCATAAGTCCTTAGGCTACGTAACACAAAAATTTATCCGTGCATTGCATGCTGCGATTTAAGTGACACTAATTGCATAACACGTAACGTTACCTTACACACTACTGGCATGGCATGTACGAGCGAGAGGAGCTGGGAGAGGAGAGTCAGACTGCACGAGTGACAGGGAGACGTCGAGAGAGAGAGAGTGAGTGTGAGGGAAAAAGGGAGAAGGACAGATCGCTAGCCGATCGGATTTCGATTAAACACTACCTCCGCACGCGGGAAAAGCAGATTTAATTAATAGGTATTCTACATACTTGTACTTAGCACAGTTGACTCCAACAGGTATATACACATATATATTTTCTTATCGGAACGTTAAACGATTCTAGTCTTTTTGGGATTTCTTAAGGTGCCATACGTACTACATATGCCTGTATGAAACTATCGTAGTGGCTAGGTTTAAGGGCGGATCTCGCGCGGGAGCGGCAACAGCGCGTAAGGCGATCCCAGTTTCAACCGACTCGATCGGCAACGATTACGAATCCCCGCGCCTCTCGTCTTCGCCGCGTTATCAACGTTGCATCGCCCTTCCCCTGCGGTCGCCTCTCCCTCTCCCGCAACCACTCACACCCCCCCCCCCCTCTCGACCCCCTCCGTGTCTACGTGTTCCAGAGAAAGGCGGAAGTGACCGACTTGCCGTTTTGTCTCTAATTATTCACAATCGATTACACATGCGACGAATTAACGCGGTCACTGGCGACAATAACGATCTTCTACGCTCCGGGAGGGGCACCTCCTGTCAGCGAGCTAGTTCAGAGACCATGCTGCGTGACTGGCAGCGAATGGTCCACGACAATTGCGTCGCTATCGCCACAGCCTGTCCACTGTAACAGAAGGATGGGGCTCGATTGTCGTCGGCGACTCCCCACGTGCACGTAGCTTTTCTTAGAGCTCGATCTCTCCAATCGAATTATCAGCAAGATTGCCTAGGCATGTTTCCTAAATGGCTGCGCGTTGAGGTTGGTCCGTCAGCGTGCAACACCGTCACGCACCATTCACGCCATGCACTTGCACGCATCAATCGGTGTATAATTTCAATCGGATTCCTTCAAATAAATCCTTCTTTCCTTGACAATTCATCGACGTCGCGATGGGCATTCGGACTTATTTCACTCGAAGCTTCGGACACTTCGTTAATGGTTCTAGCAGAGCTTGTTACACAGCTTCCTTTTCACGCTGACGGGCTCAAAGTTCGTTCATCTCCCGCAAGACTTTTGCCGGGAACCTTGCGTGGCAGTTCTCGATATCAGAAACGATACTCCGTCGATCAGCAGCGGATTGTTTCCGCAAGGATCGTGTACTGGGATGGGAAATCCAGAGAGCATCGTCCGCCCGTTAAGTCACATTCCCACGTGTGCGAATCGCGACGCGGGGGCACGTCTGGAATGTTTATACAGCGCGGAACAAAGAAGGGCCTTAGGTCGCGCTCCCACGTGTGCGAAACGAGCGTTAAGTAGCTTCACGGATGTACTGTCAGTGCACTTTAGGGTGGCACCTTAATAATTGTGCTTTGGGTTCCACGGTTTCCACGTGGGGACGCGGTCGATCGCGCGGCGCGCCGCACGCGTGGGAACGCGGCTTTAGACGTCCAAGCGATCAACGAAGAGACGACGAGTGGAAGGCAACGGGGACCCGTGTCCTCGGGCTTCTACCTAACTAATCATGAGATTAACTTTGGCACTTTGTAAAATGTAAGGTGGTACGTCGTAAGAGCTGCGGGGTTTTATGATAGAGCAACTATTTTCGTAAGGTTTTTATACGTGGCGAGGCAGTATCTAGTTATAACGAAGCGTGCAAAAGTATATGTATAGACGGTCGTGAGGATACTTTATTCATATCTGTCGTGGCTCAACGGATGCCAGTGGAGTCGCGTATTTGTAGGATAAGGACGATACCGTTAGGGACAACAACGTAAAAAGAAAAATAATAACGTACACAAGGAGGAAGACGAGGAAAAGAAACAAATAGTTGTAAAACGGAGGGCCCACGTTGAGGAATATTATTAAATCATGCGACGCAACTGTGCTCGCACTAAGCGTGACTATGCATTTAAGGTATAAGATATTATAAACCATAACGTTGTAATGTTTATATATACATATATATAGTGTATATTACACGTGGAAGTAAACGTCTATCTGCTGTGTCTATGTAAATATGTAACTTATTACTCGTAAGTGTATATCGTTGCGATGTTCTTACTGTATACACCGCCGTTACCTCTGTTTCTTATTCGCTACTCCATCTGGAGACCTTACGTCTCGTCGACTCTTAACGTAAGCGAAGGCACGTTGTTCATTCGTTCACTGTCGTGAGATACTTTCCGTGCGTGCAGTCAAGCGAATCGCCTGACTTTGAAATGGTCCTCTCGATGCTGGTTATTAATGGTGATACTCCGAGACGTGCAAGGTGATCTGAGGAGAACCAGCAGGAATTTAGGGCTAAGTGGTGTTCGTAAAGATGAACAAGAAGGGGGTTAAGTGGCACGGACCTGTAATTGCTGCTGGGAGCTAATCCTGATTTTGTACCATGCCGAAGAGAGAAACGCGGCGAGCTTGTGGCTGACGCAGTTGTAAGTTTGTTCAAGGTGTGGTCGGAGTCATCAATTCCTAGGAATTATTGGTTCATTTTGATCTGGTTAAGGAGAAGAAAATTGGAAATTATTAGTCAACATGATTAACTCATTGAATTTAAAATTCCATTCTATTTGAGCCTTGATGTAAACTTGTGGGTCAGGATTAATTTCATGTTGACATTTCTTTCATATTATTTGCAAAGCATTTAAATATTTAGACTTCCTACATATACTTTTAATTGTTTTTTTAGTCATTGATAGATAAAGTGATTTATCATTTTTCTTATTTCGATTGAGGGCTAATAACCGTAGTTTACTATTTCCAGTGAAATAAGAATTGATATACAGACAGTAGAAATTATAATAATGTCTGAATAAAAGTCGAGAATTATGAATAAGGGTAGCAATTTTATTGCTCAAACAACAACAATGTCAGGATAAAATTCTGGAGGGAATTGAGCATTTCTCGTCTATTTTTACAACTACATACTAAGTACCTTTAAATCGCTAAAAAAGGTTTCTTCAGATCAGCCTGCACGATGTCGATTGTAAATATTTCAACGTCTCAATAGTCACAGCTGAGATTGCGAATGTTCCGATAACATTGTTATTCCGCTGCTTAAAATTTTGTCAACAGCATTGCCAACAGTATCGTCGGCACTCCAATTATTCTGATATTTAAAACATTTTGTGAATATCACTGTCTACGAAGTAGCTAGCGTTTCAAATATTCCAACGATCCAAGCACTAGTGGAAACCGCTGTCAATAATACTGTTGGCGTTTTCGAATATTTTTGTATCTCACGTACCACTGTTAACGCTATTTTTAAACGATACCGACCACGCTAGGACTTGTCGAACGTCATCGCAAAGGGAGCGCAATGAATAATGATAAATCGACTGTTCGCATCGGCAAATTTGCGTGACGTTTAACTGGCCAGGTAATCTCTCTCGACAACTGTCTGCGTTTTCTGAATGCCTTTCGTCCTTTACTCGATAGTCGGCGATTTAAGGAATCACGCGACATTTATTTTTTATACAGATGTACAGCATGATACTAAGATAAGTCGTCAATGTTTAGGAGCGTATTATAATAATCATGAAAGCGTACAAGGTCCATGGTTATAAATAATTCAATTGCAGCAGAATATTGCAGAACCGCCTGAGATATTGAAAGAAACGTGACATTGCGATGAATGATCCCCTTGGTTTTTTGTTTAAAGTGGCTAGAAAATATCAGACTACTCCTTGAAAATGCATAAACATTTTCTGAATACTTTGGATCGTTGAATAAGCTGCGAACGTCATATGAAGCGAGTATTAAATAATATGTTAAGAGAAGCAAGTCTTAGACTGTTCAAACATACACTACAAAATAATGTTTAACAGAACTTTTGATGTCTCTGCAGGATGTATATCAGTGTGTGACGTTTTCACTTGGAACTCATAAACGTCCTGCATAGAATGTCGAATGATTAGATCGATGAATGAATAGACAGACGATGGATTGTAGGCTTTCGTAACCAAAGGTCTCATAGTTCACACTGAAGTTTATTTGAAACCCTCTGATTGACGTACATTATTAATAGTCTCACACAGAATTTACTATACTGCTCGGAATAATAAAAAAATGGCACTTGTATGGAATTCAGCGAATCGTAGAGAACATGAATGACAGATAAACTTTGTTTCTTGTATAGGAGTACTTTTGTTGAATATCTAACAATCCGTATATTATATTAAAGCTTTTTAAGAATTACATATCTCGTAAATGGATAAAGTCGATTAAATAGGTGATAATTTCATTACGAATCTAGAATCGTTTCGCAGAGATTAAGTCACTGTTACATATCCAGAAATTGTTTCGCAGAGATTAGATTTTATTTCCTCGGTTGAAGCGCAAGTGGTTTATAAAGTACTGTGTGACTTAGCAGATATAGTTCTCCATACTTGATTTGCTATCATCGTAAATATCACCTGCCACTAGATGTTATCACTAATGTAGCGTATAACGAGCACGACAATACAATAAACCCCGGTTGTCACTACATCACTGATAACTTTGATCTTTTCTTGCTCGTAATTTAGTAACCGTTGCAAATCTTGCGAGGAAACTCGCGGAGGCGTGCATTCAACTGAGTGACTACCATTGTGATACGTGGTCGTATAAACGTTGGCTTACAATCGCATAAACTAAATACTTTATTACTAAAAACTAAAAACCAGGAACTTATTCAGGCATTTTTCTTTCTAATGACTAGTGTCAGTCTGCAAAGTCTTTACTCATAATTTATAAACATTCTGTTTACACGTAACAAGCAAGTGCATTCTACCTCTCAAATTTTATAGTACGGATAAAATATTCGATTACTCCACTGATTACAAATAATGTCACTGTTTCAACAGCAAAATAATATAACATTGCAATTCCCAACTGAGACGTTCCTGCAAAATTCTGCGGCATACAGAAAGGGATAACTCAGAAAGTGATTTTGTTACGATATAATAATACTTCTGTAAGACTTCCTTGCTGCAGTACTGGAGTGCAAGCAAGAGTTTTAAGATTAAATCGACTCGGCGAATCTCTGACGCGAACGAACCTCTCTGACGAGCAATCTTCAGAAGAGCATTTGCGCATTTCACTTGTTCGTGGAAAAGGGATGACCTTAGTGTTCGATTACTAGGTGAACTTTGTACGAATTTAGACCTTGAAATGGAAAATTAGTGCAGCGATGAAAGATGAGCTCGGAAAGCGAGGGAGAAGTGGTTAGATAAATGGTAAACTGGTTCTGGCCTAACAGAAGGGGGTTAAGGGGGAATCCTATTCTTTGAATTAAAAACATAGCAAAATTTTGATTTTTTTTTTAGGAAACCAGCGATTCGATTCATCTGAAATTTGGACCATATTTTGATGCATCTTTGAGGAAGCTGCAGGTTTTTTTATGTTAATTTTTTACCATAAATATAGTAGTTATGCAACTCGTCGTCCGTTGGTATGCATGATATTTATCTTCTAAGTAATCTGAAACAGAAAAATGAAACGGCGTTTTATTTTATACATATAGCTTGAAATTAATGAAGCAGTAAAAAACAAACAAATTATTGAACAGTATGGAGAGTTTTCAAACTGAAAAGTCTGAACAAATACATAACTCCTATATTTATTATTAAAACTGAATAAAAAAGCTGCAAATTCTTTAAGGATGTATAAAAACATTGTCCAATTTTCAGATGAATCGAAATGCTAGTTTCTTCTAAAAAAAATTTCTAAATTTGACTATGTTTTTAGCTCATAAAATAGGATTTACTCCTTAATCCAACATATGGCTACAGGACGTTTCCTCTTCTTCAAAATCGCCTTGCAATAATTTTTCACGCGAGAATCGCGTAGACCTACGAATCCATGTAACACTATGAAACTGTACTAGTGATCTAAATGCTAATAGCTTGTTGGAGTTCGTGGCCTGGCCAATTAAATCGTCAAGCTTCTGTCTATCGACGCAATCATCCGCCCGGTGAATTACAATTTTCGCCTTCGATTTACAATTTATTAGACCTTTGTTTGCCTGCTATCAGAGGCAGTTCCTTCGGAGAATTTTCAGTTCTTCAATACCAAAACGGACAATCGTGCTCAACATTGTCAATTACATATTACTTTGCTCCTTTACTCGTATAATTGCAACTTGTTCCACAAATTTCGCATCAATGATACCAGGGAAAACTGAATTCTATGTAGAAATTTCTGGTCGTTCAAAGTTGAAGCTCTTCAATAAAGTTTAAGATTCTTAGATGATTTATTAATGAACGCTACTAATCGTTACAAGGTGGTCGACTTTACGCAATTAATTGTTGATCGATAGACACAGTTTGGATTAGTGATGTGCGATATTGGTCCCAACTGTCGATAATGCTTATCGATATATATCTTTTCGTTCAATATGGATGCATGAAATATATTATTTAAAAAATATCGATATTGATAATATCGATATATTATTAAAAGGTAAGGTACATATATTTAAGAGAATATCATTTTGGATTATATAGAATTTTCTAAGATAAAAGTTTTTGTATAGTATTATTAAATTATTTTATTTAAATTAAGATTCAAAGTGTTAAAATGAAAACAAGTAATTTACTTTTCAAATCATATTTAAAAATAAACTAGAATTTATATTTTAATAAGAGGCATCATTTAATATTAAACTATGAAAAATATAACTGAATTTTACTTCCACGTAGTAAGTAAAAAATTATTAGCTTGAATTAGTTTGAACGAAAGAAGGTGCATACAGTTTATCAATATTTTCACAAAAATTATCGATACCTGTAGTTATTAGTGTTTGAAATATTGATAAAAAATATCGAAACATCAACAGAGAAATATCGAGATATACAATTATTGATAAATATCGCGCATCACTAGTTTGGATCGCCTGATCTGATTGGCGCACTAATATTACATAATTACTGGATTAAATTGTTCGTCCGTTTGCCACGGCAAAGGAGACTCCACTCTCCACATTAGCGATATCTTAACGACGTATTCATTTCACTGGCGTATGCAAATTATAGAATCGTTGCAACTGAAACGTATCGATCCACAAAAATGACGTTTCTGCGTAGATCATAAGGACATGGAGAAACCGCGTGTCATTGAATATCTCCTCGCACAATGTACGTGGAATTTGAGCAGCACAATTGTTTCCGCCATTCGAAACGCGCAAACGTACAATTTTGTTAGAATATTATACGCAGCAATATACATATACATATATACATATATTCAGTACGACTTAAGTTTAAGTTTAAGTTCGAGCGTAGCTTATTCCTGTTACTATCGCGAAAAACAGAAGACTTCTTCTAATATGTAACTCGCAAGAAGGCGATTTTTTCGAATCGATTGATCGAGAGCGTGCTGCACAGAGAAACGCGTGACATTCCTATTTTCCGCGATTTATTCCCATTGTGCAGAAATACGATTACGATACGCGATTGCACAAAGTGATCGCGTTCAAAGGGTGATTTATCGGTCGCATTGTTTTACGGGCTCGTTAGCCACACAGCCCAGCCTTCGACACGCTTCAGCATTCACTGGAAGGACGTTTTACACTTAAACGAGCACGATTCGAAGCTTTCAGCGCCGACGTGTTAATCGGAATCGGGCATCTTTTTAGGTTTCAAACGCTGCGTTTTATTCGACAGAGCGTGTTGCTTCTGGAAAGTTCCTAGGCCTTTGAATACTGTGCCGCGAGAAAGTGCATACGGGTTTTGTCAAACAGTGTCGATATTGATGTTAGAGTCCAGAGGAGAATAGATTAAGAATCAGTGTGAAATTCATGGGGAATGTGAGGAGGGATTTCAATTTGGGCAGTTTATATTTTTAATATCGGAGATGGAGCACAAAATTTAGGGACAGTTTCTTATTGAAAAATTTTGAGCTTACAAGTATTTCTTTATTGATTTGAGTAAAGTATTTAAGATTTTGTAAATTTTTTCAAGCTTGAATAGTACGAGAATCAAATTAAAATTTCGGAATACTTGAGAAATTGAATTATAGTGAGCAATCAATTTTTCATTGACCTTTATAGTTACACTAATTTTTTACGATTTTCAAAATTTTATACTTCTTTGCGCCTCTCAATTAAAATGTACTATTAATGTGACAAATTCATTTAGGAGAATATACTGCAACAGCTTGTGCTAATTGTTACTTTCTAAAGATCGTTTTAATTGAATAATAAATTATTCGAGTGATTCTGCCAGCGACTAAAAATTAACGAGATAAGCCACGAAAACTGTTATCAAGGATCAGATCTGAGCGTGTCCTTAATTTCAGTTGAAATTTTGCAGGAAACGAATTAATTACAAACTTCCACAATTCTATCAGCACGGCACCTCGTTAACGCAGAAATCCCGCAGAAAATTAAAGCTATCCTAAAATGGTCCCAACAACCTTCGAGCTTTCGCAGAACAAAACCGTGCGCATATTTCACCGTCTCTTGTACAACATAACAAACATTACTCGAGTCTGCGCGTGCGCGCACCTTGGAGCCGTAAGGACCTTTACTTTTTTAAATCTTCATTTCTCCAGTACGATTCTATTTACGTAGCTGCATTCGCTAGGTTTGCAAGTAGAGCCTTAAACCGGCAAACTTAAGCGATTAGAATCGCGGACATTACCGAACGCGAGAGATTTCGAGAATATTCTTGGCGACGCAGCGTTTAAAAAAATATTATCAGCCGCCTGGATAAAACTAGCGATCTTAACCCAGTTAATCATAGACAAAAAAAATGCAAGGAAGATGAAAAAAGAATGAAAATCCAAAAAATTGAATTGTATCGATGTACATTACGTTTAAGGAAGTCCCGTAGCTATCCCTCAGGAGTTTCAGAGAAAGGGGGGATGGAATTGGCCTCGCTGGAGGGTGAAACTTGTATTCGCGAGCGATGCGGCACGCTTGTCGGTAAATTGTTACACAGCGATTGCCTTTCGACAGTAGTCTCTCATTCATGGGGTAATCTCGAATAGTAGCGATGCGCAGAGGAACGAGAGGGAACGATCGTTTCGCTTCGCAACCGTTCAAGGATCAATGGCCGAGGCTGTCGGAGGACAAGCTTCAGCTTCGACGAAATCGCGGCTGGACATCGGTATCTGTACATTGTAATTGTAAGCCCCTCGGTTTAACGAACTTGCATAGGACATTTAATATTAAGGGAGTCGCGCGACGCGACACGCGTTACGTTTCGGTTACGTTTCCGTTGCTTTGATGGGTACACCTGTTATATTGGATAAACCGCATTATCCGAATAACGATGAAATAATAGAAACATACTAGGTAAGGTAAAGATGTTTGCAAACGAAATTGATAAGTGTTTTAATATTGTAACAAAGTGTGCGTGTAGAGAGAGAGAGAGAGAGAGAGAGAGAGAGAGAGAGAGAGAGAGAGAGAGAGAGAGAGAGAGAGAGAGAGAGAGAGGAGGGCAGCGTTAACGACGCCGACGCCTCTTGCCACCCTTTAAATTCACTGTAACGATAATGATGCACTTTCGTGAATAAGGCCCCGAAATACGTAAACGTCGCGGGGGGTGGTCTCTGTTTGTTGTACGTTTTTGGATATAGCGTCTGATATTGTCGCGGGGCGACGATTCCGGTGGTCGGTCAGCCTCCACGCGTTTCGTCCACTAACGTTTTTGCCTGTCTGGTGGAGAGTAGCAATAAACTTTTATTTCCATACTTTGTCTGTCCCCCGTCAAGACTTGCTCGTCTCAGACTTTCTGACGGAAGCGATCGGGCACCGAGTCGCGCGCCGCGAGGATCAATGAGTTGCGAATAAGTATACGTATTTTCTCAATGAAACTGATAAAAGAGTATATATATATACACGTATATATATAATAAAATACTTCCACTGTAAGCTTTGTTTCTTTCAATCACGTCTCCTGTGATTTCGTCCGTTTCCCTTTTCGTTCAGGCGACCCATGCGACTGACGAAAGTGACTTTTTTTAGGTTTTTTTTTAATTTTATCTGTAGATAAGTTGAGGCATTGAGAGCAAAAACGGACTAATACATATTTTTTCGCGAAATTGGGGTATGGTGAGTCCGTGAGAGATGGTTATAGTTTTGTTTGGGAGCCTCCTACAGCCAACCCATTTGAAATTAAGCAACGAAAATGATGTAGAAGAAAACTTCAATCCTTTGTTTACATATCCGTTAATATCATTAAACGAAAAATTATTATTTAATATAGAAATTATCAAAAATTCATCCTTTAACCATTTTCTAGTGGCTGTTAAAATCGACAAACTCTTTTTTCTGAAACTCACTAAATCTCACTTTCGTTTAACACACTCCATTTGTGCAAAGTATATAATTTAAAAAAATTCCCAAGTAGTAATATTATATAAATAATTATAAAATAAATTCCGTTCGTCACTAGCAAAGGCATAACCTAAAGTAACGTTTAATATTAATCCGCGTTGAAGCGTGGTCGCAGAATTATTCAGGACACGAGCCTCAATTCCGTGGGAACTCTCGTAAGTTTGTAGAGTGGAAATTCTTTAAACTTTTTGTAATTCCTGCAGCATGCTGCGCACCGACGGCAGGAATTTCATGACATCGCGGGATTGGTTCAGAAGAATTGATTGCTCCGCTTTGAAATAGGTCGCCAGAATGACACGGGAACTTGTGCCGTGTCACAAAACGTGATTTACCTCTTTTTGGCATGACGTGCCGTGTACATAGGGTGTCTCTCAATGAGTGGCACGACCGAGAGGGCGCCGAGTTTACATGCAGAAACAAATTGAGAAACATGGAACAAAATATTTCTCTACGAATGCCCATGACCGAGAAAATTGAGTTTGAATTGACCAGCTCTTATTAATCTCAATATATAGATAGCAAACTGGTGTCTTATGTGCAATGATTACTGTCTAATTGATGTTCATAAGATTAATGAATAAAGTGGGTATCCCTGTTTTGATTAATAACAACTATATACCTATTTGAACATTTTCTAATTTGCTATTTCAGCTACCGAGCACAACCATTTCCTATCTAACTTTGATGCTAGACGTCGAGTCATGTGATATCATGCAGCAAGTAGAAATTATTGGATGGAAATTAATATCACGTAAACGTAGAAGGCAGCGTTCCCAATTTGTGCTCCAAAGAACTTATAGGGGAGACCGGGGTAGGTTGTAACACGGGGTAAATTGTAACATTTTAATAGAAGATTTTAATAGAATCAGACGAATGAGCAATAATTTTTTAACTCTTATATATCAAATGTTTAATAATGTTTAAAATGTTCTTCATTTCTAATTTTCATATATATATATTTTAGAAATGTTTATTTGTATTCATATTTGTATTTAAATAAGTTACACAGATGTGTTAAAATTTACCCCACATGGCGTTAGTTTTTAGTAGAAAAGTAACTTTTAGTAAAATGTAACACCATGTGGGGTAAATTGCAACACATCTGTTTTCTGAATTCTCTAAAATTCATTGGGTCATAAAACATTATTTAAAGAATAAAATCTGGATTTCTTTTCTTTTTCAAAACTCCTGAATTACTTCAGTCGGAAGTTCATTCGATTAATTTAAACTACGTACGCCCGACTTTATATCAAAGAAAATTGGTCCTGTGGATTTTGTCAATCAGATTAGGAGCTAATTCAGATTACTTGCAGGAACTATTTTGTGACAATATACCTCAAGATAGCTGTAAGAAAATCCGATGAACGCCCATTCAAATGGCGCTTCGGAACTGCTGCCTACCGTCCGGAAGCCCAAATACACCGGCTTGAACTGTTTGCGCGGGAGAACTTGAGGAAAACCCAGGCCCAAGGGAAGCGTCTCGGGAAGGAAGCTACGCGCGGGCCGTTCTTATACGGTCTTCGGGACACACTGGACGCTACTCCAGAAGCCCTCCGCGTTCTTTTGTACGACGTCGCCTTGCTTTTATAAAATATAACACAATGTGATATTGATAGTTTATCCTACGTGTGTTTATTAATCGACGTAAGAAAAACATTTCTTACACAAGGTCGCGAAGAATCACTTTCTGATTATGAAATTTATACATATCTCACCAAATTTCTCACTGAGTCCCTTAGACCGAATATTATTATATATACCAATGATTCCATCTCAAAGAGTACGAGACCTCTGTTAATGGAGAACTAATAGTTTCACGCAGACTCTAGAATGTGCATAAATACAATATTTCGATGAAGAACGTGGGAGATCGAAAGAGGGGTGGTCTGTTCGGTGACGTGACATCTCTATAATCATAAGTTTTGTCTTTGTAATCAATACATCCAGGCAGATTGGGTAATGTTCAGACGTGCCACAGTGTAGACACGGGAATGGCACACGCTACGACGAGATACTTGTCAGTCAAGCCAGAAGTATATTCTTCAAAATAAAAAAAGTTTCAGTCGAGTCGTATAATAACTTTTGGAGATACAGGTCCCACCAATTTGAGAATGCTGTTTCGAGGAAAACGCGTTTGAAGTTTTACGTAAGTGCCGAGTCGCCGGGTGTTATCCATGCATTTGCCGCTACTCAAATGCCTATAACTTCGGGAATTTTACGAATTTCAACGAATCATTTTAAACACGTTATCCTAAAAGGTTGAACATTCGAAACATGAAATAAAGAAAAAATCGCCTTTAGACCAGAACCTCCCCTTAAAGTAGGTTCTAAAGTTCAGTATTGGAGAATATAATGTAGTACCTATATTGTTTTAATGAAACAAATTTCATTCAGGTTTTTATAATGTAATCGGTGTATTACAAATTTCGACTTCTAAAGGAGATGTTTTACAAGTATTAATTTTAGGATATTGCTTTTTCTTCATTTCAATTTTAAGGATAGCGTGACACTGTGGAGTGAAATTTAATGCAAAATTTGGAATTACTGTTCGGTGTGGAGTTTCATTTCTATATAGAATTTTTAATAGCCTTTTTCAATATGAACGAATTTTTACTTTTTTCATTTGGAGAAAATCACGCTATTCTAAATTGTATCGTCATCGCTTGTTATTATTCGACTTGGATAAAGATTCTGCTTGAATAATTTTGTAGGCGTTTACATATGCTGCTTGCGGTACAATACCTATAATCGTAGTGTTGATAAAGACGATCACATTATCAATTCGGCAAAAAGAAGTGTTGTGGCTAATTGAACATTCCCAAAAACACTTTTGGAATAATAAGGATGACCATTTTGAGAAAAATGCCCTGCACCAACTCGACAAGAGGGCGGTACTAATTCTGTAATCCTACACAATCCTAATTAATGGAACGACCGTCACATACGGTGTGGCTCCACTGGTGGGTAAGTTTTCTGAAAATTTATTCTGCTTTAGTATTTTTTTTTGTTATATTCAACAATTTCTCGTGAATAATGGGAAACTACATATAGATATTATTAATTGCTGCACTAGAAAATATGGTGTCCCATTAAGAAAGTGAATTTTGGACAAAAGAAACTGAAAAAGGAAGAAAAATATTTTTATTTTAACTCTTTCAACCGGGTGATCTTTAAAGGCAGAGGCTTGAGACAACTTTTAATATAATTCACCTTTCTTCATATAGCAAATTAGCAATTACTCATATGTGAGTTGTCATGTTGAATTAATTTTAAAAGTGTCTCAAGCCTTTAAATTTAAATATTTCATAATATTTCACGAAACGGCCGGCAGTCGTTTGTAAATTTAGGGCAGCGGTGGCGAAACTTTTTATCTGCACATACCAAAACTGTATAAATACTATTCATCGAGTTGCTGACATGCCAAAAAATTTAATGAAAATTTAATTATTGCAGAATTTTATTGGGACGAGTTTAAAAATTAACATAGAATTTCATAAGAACAAACTCATAACTTGACATATACGTTGTCGCAATATATTTAACCATATAATAATTACACTGTCCAACAAAATTTAACATTTTCTGTATCCTGTAACATTCAATAGCCGTTTCTTATAGATTTATGTGCGGTGCAAACGAATCGACAGATCGTTTGTCGCGATCACTCCTAGTTTTCGAGAAATTCAATTTTGAAAAGAACTGCAAAATTTTCAAGTTTGAACATCTTTTCAAGTTATTCTATGAACCCGCGCGAACACAACAATATAAATTATTATTCAATTATAAACATTTAAATATGTTTAAACAACTATGAAAAGGAAGGGGACACCCGAAATGCATCATTTTTTGCAGATATATTTCAAAATCAAAGTGTCTAGGAGATAATCTGACACCTCCACGTAATGCAGCAGACTTTTTTCCTTCGGAAAGAAGTGGTAAAACACCTTTTGTTTTCAATACAGAAACGAATACGAGGGTCACGCAATTCTACTTATGCTGACCGGCAGTGGACTACCACCGTGCGTCGTCGCCGCACGTTTTGCCAATCTCTTGCGTTTCTGTATTAAAAACAAAAGCAGTTTTACCACTTCTGTTGATGGTTTCCGAAGGAAAAATGTCTGCTGCATCGCATGGCGGGATCAGATTTTCTCCTAGACCCTTAATTTTTTATACCTATATAGAAAATTCTTTTTCAAAAAATCATTTTAACAGAAAAGATTGGGAAAAGTGCCGCTGACAGAATACTTCCCTCTACCTTCGACTGGTTCGGTTTGCCGATATCGACGACGCCACTTTATTAAATGCTGTATGTGTCAGAGGTGCGCGTATAAACGGGATAAGGGAGAATGAAAGGTGTTATCCGAATGAGCTGAAAATTGGTGTAGCGCAATTTTGAAATCAAAAGGAACAAAACTAGGCGGGGTCTCCTTTCAAAATAAAAAATTGAAAAATAAGTGGCACCCTAATATACCTTGAAATATTCTGCTTAACAATAGTCTTCAGCTACTCTCTATCCTTGCATACTCCTTCCAATGATCCTTTTAGATAATCCACTGCTGCCTCAGTAGGGTGATCCTCCAGCGACTGGACTCAAAAAGATGCCTCCTGGCACCCCGCAGCGAGTTCAACCCCCCGCGGTATCTCGCCGCATTTTACGGCTTTCGACCCTCGAAGGAATACCCATGAAAATGTGAGCAATCTTCCAGTTCCGCATTTTTCATCATATCTCTGCGAAAACGACTCCAATCGATACCTTATGTTTCTCCGATGAAATGAACACCAGTAACGACGTAAATCGGAGCATAATGCAGAAAATAAGATAAAAAATTGATTTCCATAATCTCCATCTAACTTCGTTAAAAATAGTCCGGTTTGCATGACATTTGGTATGATTTTATTCGGGAGGACACCAGGAATCCATTAAAATAACTTAATAACAAAAAAGAAAAAAACACACAAAACCGTGGCGACCTCCCCAGAAAACACTTCGTGACCCACTTGAGGATCGCGACCCACAGGCTGGGATCCACTACTGCAACACTACCTATCCTACTGGCGTACCAACAGTTACCGCTGACCAACAGAATAATAGATTTTCCTACAACCGACTCACACTTGCACGTGGTTCGAACATAACTGAAACTTTGGTAACGAAACATTAGCTACACATATACCAAAGTAGATGCTTCATTGTCATTTCCCTCCCCTATCATTTTCCTTTCGCGCTACGTCGGAGGGTCCCACCGGACACTACATACATGTTCGATCCTTGCAAGGATTAACGCGTGACAGTATACCCGTTGCACGCTATGACGAAGGGCAGCTGCATTTATAATTCATCAGTTAAAAATTCCTCTCCTTTATGCTGTCACGCCGGTGCGAGTCGCGGTAGAACGTCACGCATAAGAAAAGATCACGGGACACACGTGATCGGCGGTCAATTGTCCACGGTAGATCAAAGTGATGTCAGACCGAAGCTCTTCCTCGTGGTAATTTTCAACTATCGATCCCGGCATTCGTGCTCGAGTTTGAAGTCATAGATCGGTCGCTGGTGCACCACAATGTTATCGACGAGCAGGGATATTTCAATCGACCTCTCGTGCCTCTTGATGAAATTCTCGGGCATTTGGTTGGCAGCCAATCGGCAAGAGCAAATCTACAGGAATATCACGTTAACGTATACCATTGTTACCCTCTCTTTCGGCGTGTACGTCGACATAGCGGACTTTTATAACACTTGGGGTGACGTGAGCGTGAGTACACAAATTACTCAATGGGGCTGTTTAAACCAGTGTTTCTGTTTATCGTAACCACTGTTTAGAAGAGTGGTGACGAAGTAGAAATTATCTATAAGTTCGGTAGATTTTAATGGTTCAGAAGAACTGTTAAAAAGATATTTGTATATATATGTTATGTTAACTTATGATAAGTTGGAGAATATGGGAAATTAAATATTTATCTACGGTAAGCGTGGGCGATTTTGTGACTAATGAGAGGTGACTGAAAAATAAAAAATTCGTACCGTAAGGGAGGGGAGGCTTTGAAACAGTTTTTGATATTTTTTAAATATCAATCGACTAATTTAAAGGCGGAACCTCACATTAGACATTCAGCAAATGTGTGGTTTGCCCTTAAAACAAATCATTAATTACTTTTATAATTAAGCGGCAAATGAAATTTGAAGTATTTTTTATCAATAAATAATACAGGGAAACAAAGACGTACGGAGTAACCCCATTACTCACAGAGTCACCCCCGCTTACAGTACTATTTTAATGGACATGTTAAGGAAAATTTTAACACATTTCGATTTCAGAACTGCCTATACATGGCTTGTAACATTCTATGTATCGGCATGGGGCTGTACAAGACTGGCATATTGTTCCTACATAAATTAGAGTTCGTAGATCTGGTTCTGTACGCGCAACGGAACTTTTGGCACTCGGATTACGATGATCATGAAAAATCTCTTATAGCGGAAAGTCGAAAGTTCTTCACCGCGTGCGTTACCTTCACGTACGTTGTTACCCAAGCCATTGTGGTCAATTACGCTCTTACGCCCATCGTTGGTGAGTCAGTTGACTTAACTGTAGGAATACAATTTTATGTGAATTATTCGTTTCTTTGTGAAATTGTGGTTATGGTAAACTGTATCTAAATGTAAATATGTATGTAGAAAGATAGAGGCAAGATAGAGTAGGAAAATTTTAAACCGTAAAGAATAGAATACAACTTTGATTAACAGGGGAAGTTCGGCAAGCCGGAAAGTCAGGAAATTATGCAACCTTGTGTCGAAGTAGAGTAGTTCATGTGTCAGCCAGACCTATTATTTGTCGGTGCCACGGTGCAGTTTTAGGGGGTGAAATCACCATTTAAAAAATTCAGAATTTTGTTTTTCTCGGGATATCTTGAGAACGGTGGGAGTGGTGGTATCTTTTTTATACTGCGAAGCTGCGTAAAAGTAATTATCGAATTAAGTGATTGGTGTTTGGGGTAACTTGAAATGTATGAATTTTTCGATTAAATTTTTTTAAATTTCTTTCCAATATCTCCCACCATTATTATTATTATTTAGCATTTTTTTATGTTTTTATTTTTACAGCTTGAACCTTCAATTTAAAAATTTATAACGATTCCCTAATATGTGCTTTAGTAACAGAAATGCCTGCTTTTTTCTTCCAAATTTTTCATTGCACTAGTACCTATAGTAGAAATTCGACAAAAACCTGATTTTTTATTTTTGCCCTTTACTACCCCCCGAGTCGAGATACAAAGTTGAAACTTGTCACAAATGGTTGTTTTTTTATAAGCTTTCAAATGACTCATTGCGAGTTGAAGTCGGTTGAGGGGCACAAAAAGTCAGCTTTGTGATAAGAAATCAATGAAATGAACGCTGAAAGAAACGTAACAAACTTGTTATCTGCCCCGAGAAAATATGTCCAGTCTTTCCATTTATAATATTTACATTTCAGCAAATTTTGGAAGAAACAAATCGGACAGAGCACTTCCATTCAATATGTGGATAAATCTACCGCTAAGTGAGACCCCATATTACGAAATGATGTTCACTTTTCAGGTATTTTTGACCATATATTACATCACACCAACATTAGACGATTACTCGCGAATAATTAACACGTTTCATGTTTGCCATGATCAGTCACAGATAAATGACATTTTTATATTCTCCCATTTCATTTTCCCTTGTGCAAGTTCAACGTCAAGTCGAAGAACTTTCTCTCATGATAAATATAACGGGTTGGCAGATGTGGCATGAACCATGTTAATTAATAGCAAAGAAAACGATAGAAAATAGCTTCAAGTGGATATAGAACACCAATTGCACTGATTAAACGGCATAAAAAGTTACTTACTGTTTACTTAGACGCTGTGCGTGTTCCAAATCGCAGTGTGCTACGTTTGCTTTGACAATTTCTTGTGCATGATAAACGTGCACGTGGCCTGTCAGTTTCGTATACTTCAGTACAGAATGTCGAACCTGTGGGCTGTCAATGATAAGCAAATAGACGTTGTGGAGCGTAATGACGCGCACAATGCAATGTTCAAGAGATGCATTCGACAGCATCAGGCGCTAATCGAATACTGCAAGAAGGTCGAGAATGTATTCACACTGACGGTTCTCGGGCACCTATTAGTTTTCAGTGTGTTAATGTGCTTGGTTGGATACCAAATATTTATGGTAGGTGCAGACACTAATTCTGATAGGAGAGTCGCAAAAAGGTACCTACTTCGTGCCCGCCACATTTTACCGCCAGTAATCATTATCGATGACGGATATTTAATTTCGATTACGAATATCCGGTAAATTCTACTGCAACATCTTTTATCCTATTCTTTGTTTCATAAATTTTCAGGTCATTTTTTGCTTAATAAAATATATAAGTTTTATTTTTATTTTTTTCATGTTGTCAGTGAAAACTAATTATGAGTAATGTTAATAACAATAATTGACTCTGATCGAATGAAACCAGAAACAAATTTTGCTCTTGACATTGGTTAGCGGTCATTAATAATGGTTAAGTTAATAAACTAAAATTCTGGTCGTTTATATTGGTTATTGGTAACCAAACTTAAATTTCCGTTATCGATAATGATTATTCGAAACCTAAGTAAAATTCATCGGTAATGAGTACCGGTAACCAAAAAAAATTAAAAATTTGTAACGGTTATTCGTAACCAAAATCATTTAATTAAACATATTAACTCTTATACCATAACTTTTAAAAAATTTCTTATAACAGTCATGATGTCTGCTTATATGTGTAATCGTATGGTGTAGTTGTAGTTTTCCTTTGCAATAGAACCTCATACCGAATAATTTGATGATTCTATTCCATATAAGAAAATATCAGACATCTTCTGATTTTCATTACACACCACTTGAATTATATCAATTATATCCACATAGCAGTGTTTGCGATTCGATAATGTACGGGTCCGTGCACGTTTAAGAATTCACGATAAGTTTCTCTTCCAAATGGCTGTTAAATAACAGCCTCAAAGTATGAGTAATGTGATACATCGATATGACACGTATAATCTAGAAAGCTTGAAAAACATTTCTCTAAACCTGAAACCTTTGTCTGTCATGTTCAATTTGATATTTTGCGCCACACAGGCAGAATCAACCACCCCGCGGCGTCTCATCTTCATCTTTCACATATCTGGCAGCTTTTTCCAAATAGTACTGTACACATATACCTGCGACGGTTTGATTGAAGAAAGCTCGACCATAGGCACGGCTGTGTACTCGTCGGCATGGACTACTTTACCAATGGACGAAACTGGTAGATCATTACGAAAGCAAATGCAACTAATTATCATGAGATCAAGGCACCCATGCTACTTAACTGCTGGTGGTTTCTTCCCAGTGTCTTTAGAAACTTCTACTGCGGTACGTGATTTGGCTGCCTTCAATCCCCAGTTTTCGCAATTTTATTCAAGATGTACATTTTTTTTTAAACGTTAAGGTAAATGTACCAGTGCCCGAACATGTCCCAGTACCTGAACAGTAATGCGAATTTTATTTATTTTTAAGCTTAATTTTTAATGTAATTAAAAACAAAACATAGTACTATAATGCACAAGTATTTAGCAATATTAATTAAAAGCATTGTTATAGAAAATTAAAAATCGTTAGATAAAAATAATTATTTTGTAACGCACTTCGTACGCATAGCAGATTTCGAGAAATTTCTTAAGCTTCTGTCAAGACACTTCTGACATTTACTAAGAAAATATTGACAGCATTTCTTATTTATATACATTAATTTAAATCTATTTATTATTATAATAATACATTATAGATTTAAATTTAGTTTAAGATAGTTAAATTTGCAAGAAAATTAATGTTTTTTTAAACAAATCTAAGTTTATTTACTGGTACAAGAATTTCGTGAATGTAAATAATTTAGACATGTATTTTTAGGTTGTCCGCTTACTGGGACGATATAATTCAGGTATTGGGACATGCAGTTTTAGGTTGTCCGGTTACTAGGACATCTGCATGTTTTCGTATTTTCATTAATAAATACGTCTATTATAATACATAAACTTTTTTTTTCAGTTTCCGATAGTATAATATTGTGTTATCTTCCACATTTCAACAAAATTTTTTTATTTCATGATGGTTTTGCAAATTAAATTACGAGACAAACTTTGCCGCTATTCCTTAAGCCCCTTAACCTTCTGGGTATTGGTACATTTACCTTATATGAGGCATTTAGAACAAAAACAGATCGACCCACATCGAAAAAAAATTTCTAGTTTATATGATTGGTATAGTTTATTCAAAATACATTAGTGTTATTAAATGAATTTCTCGAAAAATGTAAGGTAGTCCGTTTTTTGCTATCAATGCCTCATACTAAAGTACTAGATGGCATTCCTTAGAAGAGACATGTACCTTTCATTGTGATTTGCAATCTCGAATTCTCGGTTACAGGTTCTCAGTTCCGCAATGTCGTATTTTACACTGCTGAGAGAATCGTCCACTACGGTAGAAGAGTAAGAAGTGAACGCTAAAACGAGCGCGCATCTGTGAAGTGAGCATGTTTCTTTAAACTGAAAAAATAAATTTGGCTGTTGTTATTCGTTGGGAAATGCATAAAAGTAACGTGCGACGAATTGTTCATTCTAAATGCCTGCATTTCTAAGACATGTCACGATTTTGCAATTCGTTCGCGTGTAACAATGCACTCTATCATTTGCATTCTATTTTTAAATATCTTTTCTAAGTTTATGACGTTTCTGTTGTAATACGACGTAAGTGAAATTCTCGAAACACTATTTCAGATATTAAAGGGTAAGTTACGAGAACACTGTTGACCTACTCACACGCGTATAACTTTGCCAATTTTCGTCGGATTAACTTGACACTTTCAGGGAACATTTTCAATATGTTGCACTTCAAGGAAGTATAAATATCGAAAAATCGATTTTTCGAAAATTTCTAGGTAGGCTTCTCCGCTTAAAACGCCATAAAAATTCTAATTTTTGCGACCTTCAACAGTATCCACCACCTTCGCACTCCACTGAAGCACATGCGTGAAAGTTAAGTATACCGCACTCCCGTGACAGTAATGACACACTCGCCGGCGTCAGTTCCGTTTCTGTGGAGCATGTGGTACAATGATATAACAGGAAGCCCCTTCTCATTCTCACTGCGAGTGCCAAAGGCTGCTGTCTGAATTATACATTACAAATCGATACAGCATTTCATTTTTTTACCCCCATCGAAAGATTGTCACATCGCGTCACGCTCAACGCGCTTTGTCGTTAGCCCTGATCCGCCCGCGGAGGATAGGTATCACATAGCGTGTGACTGACGATACCAGGGTTCGATCGATCGATGTAATGCTAGATAGAGGCGTCTCGTTCTGTAAGATCTGACGTGTCGCGACTAAAGATGGGAAGGCCCCTCGAGTCCTCGGGGCAACTAAAACTTCGCACTTCCGATGGTTCAGTGGTAGTCAAGCGTGCTCCTCACAGTAAAGATGTCTCTATACTCTTGACATCGTTCTTGATGAAGATCGTTGGCCTCTGGCTGGCAAAAGACAAGGAGGAACAACGTGTGAGGGATTTAACGTTGATTTACACGGTGATCGCGATTCTATTTGGTGTGTGGGTCCAGACGAGGGACTTTTATTATTCCTGGCCAAACTTTGGCGTAAGTACTAAGTAATTCTTCTTCTGGATGTAGCGATTCACACGCTGGATAAACACTTTAGTTCCTTCTCGTTACATGCTACATTAATATGCTCAGTTACAGAGTACAAGTCCTTTTGGATTTTGAGATGTACTTTTTCAGCTGAATTTGATGGCTAAGTGAAGTTGGTTTCTGTGGAATTTGAAGAGGAACTTTGGCTTGTAATGAGAGGAGTAATTAATCTGTGAATTCATGTGTATAGGTAAATATCTTGAAAAAACTGCTTGCAATTCAAGAAAAAATATATGTATTTTATTTAATAGTCTTCTCAATAAGCTACTTTTCCTGGTGAGATATAATTTTTTATATTTTAAGCAACAAGGTTTGAATAATTCGTTGTAAAGGAATGGTTAGTTTTACGTAATTATTTTCCATTTATATTTGAACTTTGGAGAGGAAATTAATTTAGATAGGTTTTTTGAGCGAATGAGCTATTGATTCAGGAAGCTATGATAAATACTTTTTTTAATAGGAGACATTTTTGACATTCCAGGATTGTGCCTATACAGCTTGCAATCTTCTATGTCTGAGCATGTGTTTACTGAAACTAGGCGTTGTATTCATGCAGAGAAAGGAGTTCATCGATTTACTTTTGTATACGCATGAGAAGTTTTGGCATTCCAACTACGATGCCAGTGAGTCAGTGCTGTTGGACAATTGCAAAAAAATCTGCACATTGTTCCTAGCTATCATAAACATCTGTGCTCAAGGCACAATCGTCAGCTACGTGCTAACGCCTATTGTGGGTGAGCATATTAATTTCACACATCACCATGTAGCCAGAATACTTTTAGGTTGAATATCCCATTCGTTAAATAATCATTTAAATAAATATAATCGACTTTAATGTAAGAGAATTGCATTTGGTAGACAATATGGTCAGTAACAAAATTTTTATTCCTATAGTATCTATGTACACATGTACTTTAAAATTAATAATATAAAACTAATATATTTTGGAAAAATTTAAGAACTTTCTCACATAGGAATACGCCACAACGAGTTTAGATAATTGTAAACCATTGTGTTAGACAATATGAAATGGCAAGTTCCCGTGATTATACGGGGTTTGCAGAATTGAGGGACAATCCGGAACATACAGTATCCTGGTGCAAGAAGATATCGAAAAGTTCTTTACCGTTTTGTGATCCGAGACTTCGTTCTAGAGATATTAACAGATGAATATTAGCCAGGCCGCGAGGTTTAAAGCTGAAACAGCTGACGCGGAGCAGTGACGCCTAGCACGCAGACGTTGGCGGCAGTGCGCGCGAGCGTACGGTACCGCGCCAAAGAGAAGGTATACCAAGAGGCGACACTCCTAGGCGGTATCTTTGAAGTTCTTCCGTTGGCTTATCCCTTTAAATTGGTTGTATAGGCAGCTGTATATCTTCGTCTTACTATCGCCTCTTGTTAATCAAGTCTCTCTCCGACTACCGAATGGACATTTAAATTGGTTGTAGATTTCGTCTCTCTCTAAAACTGGTTTCTTCGTCAGAGTGTCGCCTCTTGGTATACCTTCTCTTTGACCGCGCGCTCAACTGACTCAGCTTGAAACCTCGCGGCCCGGAGGTTGCACCGCTAATATTCAACTGTTAATATCTCGAGAACGAAACCTCGGATTCCAGAACGGTAAAATACTTTTCGATGTCTTTTTGTATCAGGATACTGCATGTTCCGGATTGTCCCTATATTCTGGGACACCCTATATAAAAACAATGAAGTTTGCAGATCCATATGCGACTATGTATTCAAAATTCTGAATGACCATCTGTATTTCAGCAAATTTAGGAAGAAATGGCTCAGACAGAGTTCTCCCATTCAATATGTGGGTCAGCCTACCTCTATCTGTGACGCCATACTACGAGATAGTATTCGTGCTACAGGTACTGTACTTGTTAACAATTTTCGTAGAAATTCTTATATGGAAAGGCCATAGTCCTTAAGGAGTTGACTCTTTAAAAATTTTCTCTCATTAATTAGGAGGCATTTGTTAAAAATTCTCATGTCTATCATCCACAGATTACAGTAATAATCACAACAGAAAATACATTAATTTTTTTAGCAGTTTGCGTCATATCTAAAATTTTCCTAATTCAACAATTCCGTCGCAATATCAAGAATACCAAGACACGACCTGGTCTTCCCCATTATTTAAAATATAGTCGAGTCGAAGGAAAAATTAAATTTTTCAATAGAGGAAGCTCCTCCAACAACAGAATAATATCCATTATTAATACTAAAACTGTTACTAAATACTACTCACCTGTCAGTGACCAAAAGTGATTATGCAAGTGTTCAAGTGATCAGGCTCCAGAGACGATTCTTTTTCTTCGATTCGATTATAGACACCCGATGATACTCTTCATTGCCGAACTGTTTTATATATACTCGGTTTTAATTAAACTTGAAGCTCGAAAAGCTTGCTGTTTACACAGGTTCTGTCATTGTACCACGTTGGCGTGTGTTACGTTTGCTTCGACAACCTTTTGTGCTTAATAAACTTGCACGCAGCTACTCAATTTCGTATACTGCAATACAGGATGAGAGATCTGTGTGGCGCAAATACCAGGTCCGTGGAGGAAGGAACATCAAACGTACTTCCGTTCAATTATGCGGAAACGTGTTACGCGTCGTTTAAAAACTACGTACGACAGCACCAAGCGCATATCCAGTACTGTTGCAAAATTGAGGACATATTTACGAAAATATTACTGGGACACGTGCTCGTTTTCAGCTTGCTGCTGTGCTTAGTGGGCTATCAGACATTTTTGGTTTGTATTAGTCATTTTCATACACGGCATGAAAATTGTCAAATATAATAAAATTATTCCCCTGGATTGCACGATGAGAATCTCAGAATTTATAAAGCTCATAAAAACACTGGCACTCTAAGTGAGATAGCTAGTCTCTTTTAAACCAAATTCGTATTTCGAATATGGAAGTTGAAAAATTGAAAATTTTATATGAAAGTTTTCCCCAAATAGTAATTTAATTATAGAAAACGCGATTCCTTAGAAGAAATAAATAAAATAAACTGAAGCAAAAGATTTTAACACGAGCGTATTTTTTCAAACGTACTTGTCACACTGTTGATTCGACCCAAGCCAATTTTCAATCAGCTGTTTTTTAAAAACTATCGGTTGAATAAAGTCGCAAACATTCTGTGATAAAGTTTGAACATTATAGAATATATGTTCATCGTTGAAAATTAACCTTCAAAATATCATCATGTTTAAAAAAAAATGTTAAAAATATAAGTCTCGAGACAAAGTTTTTTGCTTAAGAAATCATAACTTTTTAATTTTTATTATTTTTCGCTAAAAATTAGTGGTTATACTCTTGAGATATGCTACTTTATTAAAAGAATATTTAATAAATAAAATTATCCTCACTTATGAAGTTACTACTGATGAATTTTTACTGATGCCTCAAAGTCATTTTACCTCAAAGAAAAATTTTGGGTCATTTTTCCCCAGTGTGACAACCAAGGGTTAAGACAGCTCATTTTGAACACACATAGAATGCATGAAAATGGTCATTTTCAATTTTCCCCAGGCCGATTCAGCTCCTACGAGACGTCTTATTTTCATATTCTGTGGAACGGGCAGCATTTGCCAGTTATTACTGTTCACGTATAGTTGCGATGGTTTGATAGAAGAAAGTGCAAACATCGGGGCAGCAGTCTATTCAGGGCCGTGGTTGTATTTACCTATGAATAAGTTTGGTAGACTACTCCGAAAAGATTTGAGGATGGTCATTATTCGATCGCAGAAACCTTGCTGTCTAACTGCCAGTGGATTCTTTCCCGTCTCACTGGAAACCTGTACCAAGGTATCCAATCACTTTCTTCCCAAATTTCTCAGCCACAAATCCAATACATCTCTGTTTCAGGTTCTTAGTACAGCCATGTCTTACTTTACGCTACTAAGGCAGTCTATGGTTAATTAAAATTTCAGTTGTAAATTAAGGAACAGAGTACTACTCTTCGAGTAATGGTAGTCAAATATTTGTATTTCCTATCAAATGCAAAGAGAGAAAGTATTTTTCTTGTACCGATACTAATATATTATAGAATCCAGAAGGTAAAGTCGTGTACATTATTTATAAGTATAATTCATATAAATAAAGATTCTCATAGCACGTGATAATCAAAATATCATTCACTGTATAATTTCTGTATCCTCCCTTAACAGTTCAACATTTTCTATTTAACGATATAAAAAGGACAAGAAGTCTATATGTTTCACTTATATTTCTAAAATTCTAAGTAACAGTAATATTTTCACTTTATTTCATCACTGATTTCTGGATTCTCCCTCGTTTACACAAAAAAAAAAGAATTTAACTTCAATGCATTGAGCTATAAGAATACCTGGAGAGGGAACAGCAGTGGGAAGAAGTAGAGGCGACAGCGGTCTGAAGGAAACAAAAGATCACGGGTGAACCTATCCTTTTTCCTATTATCCCTCTCACTCTGTACTATCTGTGTTATGTATGTATGTGTGTGCGCAAATAACTTCACTCACATGCACTATACATTCATAGCCTGTTGTAAGACAGAAATAGATTTACCCGTTTTCGTCCCTCTTTCTCGGACCGGACGCCATTGCTCTGTTCCCTCTCCAGGTATTCTTATAGCTCAATGCTTCAATGTCACTTTACTCAAATCCCAATAAAAACACAATACTAACAACTTCAAGGACAACTGAAAAAAATTTTACCGTTTCCAATAACAAACTTATACACAAGGACAGCACTGCACAAATTTTTAGAAAGAAATACTTGTTTCACCCACCACTTCTTCAAAGCGCGACGTTCACGGCAATAGTCCATCCTCGTTAGGTAATAATGTAAGACATCATTACATTGGCAGCTAAACTTGTCGATAGTCTGGGGGGAAGATCACGAAGGAAGGCGCGATCGCATGCTACTCGATGCACCTTCCGGGTTGCTCTACGTTCTTTGTTGTCGGCAGGGGTGATTCGATTACAACCCTTGGATCATGAATAATTCACTGCCGATCAGGGCTCTACAATACCTTTGTTTCACGCCAGCCAAGACGCGTGGCGCGTAGAAGGAATAGCCCCGAGACTTGTGATCGTTGTTCAAGGGGCACTGGACAGGTGAAAATGGGTTGTCAGTGGATAGCGGTCACTCTGTCCTCTGACATTTTTCAAATATCTATGGTGGGAAGCCCTCCGCGCCGGACAAACGACAACGTCACCAACTTATTCGAAGCTCGCTATGCGGCTGATGCGGAATAAAGATTTATCCATCGTTTGGACGTGCTTCCTGATGAAGATAGTCGGCTTGTGGATGGCAACGGACCTTGCTCAACAACGTCGCAGAAACTTCGCGTTGATTTACACGGTCGGGGCGATCTTTATTGCCACGTGCATCGCGATACGGGATTTTTACTTTTCTTGGGGCAACTTTAATGTAAGTGAATGACAACTCATTTTCACTCATTCCTTGCACAGTTGCTATTAATTACTATTATTGGGGAGTGGAGAGGGCTTGTAGATGTATGTATGGAGGTTTCAATATTTGAGGCATTGCATCTAAATTTAGAATATAAATTTTGGGTACTTTAAAAAATAAAAGGTACCCAAAATCTGTATCCTAAATTTAATGCAATTTCTTTTTAAATATACTTTCTGACTACAATGCTCCAGAATTGTTGCATACGAAATGCTGATCGCAAGATATAGAAAAATCGGTGAAACTTTGCACAGTATTGCCTCGAAGTTTGGTATAATCGCAATCTCTCAATGCGATGCAGTATGAAGCCTGATTCCGAAGAGATCTACTTACTATAATATTTCTTTAATCAGAATTTTCTCATTCTAGGACTGCGTTTACATCGCCTGCAACATTTTGTACCTGATGATCGTTTTCTTCAAGATCGCGGTGTTATACGCGCACCGATTGGAATTCTACCATTTGGTCGAGTTCACGGAAAAGAATTTCTGGCATTCTAATTACGATATCCAAGAGAAATTGATTTTGGATAAATGCAAGAGGATATGCGCCATTTTCATCGTTGTTCTGAGCTTCTGCGCTCAGGGCACTTGCGCTGGGTACATGATGACTCCTCTTTTGGGTGAGCTGTGATGAATGATCATTGAGACATCAATGTTTCCGATTAAATTATATTTGTGAAGTTTCCACGGATTCAAATAAATTAGTAAATAGATCCTTGCTGATGCTAGGTTTTTGTCGTTAAAAAACTGTCCGAGGAATTGCATTGCGGGATTAAATTAACGTTCAAACAATCATAAATTTTTAAAAAATAAATTTTCAAAATATTGTATGATAAAGACTAGTGTTTTTTACATATTTTAAGGTACATTTTTCTTTTGGAAGACACCCAGAGGAGATATTTTTGGCACCGTCATTGGCAACAGTAATTTTTTTTTGAAAATATTCTTTAAATTATAAGCTTTCAAATGCATATCACGATTTCTGATTAACAAAATTACTTATGGGTGAACAAAATCATAAAAAGTCCTCTCTTTTCACCGTCCTAGGTGTATGTAACCCCTTAAACACGCTTATTTTTTTCAAATTGCAATGCATATGGAAAGAAAAAATTTTCCTTCTCCCTATTTTAGCAAATATTGGAAAAAACGAATCCGAAAGGATATTGCCATTCAATATGTGGGTGGACTTTCCTACATCAATGTCGCCATACTTCGAGACACTGTTTATCATACAGGTACTGTCAATTTTGATGTTGCAGGCTTTATTGAGGAAAATATTAAAGTTAGTAGATTTTAAATGTTTACAATCATTCTCCATCTGCTGCACAAAAATATACATTTACTTAGACATCCATGCACAATCATAATTACCAGAACAATCATAATTCCATCAGATTTAAAGCAAAAATGGATTACAAATACCAGGATATTGACAGTGGATTATCTCTGTGCAGATTTTGTGCGTGTACCATGTTGGCGTGTGTTACATCTGCTTTGATAATTTCTTGTGCCTGTTAAATTTGCACGTGGCTAGCCAATTTCGCATACTGCAGCACAGGCTGAAGAGTTTAAACGACATCATGAAGATGAACATCGGTGTTCCAGTTTCTGACAAAGGACGCCTAAGTTACACGGATACGTGCTACTCGAAATTGAGGAGCTGCGTCCGACAACATCAGTCGCTCACAGAGTACTGTAAAAACCTTGAGAATATATTTACAATGATCGTGCTGGGTCAGGTGCTGTTCTTGGACATGATCATATGTCTCGTGGGGTACCAAATATTTTTGGTCAGTATGCAATGCGTTCTAAATGGGTTTATTCCTTTTATAGTAAAGAATAATTGAAGAGTGGTTGTAGAAGGCACTGTATGTGTCAAAAATAAAATTCTATGGTATAGTATTATACCAGTTGAAAATTTCCCGATAATTTTTTTTTTAATTTTGGTACTTACAGTGTTTTCTACAATGACTCTTCAATTGTCATTTCAAAGTTAAGATGAATCTGGTGTATTCTTTAGTTACAAAAAATCGTGATTTATTGGTTTAACACTTTATGGAATAATTTGGATTTTTATGCAGTCAGACTCACCTCCATCCCGAAGTGTTAGTTTGGTACTCAACATGGTTGGCACCTTGTGTCAACTCTTCATGTTCACGTACAGTTGCGACGGCTTGATACGACAGAGCACCGACATTGGTCCAGCGATATTTTCTGGGCCGTGGGCAACTTTGCCGATGAATAAAACTGGCCGATCTCTGCGCAAAAATATAATAATCATTATCATGAGATCGACTAGATCTTGCCATTTAACAGCTAATGGATTCTGCACTGTGTCTCTGGAAACTTATACTGGGGTGAGACATTTTTCAACACACAATGTTTTACGAGAAAACACATTCATAAATTTGTATTGTTTTTCTAAAAAATAAGTACACTTTAATTATAACTTTTACTCCTAATTATAATTAGGCAGAATTATATTTTCATTAAAGCATTTTTTACTTAAAGCAAGCTTTCTTTGTTTTGTAGTCCGCAGTGTATTTACTTAACGTTATTGTTGAAATAATGTTCTTTTCATACAAGTCTACAATCTTACTTTGTATTATTTGTTTAATATTTTATATGTATTTGCACGCTTGCTGAAACAAATGAAAAAGTGTTTAACCCCTCATGCATAATGATTTAGTAAAGATAATTGATACGTTTCTCCCAGAGATATATGTAGTTATTTCATAAACATTTTATTTTTTTTTAGGTCCTTAGTACCGCAATGTCGTATTTTACTCTACTAAGGCAGTCATCTTTGGACATGGAAAATACGTAACAATGTACATTTATTACATACAACTGATATTCGAAGATTGATAAATGAATTAAATTATCAATGCTTGACATATGAGCACGAAGTTAATATGAAAACAGCATTGAAGGTAAAATACCATCGTGTGTCCAACTCCGTTACTCGTTCCAATTACTTAACAGGAAAGTGGAATGCAAATTAGTAGGTATCCTGCAATGGAAGTTGTTCATAGGTACACAGCAAAAGTGGGCGAAAGATTTTCTTAAAATTCCGACGCAGAAACTATACTCCATTTTAATTTGCTCGCGTGTGACGAAGGGTAATTATAGAAAAATTATTATATTACGAATTTCGAATTCGTACGGTAATGTAATCTCCGTGATACTTTATATTAATTATAAATCTATAATTCTAACATGTAAGAATTAAAAAAATGCATGTTTTGTAATCCGATTTTGCAACTCAAAAAAAAGAGCAGGAATGAAAGCAAAAACACTGATGGGATCCCTTACAAAACTCTAAACTATGTAAATAGAAGTTACCTAAATGACAATATATACGAAAAAATTGGAAATGTTTAAAGTCCTGAAAAATGATTTTTTTTTAATAAAACAATCATACCTTTTTTATTTTTGAATTAATTTTCGTGTACTGAATCCAGTGTGGCCATGAAGGGTTAAAAACTGTCAAAATTTTCTCCTCTACTTAACATACAGTAAAATCTCTTTCGTGCAATCACATACACGACTGGTACTTCCTATTAGCAAAGTGGTCGAATCGAAATTCCATTTGATGCATCAAATATTTTTCTTAAAACCGCAGAATTTTTTTACAACTCTCCCAAATAAGACACCGAAGGACTTACTATCTACGAATTCTAAAATGAATAAAATAAAATATTGCGGACAAATTAAAATGATTAAAACTTTAATGTTTCGCGCGATATTTGCGCTAACACATTTAAATTATTTAGCTACGTCGGCAGCACATTCTTATCTCATTTTAACGAGCACTACAGTACCGTAAACATTCCACCACGAATTCATGAGCGTTCTGGGCGTTTCTTCGTCCAGAACACCGTGTTTGTTAACTGGCAGCAGGCGTATCATCGCGGCAAGTTACACTGCATCGTCCCATCGCTTGTGACTAACGGAAATTGCAAGCTACAGCTCACGCATTGTTGCGGCGACCATGCGATCACACCCCTAGAATCATGCATTATGCACTGATCCAACGTGTCCCTCCTATTTCACACGAAAGGACGGCAATTACGTCGCTGTTTCACGGTAGCTAGACGCTCGCCGTGAAAGACGCTTGAAATGAAAGGGTGATGCGCGAAGGGGGTGATGAACGGGTGGTGTAAGTAATTCAGAGCGCCGCCGCGTGGAATAGACTTGTCGTTCGTCTGTCAAGTTCAAAATCGGAACAATCGCCATGACCGCGGGACAGAGCAAAGACTTCTCACTGACCGTTACGGCCTTTTACCTGAAATGCGTTGGCTATTGGATAGCCGACAATCGCGGCGAGGAACGGCGGAGGCACATCGCGTTGAGTTACACGATCTTTATGCTCTTTCTCTCCATGGTTGTGCTAGTGCCGCAGCTATATTTCACCTGGGGTGATTTAAGCGTGAGTGTTCGAATAATTAGTTATTGGACCCCCCTGATCGCAAATGAAGCTTCTTAAATAGTAAAACATGAAATCAGACTCGCGGATCTTGGCGAAAAAGTAATAAGTCTTTATAAATAAAAATATTCGTTTCGTTCATCCCATCGAAGATGGAAAATACTACACCGAGATCATACGTTTACCACATGTATATAGGGGAGAGATACGATAAAAGGGACAGCTTTTAAATGGGACAAATCGAATTGCCAAAATTATAAACGCATTAAGTACACGTGAGAGTTATTTTCCCGTTTATAGCTACACTAGGGTAAAGGACCCAATTACTGGCAGTCAATCCAATTACTATCACCTTAAGCTATTTTACATAAAATAACGAATAAATAAACGTTTAAGGTCTAATAATTTATATAGTAAAATACAGACATAAAGAAGGTTGTAATTTTTTAACGATTTTCTAAAATTTAGTGTGTCGTCAAGGGGTGAAGAATAACATTTCCTTGGTATGTTTAGTTGACCACGTTATGCAGGCTACACTGTGAGCAACTATTTTCACCCAAAATCTTCGTAGACTCGTGTTTTTGATTACAGAACTTCATTTACACTCTCTGCACCATTATCACGGTGTTTTTGGTGTTATTCAAGATAGCTGCCTTGTTTCCGCACAGACAGAAATTCCTCAAGTTACTTCTGTACTCGAGAAAGAATTTCTGGCACTCGAATTATGATTGGTACGAGGGCAGAGTGGTGGCCAATTGCAAGCGTACCTGTTCTTACCTCATTTGCATCTTCTGCTTCTTTGCTCAAAGCACGGCTATCAGTTACGCCGTAGTCCCAATTGTAGGTACGTTGATTTCTTTAAATCTGCAGCAAACCAAATGATTCTAGATCATTATAAGCTACTATAATTTTTAATTGTAATGTTTGCTAAAATGTGATACCGTAAAGGCGTAAACTGTAATTGTAACTTCTTCAACCGTTTCATTCTCTTCGTAGATTCTCAAAATTTGTAACTACATTGAAATTATGATGTTTTCAAGAATGTATACACATACCAAGTATCGTGTAGGTAGATCAGATGACTTCTGATATAAATAATAAATCGTTCGTATCTTTCTTTTCAGAAAACATTGGAGCAAACGAAACAGACCGGATACTTCCGTTTAATATGTGGATGAACCTGCCATTCTCCACAACACCATACTTTGAGATAACATTTCTGATCCAAGTATTGTAAATTTTCCTAACTTTGCATTTCTAAAGAAAAAATGCACCTACTTAGTCCTATTTTACTAAAAAAAAACAGCTGATCAAATCAAGGTCTTTTCGAAAATTCGAACTGTATATCAGATACACCAATCTGATTTGCTTAGAAAAATCGAGCAGCCCAAATATTCAGATCAGGGTTGACTAACTGGCGACTCAAGAGCCGCCGGGGACCCCTCCGCCTTGCTGCCACGCTGAACGGCCCCCCTCCATACCGACCAGACTCGGACGATCGAAGTCGAAAAGTGAAGGAAAGAAGCAGGAATCGAATGCAATCGTCAGAGTCTGGTCGATATGGAGGGGAGCCGTTCAGCGTGGCAGCAAGGCGGAGCCTCCGTCACGGAGGGGCCCCCGGCGGCTCTTGAGTCGCCAGTTAGTCAACCCTGATTCAGATAATACGTTTTCCTAATAATTAACTAGCAAATCTCTCTGGGTTATTTAAAAATTGAATAATCAGTTGGGCGTGATAAAATACATTTCCAACGTTTCAGATTTTCAGACCTTTTATTTAAGTAACCCACACGATTCGTAGTTATAAATATTATTTTTCTGGAATTTCAAGTAATATCATCAATCATCAAGTGATTATGTTTTGTTATGTGTGTATAGCTTCTGGGTCTGTCCCAAGCTGGTCTATGCTACATTTGCATCGACAACTTTATGTGCGTTATCAATCTGCACGTGGCTAGCCAGTTTCGTATATTGCAATACAGATTGACAAACATGCACGTGATAACAAACCATGAGAAGCAGATGAAGTCTCCGAGTAAAGACCCATCGAAGGAGGCCGTTAGATGCTATGCCATGTTTAAGAGATGTGTTAAACAACACCAGATGCTCATTGAATTTTCCAAACATCTAGAGCGTATATTCACAGTGATTGTACTTGGACAAGTGTTGATCTTCAGTATATTAATGTGTCTGGACGGATATCTGGTACTTATGGTCAGTACATGATACTATACAGATTGTATTTCATTATTTATTGATTTCTAGGTGCGAATCCTAATAAAGATTTAGTTAATACATAAAGCATGCTTTCCCTCGATTCATTATTAGATTTCTTTTCCACGAGATTAATATAGGTAGGTTCAAAATTAATTATAAGGAATTAATAACTAAAATAGTATTCAACTTATGATATTATTTTTATACTTCTTATATTTAGAGCACGTATTATTAAATATGTTGTATTCATATTGTACAGGATATATTAAAAAATGGCCGAGGTACGTGGTACCCCGCCAAGGTCCTCGGAATCACTTTTTCAATTTGTAATCGACTCGCTTTTAATAGTTTCTTTTGTAATAGATTATCTACAGAAATACATACGAAATTTAGACACAATTTAGGCTTAAAATTTTAGCAGAATAAAGCCGTTAAAAAGTTTTTTCATTTATTTTATCATTTCTGAAGCTTACATATGATTTTCGGGCCTTCAAGGTGGCCTGACCCCTTAAGAGGAGGTTCTGGTCTAGAGCCCAAAAAAATAGGTGATATTTAGGAATTAATTAAAGGAAAACTACTATATATAATTTAATGGGACTTTTTGCATTGTATTAAGGATTTTGTTTTATAATTAATCATTGGAGACAGCCCTGGGGAATCGTTAAAGTCAAGGCGTCAAAAAATTGATCCAAATCGGTGGGACCTGTATCTCCAAAAGTTATTATCCGATTCGACTGAAACCTTTTTTATTTTGAAGATTATTTTCTTGGCTAGGGGGGGGGGGGGATTAAAAAAAATTACAAAAATGACATTTTTCTTAGAAAATATCGACACTTCAAGTTTGGAATCACTTTTCCCTGTATTTTTCGTCCTTTCATCGCCTTTGAAAATTATAAATTTTCAACTTTTTGTATTATTTTTTAGTCCCCCCCCCCCCTAGTCAGAAGTATATACTTTAAAATAAGAAAAGTTTCAGTCAAATAACTCAAATAAATAATAACTTTTGGAGATACAGGTCCCCCCGATTTGAGAACGCTGTTTCGAGAAAAACGCGTTTGAAGTTTTACGTAAGTGCCGAGTCGCCGGGTGTTATCCATGCATTAGCCGCTACTCAAATGCCTATAACTTCGGGAATTTTACGAATTTCAACAAATCCTTTTAAACACGTTTTCCTAAAAGGTTGAACATTCGAAAAATGAAATAAAAAAAAATCGAAATTTAGACCAGAACCTCCCCTTAATGAAGAATCTTGATGATATTTCTAGCTCCAATAATTTTCCCGCCATTTTTTTAGCTACTGGAATAGTTGTAAATAATAGGACGATCGGTTGATAGATTCTACATATTATTTCAATGTCTCACAACCCGTAGGAGGATGCGCCCACAATGCAACGACTTATCTTTGTATTTCACATAACTGGTTGCATGTGCCAATTGCTGATGTTCACCTACAGCTGCGACTGTTTAGTACAAGAAAGCACAGCAGTTGCTTCAGCAGTGTACTCGGCACCCTGGTCACTATTGTCAATGAACAAAGATGGAAAAGAACTGCGAAAAGACATGGTTCTTGTCATGATGAGATCCAGGGTACCTTGCTGTCTAACTGCTGGCGGGTTTTTTATTGTATCGCTGGAAACTTATACTAGGGTAATGAATTTCAACTTTATGACGACGATTTATTTAGTTGCGGTATTAATTATTTCACTAATTAATTGCTACCTTTGAGAAGCATTATATTTTTTCTGTGCGATACAATATGTAAATCTTACGGAAATTTCATTTGCTCGAATTATAAGTCCTTTAAATTTAATTATAAGAAGCATTCTTTTCTCCTGCAAGCTATTTAATATTCATTCTTCATGATATAATTACAATTGTATTACACATTCCATGTATGTGCCTACATTTTTAGTTAGGTACATAAGGGCTGAGAAGGAGAGATTCAATTCGTGTTTTGACACTTTAGAAAATTACACCTCAATCAGGGTAACATTTATACTTTCGAAGGCCCTAGACGCAACAGCATTATGAGGGCTCACAATTTTTTTAGCTGACCCTAGTATTTTATTACGAATTTAATATTTAGAAAGAAGTATTATATTTTTTAAATTATGACTAGTCTATTTTTTTATATTGTTGTTTGCGAGGAGTAAAATTTTAAAATTTAACTCCAACTTGAGCCTACTGCGCTTTATGGTAAATGCAGCCCTGACCATACTTATTTTGTCGATGTAAAATGAGCAATTTCGCAAATGTGGGACACGTAGTAACGAACGTGTTAATTCCAGTAGTGTTGTAAAATCTAGGTTTTTTTTTAATGCAGGAAGGATCGACCACAATTAATTTTATTTTTATACACGATGTTCAAAAGTTTGCTTCCCCCTATAAATTAAAAGTGTACGTGTCACCAATAACTTTTCCCCAACTTCAAATTTATTTACATTCGTTTCGTTTGTCACAGGTCTTGAGCACTGCAGTGTCGTACTTCACGCTATTGAATCACTATTAAATCGAGATATTGTATATGTAAAATAGTACACATGTATAGACATTATCTTAAGGAACATTATTGTTTCATATTTATACAAAGGTAAGACGAAGAGATGAAGTACATTTCGACCCAGATTTAGAAATAAAGAAAAATCTCTGATGCACACTCGAAAGTCGTACACCTATTATCTTTCTGCAATATTCCAGAATCATTTCGTGTGCTTCCAAATGACTTCCAAAATCATATCAGCCAATCAAGATAATATTTGAATGCCTATTGAAAATCCTTAATCTTCAAATTTAAAAACGGAATTAGACTCTCCGTTTTCATCCGAATAAAGTATGTATTTCTATATATATTTTCCATAAAATATGTATTGTCATTAAATAAATTTTAATACTCTGTACTTTAACGTGTCTAAAAGTATTTAGATAAATAATATTTCTTCTAGTTTACGTATAGTTAAGTTGTAAAAAGTGTATAATTTCTTTCATGCAGTATACAAATTAGAAATAAAATCCCTTTCTTCGTTATCTTCTTAATTATCATCGGCGTTTCCAAACGACAAAAAAGATTGCAAGAGTATGCAAGAGTATTAAATTTAACAAAAGACTGATTTAATAACTCCATATTTCTCTGTATTATAGACTATTTGCAATTCTATATAGACTCACTTTTCTTATAAATCCGATTCCCCATTCGTCGTCTTACCACTCGATCCATCATTCAGAAATGGAAAGAATGTAATAAACAATCAAATTCAATGTCGTCACTGTTTTTCTCAATTGCAACCACGCACTTTCATTTACAAATCGAATTTTGCAACGATTTACATATAAACCACATATAGGTAATAATAAAAAGTGTTACATTGCTAGTGATTCAAGTAGAAAATCCTCCACGGACGGTGAAAAATTAGGACACATTTTCCGAGCATTAGACTACAATCATCGACCGTTCCATTCTCCATTATTCAAATCGATAAATATACCAGACTACAAAATCCACAAAATTAAGTCGATGATTCCAGTATTAAATACAAATGTTGCTTACAATAACCCAATAAATTGTAGCAACGACGTAATGATTCATCCGGAGCGCGTAAACCGTACTGAACACTACACCGAGTAAGCTCGCAAATTACAAGCTACAGAAACGTTCAGAGGCTACAGAACAATAGTTGGTCCACCGAGACGTATGCCACACGTCTTCAGGGATGGTGTGAGCTGTCAGTGGCCCTGAATAATACAGAGCGGGATCGATCCAGCACCCTTTCGTTGGCCTTTGTTCAAGTGCAGTAATTGATTCTACATGTAACACCGTTCACGCAGACTTCTCGCGGTGGTGAATACGGAAGAGTGGCCTGATACTCGATCAATGGGCAGAGGGAACCGGTAAGTCGATGCAACGTCACATTGAAATTGATGCCTCTTACGATAGGACGGTTCCTATTCAAAGAGACGTGTCAAGCATGGTGTGAAATATAAATGCTAGGCGCCTTGGGGCACTTGACACTGCTCATGGCGATGGAAGGGTACTCCGATATTTCGATCAGAATGTCCACTATCTTCATGAAGGGTATTGGACTCTGGATGGCACGCAACACCATAGAGGACCGTCGAAGGAAGATTGCGTTACGCTACACGATTTGCATGATGGCTATAGCCACCTTCGTCGAGGCTAGAGACTTTTACTACAGCTGGGGTGATATGGGGGTGAGTCCTTCAAATTCACAATTTTAGAGCTACTTAAGGGGAGGTTCCGGTATAAAAGTCGATTTTTTTTATTTCATTTTTCGAATGTTCAATCTTTTAGGAATACGTGTTTAAAAGGATTTGTTGAAATTCGTAAAATTCCCGAAGTTATATGCATTTGAGTAGCGGCAAATGCATTGATAACACCGAGCTACTCGGCGCTCACGTAAAACTTTAAACGCGTTTTTCTCGTAACAGTACTCTTTAAACGGTGGGCGCTGTATTTCCAAAAGTTATTATCCGATTCAACTGAAACTTTTTTATTTTGAAGAATATACTTCTGGCTAGGGGGAGGGGGTCTAGAAAAATTACAAAAAATTAAAAATTTATAAGTTTCAAAGGCGTTGAAACGACGAAAAATATAAGCAAAATGTGATTTCAAACTTCAAGTATCGTTATTCTCTAAAAAAAATGTTATTTTTGTCATTTTTTATAGTTTCCCCCTAGCCAGAAGAATAATCTTCAAAATGAAAAAGGTTTCAGTCGAATCGGATAATAACTTTTGGAGATACAGCGCCCACCGTTCTGGATCAATTTTTTGACGCCTTGACTTTAACGACTCCTCAGGGCCGTCTGCAATAATTAATTTTAAAACAAAAAATATATTTCGATGAATTAAGATATCCTTAATACAATGCAAAAAGTCCCATTAAATTGTATATAGTAGTTTTCCTTTAATTAATTCCTAAATATTACCTATTTTGGGGGGCTCTAGACCGGAACCTCCCCTTAACGTTCTTTGGATATTCAAGTGACAGTGCCTCTTTTGCGATTGTGTGGATAAGGGTATAAGCTTGTTATGGTTTATTTCAGGCTGTCCTATACGTCGGTTGTAACGTCCTAAGTCTCATCATGATCTTGATCAAGGTATTTGTCGTAATGGCTCGCAAAGCGGAGTTTGTTGAACTGATCCTCTACATGCAAGAACACTTCTGGAACGCCAGTTACAACCACCGCGAGAAGGAAATCCTGGCGGATTCCAGGAAAATTTGTATTCTCTTCACATTCTTCGTTACCATCACTGGCCACTGCGCTATTGTCGGGTACCTGATCACACCGATTATTGGTGAGTGAAAGTAATGTTGTTTTCGTGCGTAGTCGTTGATGCCTGTGATCTTCGAATGTAAATGATACTTCACGGAAGATGTCGACGAAAATATTTCGTTTAATTTTCCATTTCATTATCACATTTGACAAGTGATGTTTACTGCGCAGTGCTGTTTTTATAAGTGTAGAACGAAACCTATATTCTATTTTATATCGGTGTAACGAATAATCAAATTCCTAATATTTGACAGCAAAAGTAAGGGGCTGGAGTCCGTGATAAAATACCCGCGGTTTTAGAAAATTTTCGCAGCCGAAGTGTATTCAATTTTCTATATGGTAAAGCTTCAACGAATTTTAGTTATTAGTTGAGTAAAATCCACGCTCAATTAGAGTTGTATTGATATTTCTTTGGAACAAGTCGGCTTCTTTTTGTTTCTTCACTTTACACAGTGGTTTATGCAAATAGAAATTAAATAAGTAATTTTACTCAGTGTATTTGGGTTTCAGCAAATATTGGGAGAAATGAATCTGATAGAATACTTCCATTCAATATGTGGCTCAATTGGCCCATATCGATTTCACCATACTATGAAATGGCATTCTTCATACAGGTATTGCAAGCTCTGGTAATACATATATTTATTAGGTAACTCTGATTTGAAACTGGACCTTTCAACTTCATTTACGTTTGTCGTACTCTGTAATATTATTCTAATGCAGGATTATATGAAATATATATTGTTTTCTTAAAATAGAGGTTAATTACTCAGTAGACGTTTTTAATCTAAATTGAATTGACAGAATAATATGATGGCGATATTAGTATTTGGATAGGATATGATTGATAAATCTGCAGACGGGTGCACGATTAATGAAATATTTTAACAATTTAAATTATTTCGTTTTATTATTTCTTTGAAACTTTTTCCTTCACATGGAGTAGAGCACCTTGATGTAAAAAACAATTTATCATTAATTTTCAATTTTACACATAATTTTGTGGCAATTTTTTTTTATTTTACTACTGTCAATTAATCCAGAGGAGTAGATTCACCACTGCAGTGACCATTATTTATTATATACTCTATAAACCGGCTTCAATCTTTAAGCGCATGTAAAGCCACGTTTCTACATGCACAATCGTTAGTTAATTGAATATTTTCACAGGTGATCACGTTGTATCAAACCGGTGTGTGCTACTTCTGTTTCGACAACTTTCTGTGCATTCTGAGCGTGCACGTGTCTGGTCAATTTCGTATACTTCAATACAGATTGACGAAACTGTGCGACCAAGAGGAGGAAATGAAAGATGAAAACGCGAATACTGACGTAGGGTATTATACCGACAAGTCTTATGCAAAACTTAAAGACTGCATCCGGCAGCACCAAGAGCTCATCGCTTACTGTGCACGGCTAGAGAACGTGTTCACGCTGATCGTACTTGGACAAGTTCTAGTCTTCAGTATTTTAATTTGTCTCTTTGTCTATCAAATATTTATGGTTCGTATTAGTCGTAACACAAACACTACGGGACTTTTACAAACAATTGGCGATTATTCGTTGGCCTTGAAAGTAATGCAAATAATCATGCTCGAAAGATGACACGAAAGATAATATATATTATTCTATGTGTAAATCAAAGATAAATTTATAAATCTAAACTGAATTCCTTACTTCCATCATTAAAATTCGATTATTTCAATTGTTCAAGCTGACTAATACATAGAATTATTGCTGCAATGTTGCATCAATGTTGCGGTGCAATATTACATGTCAACGTTCGTGCAATATTTCTGCAACGTTACGGCAACGTTGCAGCAATGTTTCTGCAATGTTATGGCAATGTTATTTCTTTTTCTGTATTTGTGATAAATGTTTCACTACACCATTAGAATTTAGTTGTCTGATTCTTTTACAAACGTAGGCAAACTCATCATTTACGAGACGTTGCATTTTCATCTCCAGTACATCCGGCAGCTTGTCTTTGTTGTTGATGTTCACATACAGTTGCAACGGTTTGATAGTGCAAAGCAATAATGTTGGCACGGCGGCCTACTCAGCCTCGTGGACACTTATGCCAATGAATAAATTTGGGAGAATGTTTCGAAGCGACTTAATGTTCGTTATACTGCGATCAAGAAAAGTCTGTTGCTTAACTGCAAATGGATTCTTCCCTGTATCTTTAGAGACTTACACTAAGGTAACCGACCTAAGTTTCTTTTATCCGTTTTCATGTTTTGAATAATTGAATAATTTTCTGTTATTATATGATAACAGTGATACATGAGTGACACGTGTTTTATGTAAGAAAGTGCGTTTCAATTGATTCGCTATTAATGAATCGAGGGGCAGGAGGAATGGAAATTAGAATGATCGTGAAAATTTGAACTATGCTTTCTATTTTTACAGATTCTGAGTACTGCGGTATCGTACTATACGTTACTATGCGAAATGTAAACAATGCTGGAATGTTAATTCAAGACCAAACAATTACCATTGTAGGTACTAGATATAGATATGTAAATACTGAACATTTAAGTGCGGTTGATTGAAAATAACAAAATTTTGGAACAAAGCAGCCGAACTACAACAGATGTTTGACAGTTGCTGGAACACAATGCTTCAGATTTGTACAAGTGGGGTATATACAATTTTCTACTTTCGTACTGAAACTATCATATCCACTTCCAATGCAAGTCATCATCATTCTCATTCAAGTATCGAGTTTCTACTATACGTATTTGTGTTTCCTAATTATTAAAGATGACAAACTTGGGAATGCCTCCCTGGCAAAGCAAAGATATATATTGCGGTCCTCACTTAACCCTAAATTAAAATTCCACCATTGCACACTTTGGGCCTGACAGGCCCATATCTCCAAATCTAGAAATGCATGGATGTTTTGAGAAAAAAAATGTTTTAATTTCGCGTAATCTATTGCATTTAATTTTTATTAACAAAATGAAATACTGAACAATTACTGAACAATTTTTTCTAGAAAAAAGTATACAATGTATGTCTAAAAAATTTTTCACTTTATTCTGCTACAAATATAGAGTATAAAACAATTTTCTACCGAAGTGCACTTAAATCTTAAATAATAATCAAAGAATAATAATAATAATCCAATTTACTCAAGCTACCTTTGTTTGATACATAACAATACAATCACCTCATCGCCGCAGCCTATGCATTTAAATATACGTACATGTAGAAGAGAGCATACCTTGCCGATTTTAATGTCCTCTTCTATATAATTATCAAATTGATTAAACACGTCCAAATAATATTAGTCGACTGATACTTATAGTGTACCTATATTTCAAGTGAAATTACCGAATTAGGAGGAATAGGAGTGGCATATATCAATTGTATTTTGTCTTTTGCGATTTGCAGGAAGATCCTTTATCTTTCAGATAATTGCAATGACCCTTTCAATACGTGTCCTTTTTATCCCACCACTCCCCTATATTAGAAAAATAAAAATTTGACTTACGCCACACCAATTTCTCAGAACTGCATTATTATAAAATTGTTCGAAGTTCGGACTTTACATTAAAACAGATATTAGCGTTGTACCAAATCGGTTTCTGCTACTGTTGCTTCGACAATTTTCTATGTATTACGAATCTGCACGTGGCTGGTCAGTTTCGCATACTGCAGTACACACTGGCACACATGAACAATGCGCGCACAAACAAGGGGGATGAAAGTTCGAGCATGACGTCTTCGCATCGCGTTGATAAATATGGCGCAGCGTTTAAAGGATACGTTAAGGAGCATCAAGCATTGATTGCCTATTGCGACAAGCTCGACGAAGTATTCAGTGCAATGGTATTGGGGCAAGTTCTAATGTTCAGCCTAATAATCTGCCTGGACGGATATCAGATTTTTATGGTTGGTACATCTTGTACAAATGTTGTTCGATTAGAATAATATTAATTTAACTATTTTCTTACAATGAGGTGGAACCCACTACAGGGATGAATTATTCAACTTTGAAAAGTGGTCGAAATGAGTCGTATAAAACCTGTGATCCAGTTCACTCGATACATTTTCGTTTCTAATCACTTTACATTTGCTTACCTTTCGGATGAAGCTCTCACAATATTCACCATCGATTTGCATGTAAGCCTGTAAAGTTTTACAGCATGCAGATGCTATTCAGATCTGTTAGCAATCTTATTATCCTCATTCGTACGTGGAGTTCTGTCAATAATTAAATTTAAATAAACCCAAACTGTAAATTTAATCGACTCAAATCTACGTAGATATCAAGCAGACTAAGCAATATAAAGTGCACATTCAAAAGGTCTTAATCGACTTACCTAAAATATGCCGAAGCATCACCGTGCATGAACCACATGAAGCTACGTCTACGGTTATACTGTGATGCGTATTCGGACAAGTAGCTCGTCGTCCGTGCACGGACGCACTTATGCGCCGTGCGGGTGAACGAATCAAACGCCCGCCCCTAAGAACAGTGGGAGCGGTTATACTGCACGCATATCGGTTGTCCGTTGCCGTACGAGTTCTTCTGTATACGCAAGTCCTTTAACACGGGGTCATGTTTCGTCCGATCTGTTCCGACGTTGTGACTGACGCTACAGTTGATTCAGATCTATCGAACTTTCTATTTAAAATTGTATAAAATGGATAATGAAAAACTTATAGCTGTCGTGTTTTCGCATAATAGTTCGTGGCACATGAAGAATAAGAATTACTCCGGCAGGGATATGTCTCGCCGAAAGTGGGGAAAAATTAGTGAAGATAGTAGGATTTATTCTAAAATACTCTCGGAATTTTTTCGCTTGCTACAACAAATTTAGAAATATGTAAAGTATTCTCCATTCTCTTCTTTTAATGGCACTCCACGGTCAAATCGCGCGAAAACTTAGATGACTTTTATGATTTTTTTCTAAAAAAGGGTCACAAGAAAGATTTCAATCAGTATCTGCCATTAACATTTGCAGTTTCCACTACGTAGTATTTTTAAAGAAAAAAACATACTCAAAGTACAACGAAGTGGTAATATAAAAACGTAAAAATAATCAACAGTAATTAACTCAATTGATTTAGCTGGAGTACAATCTCAAACTACTGCTAGATAATATCTGCTAATAATATTTTACGCAGCATTGTATGACGATCGATGAAGAAAAATATTTTACACATTGTATGGCGCATCTACGATCGAACGTGTTCGACATGTAAGTAACTTGAATCATACTGTAATGATATATTCTATAAGCTTGAACTGTAAATCGACTAAATTATATAAAATTTAATATAGTAGTGTAAGCATACAATCAAAAAAGTCAACGATATGGACAGATATATCACTTTCGAACCGTAAGTGTTTAAGAATAAAAAGTTTATTAATTACGCAATAATTCAAGTACAATACCTATAACTTCCATAGTTACTAGAAATGTGCGATTGAGATTCGTGCAAGTATCGTGGTACATACAACTACCGGGGTGTATGATATTTTCTAATTTAAGAAAATATCGTATCCATTTCCGAATTTAATTCTTTGCAACTATTCTCGTGCAACTATTGTAGTTCTACAGTACACAGTTGTTTTCTTCAATTAGAGAGACTAGAATAATGATAAGTGTGCCTAATAAGCAAAAAGAGACATCGAGAAGTCTTTTTCCGCTTCGTTCTCCGGATATAAACAGTTGAATATTAGGAGTGCAACTTTTGGGCCGCGCAGTTTAAAGTCGAGTCACAGCCACGCAGAAGAGACACGCGTAAATACAGACCCATTCACACAGAAGAGTCAACCCCACTGACCCATTTTCACAGTTTGTACCGGCGCGGTCGGCTCCACTGTTCGGATGTTCTATCACGTCTTCCCTATGCTTGTGTTCCCTCTGATCGGCCGTATCATTTCTCCGTTCGAGTTGCACGCCTGTAGAAGGGTAGGGTGAGGTAAAGGGAATGCTATGACGCAGCCGTGTGGTAGTTATTTATGTCTAGCGTAATTCTTACGTACTCACACAGTTGTAAGTTACGAATGTGTGCGTAGGTCAATACGGATTGCCGAGACAGACATGGCGATGGTTACCCTCTCAAGCTATAATCGGCCAATATCTCCTCATCGCTAAGGACATCAACCACTTTGTCACAAAAAAATTAGCAGAATGATTTTACGTAGAAAAAAAAATAAAAAAGACGAGGGGAGACATGGAACAGCAATGTTTTAAGACCACAAGAAACTGGGATCCCGAGTATAACCAAATTCACATCCACACATATGTAGGCGAACAAGTATCTCAACACATCCAACTGCTTTCTTCGCGAGTTCATGATCGAATAGAGATCAACATAATTCACGGGAAAGATCCTTCAGAGACACTATACTTTCCATATAATATTTCCCTTTCCCACGGAGGCACACCTGCCAGCCGCTGTTCTATTTCACAGAGGGTGTCATAGCACTATTCACAATGTCATGCATAACTCATCAAACATATACTTTGTAACTCGCACGAGGGATAGTAATTACACATGTACGGCGAACGTAATACGTTCTTCTCTATGAAAGGAGAAGTAGCGAATGCAATAAGAATAACTACGAAGGGTATGTATTAGCGATAAATAGTAGGGGGACGGGACTAGATCAAAGTGCTAGAGTCTTCATTTGATTTTACATGATACAGCCGGTCATACAGAAATTCAATAGCATGGTGAGGCCCCATGACGACATTTCTATTACGTTCACGTCAATTTTTATGAAGATTTCCGGTCTTTGGATGGCTGCTGACGATGAAGAACAAAGACGCAGAAATGTCACGTTAGTGTACACTGTCAGTCTGATCCTTTTCGGTGTATACTGCCAGACAACCGACTTTTATTACTCCCGAAACGATATTGCCGTGAGTTTGTTTAGAAATATTAAAAATTGTTAACAGCTGTGAAACTTTCGGCTCATTGTAATCGTACTTTACATTTGTGTGTTTACAGGACTGTCTTTACATAGCGTGCAACATTTTAAGCCTATCCATGTCTCTATTCAAGATAGTTGTCCTGTTTTTAAACAGAAAAAAATTTTTTACTTTAGTTGTTTACTTGCAGCGGAAATTTTTGCGCTCCGATTACGACGTTTGCGAGGAAATTATTTTAAACGAGTGCAAACGTACTTGCTTCATCTTCATTAGCCTTTTTACTTTCTTTACTCAAGCAACCCTTGCTAGTTACGTCATAAGAACGATCGTGGGTAAGTCCGTACATTCATTTCAACAGAAAGTTTCACATTCAAACAATAAAAATTATTTTTTACGTTACAAAGTGTTCGGTAGAAATGGAGATATATGAACATGTTCGTTAGGACTCGCGCGCCCATTTCTTCCCTGAAGTAAAAAACCAAGGATTTTCTTATTTCTAGTATAATTACATTGTTGATGAACGTGAGACATTGATAAATAAATTGTATTGAACAACTCTTTTTCCATAAATAGTACGAAACATTTTGGGGTAGAATCGTAACTTTTACTTTGAAGTCCCACCACTTTGCCAACTTTACACTTTTTTTTTGTTTCTTAGGTTCATCAGCAATGTAATTCTACTAGAAATAAGAAAATCCTTGGTTTTTTTATTTCAAGGAAGTTTGGAAAAGATCTGCTTAACAGGTTCTTAGAAAAAAAATCACAAGGATCATCTTATTCTTAGCGTCCTAATTAGGGCTGCCCCATTAAGAACATCGTACTGTGTACATTTTGGACACCGAATGAAATTGAGTATTCTTGATGTTGTAGCCAATATTGGGAAAAAGGAGGAAGACAGAGTACTTCCCTTCAGATTGTGGTTGAACCTGCCCGTCACAAGGACGCCGTACTTTGAGATAATCTCCGTTGCACAGGTATTAACACATTTTTACCGTTTTAAGGATTCGTGCGGAAAAGTAACGCGTTTCACAACATTATTAAATGCGTGAAATTCGTAGCAAGAATTTATTAAGCCGAGCCGAACAAAATGTGTAGACTGATACCTACCTAGAGTTTACAAATTTCCTACATTTCGAGTGGCATTACCGAATTATGAAGAATAGGAGTGGTGTATGTCAATTAACGACCTTGCAGCAAGAGAGTTGCAACTCTATTTTGGCCAATTTTGAGTTACGACGGGTATTTTAATAAAAAAAAACATTGGCGCACGTTTAATACAAATCCTTTATTTTCACCCATCACTTTTTTGCGCAATATTTTTGTTCTGGGCAGTTCCAGATTCGAAAAATTCGTCAAAAAATAGAAATAAAAACTTATCAACTAATTAGTGTTTTCTTTTTAAGGTCACGTCAAAGCAATAATTTTATAAACAGTTTTTTCTAATAGACTCGAAGTTGGTAAAGGTGGAGCTACACCCCTCTTGCCGCAAGGTCTTCAGTTAATTGTGTCTTGTTTTGTGGCAATTAATACATCAAGTGCGATAAACAGTACCTATGTAGAAAATATAAAAATTTGGCTTACGCCAATCGAATTCTCCAGAACTGAATTATTATAAAAATAATCGAAATTCGGACTTTACATTGGGACAGGTGTTATCGTTGTACCAAATCGGTGTCTGCTACTTTTGCTTCGACAATTTTCTATGCATTATGAATCTGCACGCCGCCGGGCAGTTTCGTATACTGCAGTACAGACTGACGCACATGAACAATGCAAAGGATAAAGAAAGTCCGTATACATGTTCTCCGTATTGCGCAGATAAATATTACGCAGCATTTAAAGGATACGTTAAAGAGCATCAAGTTTTGATTGCGTATTGCGGCAAACTTGAAGAGGTATTCAATCTAATCGTACTGGGACAAGTCCTCATGTTTAGCCTGTTGATTTGCCTCGACGGCTATCAGGTTCTGATGGTCAGTACATGTTATACAAATGTTGGTGGAATAATATAATTCTGTTCAACCAGTCGTTTATCTAAATTTTTTGAATTAACCACTGAATATTCAATTTTGATTAGAATTCAATAATTATCCAACGAAACATTAGAACATGTTGTACATAATTACAATGAACTGGCAACACATTTTGTCTTCTAGGCGGGTGCATCCTTTGCCACGCGCCTTATTTTTGTATTTCACATAGCAGGCTGCATATCGCAACTGTTCATGTTTTCCTACAGTTGCGATTGCTTAATGCGAGAAAGTTCGAAGATAGCCTCAGCAATATACGCCGCGCCGTGGTTTCGTCTGCAAATGAATAAACATGGAAAGATGATGCGAAAAGATTTGATTTTTGTGATAATGAGGTCCAGGACTCCATGTTGCCTATCAGCCCGCGGATTTTTCATCGTATCTCTGGAGACATTCACTATGGTAAACAGTATTGGGCATTCTTGGCGAAGAATCTTCTTTTAGAAAATTGCTTATTAGAAGAACTGTAATTTGTCGTCGCTTTAGTATAATAATTATTCAATTTTTTACTACTTCGTATTCCTAGTAGGGCTGGGATTATTCGAATAATTTAATATTCGAATATTTTACAAGTATTCGAATGCTATGAATAAACTTCGAATACTTGAGTATTCGAATGTTATTATTCGAATACTATTCGAATATCGATGTATTCGAATACTATTCGAATATCGATGTATTCGAATACTATTCGAATATCGCTGTATTCGAATAGAGCACTATTCGAATATCGCTGTATTCGAATAGAGCACTATTCGAATAGTATGGTGTGAAGTGGGTCAAAATCAGCTTACAAGATTTTACCCTGAAAAATGAACCTCAACAACTTGATTTATAATTCACACCATACTATTCGAATACATCAGTATTCGAATACTCAAATATTCGAATAGTATTCGAATACTCAAATATTCGAATAGTATTCGAATACTCAAATATTCGAATAGTATTCGAATACTCAAATATTCGAATAGTATTCGAATACTCAAATATTCGAATAGTATTCGAATACTCAAATATTCGAATAGTATTCGAATACTCAAATATTCGAATAGTATTCGAATACTCAAATATTCGAATAGTATTCGAATACTCAAATATTCGAATAGTATTCGAATACTCAAATATTCGAATAGTATTCGAATACTCAAATATTCGAATACTATTCGAATACTCAAATATTCGAATAGTATTCGAATACTCAAATATTCGAATAGTATTCGAATACTCAAATATTCGAATAGTATTCGAATACTCAAATATTCGAATAGTATTCGAATACTCAAATATTCGAATAGTATTCGAATACTTGGATATTCGAATTATATTCGCCAAATAATTGAACAACTGAAGTATTCGAATATTCGAATACCAAATAATTCGACAAATAGTCCCAGCCCTAATTCCTACCAGATATCTAACTCAGTAAATTCATCTTTTGCAGGTCATGAAAACTGCAGCGTCGTACTTCACACTTATAAGTCAAAACACCGAGGATGTGGTTGATTCTAAGTTTGTTTAAATTGCGTAGTGCACACACGCGGGCATTGTTCATACATAGATAAAGAAGACCGTTGTTTAGTAAATAATCTGTAATTATAGCTGCCATACACACAAGCAAAGATAATGTCAAGAACATATCAGATCTATTGAAATAAAAAATTAGTGAATATAGGTATATATGATTCGTGTTACCTTCCCGAGAAAGCATGTAGTTCAATTACGGTGGGCCTATTTCAAATATTCTGGGGTATTTATGTATTCAAACCATTCGGTTATGTGAATTTAGAAATCTTTTTATGACCATTTACTAATATTTCAGAATCCATTCGTACATGCGAAAATACCTCGGCATTTTGGTCCAATATTTCTATATGCGTTTGAAGTTATTGAAAATCATCTAGTATGTGATTATGCTTCCAGTTCTTAAATCTTTTTTAAAAATCTGCCCATGATAAGCACCGGTTAGTAATTTATCCTTGAACATTACTTTGACGATTGGGACGTTTTTAATTTAGCACAGAAATGATTTTAGGGAAAACAGAACTGAGGAAACGAAACGTAGTATTTCTATGCTTCTCATCACTTGAAACGTGCCAAAAAAGATTTTAGGTTGTTTTTGCATTACCGTCGCTGCTGGAGTTGCAAAACTTGTGTGAATTCGAATATCTGCTATGGTGAGTACGGAATTGCTGATATATTATTCAAGGTGCATGATAAATAAGGAACTTAATTGATTCATTACTAAGGCTTGAGATAAAAAATTTCTGAGTTTGAAAGGTAACGGAGAAAACTGACAGTCAATAATAAATATAGAAATGTAATTTATTCGATACTGAAAAATATTTGCGTTTTCTGTGTCCATAATTGGTAATCCAATTGTTAAATAACGTAAGCGTAATAGAAACATACTCTGTAATTTATGGTCCGTTATTTACACGCATCACTAACAATAAGCCTATCAGACTACTCAAGGGGCTGATGATTAGAATCTTAATGGCAAAGAAAGAAAAATAAATACTCACCACATATTTAATACAGGAATAACGCTCCTTTTAATTACCACCTTAGCGGAAACTCGTGCTCTGCATTCATGTGTTAAAATAATATTACCAGCATCAAGCACTGTCATAGGTATTCCTCTTCTGCTATCTTAAAACCTCTCCTATCAACACTTCACGTAGAACTTGCATCACAACTGATCCACGCATTGTCCTCTCAACAGTTCGCATTAAACACAGCATAACAGAATCCAGCCTTAGCACACATTCTTGCTGCCAAGATTAAATCTGTAAGAAACTTCTTGATAGCATTCTACATTTCCCTGCTGCGATGTGCAAGGCTCGTCCAGATCTGAGCCGAGTCCCAAGGCGAGCACCATTGCAGATACCATAATACCAGGTTCCTACGTGTGAAACGTACATTTCTTCAATTTTCACCAGTTTAGACAGAGATTGTTTAGAGTTAGAGTAGTGCAGACGAAAGTTTGCCTACCATATAAAATCGAGGAAGGACCTCGGAACCCTGGATGAAAGGCAGTGGCGGATTTAACGAGTAACCGATGAGCAGTTATCACCTAGGTCCCTACCCAGAAGGCTCCAGGTCCCCATCTTCAAACCCAAGAAATGATGATTTTGTCCAAACACTATACCTATTTTTGGTTCCCATACTACTACGCTCAGCTCATTTTTAAGAAACTACCCCTTCATTTCCCCGATAAAATGGGCCCCTTAGAACGTTTGCCACCTGGACCTTCCTCTTTAAACACGCAATTGACAAAACGAGCGGTAGTCTCCCTACCGCGTGAACAACTGTAGTGCTGCATCCTCATCTCTTACACCACAATGAATCGCTGTCATCCTCGCTATTGGTGGTGTCAAGTACAAGTTAGAAGACGCAAGAAAACTTGATCGTAGACATTTCGAAGCGTGCGCTTGGAAATCCCGTAGAGTTGCAGCGAGATATCGAAAGAAGTTCACGGCGAAGTCTAAAGTACAGGCCCAGGTGCCGGAAACTGGCATTAGGCGTGATCGGCTCGGGGCTCGGCTCAGATCTGAACGCAACCTGACAGCTGCTAGTGGACACTGAGTTCACAGAGGGTTTGGTCGTGCAGTCACCGGCATCATGCATAACTTATCAACCTTATACATTGTTCCTGGGAAGATGGGCGTCAATTACGTCTACATATATATAATATTACGGCTGCTCTACCATCCAGCGGACATGCGAATACCAATAAAGAGTAAATACAATGTCTACAACTGGCGAATAAAAGGATGTCGGTAGATCAAAGAAATCTGGTATTGGGTGGACTGAGCCCTGATACGTAGCAAAAAAATCGATACACACCCGCAACTTCTGCGTTTATTTCAATGTCTGAGCTGAAGATCCAGTCACTGGAACATGACGACGTCTCTGTCAATTTTACGATCGTTTTTTTGAAAGCCTCTGGCTTCTGGATAGGAGGCAACCGCGCCGAGCAACGGTACAGAAATCTCGTGCTGGCTTTCACGATCGTGGGGTTCTTTTTTATGGTTTCGACTATGGTGATAGACATTTATTACACATGGGGAGACTTTGGCGTGAGTGTGCCAACATTTAGATTCCATTAAGTGTTCGAATTAGAGAGATTAAGGTTAACATTTTGAGCGGTGCAAGGTTTTGTGAAAAGTACTTGATATACTTTGAGAAAGTGTTTCATGCATGCATACGTTGGCAGTTTCAGCCTATCGCATCCGCGTTTTGTATTTCTGTGTTCGTAGACCAGCCTTTATATCGCGTGCAACATTTTAACGTCGATCCTGGCTTTTCTCAAGCTATTTACCATGCTTCTGCACAGAAAGGATTTCTTCGAATTGGTCGTTTATCTGCAACAGGAATTTCTTCACTCGAATTACGACTCCTACGAGAAAACGATCTTCAACAGGTGCAAACGCATATGTACTTTCTTCATTTGTTGCTTCACCTGCTTTGTTCATGCAACACTCGTCAGCTATGTCATAAGCCCAATCGTAGGTGAGTCGATCAATTTAAGGACGAACTTCAGTAAGATTAAAAATAAGCGAATATCTTTGAAAATTGGAGGAATGAATTTTTATGCAATAGTAAAACCCCTTGAAAAATTTTTAAAAAATTGATTCGGTAGTTTTTAAATTATTTAACTTTCAATTAGAGCAATATTGAGAAATATAACTACATAATTAAGAGTGAAATAATAGGCTAAAGTTTTTGAAATCTTGTGTACAAAAAGAAAAACTATAAAATCCAAATACTCGCAAAATACTAGTAGTTCTGCGGATGAAAGGACTGTTGTTCCTTGACTGATGTCTCATAAGAATATTGTATTTATTTTATCCTCAAATTTCGTGGATGAAATATCGAATTGCATTAAACACCACTGAAATGGTGTTTAGTTTCAATGTTTAAGGGGGCCGTCTCACCGGGCTTTGAATGTGTGCGGACGCTCACACAAGCTAAGTTAAGCGTGTACGTATACGCGTGTAGTAAACAAACCGTTTCATCCGTCTTTCGTCCTGGAAACGGCCAGAAGGAAGTTTTTGCGGGTACAGTTACCTTCAGTAAACATCCGTGCAGGGTGGTCTGGTGCGTTTGAACGCTAATAAGCACTGTATGTTGAAATAATAATGAATTTATACGTCACGCTGGTGCTACGTAGCTACAGTATGCCATTAGCGCCACCAACGGAGAAACCTTGAAGCTTAATTCTGTCAGTTTTCGATTCATAAATTTATTATTATTTCAATGTATAGTGCTTATTAGCGTTCAAACACCCCAGACCACCCTGCACAGATGTTTACTGAAGGTAACTGTACCCGCAAAAACATCCTTCTGGCCGATTCCAGGACGAAAGACGGTTGAAACGGTTTGTTTACTACACGCGTGTAGGTACACGCTTAACTTAGCTTGTGTGACCGTCCGCACACATTCAAGGGCCGGTGATACAGACAATAACAAAAATGAGACGGCCCCCTTAAAACCGCGTTTCATAGAAATTTCCGGTCAATTCTCGAATTTCGTTTGATAGTGTGATTTGAAAACAGATCCAACTGCGATATATAAAACATACCAAAACTTCCAACTTACTTGGCAACGATAAAGGTGGTCGCCCACTAGGCCGAACGGAAGCGAAGCGAAGTTCGTCGGCGCTCTTCTGTCATATGGGCGATGCATGGTCGCTGCTGTTCTATCATATGAGCGATGCGCGGCTGTCGCGCTTCGCTTCGCTTCCGTTCGGCCTAGTGGGCGACCACCTTAAATTATTTCGATTCTTATTGCAGCTAATATCGGAAGAAACGCCTCGGATCGGTTACTTCCATTTAACATGTGGGGGGAATTGTGGACAACAACCCCATACTTCGAGATGACATTTGTACTACAGGTATTAACTGTCTCCTTTAAAGAATCTGTACACAAAAAAATCAAGTTTCTTCTAACATCAACGTATTGAAAGAATAACAAGAAGAAATAATACAACAGAACGACTGCAATGATAGCACGGGTTCCAAGCGAATCTTTCGTTTATGTACGCAGACAGCTTGATTTTACATTCAATTATCCTTCAGAACTTGTTTATCGCAGAAATTAATTGAATTGTGTGTTATATGTTTGCGAAGATTGTGTTCATGTACCAAATCGGTTTGTGCTACTTTTGCTTCGACAACTTTCTCTGCATCATGACTATACACGTTGCTGGCCAGTTTCGTATACTTCAGTACAAACTAGAGAACATGCAGAAGGTGAACAACAAAGGAAAGCATAGTGGGAATCCTACCAGGGAATATTGCGCTGCGTTTACGCACTACGTGCAACAGCATCAGGCACTGATCGAGTATTGTAAAAAGATTGAAGGCGTTTTCAGCGTATTCGCATTTTGTCAAGTGTTAGTTTTTAGCATGCTAATTTGCCTCGACGGATATCAGGTACTTATGGTTAGTATATCATGTATGTACACTATAATACTAGACACTATAATGTATAAAGTAAGTGTGGGTAATAAGGTCCAGCATATAATAAGGCCTACCTGACATTTATCCTTGGTAGGTCAATCTACGATATTGGTACTGTCATTTATTGGTTTTATTACATACGAAAATGTCATTCGAAGAGTTTCCGCGCGATTAATATAACATTTGTCAGCTGTAAATTCAAGAAATGTTTCGCCGGTATCTAGCGTTGTTACAATTATAAGAATTATTTGTATCAAATAAAAATGAGCCGGAGTTATTTTTATTTCAAATAAAAATCAGCCAGATTTAGTTTTATTTCAGATAAAAATAAGCCAGATTTAATTTTATTTCAAACGACACAAATAATTTTTTTGTTCGACGGAAATTTATCCGACGGCCACAAATAATTTTTTTGTTCGACGGGAATTTATCCAACGGCCACAAATAATTTTTTGATTTGACGGGAATTTATCCGACGGCTACAAATAATTTTTTTATTTGACGGGAATTCATTGTACCCTTCAAATAATTTTGTCGTCCTTTCATTCATTTGTATTTGAAAATTATTTGAAGCTCAAATAACTCTGATAATTTTATTTGATGCCAAATAAAGATAAAGTCTCTTTCATTTGATACGTTATTTAAATAGTTTTTTATTTATCTAAAGTACCGATATACTTTCGATCCGCCTGTTAACATAGTTATTAGACACTTAGCATTCAAATATGGTTTGTATAACATATTTTATGATTTATATTTCATATTAGTATGCGATCCATTTCCGCCCGCAATATCTTGCAGGCAGACGCACCCACTGAAAGGCGTATTATTTTTGTATTCCACATCATGGGATGCTCATCGCAGCTTTTCATGTTTACGTACAGCTGTGACTGTTTAATGCAAGATAGTACGAACATGGCCACGGCTATGTACGCAGCACCATGGACACGGCTACCAATGAATCAAGATGGAAAAATGATGCGTAGAGACCTGATTCTTGTCATCATGAGGAGCAGGCTACCTTGCTGTATAACAGCTTGCGGATTCTTCGCTATATCCCTGGAAACGTACACTAGGGTAATTGTTAAATATTCTATTCTCAATCTTATGCATCTATTCTCATTCCGGAGAAATTTAATTATTCATTCTGTATGCGTCTATGTCTTACAATTAGCTGTTTTATAAATTTCTGTTAAAGTCCAAATTTATTCGACGATTGCACAAATATGGAGCGAAAATATTCTGCTGTTGTAATATTGTAATTTCCTTCCGTATGAGCAAAGAAAACTAAAGAAAATTAATCCTCGTAATGCATGTGTGTGAGATTTCGCAGTAAATATTACTATTCAGAATTTTCCCATGCTCTACATTTTTATGCTAACAAAGAAAGTTAGGTAATTCATCCGTAAGACAAACCTATTTTTTTTTGTCAAACAACACCCCTTAATAAAATGCAGAATTTTCTTTTTCGTGGAATATTTCGAGAACAGTAAGGGATATCGAATAGAAGTTCCAAGAAAAGTTAGATTCAACTTTTCTTGGAACATCTATTCGATATCCCTTATTGTTTTCGAAATATTCCACGGAAAAGTTTTTTTATCTACAAAAATTTTTATATCTACAAAACCGCGAAAAAATAATTATCGATAAATCTATATCTTTCAAGTTACCCCCACCACCAATCGTTAATTCAAGTTGCACACAAACTTGCATAATCTTCTGAATTTTCGGGTTTCCAAACTTCTCTTGTAAGTTTTAATTTCTCGGGACTGATATGTCGATCTACTCGTCTCGTGTGTTACAGATTTTAAGTACAGCAATGTCATACTTCACTCTGCTACAGAAGAACACTGCGGACGCAAAAAACACATAATTCGACCCGACGGTGTAGTACCATAAATAAACAGCGCCTCCTTTTGGACAGAATGTAATCAATTCCTTGTATTCGTTGCATACATCGGCAACAACAATGTAAAGAGATATATTTTTAATTTTGCTATAAGAAAAAAGTCATCAATATCTGCCTATTATCTGCTACACTCTCGAGAAGTAAATAATAAAAGGGTTGCAAGATGATTTAAACATGGTTTGGTATGTATAGACAACAATCTTTTCTTTGTGCTTGACTATAATTTCACAAAACAGTTTTCCAATGTCGCAGAACTCGCGAAACTTTATTTCATAATATATCGAAATACTGAAGGTTTCACTTTAGACGAATTTACTTACAAAAAAGTGTCTTGAACTTACGGTAAGTAGCGACTGTATAAGTGACTCGTTTTGAAAGGTAAAATGTTGAAAATCAATCCTTCCTACATAATCTCTGAGTCGTCGTTTCAGTCAATTTAGATATACAAACAATCTTCTTGGAAACTACTTAGTACGCCTAAGTAGCTGCAGAAGGCAACAAGATAAATTTCGCGACAAAAAACCACACTATACATCAGTTTACTGTTAGTTTGCCAATTTAATATATTCCGCACATCCCTTCTCGAAGCAATGAAGATTGCAAACTCGATATCACCACGGATCAGTTTCGACAGAACAACACCCATATTCCTTCACGACACAATCCATTTGCTGAATTCTTAATAACGGAATCATCTCATTCCACAGACAGCTGTTGACCACTATTAAGGTTCGCAGAAGCTTGCATTGTACTCCCCCTAGAATCATGCATAACTTATCAATCCTATGCAACCTGTGTAGCACGAGGGGCAGTAATTGCATCTTTACCATCATCGTTTTACGTTTTCTATTTCCGCGAAATAATGGTGTACAACTAACAATAACAATAAATATAGAGTGCACAACCGGTAAATTGAAGGATGTCAATAGATCAAAGACATCCCGGCGAACTGATCGTCATCTTTACATCGCTGCAGTAGTTACCAAACTACATGCACGAGTTCAATGTCAAGAGTGACCACACGGTTTTTGGAAAATCGATATGATTTTCGCTTACAGTGGTGACATTTCTATTGCCATAACTAGGCCCTTTCTGAAGATCATTGGCTATTGGGTAGCAGCTGATCGCGTCGAGCTAAATCGCAGAAACCTTACGGTAGTTTATACTGTCTTCGCGATCGCTATCTTAGGTGTGATTTCTGTGGTAGATTTGTCTTACTCCATGGACAATAGCAGCGTAAGTGTGCAAGGTACTGAGTCTGTTATAAGTAGACAGTACATTTTATTATAAGGTTCACGACGTGAATAAGGTTCAACGTTAAATAAACTACTGTTTGCGCCTCATGTGACGGGTTTTGCCACTTCTGCTATACGACATTGCTACTTCACATATTTTCCCTCCTAGGACATGCTTTACGTCATATGCAACCTGGCAACCTTGGCGATGTGTCTAGTCAAATTATTCACCATACTCGTTCACAGAACGGAGTTTTTCAATTTAATCATTTACTTGCAACGGAAATTCTTGCAATCGAAATACGATCTCTACGAGAAGGTAGCTGTGGACACATGCAAACGCAACTGCAGCATTTACATTTGTTGCTTTACTTTTTTCGCTTTAGCGACGTGCATCAGCTACATCTTAAACGCAGTTGTAGGTAAGTCAATCGATAGCGACCCATTCCTATACAAATCTGTGCATTTCATCCCGAATTTCTAAAATTGTGGCGAGAACGAAATCGACACATAATGGTGACACAAGGTGACACTTCCCTCACCATGAATTACGGTATTTGCTATCCCTAATTTTATACCGCGTTAGTGGGCTCTATTTAAGTGATGTCATGTCTGAAAAACAATGGATAAAGCATGATCGGGGTCCACGATATTGTTGAGTAGTGCTACTGTATTCGTGAGGAGCCAGTTGACTTCGTTCTCAACACTATACAAATTTGAAACTGTAGGCTATAGTGTGACTAATGGTAAGCTCTGATAGGTACTTATAAAACCTGTTCGGGCGAGAATATTCTGCACGGCTGAAACATAATTTATTGAATTATTTGCTTTCCTATCGTAGCTAACATTGGAAAAAGTGGCTCCGATAGGCAACTTCCACTGAATATGTACATCGATATTGAATCCGTGACACCATATTTTGAAATATTCTTCACGATTCAGGTATTACTACACTCGGTGAAAACGAAAGCTTAGGTATTCATAGATTTGAAGTAAACATTTAATTTTGAATACTACATTCGCACAGTCTGCGTTCCTGTTACAAGTCGGCGTGTGTTACTTTTGTTTCGACAACATTTTGTGCATTATATGTCTGCATGCCTCTTGCCAGTTTCGTATACTACAGTACAGACTGAGAAACTTAAACAACATTAATGACGAAGAGAAGAGTAATGAAATTTGTTCAGAAAAATATTACGCTGCATTCAGAAACTCCGTTCAATACCATCAAGCATTAATCATGTTTTGTAACAAGCTCGAGGAAGTATTCAACTTATTCGCGCTGGGGCAAGTGGTAATATTCAGCTTGTTAATTTGCCTTGACGGATATCAGATAGTTATGGTGAGTGTATATTATATTATTAAAGAATAGTCTTTGTCCACTAAGAATTCTCGAATTGTATTAAATGACTGTTTTATCCAAAAATATTGAAAATTGATTTGCATGCGGCAGTCATTTCTAATTAATCATATATGAAATAATTTCTACCCAATTTTCATTTTTCTACTCAAAGTAAAGTGGAATTTTATTTTCGCTGTTGGGCATTGTTCGAACTTTTTTTATGGAAAAAATGTGTCTTCTACTACACACTCTATGGTATAATAATAATTTTATGATAGCGTAGAACCTATTTATACTACTTTAGGTTAATCTATTATTATGTAATTAACTTAGACATGAAATATATTACGTTTTGCAGGCAGATGCACCCCTTTCAAGACGAGTTACTTTCATATTCCACCTAATGGGCTGCACAGTCCAGTTGCTGATGTTTACATACGGTTGCGACTGTTTGATGCGAGACAGTGCGGATGTTGCCGCTTCCATGTACGAGGCCCCATGGTTACGTCTACCAATGGATAAGCATGGTAGGATGATGCGTAAAGACCTGGTGTTTGTTATCGCTAGGTCAAGAGTGCCTTGCTACCTATCAGCTTGTGGCTTCTCCGCTATATCCCTGGAAACGTACACTAAGGTAATTTACGATTGTTTGCTTTACTCACTAACTTGTTACTAGGTCAATTCTTCGGTACATCTTTCAGTAAGTAAGTGTATTGGTATGTAGTGAGGTCTTCAGTGCGAATGCTCAAACAGAGAATGACAAAGTGGATGGAGTCATCGACCTACTCCACTTTAGACCGCAAATTTTGTAGGGATGGCGATAGATTTAAGGTTTGACGGGCAATTTAGTTATCGAAAATTTCTTTTGCTTGATTGGCAAAGAATTTCGGCATAGGAAGAATAAAATGGGCCGAGGCGAGGCGTAGTGAGAGCCTACCTTAAAGCAGAGAAAAGCAAAAATTTATTTTAAATAAAAATATCGTGCATAAATTTTTATTTAAAATAATTTTTTGCCCATCTCTGCCTTAAAGTCATGCAATATTTGCAAATTAAATACCCCTGCAATAAAATGTATTCACTTTTGATCACTACATTGGCTTCGTAGTCTTCTACAAGCTAAAATTTCTTATAACTTTCTTTAATCTATCTGTTTCAGGTCTTGAGTACCGCAGTATCATACTTCACACTGTTAAGAGAAAACACCGAAACTGTAGAAGACCTGTGATTGTTCCCAATTGTATAGTACAGACAAGAATATGGCGATTTTTGTATTGAAAAAAAATTGTATAGGTATACTTCTTGCATACATGATCAGAAAATATATATAAACATTATAAGGATATCTTGGTAATAATAACAACTTAGGGAATGTGGAGTAAGTTATGCATTAAGTTCTCGAGAAAGAGTGTAGGGTAAGTGTAGTAAGATATTTCAAATTTTATTTAGTACTCACTTAAGAAGTAACTTCTTAAGCATGTACTTGAAGAAATTGTACACTATCATTTTGTAACATTTTGGAATTGTTTCATATATTTCGCAATTGTTGCGACAAACACTTAAACACATAAACGGGAAACTTCTCAATGAATTAAAAACAAATCAATTAATAAATTACTACATTTTCTACATACGACTGCCTATGACTTTCTACATTTTGTATTTAATATTTCTCTTTCCTAAGGAAACACATCAGTCAGCCGCTATTCTATCACATTATATCCCCGTCATGGCCAGTTGGAGCATGTGGGAGCACAGCGTCCATGATGTTCATGTACCAGAGCCGCGCGGAAGGCGAGCTCGAAGCCAATGATACCGAGGGCGTACAAGTTGTGCCTGCACCGCCCACTATTCTATAGTTTCCCCCATCTGTTGTACGCTCGCGGCATCATTGGCGTCGAGCTCCCCTTCCGCGCGGCTCTGGTAAACATTATGCAGGTCGTGCTCCCAAATGCTCCAACTGGTCATGGCAATATATCCCCTACGAAGGATAATAATTACACCTGCACGTTCGAGGGAATATGTTCGACTTTATGATAGAAGTAGACGTGAATGCAATAAGAATAACGATGATGAGTATTACCGATAAATAAATACACAAAAAATATATTCCATCCAATAAGAAAGAGTAATCAGAGTAGCTTTGGCGTTAGTTTTCTTGGTGGGGTGAGGATACCACACCTCATAAAAATATACGAGATTCTACTTGATATGTTTTAACCCTTCGATTACCACCTCACTAACCAGCGGCCTTAGCCGTGATGAAAACACCGGTTCTCGCTAGATCACCGAAGTTAAACATCACGGGGTGGGTACTGGGGAAAGATGGGTGACGACCACCTTTCTCCCGGTGCGCCGCTGCTGCTGGGACCTGAAGGAGAGAGAGAGAGAGAAGGGAAAAGGAGGACTTTTATAATTCGTTGGGCAATATATGCGAAATGCTTGAAACGCCATCCTGTTTAACAGGAAAACCAAAAACCTTTACCACCTCACTATCTGGTACGAGCCCTAAAGGTCTAAACACACTTATCGGTTCCGTGTGAGTTCCGTTCCGGCGTACCAGTGGTAACAAGGAGACACCCTATACACCCCTCATCCTCTTATCACTGACACGCAGGAACGGAACTGACAAGTGTGCGTAGACCTTAAGTTTTCCACTGATGGCCCACCTCCGTATCTCGTTTTCATTCCGAGGGCCCGGGCCGCGTGTTCAGGTTTTCGTTTCAGGGGTCGGTCGTTGAAGGGTTAATTCGCAGCCAAATTGAGCCAACCCAAGTCGAAACTCGTCTATTTCTTTGAGGGCTGAGCGGTCGGATGGTTTCACTTCAGATGAATTTACATACAAAAGTGTGTCTCGAGCTTGCGGTGAGTAGCGAGAAGCAGAGAAGTGACTCGTTTTGAAAGGTAAGATTTTAAAAATCCATCCTCTCGAGATCTCAGCTTCGTACATAGTCCTTGAGTCGTTGTTTCAGTCCATTTACATAGATATACAAATAATTTCTTGGAAACTACTTAGTCTCTAATATCCAAGAAGCTTCCGAAGGCAACAAGAGAAATTTCACGACAAAAAGTTTGCCAATTTAACATAATCCTCAGATCCCTTCTTTCAATATGTTCCTTATTGATGCATATCTCGCGTGAATTACACCCAATGAATAACAACAACATGCGTATTCCTTCACGATACATTTCATTCGCTCAACTCTTAATACCCGAAATATCTCTATAACAGACAATTGTTGGCTATTGTTAAGGTTCGCAGAGGGTAGCATTGTACTCCCCCTAGAATCATGCATAACTTATCCATCCTATGCAGCTGGTGCAGCAGGGAGGGGTCAGTAATTGCATCTTTACGAGCATCATTTCACGTTTTCGTTTTCTGACAAATAATGGTGCGCAACTAACAATAACAATAAATATACAGTGCACAAGTCATCAATTATTGAAGGATGTCGATGGATCAAAGACACCCCGGTGAACTGATCGCCATCGTTACACCGCTGCAGTAGTTGCGGAATTGCATGCGCGGGTTCATTGTCTACAGTGAATCCTTAGCCTTAACTGCGTTCTTTCTGAAGACAGTTGGCTACTGGATGGCAGCTGATCGCATAGAGCGAAGTCGCAGAGACCTGGCGATGGTTTATACTATCACCTCGGTCCTTGCCATAACAGTGATTTGCTCGAGAGACTTGTCTTACTCCCTGGACAATACCAGCGTAAGTGTGGAAGATATTGAATCCGTTATTAGCAGACAGTGAATTCGTTGTTTCAACTGACTCCTTTCAGTCACAAGTAGACTCAATACTCGCGTGTGACTGCTTAGAATAATTCTCCGCGGTATTAATATAGCGATTATTCAGATGTAGGTACCTCGGCGTCACCAAAAATTCCCTCCGGCTTTATCATTGCATTAAACATCGTTGTGTCTGGCGCAATCTTTAATCCTGTCATTACTTGTCGAATTCAGCTTTCCACGGGTATATTGTGTCCATCGAAAGTCTTCACGAACGACAATGCAATTTGTCGTCGCTTCGCTTGTTTTTCTAAGGCTGACTTATATTCGGCAGGAGAGCTCTGTTCGTCATGGTTCTCGTCATCTATTCGGTCTATGTTTGCTCTAGCGGCTTGTTCCGCAGAATTACGCCGCTTTTCAATTTCAACAAGCCGTTCCCTCAGGATCTGCTCTTCTATTTGATGAGAATTCAACGTTTTGCGCATACTGGTCCCGGGTATTTTGTGTTTTGGTGTGATCTCCGGTGACTTCTCCGGTGCAGGAGTCGTGCAGTGTGCAAGGACTTTGGTTTATCGGTGTTTAGCGGAATGTGTCGTAGGGTTGTGGGAAGTAGGTACATAATGGAACGATGATAGAGTACTGAGCAATGAGTGATGGTTTTGACGTAACAGGATGATAGTCGCTAGAGTGTTCATATTACCAGTGGAATAGGGTTCGATGTTAAATAAACTGTTTGCGCCTGGTATGGGGATTTTGATAAAATTCGAGTACAATAGGGTAAAGGACCCAATTACTGGCAGCCAACCCAATTACTGTCACCTTAAGCTATTTTACTGAAACGTTTATTTATTCGTTATTTTAAGTAAAACAGCTTAAGGTGACAGTAATTGGGTTGGCTGCCAGTAATTGGGTCCTTTACTCTATAGCCCACGTAAATTTTATGGTAGACTCTTCCTACGCCTCGCAACGGTGTGACCTTTTTCCCACTCACATCTAATCTCAGCTCGTTTCGGTTTTGCTCTACCTGAAGTTTCCAGCTTGCTTCAGTTCACATTTGGGTAGGTACTTCTTCTAATGAACTTTTAAGGGTGCTCTCACCCCCTAAATATGCAAAGGAGGCAAAATAAAAAACACGTATTTGTAATTTTTCGATCCTTTAATAGATAGGGTAGATGTCCCAATTACTGCCACCTTAAGATTATAACTGAACTTCATTTAATCATTTCACGTGTTGTTTAACCTAAAAATCGTCTCAGTTTGAAACATAATATTATTTAACATCTCTTTCATTAACAAAAATAGTTTTATGAATTAAATATGAAGAATTTATTAATAATTAATTAAAATTCGCGAGCGATCCTACTGTACCTATAACTGTCACCTAAAAAATTGTCTTGTCCGTATGACTGCCACCCAATAACTGTCGGTCCTAATAACTGTGACCACATAACTGACGGTGTCTATTATTGACAATGAGACCCGATTACAGTCAATCCTTTTTACTAAGACTCGATTAGGTACTGCCAGTCCTTTTTACCGATTAATAGCCAGAATTATCGAACGCATAGTTTTGGAATTATTAATTTATTTGTCGAATACTGTAATTGTTCATAAAATATATGTGAAAGTTTTATAAAATGACATTACATGCATCACACGCTACACGTGATTTTCGGGTTAGGAATTGGAACTTTGATATATGACAGTTATACGTACTCCACATTCTTTTATCCCGAATACTGCCAGCAGTAATAGGGACAAGCCCAAAAATTTTGTCCCCAATGATGTCACCGTTAATTATTATAATTTAACAGTAAATATTATGTATTTTATTCGTTACATCATTAAAGTAATTCTTCTAGACCGGAACAATTCATTTTATGCAAAAGATAGAGGTTGAATAGTAAAATTGTGGCTCTTTCTTTAGTATGATTTCGCCATCACTTCCTACTAACGTCTTTGCGTTTTTGACGCTCAAATGGCACTTTCATTTTTCAATATTATTTTTTAAACACTAGATACATATAAATACATATATTTGTTTTATTTTTATGTAAATCAGAACCTCCGTTTAATAATACCTTTTTTTGTACATTTTTTTTATACGTTACGTTTTTATTACATAAAATAAATAAAGTGACAGTAATTGGGACATCTACCCTATCCAAAACCCAAAGCCATCGAAGGTGGGCATCTGACAACTTCTCCTTGTTAGTATATATGTTATGACATCGAAAGTGATGCTTCGACGCTATATCATGATCAGACACTTTCTTTTTTTTCTATGCTCTATATTTTCATCTTCATAAGTATTGAAGCCTCCTTAAAAATATCCTAGTTTATTTTCCATAACTTCGAAGGCTACAAAGTTGCAGCAGCTAATTCCAAATACTTGCAGTATTTCTAATTATTGGTAACATAAAATACTGTGGGTATTAATATACGTAGGTAAGCCACTTTTGCTATACGACATTGCACTTCATATATTTTCTCTCCTAGGACATGCTTTACGTCATATGCAATCTGGTAAACTTGGTGATGATTCTACTCAAATTATTCACCGTACTCGCCAACAAAACGGAGTTTTTCAATTTAATCATTCACCTGCAACAGACATTCTTTCAATCGAACTACGATCTCTATGAGAAGGCAGCCGTGGACAAATGCAAACGCAACTGCGGCATCTACGTCTGTTGCTTTACTTTTTTCGCTCTAACAACCAACATGAGTTACATCTTTAACGCGATGCTAGGTAAGTGGTTCGATCTGGACCCATGGAAATTCAAGAAATTTAGTAAATAGTTGGGCTTTAAAAGGTAGGGGAGACCGGGGCAGGTTGCAACACGGGGTAAATCATAACACAAGTAAAATCTTTTGAACCACAAATCTGGTGACCCACAGCATGCGAGATCTGCTTGACAATATTAGCACCGCACATTATTATTTTAATATTAGCCCGTGGGTAACGAAATCAGTGGCGTCACTTGGAGAGGAGGATGGTGTGGTAAAAAGGGTACCATTAATTTGGAAACACCGAAAATTTGTTAAAAGAAGAGTTTCTTATACTTTAATTTTTTAATATTTTCAATTGTCCGTTCTTTTATGCTATAAAAAATAAGTTTATAAAAATCAAGGCGTGGATCACTGAAAAAGCCTTCGTGGGTCAGAGTCTGACACGCGGGTCATAGGTTCGCCACTACTGCTATAGACTATCGTGGCAGGTTTTAATAGGTACTTATAAAAACCGTGTCCAAAAAAGGAATATTTTGTCCGATCAAAATATGAATTAATGAATTATTTGTTTTCTTATCGTAGCGAATATTGGACGAAATGAATCGGATAGGGTACTTCCATTGGCTATGCACCTCGATACTGAATCCATGACTCCATTTTTTGAAATATACTTCTTGATGCAGGTATTACTATACTCGGTGAAAACGAAAGCTTCGGTATTCCTTTGCAGTAAATGTTTAACTTTGAATACATACTGCGTTCGCACAGACTGTGTTCCTGTTACCAAGTGGCGTGTGTTACTTTTGCTTCGACAAGATTTTGTGTATTATATGTCTGCATGCCTCTTGCCAGTTTCGTATACTACAGTACAGACTGAGAAAGTTAATCAACGTTAATGAGGAAGAGAAGAGTAATGTAAATTGTTCAGAAAATTATTACGTTGCATTCAGAAACTCCCTCCAATACCATCAATCATTAATCACGTTTTCTAACAAGCTCGAGGAAGTATTCAACTTATTCGCGCTGGGGCAAGTGCTAATATTCAGCTTGTTAATTTGCCTCGACGGGTATAATATAATTATGGTGAGTGGATGTCGCGATTTCAAGTATAAACATTATTTGCATTATTAAAGAATCGTCTTTGCCCAATAAGAATTCGTGATTGGTATTAAATAATTCTTTTATCCAAGAATATAGAAAATTGATTTGCACTTGGCAGCCATTAGATACTAAATGGCATGAAATAATTTCTACCTAATTTTCATTTTTCTATTTATAATACAGTGGAATTCGTTTCGTTGTTGGGCATTCTTTGAACTTTTTCTATGCTGTAGAATTTATTTGTACTACTTTAGGTGGTTCTATTATCGTGTAATTCATGTAGACTCCTAATATATATTATGTTCTGCAGGCAGACTCACACATTACAAGGCGACTTACTTTCTTATTCCACATAATGGGCTGCTGAATCCAGTTGCTGATGTTTACTTATAGCTGCGACTGTTTGATGCGAGACAGTGCAGATGTTGCCTCTTCCATGTATGAGGCCCCATGGATACATCTACAAATGGATAAGTATGGTAGAATGCTGCGTAAAGACATGATGCTTGTTGTTGCTAGGTCAAGAGAGCCTTGCTACCTATCAGCTTGTGGCTTCTCTCCTGTATCCCTGGAAACGTACACTAAGGTAATTCATGATTGACTGTGAAACTCGTTAACTTCTTAGTAGATCAATTATGCGGTACATCTTTCGGTAAGTAAGTTCGGTATATGGTGAGGTCTTCAGAACGGATGCCCAAACAGAGAATGGAAACGTGGATGAAGTCATCGACCTACTCCACTTCAGACCGCAAATTCTGTTATCTGTTAGCGATAGATTTAAGTCTTGGGGGAAATCTAATTATTGAGGATTCCTTTTGTATGGTTTGCAACGAGTTTCGGTGGAATTCTTTATTTTCTACTTTCTCCTTTACAGGGGGGATTGCGCCTTGTTGGGCCGAGAAATAGGTAATTCTTTGTGAATTTCTTGTACAAAAACGGTTCGACAAATTAATTTGAGGTTTGGCAAGCTGTATTATTGTATCTTGAACTATTGTTGTAAATTTTTGTGTGACAGTGAAACGAAAGCATGAGAGATACAGAGGGAGCGTTGAAAAATAATTGGATGGTCCAGGCGTTGACGGAAAGTACTGTAAGGGCTTTTTGAAACTCAAAAAAGAATAGAGATTCTTAATCTATATGAATGTGGCTATCTGTGATAGTAGATGAATTAAGAAAAATAAAAAAAATATTAAAATGGCAGCCATTTGAAAAAGATGAAGCGCTCTGATTTGAGTGAGTCTGAAAGAGGTTTTGCCCCAATTCGGGAAAACTTGTTTAAATAAAAAAGGAACGGTAACAGATACGGCAAAAATCTACTACCACAGATAGCAAGATTCGTATAGATTAAGAATCTCTTTTCCTTTTTTGTGTTTTAGATAGCGCTTACAGCACTTTCCGTCAACGTCCGACCAACAGGACCACCCGATTTTTGTCCAACGCTCTCAGTCACCCCTCTGTATCTGCCACATTTTTTTTCACTGCCACACAAAAATTCAGAAGAATAGGTCAAGATTTAATAAAACAGCCTGCCAAACCTCAAACTAATTTGTCGAACCGTTTTTCTACAAAAAAATTATAAAGAATTACCTATTTTTCAGCCCAACAAGGCGCAATCCCCCCTTAAGTCTCGCTGGGAACTTCACTATTGCTGGGATTGTCAGCTTAAGCAGTAGTGTGTGGTGAATGTTAATATGTAAAGAGTCTGTTGAATCTTTATGCTTCGAGAATTGATCATTGTTTAGTTGAGCGTTGAAATTTCAATTGTGTCAGAAATGCATTCTTATTTGAGATACATTAATTCCTAGTGTAACTGTAATAGCAAATATGTGGTACTATGTTTTCTATAAAAGAAATTATATTCTCTCTTTTTTGCAATTAGCGCCACGTTTGCCGCTGAATGACGCAACAGAATTAAATAAGAATTGTACACATGTTGCTTGATTTTATATTGTAACCTGTAACGTTTGATTGTTTTGGCTAATTTAGTCTGTAATCTTGAAGTACTGGTGTTTTAAAATGTAGGAAAATAGGAGAGAGAGTAAAGTCATGGATTTTTATAAATTAAATACTCCCGCAATAAAATATTTTCACATGGCGGCCCACAATAACTTCATTGTCTTCTACAGGCTAAAATTTTCTAATACAGTGGACGCTGGATAATATGCCGCTGTTTAAAGTGCCGTTAGGAACGCCCCAGCTCACACGCATTACTCGCACGCATGTGTGCACCTCCCTTTCTCTCACGCTCAGCGAGCCAATGAATGCTAACCCTTAATGGTGCCTCCACACTGGAGTTCGCAAGCAATTCGCAAGCAATACATATACGTGATTGTGTTTTTTCTTTTTCTCACATCAGTGTGACGCACCTTAAGAGTATTCTGGTAGGGGGCAGCCATCACGGAAAAGAAAACAGGAGAGTTATGGGGAGAGCGCGCGTTACATTGGCTCTCGTTAATATGCCGCTTCTGAGAAAACCCCGCCTCTAGAGCCCCGACTGCGGCTCATTATCGAGCGTCCACTGTATGTAACAAATTTCTTCAATTTATTTGTTTCAGATCTTGAGCACCGCACTGTCATACTTCACACTGATAAGGAGTAGCACAGTAGCAGACCAGTGATTGCTTTCAATTTTATAGTACACACAGAAAGTAGAGCGATCTTTGTATTGAAAAAGATTGTATATAGTTCTTGCATATATGACCAGAGAAAATCTATAAACGATAAAAATATATTATATTTTTGTTGTAATAAAGAGTTAGGGAATGTGGAATAACTTCTTCAGTATGTACTTGAAGAAATTGTACACGATCATTTTGTAACATTTCCGAATTGTTTCAATGTCTCACAACTGTTGTATTAAACACTTTGTGACGGGGGTTGATAGATGTGTGTAAAAGGTAAGACAGAAGTAAGACGGAACTAGAACATGCTGCAGTCTGCGTGAAATTATGGGGGGTGTAAGTCAAGATTTTGTCGATTTTGAATTTATTTAAAAATCACCGAGTCCGGGATTTTACGATTTTTTGCCTATTTACGTGAAAATGGGTTGAACTTATGAATTTTTATCTCGGGAACTATTTGTCGGATTTCACGAATAATTTTCTTCCCGGGTAAAAAATAATTTTTACAATAATTAAAAATTCAGGGTTGATTAACTGGCGACTCACGAGCCGCAGGGGGCCCCTTCGCCTTGCTGCCACGCTGAACGGCCCCCCTCCATACCGACCAGACTCTGACGATCGCAGTAATTACACAAAACAGTTTTCCAATGTCGTAGAACTCGCGAAACTTCATTTCATAATATATCGAAATACACTGAATTATAGATGAATTTACTTATAAAAGTGTCTTGAACTTGCGGTGAGTAGCGAGAAGTATAGACGTGACTCGTTTTAAAAGGGAAAATTTTTAAAATCAATCCTCTCGAGATCTCAGTTTCCGACATAATCTTTGAATGGTTGTTTCAGTCAATTTAGAAATACAAATAACTTCCTGGAAACTACTTAGGGTAAAGGACCCAATTACTGACACCTAACCAATTATTGTCACCTTAACCTATTTTACTTAAAATAACGAATAAATAAACTATAGTATATAATCTATAGTATAGATTATAGATTGAATTAAATAATTATTTTTTTGTATGACTTCACAAAGTTTATTTAGTCATTATTTTAAGCAAAATAGCGTAAGGTGACAGTAATTGGTTAGGTGACAGTAATTGGGTCCTTTACCCTAGTCCCTTATGTTCAAGAACCTGCAGAAGGCAACAGGAGCAACATCAACTTACTGTTAGTTTGCCAATTTAACATAATCCTCACATCCCTTCTTTCAATGTGCTCCTCATTGATACACATCTCGCGGTAATTATGAGCAATGAAGATTACAAACTCGATATCACCACGGACCTGCACATTATCCAACCACTGTCGACAGAACAACATGCATATTCCTTCACGACACATTCCATTCCCTCAGCTCTTAATACCCAAAATATCTCTATAACAGGCAGCTGTTGGCGACTGTTAAGGTTCTGAGAAGGTTGCTTTGTACTCCCCCTAGAATCATGCATAACTTATCAATCCTATGCATTCCGTGCAGTAGGGGATGGGTTAGTAAATTGCATCCTTACGTGCATCGTTTCACGTTTTCGTTTTCTGTCAAATAATGGTGTACAACTAACAATAACAATAAATATACAGTGCACAACCGATCAATTGAAGGATGTCAATAGATCAAAGACATCTCGGTGAACTGATCGTCATCATTACATCGCTGCAGTAGTTACTGAACTACATGCACGAGTTCAATGTCCAGAGTGACCATACGGTTTTTAGCAGTTGGATATGATTTTTGCGCGCGGTGATGACATTTCCATATCCATAACTACGCGCTGCCTGAAGATCATTGGCTATTGGATGGCAGCTGATGGCATAGAGCGAAGTGGCAGAGACTTGATGAAAGTTTATACTGTGATCGCAGTCGTTGCCATAACAGCGATTTCAGCGAGAGACTTATCTTACTCTCTGGACAATACCAGCGTAAGTGTGAAAGGTATTGATTCCGTTATAAGTACATAGACAGTGAATTCGTTGTTTCGAATGATTCCTTTCGGTCACAAGTAAATCGTGTGTTTTCGAGACTCCATACTCGCGTGTGGCTGCTTCGAATAATTCTCCGCGGTATTAATGTTGTAATTATTCAGATGTAGGTAGCTCGTCGTCACCAAAAATTCTCTCCGGCTTTAGCATTGAAGTAAACATGGTTGTGTCTGGAGCAATCTTCAATCTTGTCATTAGGGGAGTGGTGGGGTGAAATGGACACTTGTGTTTAGGACCAGATAGTAAAAAAACTAAATAATCATTCGAGTTCTAATTGGTAACATTAGAAAGGCCAGGTATCTAGCTATAACAATACACGGGCCTATTAAGCTTCTCTCTATATTTACATGTCATATTTTTCGTTTTCTAAAAAAGTGTGTTTTGTCCCTTTATATCATTTAAATATTGAAGCACGCTTAAAATTTTCCGCGAGTATTTTTCATAATTTTGAAGACTATAAAAATGCAGTAGTTAATGCCAAATACGTCAATTACATACAATTATTACATTATTAGTAACAAGCAATACTGTGGGTATTAATATAACATGTCATAAAATATAATAATAAAATAATATAACATATTATGTAGATAAACCACTTCTGTTACTTTATATTATATTCTCCTTCGTAGGACATGCTTTACACCTTATGCAATCTGGTAACCTTGCTGATGTGTCTACTAAAATTATTCGCTATACTCGCCCACAGAACGGAGTTTTTCAATTTAATCATTTACCTGCAACGGACATTCTTGCAATCGTCGTATGATCTCTACGAGAAGGCAGCTGTGGACAAATGCAAACGGAAATGCAGCATTTACATCTGTTGCTTTACTTTTTTCGCTCTAGCAACGTGTACGAGTTACAGCTTTAACGCGATGGTGGGTAAGTGACACGATATGGATCTATGCAAATTCATGAAATAATTTTGCTATAAAAAGTACCTATACAAATCTGTGTCTTTCATCTCAATACCCGACCATCCCGAATTTCTGAAATTGTGAGGAGAACGAAATCGATTGGTGACTCAAGGTCATATCCCTCACAATGAATTACGTTATTTACTACCGTTATCTTTATACCACGATGTTGTGTTCTATTTTTTAGATAAAGCATGCACAGCGTACTCGATATCATTGAGTAGTACTACTGTATCTTTGCGGGACCAGTTGACTTCGCTCCTAACATAATATGAATTTGAATCTATAGGCCATAGTGCGGCTATTTATTAAAACCTGTTCAGAAGAGAATATTTTTCACGATTATAATATGAATTAATGAATTATTTGCTTTCATCTCGTAGCGAACATTGGACAAAATAAATCGGACAGGCTACTTCCACTGAATATGTACATCGATATTGAATCCGTGACACCATATTTTGAAATATTCTTCACGCTTCAGGTATTACTACACTCGGTGAAAACGAAAGCTTCGGTATTCATAGATTTGCAGTAAACATTTAATTTTGAATACATACTACGTTCGCACAGTCTGTGTTCCTGGTACAAATCGGCGTGTCTTACTTTTGCTTCGACAACATTTTGTGCATTATATGTCTGCATGCCTCTTGCCAGTTTCGTATACTACAGTACAGACTGAGAAACTTAAACAACATTAACGATGAAGAGAAGCGTAATGAAAATTCTTCAGAAAACTATTACGCTGCATTTAGGAACTCCGTCCAATACCATCAAGCATTAATCGCGTTTTGTAACAAGCTCGAGGAAGTATTCAACTTATTCGCGCTGTACCAAGTGGTAATATTCAGCTTGTTAATTTGCCTCGATGGATATCAGATAGTTATGGTGAGTGGATGTCACGATTTTAAGCATAAACATTACTTGCATTATTAAAATATCATCGTTGTCCAATAACAATTCGTGATTGTTATTAAATAACTCTTTTATCCAAGAATATTGAAAATTGATTTGCACTCGACAACCATTATACTAATTGACATGATATAATTTCTACCTAATTTTCATTTTTCTATTCAAATTCAGTGTAATTCATTTTGACTTGAAATATATATTACGTTCTGCAGGCAGATGCACCCTTGGCAAGGCGAGTTACTTTCATATTCCACATAATGGGCTGCATGGTCCAGTTGCTGATGTTTACTTACAGCTGCGACTGTTTGATGCGAGACAGTGCAGATGTTGCCTCTTCCATGTACGAAGCCCCATGGTTACGTCTACCGATGGATAAGGATGGCAGGATGCTGCGTAAAGACTTGCTGCTTGTGGTCGCTAGGACCAGAGTGCCTTGCTACCTGACAGCTTGTCGCTTCTCCGCCATATCCCTTGAAACGTACACTAAGGTAATTTACGATTGACTGTGAAACTCACTAACTTGTTAGTACGTGAATCCTTCGGTACATCTTTCAGTAAGTAATGAACAGATGTAAGTGTACCGGTATATAGTGAGATCTCCAGTGCGCATGTCCAAACAGAGAATAGCATAGTGGGTGGTGTCATCGACCTACTTCACTTCATAAAACAAATTATGTAGGAACGGCGATAGATTTAAGTTTTGGCGGGCAATCTAATTATCGAAGATTTCTTTAGTATGGTTTGCAAAGAATTTCTGTGGGATTCTTTATTTTCTACCCCTTCCTTTTGAGTCTTGCTTTTATGTTAATATGTAAATTGTCTGCTGAATCTTTATGCTTTGGGAACTCATTATTGTTTAATTAAGCGTTGAAATGTTAATTTTATAAGAAATGCATTTGCATTTGAGATACATTAATTCCTTAAGTTTCTTCAATTTATCTGTTTCAGGTCTTGAGTACCGCAGTGTCTTACTTCACACTATTACGACAACACACCGAAATTGTAGAAGACTTGTGATTACTTTGAATTTTGTAGTAGGCACACACAAAAAACAGAGCGATCTTTTTATTGAAAACGATTGTATATACATCTTACATACATGACCAGAGAAAATCTATAAACTATATAAAGATATTATATTTTTGTTGTAATAAAAGTTAGTGTATGTGGAATAACTTCCAAAGCATGCACTTGAAAAAATTCTACACGATCATTTTGTAACAGTTTTGGAATTATTTCATATGTTTCACAATTAAGTGTTGCATCAAACACTTGTACACATACACGAGAAATATCTGAATCAACTAAGAAATATATTTTCTTATTTTAATTAAATCGGTGAGTATTCTCTTCTTTGAAGATTCAGTCCAGTAACATGTATCTAAATAATTGTTATCACTTTGAACTTGGTGTTTTTAAATTAACATCTATACCTAGTTTCATTCATTACTGGAATAAAATTCCTAATTAAAAAAAAATTATCCAATGAAGGAAGTGAAAAGAGAACCTTGTATTTTGATGATGAGATGTTGATTATTCCTTTTGCATGTTGAACCTTTGTTCCGTGTTAAATAACCTTCATAAAGCTGACTCAGGGATGATGTGTTGACGAAGGTGTGCAGAGACAAGTCGTCCACGTCAATTCCAGAGCGCATAGTAGCCTCAACAAGTACACATAAGTAGAGCAGTGTTCGAATGAACATATGCTCCAAGTGATTCGTATTCTTGACTGCTAGAATGCTCTCAACAGTCTCAAGTCACCAACTCACAAAGCAGACACGTCAGAAGAATACACTCCTAACTCTAAGGTAAAGAATTCCCTGCTAAAGAAAATGGCATAGGGGTAGAAAGTTATGAGCAAAGATTTCGATCGTTGAAATATACATGTCAGCTATATCCATTTTCTTTAAGAATTTATCGCTACGCCGCGATACCTGACGATATTACAGTTCTCATCCTTACGCACATCTCATTAGCCTGCAATTATAGGCTGATATAAATCCCGCATCGGTGTGCTCTATAGAATAAATTTCAAAGACGCGTGGTTAATGCACCCGTCCCCTACCGTTACATAATGTATTAGTAGATGTAAGGCCTCCGACCGCAGGCAATTGAGTTAATTTACATTGTCATCTCATTATTATTTTTGTCATTTTATTTCGCTTTTTAAGCAGTCGGGTTTTTAAAATTTTTTAATTTTTCTTTTTGTATTTCAGGTAATCTTTAAGGTACTTTCCATCATCACCAGAACCACCCGTTTTTTTTTCAACACTCTCAGTCAGCACTCTGTATCTGACATACATTTTTCTTTATCGTCACACAAAAATTCAGAACAATAGTTCAATATACTATCAACCAGTCTGCCAAACTTCAAATTAACTTGTCGAACAGTTTTTGTACAAAAAATTCACAAAGACCCTAAACCTTAGCCCCACAAGGTAGAATCACCCCTTAAAATCTAGAATTTGTAATTATGTGTGACCAAAGAATAATAAACAACCCTACAATCTCACTTAGTAGAAAGTCGACCACGTTCTCCCAATTTTTGCCTGGCACCATTTAATTGTCGCGATGATATAACAAACTTTTCTTCCGATTTAAAGCTGAACTCCCGCCACCGGCAATAGATATTCAACTGCTGATTACTATTCAGATCCAGTCTCCACCGACGAGGGTTCCACGAGACTGCTACCTGAGTCATGCATAACTCATCGATCCCACCCATTACAGTCATGCTAAAGAGTAGCAATTGCACTTGCATGCATATTATAATACCTTTCTCCCGTTCGAATGACAGTACACGAATGAAGTGAAAAGCGACTACAAAGTAGACGAGCGATGAATAAGAGGATGCGGCTAAATGAAAGACTAGATCTAACTGAATACTTTCAATTCAATTTGATCAATCGACGCGGGGATTGCAGACATGAAATCTGAAGGTTCAGTTTATGCGAACATGAGCTCAGTGCACAGCAAAGACGTTTCCCTCGCCATATCGTCCTTTTTCGTGAAGTGTGTTGGCTTTTGGTCGGCGACTAATCGCTTCGAGCAATGGCTGAGAACTACCACGCTGATGTACACCGTTTTTACGATTGGATTCTCCGTGTGGGTCCAGATGCGAGATTTTTATTACTCCTGGGGAGATTTTGGCGTGAGTGAGCTGGTGTTTCGGTGGAACTGGACTCCAAACGAATGGGGTCGATTATAATGAAATCTTAGAGTCTTGGGGCTTTCTGGTCCGTCATCTTTCCAATCGACTTCATATTTCGTTCGAGCTATAAGTTCGTCATATCATTCTTAATAATGAAATAATGAAACTGTACCGATTAATTTTAAGATTAATGTTTAAAGATTTATTGCGTGTAAAGGCAAGTTCAATTAACACAATCGACGCTTCCAATTTGCATATTGTTTCGTTATTATAGGCCTGCACATACATCGCATGCAACATTTTATGCTTGAACATCGCTTTGTTCAAAATACTTGTTCTGTTCATACATAAGAAGGGATTTCTCACTTTAGTCGCGTATATGCAGCAGAATTTTTGGAACTCAAAGTATGCTCCGCACGAGGAGACGATTTTTATTAGCTGGAAACGAATTTGTACATACTTTATTTGCGTTTTTACGCTGTTTACGGAACTTTCTATTATCAGTTATGCGATTAGGCCGATTTTGGGTGAGTTGGTTCACTTGTAATTGCGAGTAATTAAAGTACTGTAAAGTTAGTGACGTTAATTACTGATTGAGGACTTTGCAACAAGAGGAGCGCAGCTTTATTTTTTACAGTTTTTGAGTTATGAAGTGTAATATATGTAAACAAATTCTACATTGTTTGATGCAAATCCGACAACAAATGAGCTATTTATTGCAAATTTTCAATCTGCATCCATTACTGTTTCGCGCAATACGAATGCTTCAGATTTGAAAAATTTGCTAAAAGTAGAAATAAAAATTTATCAACTATAGTCGTGTTCAGATTTATTGGCCGGTGAGTTCGGTTTCTCGAGCAGCGCGCGAGGAGAAATCAGCCACTACCACCTGACGATCGTGGATTGGCAGTCGAAGTTGCCGGACCCCCGAAGGGTATGGTGGGGTAAGGGGAACGGTGCTCGACTCCGCCTGAACGATGCCGTGTAGCTGTTGTTTATTCATAGCGTAGTAGTGTGCGTTACGAATCGTATTGGCTACGCATAGCCAATATGAGACGAAGCTACGGCAGAATCTCGTTAGCCGCTGGCCAAGTCTTAATTCCGAGTATGAGTTTCTCGCTTCTTTCTGGCCGAAGGGGGGAGCGAGATGGAACGCTTTGCAAACCGGTTTTCCAGTGCTCAGGGAACCGTAGGACGGCCAGGCGTAGCCCGAGAGAGAGTGAGAACGTAGATAAAAGGAGCACCGAGGTAGGCAAGCGGTGTGGTGGGAGAATACCCCTCACGAAACTCACCGGCCAATAAAGCTGAACACGACTTTAAGTAACTACAACTTATTGTGTGAAAATATATATTTTTCAATCAGTGTCATCTTCGTAATTTCAAGTCAAAGCAATAATTTTATAAACAGTTTTTTCTAATTTATTTCAAGTTAATCAAGATGCAACTGCACTCCTCTTGCTGTAAGGTCCACAATTTTGAACATATTCATACTTTCAAAATGTTCGTAATGCGACACCTGTTTCTACCTGAAAATGTACCATTATAAATGGTACCATTTAATTAAAATGTACCATTTAATTAGAACATTATTATTGGAATCATACTGAAACTGTTCTTTCGTTGCAGCAAATATTGGAAAAAACGAGTCAGACAGGATACTTCCGTTCAATATGTGGCTCAACCTGCCTTTGTCCATGACACCATACTTTGAAATAACGTTCGCGTTGCAGGTATTTCCAAGTTCTCCTTAACAAACCTTACATCTCTATTAGCACTATTACATCCATGTAATATTAACTAAATACACAAATTCGACAATACTCGATTTCATAATACAATATTTCTAAAACGAAATATTCATGCATCGTGATTTTTTATGTATTAAATATCAATTCTGGGTTGAATTTAATCAGCACTACCTATTTTCTGCCTTGAACAATATTTAAAAGAACCGTATTAAAATTCTACCACATTGCTAATGAAACATCGTACAACCTAAGAAATGTTTATTATTACATTTACGAATTTTTTTTAACTTTATGTTCACACAGGTTTTAGCACTCTATCACGTTGGCGTCTGCTACATTTGCTTTGACAATTTCTTGTGCATGATGAATCTGCACGTAGCCGCTCAGTTTCGTATACTGCAGTACAGATTCGAGAACATCCACAGGTTGAAATTCAACGAAGGTGTACTCAAGGAACGTCCGGGCACGAGTTCACCGTACTGTTCTGACAAATGTAACGACACATTTAAGAAGTGCATTCAGCAGCATCAGGCGCTGATTTCCTTCTGCAAGAAGCTCGAAGAAGTGTTCAGAACAATTGTACTGGCGCAAGTGCTGACCTTCAGCTTGTTAATTTGTTTCGTCGGATATCAAGTCGCACTGGTCAGTATGCACCGTTCCCTCAACTACAGTAGAACCTCCACTATACACATTAATACGGTGAGACTAGGGATTGCAAACCGGTAAATCGGTTTAATGTTTTTTTTCATTGATAACTTAGTAGATAACAACGGAATTATGCGCTACATATGTGCGATACATTGTTATAAATACAATTTTTACTGGTAATTCGCCAAATTTTTACCGGTAATTCAATAAATTGTGTATTTCCCGATATTTACCGGTAAATCGATTTACCGGTAAATCGGGAGAAATACATAATTTATTGAATTACCGGTAAAAATTTGTCGAATTACCAGTAAAAATTGTATTTATAACAATGTATCGCACATATGTAGCGCATAATTCCGTTGTTATCTACTAAGTTATCAATGAAAAAAAACATTAAACCGATTTACCGATTTACCGGTTTGCAATCCCTAGGTGAGACGATAGTCCGGATAAAGAAATTTTCGAAAAGGTACCTCTGGGCCTTTGGACATTTAAATTATTATTTAACAGCTCACAAAGTCGATTTTATATAATATTCTCTAAGTTATTCAAGGTTATATAAAAAAATATGGCAAACAAAAGTTTTAGATCCAGACAAGGAGCATCTTTTATGTTTTATTACTTTTTTGGTGCAACAAGCGGTTTTCGAAAAAAGTCCGAAAAACTAAAAAACTTTTTTTTTCTCAAATTTGGAAGTTTAAGTGCTTTTTATTTATGAAGGCCAACAAAAAAGGGGAATTTTTATTTTCGAAGACTATTTTTTAAACACTTAATGGGGGGCATATACCGAAATATGTCAAAAAGATAACCCGTATTGTTAAAGAGATATTTCTTCAGTATCTCATTTTGTTATAAATATTTTTCTTAATAACAGTTGAGTGAAATGGAGTCTAAAGATATTTTTTTTTTTTCAAAATATCCAAGCCTTCCTAGATTTGAAGATATGGGCCTGTGAGGCCCAACATGTGCAATGGTGTAATTTTAATTTAAGTGTGCACTATCGGACTAGTCATAAAAGTATAATACTACGTTCCCATCAGTGGCGCCCTCAGGAATTAATCTTAGTGAGAGCCGAGCTGAACGGATTAAATATTTTTAATGCAAATTCATTAAAATTCATTAGGTAATTATAAAAATTTATTTAAAGTCTTAAATTTTCTTTTCTTTTCTTCTTACAACGCCCTTTCTTTGGGGGTGCCAGAGTCCCTTGGCCCCCCTCTGGGTGCGACCCTGGCGTGTATACTGAAGGTTCTACTGTATTAAGCCACGTGCCCACTTGTCACGGCAGGTGGAATCATAGCTTTACAAAATGCTGTAAACAAAAGATGATGACACCTCCTTGGTATAAATGGAAGACTTTCCTTATGTATATAGTATTCAAATATTGTTATATAATTTACTGATGCCAGCAACATTATTCACTACCCAGGCAGATTTATCGTCTACAAGACGCTTTACATTTGTGAACCTCCTGTTGTCGAACATGTGCCACTTGTTCATGTTCACGTACAGTTGCGATTGCTTGATACACGAAAGTACGAACATTGCTGCAGCGGTGTATGCAGGACCGTGGACGAATTTACCAATGGATCAATGTGGGAAATTACTGCGTATAGATTTACAACTTGTCGTTATGCGATCGAGACGACCTTGCCGCCTGACTGCTAATGGATTCTTCCCCGTGTCGCTGGAAACCTATACTAGCGTAACTATTTGCGAATAATTTTTACTTAGCTTTTAAGTTCTTGGAACAGAGAGTGTAGGTACTTTGAACTTCTCATTGATAGAACAATATAAGAGTCATAAAAGGGATTATGAAAAATAATATTTCCGGTGAATTGTTTACAATATTACAAATGTGTTACAAACCTCGCTGTCACTTAGCTTTTTAGGCTACTGCTGTCATGTTCTATATGTCACTGTCTACATTTATTTTCATATTCTTTTCTTCGCGCAGGTTCATTTAGTCTTTCTGTATCACCTTCTATTTTTCCCTATGTCTCCCTTGAATTCAATCTTTTCTTCATCCTTCTTAACTTTTTCTGCACTTTGCAGCGTACACTGTCAAATCCTTTTCTATCTCTCATAACCCCGACCTTCATGTAACAGTAACAAGCCATCGAGAAGATAGTAATTCTAATTTTCTAATTAATTCTAAATTAAGCTAAAAAATTCTAACTAAAATTCACACAATGTTACAGTGTCAAATAGGGTAATTCCGGCTGAGGTGGCCTTGCGGGTGAGATGGCTCAATCACGTTTATTTTTGTCCTTTATAAAACTACTAAATTTACGGTGTACTGATTATTTAAAAAAAAAAAGTGGGCCATCTCTCCCCAACTTACTCTAAATTTTTCCCTTTCCTGTACTAGGAAAATCATTTTGTGTTACTTGTGTAACCAACTCTTTCATGCACCATTCTTGTTTCCTGCTTAACTGTTTAGTTGTTCAAAATACATAATACAAACTATAAACATTTTTACATTTATTTTACAGATATTGAGTACCGCAATGTCGTATTTCACGTTATTACGTCACAACTCTGTGGATGCATAGACTGCATAATTATTTCCCATTCTAATAACGCAGAGTATTTACGCGGCTACCCTTTATAAAATAATGTAAATAGTAACACTGTTCAGAGTGTTCGGCAACCGGTGTCAGAAACTTTAAGAAGGGAGTCTATGGGCCAAAATAAGACGAAAATCAAGAATGACGAAATTGCGTGTGGGTCTTCAGTTCCAAGTTATTAATTTTTTAAAATATTATAATTATTATAATTAAACTTACAATTACACTATATGTACCTATATAGTTCAAAAGTTAAACAAAAAAGTCACGAAATTCAGTCAGCCACGGCAAAGACAGTACCGTGACTACCTAGTGAGACCCAATTAAAGTGAGAATCCTATTTCTTGGGATAAAAACATAGTAAAATTTGGGATATTCTTTTTAAGAAACTAGCTATTCGAATCATCTGAAATTTGGACCATGCATTTATGCATTTTTGAAGAAGTCAGTGTTTTTCTTATTAATATTTAATAATAAATATAGGAGTTATGATGCACCAACAGGTGGCACGATGGACCAACACACCAGCGAACATCGGATTTTGCGCGCCGTGTTGAGGGATCATGCATAACTCCTATATTTATTATTAAAAATTACTAAAAAACACTGCGGCTTCTTCAAAGCTGCATCAAAATATGGGCCAAATCCCAGATGAATGAAATCGCTATTTTTTTTTAAAAAAATCCCAAATTTTGCTATGTTTTTAGTCCAAAAAATAGCATTCTCCTTAACTACCTCGTAGTGTCAGTGACGGCATAAGACGCCACGCGATACCGTTATAGATTATCGCAAAATTTAATATAAGACGAAGTGTTGTATGTAAATTTCAGATAATTTCAAATAAATATAAATTGTCACTTTTTGTAAAGTGTCTACATCGGCTAAATTATCGTGTCCTTGGTGTTTATCACATCAACGTGTAAAAAACTGCGAGATTGTCGTGAAGTTTACATAGTTAGATATCACGACATCCGCTACCTCAGCCTCACCAGTTTGAACGTAAAAACCTTTTAACGCGCGACATATTTGTTGCTCGTCACAAATATTTCTCACATCATCTATATTTTTTAAAGCAGCTTTATTCAGAGATTGGTAGACTAACAACAAGTGGATGCATCCAGAATTTCAGTCGTGGGAAAAGGGCCTAGCAGGTTCCCAAAATTTAGACGCATTTTATATCGAAATTGTTGAGTATGTCCAATCGTAGTGAAGATATTCTATATTATCAAATAATTGAAATTTGAAACTATAAACAGTATTTTGATTTAATTGCAAATGGTTACTACCAGAGCACTAAGTAGTAGAGCACAGATAATTGCAATGACGCTAACTTTTGAGGCTTTGAAAATTCGCGAACGAGCTGCACGGTTTAGCAAAAACTTTTTGTTATCAACGTAAGGCAACAATTCCAAGAAGGTTGAGGTGCTTTACAATTCATCGACCAATGATAAAGTGTGAAGCAAAAACGGTGTTATCACTGATAAAATATCTTATTGACATGTAGGTCTATCACAGGATAAGGTACCATGGAACCGAGTGTTATCAGTAGCTTCGATATGTCTCTTTATGATAACGAGTGATTTTACCATCAGTCGATGTGAAAGCATTGCCTTTTTCACAATTCAATTTTCCATTCCCCGATACGTAGGATGTGATATATCCTGTGAGTCAAAATTGGGTCAATGAAAAACATTCCTCGAAAGAATTACGTGCAAGAGACTTGCTGTTTCAAAACGATGCAAAATGATTACACTGAAGAATTGTGCTTTGATCGAAAATTTGCAGAATATTATTGACAATTGATTATAGTACATATACCGACGATACCTGAGTGATTATAGTTTCTAGACTAATCTAGTGTAATTAATTTAACAGAACCACAAGTAAGGCATACTACAATTAAATGCTTAAGAATATTTACACAGAAGAAATTATAGTCACAGAGAATGAGACTTTAATCGTATCAGAGAATAATTCAAGTACTTTACTCTTGTACTCTCTAAAATACTTAATATTTCCAATGCTGCTTGAGCTAAGTTATCCACATATTCGACGAAAATAATTACCTCGTTACATAAAACATTTCTCTCACCACTACTAGTAGCCTTATTCCTCAAAACACCAGGTTCATTATTACCCAATTACTTTGAGTAGCCCATCTACTATAGAGTGAATAGAGCTACCATATTTAGTCAACAACTAACAGAAAACAGAAAGCTATAATTGCACATCGATATATAAATTTAAATCAGAAATTCAACGTTTTATTGGTGTAAATTATTCCTTCTTGGAATCTTCGAGGAACTTCTTCAACACCTGCAGACATTCGCCATTAGCCTTGCGATACCCAGGCGCGGAGGATTTTATTTTCTCCATCCACTTAGCGACGTTCGGGTACGTTTCAATCTCGCAACCGAGGACCTGCAATTATTACTTTGCAAAATAATTTTCAACATCCCTGATCCACGTCAATTTTACCTCTGCAGTGGACACAGTGGCAGCCATAGCAAGATCAGCAATGGTCAAGTAACGCCCGGCGACGTACTCCTGTCCTTCCAGAAAAATATTCAGAACTTCGAACGCGGATTCTACCTTCTTGTACAGTTCTGGATCGTAAACATCCGTCTTCCCAAATGCAACTGGAAACTTGTTGGAAAAAGAACGAATTCTTAAGGTGCACATTATGAATTGTAAATTAAATCCATGAATAATTTTGGAAATTTTGGAAATTCTATCCAGGAATACTATACAGTCAGGGCTGCGCAAGGAGCCGTTTCCAGCGCCTAGCTGCGAGCAACCAGCCGAGCGTCGAGCTGGCCCCCCGCTCCCCACTGGCGTCCCACAAGAATACCAACTACGAGCACGCACATACACTACTGCAGTTCTCCTAACTGATTCTACCCTCAGCAACGGGACAGCCCGACGCTCGGCTGGATGCTCGCAATTAGGCGCTGCGAGCGGCTCCTTGTGCAGCCCTGCTATACAGGGTGTTTCAGTCCAGGTAGGGATTATAATATAAGTCAATATAGGTAGGTATTAAAAATATAAGAAAAATGGTAAATAAATGGCTAATTGCCGGTAAAAAATTAAAGGTACTTCTCGCGATTTACCGGTAAATTTTTACTCGTAATTAGCTACTTATTTACCATTTTTCTTATATTTTTAATACCTTAAAAAAATACCGGTAAGTTTCCGGTAAACCGATTTTGATAGACAATTTTACCAAGTAACCGGTATAATTGAAAAAGTCGGTTTTACATTTCTTAAGCACCGGTGACATTTGAAATACTGATTTTGTGCAACGTCACTGAATGACATTTTCTTTGCCTTTGTGACGTAGAATTTCTCGAGGACAGAGGGAGAAACATGAGTGAATACTTGCATAATATTTCTGCACAGCTTTATACAGGGTGCCAATATCAAAATGTAATCGTTGGTTGACTAAAGCTCGACCAGTAGGTGTGTGTGGGTTCAGTCGAGAATTCTTGCCATACTGATCGACCAAATACGACATAATAGCTCGGCTGAAAGTGTCCGCGAAATAATGCATAAACTCATGAACATGAAAAAGCGAACTTTCAGAAGCAAGTGACTTCTCATTTGATTTTACGTCAATCTCTGTAAATGTTTATATAGCGTGCGCAGTAAAATCATTAATTACAAACCTCTCCGTCAGTGTGTAATCGTCGTCCACAAGAAACGGAACTGTTTTCTGCGGGTTCAACTGCAACATTAACATTTTCACAATTTTACAACACTCGCGGCTGCTCGCAATTATTTTCATAATCACATAGCCGGGATTTTATTTTGAGCCGCGAGCAAGAGCAACGGAACAGAATTGCGGGGGGATTAAATGGAGTTGATTAAATTCTGCCTCGAAGTTGATTAATTTCCAGAGATTTTAATTATTTTGAAGCGTGCGTTTGTGACGCTGCTACTTGGATACTGCACGTAATATTTCGTTAAGATTTTTTAGTATTTTTCTCTTCTATTATCTTTCTTAAAATAATACTGCTAACCGATGGAATTCTCGCTGAAATATTTTGAAACGGATGGAAGGGGGTGCAAAACGAAGAGTAGTTAATATCTATACCTTGAATTATACTAAATACATAAAACATTCGGTCACAAGTGAGTTACTACACTTTGAAACAAGTACCTTTCCACGTTCCAATCCCTATAAAAAACTAGGGCTTTATATCATACGAGCAATCCTTGTATCGTACCAACCTGTTCAAATTCAGGCTTCATATGTTCGCCAGCAAATAAATCAATTACTTTCAGGTTTAAGGGGAAGCCAATTGCCTCCGCGGTTAACAGAACCGCTCTGCACGGTGAACTGACTGGCGTGTAATACAAATCCACTGACATGTCTACTAAATTGTGCTGAAATTATAAAAAGAACGTCTATGAAATAATTATAATATTAGAAATTATCCAGGAAGCCAATTAGCCACTTACTTTTATTAAGAGGCATTCAAAGTCAATTATTACGATTTCACATGAAATATTAAAACGTTATTGATGTGTAAAACCCAGTAAAACTGTAAGAATAATTTTCACGTGAAAGTAGAGAAACTATAATGCCAGATTATGTAATACAAAGATAATTAGATTCTTTTGGATTTTATCTATGTCTTTTATTTAGAAAGTGAATCTCAACGTTTACATGAAAGAAACATTTATCCGTTTGCATTGCAGGTATGCCTCACAAGCATATCGAAGTATATTAATTAACGTTACGCGCTAATTTCATTAAAGCTTGTACAAATAAAAGAATTTGTAGTTCCTCTGATTAAATGAATAACTGTATTTAATGACAGGAGTATGGAGTACCAATATCGTTGTTGGATGGATGTGAGAATAAATTGAAGCGTGGAGGATTAAGAATCCCTTGAAATTTTCCACACTAACAGAGAAAAATATGGAAATATTCCATTGCATAGCTCGTTGGACCGCTATCAGCTTTGACCACAACGATTTTCTATGGAATCAATATCACCGATCGAATCAATATTTATAAAGTCACCGAACCATCCTTTATATTTCAGGCCACATTTATTGCATATCCTTCGATGATAAAATAACTTCCAGTAGAAGGCCAGTGCATATTACTTTTGCAAAATCCTTTAACTTCTTCATTCTCCTCCTCCCCCTTCGGGGATTTACAGAAAAATATACCAGCTTTTTTACAGAACATTCTGAATGAAACGAGTTACATAAACTTTGTGATGTATTCCATTTTTTGTTTAATTAATGTTGTTCAGTCTTTTGATGTCAGAAGGAGATTGCACAAGTTCCGAGTCACCAATTTTACATATTCATGCAAGTAGTTGGTCCATATCATGTAGAATAAAATTTTAAATGCATGAAGTGCACAATTTAAAATTTTTTGAGGAAATCAAACTCAAAGTTTCGTCTCTTCCAAATTTTGTACATAGATCGATGTGTAAGAACAAAGCTTATTTGAGAAACTAATTGTAGGAATAATTGAGGCATCGAGAACAAAAATTCACTAACACTTATTGAAAAAAAAATTAATATTTCCTAATTTATGTGATTAGTACAATCTATTGGAATAAATTATTACCAGTAACTCAATTTTGCAAAAAAATGTGGGGCAGTAAATTTGTGCTCTCAATGCCTGAATTAAAAATTAGTAAAGTCTAGAAGAAGGGAAACATTGAACTGGATTTTCTCGAACACTTAGAAACCTTCAGTCTTATGCTTCTCATACATTATTACACCTACTGTACATTAACTATATGCAATGCACGAATCAAATCGGTAAATCGGAGCTCATACACCCCCCTTGTCAAGCTTGTCAGGCGATGAAAGGCAAAAGTTATTAATCTATTATCCCAGAGTGCAGAGTCACTTTAAATCGATACTGAAACCCATTTTATCTCCTTTCCTGTGAATTTTCACCGCCTTAGTAGTTATAAATATAACGAACGGCAGAATCCTTGCAGGTGATTTAACTGTAAGCGTCATCCGTGCAGAGGATGAGGGGAATGCATTTCAGTGTGTCTACCAGTATTCAGTGATGCGAAGATGTGAGTTTCTCTGAAAATCGTGCTCGCGTTTTACAACGCGGAATGACAAAGAACGTCTACGTTCCAGAACAGCCACCGGTATTCAACTGCAGCAATTCTACTGCCGTCGTCGCAAAAACTGTATAGGAATGCGACATACATATGTGTATTCTGTATCTGCGAATGTACACGTTATCGTGCGCAGTGAATAGAAATAGACTAGTCAAAAAGTAGAAGCACAACTGAGGATGAGAATCGACCCACATCTTCATTGATGGCTAACAGAACTGCTGTTATGGCGAACCACTACTCATTTCGGCAATGGGTGGGAATACAGTACTGGATATATTTATTGCAGCACTCTTAAATTGACTTACAAGGGAAATTCGGATATTCGAAAATTCAAAAAATATCAAACTTTGCAGAAATGTAGCTCAAGTAATGTTAATCAAATAACGTAACTACTTTTTGATTCGGCAATAAAATGGATTCAAGAATAATAACACCCTCTCGAAAAAATGGTAAGTTTTCAGATTTTCGTGAATATCTACGAAGTTGTAACAGATATAAAAAGAAGTTAAATACAAAGTTTTATGGCTTTCGATATCTTACAATATGGTGATAAAGAATTTGCGAAAAAAAATTTTCACAAGACAGTGAGCTACATATTTTTGCAATAAATAAATTTTGCAATATTATTTTCTCAGGACATATCAATAATAATGCTAACGTGTTTATTTGATTGATGCAATAAATATTTCCGCTTTAGCATGAGCTGCCAAGGGAAGTGGACAAGATTTCTCGCTCACTCTGCCGAACATTTTAAATAATAATGTTTAATTTTATTTGCAGCGAATGGGCCATCAGGCGCCTAACGAAGACTTTTCAGAAACAGATTCGCGGAGCGGGGAGAAGAAAAGGAAAAATGTAAAAGTCTGCTTCGTCTCTGATTGGATCGTATTTCCAGAGTTCTGTATTCAATAAACCACAATCGATAGAACACGCTTTTTCCAGCGCTAAGCCAGGACATAGAGGGACTGATATACTGCTAGGTGCACCTACTATTAACAAGCAATCGATATACGGGAATGAAACGAAACGTACATTGAAGGGAAGACTGAAACCATTTAACCGCGATCTCAGATACATACATATGAAGGGTAGTGGAGAAAAACAGAGAATATCACAAAACAGCTTTATTTAAAAAATCAAGTCTTAATATTTTAGTCCATCAGTAAAGAAACAAGGTTCAATGAAGTTAACTGTATTATTGGTAACATGAATAATTTATAGTCAAATTAAGTATCAGAAAATAACACAGCAAAAAACAATTATTTTACTATAACAAAATAAATTTCCAATTCTGTTATTATCAAAACAAGGATGTGTACCCAGTGACGTTCGAGGGTCCAGACGTCTTAGTACAAACTTACACTAATCAGAAATACATAGTGCAAGTAGAAAAATGGGGACATTTCGTGTTTTGTTCCAATGGAGGGTAGGTATTCTCTGATTTTAATGAGTACACCAAATCTTTAACGTGGTTTTGTGTGGACATTTCTAGTTTATAATTCTTTGTGATTTAACTGTTCTGTGGCCTCAGTTGCCACCAACAAAATCTGCTATAAATCGCAAAATTATGAAAAATGGACATTCCTCGTTTGTCTCCTTACCCTTAATATATGGTAAACGTTAGAAAAGTGATAATTTAGACCTTAAGGTGAATGTTATTTCCAGAAGTTCCTTGTTGCACCTCGGAAATCATTGTGCGTAATACGATCACAAATGTGAAAGTGTAACTCCTACCTTGTAGAAGATAATTTTAATTTCTTCGCTGACAAGAAAGAGCGAAGTATACGTCGCTGCCTTGCTGACACGAGTGGACTGAAAACAGCAATAGAGTTACAGTCTGTGTATTGACCTGTTCGATATATGTATGCGAATACAGCCACAGCTTAGGTTGTGGCGCACCCCCTATCCTTGTCCTTGTACTATGAACTTTATTTCCTATTTCCTACTCACTTCCAATGAATGTCGTTCATAAGTAGCAGTTATGTGGCAAGGTTGCTAGGCGTAGATAGAAACAACTCTGTTTTGTCAACTATACAGAATGATCTATTAATAAATAAATATATAAAAAACTTTGCTGGGTTTTAAGGGTGAGATAATAACTTTTCAAAGTCATTCCATGTTAATTTAGCTCTTGCATTTAATATCACAGATTTTAATGAAATGGTATAATGTAGTTCATGCGAAATTGTGGGGTATTTAATTCGCCATTTTGCTGGTCTCAAATTTGTTTGAAAATAAATATATAAAAAAATTATGTTAAACGATTTTATTAAAAATGCATTAAAAACTAAAAAATAATTCTTTTCTTGTATTACAATTTTGATGGTATTAATATCGCTTTAAATTAAAATTTCTTTATAAATAATTACGGCGAATCCTTTCAGAGTAAAATAAAAGATTAATTATTTCCATTCAATCACAACGGGAACCTACCCTTCCCGCAATGTAACATAACGAAAGTGACTTACACCGTTCCCCACTAATTATGCCACAGTTTAATTGTTACCACTCGTGTTTCACGTAGCATGCGTGAAAGAAAAGAAGTGAATCAATGCAACAGGGATTAATGGCTCCGCTGCATCGTGGTTCGTTCGATATTCACGCGCGTGCGATATGTTACGCGGCTCGGATTAAAGAATCGCACGCTGAACGGATGGACACACGACACCAGTTCTATGACCAGAAACATTCATAAATTACAAACACCTTTCGTAAAAAATCGCAAGGTCACATCAACGAATAACAATGAGTACGTGCAATTAACGTAAAAAAGTAAAACTGGGCTCGATGGAAGTAGAAATTTTCTCGAATGAGTAGTAAAAACTGGCATTTTATTCGTAAGAAATTATTTGCTACACGAAACTGTATTGGGAAACCAAGTGGAGGCGTGGCTTAGACTTCAGCGCTGTTGGCGAACTATTGCCAGTAGGCCCAGATCCCACCAAACATTCCGAATAAGTATTTATTAATCGAAGAAGTAAAAATTTAGTGTTCAAAATAATTTAAAAACATTTGTTTTTCACAACATATCCATATAAACACTAATATTCGTATGTATTACGGCCTACCCGCAGTAGTTCAATTTCTGTCACTAGTTGGCGTATCGAAATTCATGGTTTCCCAATTAAAAGTATGTACATTAAATTAGCGACGCAGTGTTGATGCAATCTTCGCATACCGATAAGTGTATTATCTTATTATCTTATCGAGTCGTTTATTTCGACAATTCGTCGACGGATGCTCTGTACTCCTTTATACCAGGCTCAGTGATTTCTTGGTATTTTGGAATTGTCGACTTCACCTTCCCATACCACTTGGCGACGTTCTTAAATTTGCTGAAGTCGTAGTCCACGATCTGTTGCAAAAATGGCGCGTTGAATTATCAGTGGTACATAAATGAAAACGTTATTTCTTGCCTTATCAGTGTGCAAACTTGTCAATTTTTTAGCAAAGATTTGTATACTATATGTGCATAGTTCGAGCTGAACGAATGCAAAAAGTTATATACTGTTAACATTTGTCCCAATGCCATTAGTTTCTAAATGACAGTCTAATACACTTTATGACAAGATAAGCAAAGTTGTTATACATTTTTCGTGTAAAGTGATTTGTTTGAGCAGCAGAAATGAAAAATACAGTTCAGGGACGAATTATAGTGCATACATATATACAGTTATAGTCGACAGAAAATTTCATCGAACGCCATTCATAGCAATAATTGGCAGAATTGGTATTTTCAAGATCATTACCTCGTAATTGGCAACGGTGACAACGATGGACAAATCGGCAAGCGTCAGAGTATTTCCAGCAAAGAAGTCCTGTCCCTCGAGGAATTTATCGAGTAAGGAGAAAGCCTTGTCTATGCTCTCCATTTTTTTCGGATCTTTGGGCGCTTTTTGGAAATATATGGGGTACTGAAAAGAAACATTATTATTAAGAAGGAACATCACGTATCTCTGCCATTCCAAAATTTGCGGAGGTACATAAATTAAATAAATTTCATTCGTACTTGTTGAATAAAGATGGAAAGAATTAAAGAAATATAAATTCTGAGGTTACTGTTTATATTACGATCTAAATAATTTTTAAAGACACCCAAATCGTTTGGGGACGTACGTAGTAGTCAGTGAAGGCTGTGCGCAATGTGCAGGCGTCGAAGTACAATCTTTGGTCAATAACTGCACGTGCCTTCGTATCTTTCGGATACAAGGAGTCGTCCTTTCCGTATTGTTCCGCCAGGTACGTCATAATGGCACAACTATGAGGAAAGTAAAGAACTATTCATTATTCTAGATCATTGGCACGATATTCTAAAATAGTGACTGTACTGTAATACTCTTATACTCCTCATTAAGCAACAGCACTATCTTTGAATACAAGAAATTGTTTAAAGAATATTAATATACAACAAATGATTGTACAATAAAAGGATCTTTCTTGAATGGACCACTTCATCTTACTTTAAAATTAAATAGTACATTTTATTGAATTTTACACAAAATTCTGAATTGTATCTTGCTATTCCCAGAAAATCGGTAAATCAATAAAGATTAATGAAAAGTTAAAAAATGATGTACCTTTCATAGAAGTTAATTGCAATCTGTTTCCTTCAGCGAAGAAGGTTCTCTATGTACTACGACATTTATACAGAATTATCTAAATTAATTACTTATTAAAAAAGAAACATTTAGTTTAAACAATTCTCACCTTTCCCACAGATGGAAGCCATTGTCGTCAATCGTGGGAATCGTGTGTTGTGGATTTATCTGCACACAAAATAATATAAACTGTACATGTATATTCAAACGCAGAACATTAACAAATTTCTCAAATTTTACAACTACGTTTATACCAAAATAGCTTCATTTTTAAATCACTCAGCTCAAAATGACAAATATATTAAGCTACAGTGTAGCCACGTATCATTGGCTATCGAGCTCCCCTTCCGCGTGGCTATGGTAAACATCATGGAGCCTTCATGGAGTTCTCAAAATGTAGAATACAGTTACATTTCCCAATTAAAGCAACGATCTTAGTTACGCATCCTTCAATAAAAATGTCACATTGCTTAGCGTACCTTCAAAAATTCCGGCTTCAAGTGTTCTCCATTCTTCAGGTCGAGTTCCTTGGCGTTCAATTCAACTCCAAGCACGGCGGCTGTCAAAGCAACAGCGCGGCACGGAGCACTTCCGGGCAGTTGATAGAAATCGATCGGCATCTTAATTTCTGTAATAACAGCCAATTATGTAGACAAATCCAGCCACGGAACAATAAATTAAATTAACAGTATGTAGGCCAGTAAAAGAATTCTCCGCTAGAGTCTATTGAGCTTTCAGTATCGTTTTTCTTCTTTAACTACACTCAACTTGGATATTAGTCTGTTACCAAAAAATCGGATTAAGCCTTCAATATCGTTTCCCCTGTTCTACTATTATTTACTTCAACGTTAGTCTATCCTCACAGAAGTATAAAATAAAAAGATAGGATGTATCGATGCCGGCAAAATTTCGTGCCGGCCCTACGGCTGTAATGTAACAACTCAAGCATTCCATTAGGGGCAGCTGAATTAGTCCATAGAAGAATCCAAGCGTTACCAAGGCCGCTGTGGAGTAAGTCGATAACCGTGCTGCCGAATAACATCTTTGTTTTTCAAATGATGAACATGAACCACCAAAAGCTATGTCTCGTAATAAGCTTGCGACTATTTCTCACTACCAGATATGGGCAAAAAATTATTTGAAATAAAAATTTCGTACACAAATTTTTATTTCAAATAATTTTTTGCCCATCTCTGCTCACTACTACCAACAAGCGACTATTTCTAGCTACTACCAACAAGTTTGCCTAAAGTTTTCGTCCCGGTGCCTATCTAATGGAGCCCGGCGCGTTCGTTCGAAGGTAAACGTTTGTTCGTCGATCGATAGATTCCGTTGCGAACTGAAAGCACAACCGGCTGTTAGCCGAAATCCACCGCAACGGCAGCGCACTCGAAACTTGCGGGCGGGGACGCGACGAAAATTAGACTACGTACTTATCTGAGAACGCAGCACAAGATAATGGAAAACTGACTAGCCCTGTTTGTTCTTCAGACTTTTTGTAAATGCCACGCTGCCGCCAACTTTTCAAGCAGCCGACGGGACGCTACAGCGCAGACCCCAATCGACTTCAACATGTTACGTTACTTTGCAATAATAGATCTGCGATAATGGAAGAGATATAAGCAAAAATTTTAAGTGAACCGGTTTTTTTAACTTGGTCAATAATGCACTAAAAGTAAAAGGAAATTGTTTTTTTTTGTACTATAATTTGATATGTGAATTTAAATAAAATCATATCAAGACTGTGATTATCCTTTTCACAATTGATTTGGACAATTCCACAGGATAATCACAGAGTTTGTATGATTTTAGTTAAGATATATCATCATCGAAATTGTAATATAAGAGAAGAATTATTTTGTAGTTTTTAGTGCATTATTGATCAAGTTAAATTAAATGGGTTCACTTGAAAATCTGATTTTGATATATTTTGTATTTTTTACTGGACTGAGTTGTTCAAAATTCTGCATTGTCAACGTGACTACGTTAGTTTGCTAAGTTTCAAGTCGATTGGATTTGTGGAAGTGAGTTAAAATTGAGTTACAAAATTTAATCCAAACAAACAGACAGACGATTGAAATGAAATAAAATCGTTTAAAAAATGAGAACATTGTACCGCGATACTTTTTCAGTGGGGGAATTTTTTATCGAAAGCAATCGAGATATGTAAATAGATGTTATCGGATGTTGATGGACATCCACACGATAGATGAGGTAATAGATCGATTGTTGAATTAATGAAGGTAGAATCGAATAATTAATAATTCAAATGTACTGCGATTTAAGGTTGTTGTTTATTCTTTAAATAAATGATCGTAAAATAGGATTTGACGTGGTAGGATCGACGTGTTTAAGTTACCATTTGCTGGTTTCGATTTTTCTTTAAAAATACAAACCATCGAAGTTTGCAATATTGGATTAGATATATTGAGCTGCACTGATCTAATTGTATAGATTTGATTTCCTATTAGTTTGATTCACTACAGTCATTAATGCATTTTAAGTGGAGACATACACTTTTCTTCTAGATTAATTAATCCCGATTAATTATACTGCGACAGTTTATATATATAAATTAATCGATCATGCAACGATCTTCGGAGTAAATTAACAATTACACCCAGAGGCAGCTTAAATCCTTAGAATTCTTTAAGGTAAATACTAACTGGAATGTTTAGATCATTATAATTAGAAGAAAGATTCAAACGGACTAGAATGGAGATATTCCCTCCCGGGGCTTCGCGAAAAAGGCAAATGTCGATTAGAGGCTGATACCTACTGGCCGTTACACAGTAATTAAAACGCATGTAAAGCCGAGGTCGAGGATAATTAGCGAATGAGTATCGAATCGAAAGGGCAACTGCCGTTGAAGTAAATTGGCCGCGCTGCAAACAACAAGCGGCCACCATAATTACAAGGTTCATTAATTCGTGTCTGACGCAGATTGCACTATTTACAGAATCCCATCGTGGTAATACTAATTTCACTTCAAACTAAATCGAACAAATCCTTTTTCTTTCATACAGCAATGGCAATGCTTCTCGTAACAACTGCATCTAACAAGGGAACATCTTGGTCCCGCAGACGCCGATTTTGATGAGACTGCAGATTTGCAGAATAATGAAAAACATATGACACGTATTTTCTGTTACCGACAATCCTCCATGTTGCAGGGCTGAAAACAGCCCTTAAGATTGGGGGTCGAAAACATATTTTCTGGAATCTCTCAAAAACTACTTATTAGGCATAAAACAAATTTTTGTTAGAAGTGTGAATTTTTTAAAGACGAATCCTTGTTGAATTTTTAAAAAATTCAGAATTATCACTTCTCGACTCCAGACTTAAATCCATTATCTCGAGTGAATTATAGTATAATCGTTAGGCCAAAGTAATCTCATTTCGAGGCAGAATAAATTCGAACAAATAGTAATGAATATTTAACGATAATATCCCCACATAAACCACATGGAATCCTTTGACTGTAAAGTATAAGACGAATTATTTCCTTTCCAACTTAAAGGGAACCTACCCTTCACGCAGTGTCACGCAACCAAAATGACTTCCAACGTTTCCCACTAATTATGCCACAGTTTAATTGTTACCACTCTTGTGTTGCGTGTCACGCGTGAAAGAAAAGAAGTGAATCAATGTAACAGGGATTAATGGCTCTGCTGCGCCGTGGTTCATTCGATATTCACGTGCGCGCGATAAGTTACGAGGCTCCGGTTGAAGAAACGCGCGCTGAACGGATGGTCGCACGGCATGGGCGCTATAACCAGAGATGTATTTAACACGTTGCGTGCGGCACCAAAAATAGTTGACCTTACCAGATGGCGGAAATAGATTTTTGTATAAAGTGCACCCTTTTATACCACTTTCGACATTTTATTCGAAAATTCACTAAAAAATGCATAGTTTTTCAAGCTTTTCGATCGGATAAAAATTGACAGAGTTATGGATTCGATCAGTTAGAAACATGTCGTTTCGAGAAAATCGCGTTTAAAGTTTGACTTGTAATGCGTTTGTAAGCGTGATGCGTTTCGCAAACTGCACGGTATCTTCGCAAATTCTTCGACTATCGACTTGAAATTTTCAGAGAGTATTTTTGACGAGTTAAACATTCAGAAAGTGGAAAAAAGAATCGAAATTTTTTCAACTTTCATAGTGGTATTGCCCCTTAAACTCAGGTAAGTTAAATTTAAATTCAGGTAAGTTCACCTGCTTCCATTATGCACTTACGCGATTGTGCATCGCGTTATTAATTGTCGAGTGGGTGTACGCGAGGTCGTTGCACCCGTGATTTTCTCTCGAGTGGTTCTCATTTGTCATGGAGCGCTGACGAACCTTCTATTGCATGGCACACCTGTTAGAACTGGGACGATTGCGTAACAGACTGCGAAGAGGACTCTAATTATCGTTCATACAATGTTTGTGTTAACACTAGGAATACTTTCCTATGCACCACCAATTTTCTGGCAAATTTGAATAACTAGAGTGATCACTTAGGGACCTTCGCTTGGGGGTTGTTTTTTTAACGAATTAATCACGCTTGTTTTCTATTTCAAAGCCTACACTCGTGCGAAGTCTGATTCTCTTCTGATTAAATGATTTACAACTTTATTACGGTTACTATATACTTTCTAATTACTCTTGAACGATTTGTAACATTAGATTAATGTGGATTTCATGTATTACTTATAGATAGTATCTATACAGAAGCGAAGGAGATGGAAGTTGGTTTTGAAATGCATTACTCATGCTCACTTTCCCTTTCAAAATCTACTGAAATTCGTATGAGGTCTAATTTTCTACTTATCTAATGACCAACAAGAGTTACGGTACTCTTAAATTTTGAATCTTTAAATATTCGTTCTAAAAATTTCGTAAGGATTTGTTTAACTGAAGTAAGTAATATATTATAACAGAAGGAATAATTGTAATTGTGTAGCAAAAATTAGACAGATGCTGATTTCAAGTGGGCGATAGCTAGATAGAAGAGAAGAAAATAGAAAATAGATTCGTAAAGTTTGTAAAATAGTTAATAGAGTATTATTCTTGTTATTTAAAAAAATGTTATTAAACTATCAGTAAAGATATTATAATACCTGTTTTTTCAAAATTCGACGACACTTTCGAGATAACTAAGGCACTTCCGTTGAGAAACAAATTACACCCATCAATTACGCAATTCCTGTGAAAGCTACATATTCTTTTACGAACGATAAAAATATTTTAACAATAATTTGAAAATTCTTGTTTCTCGTTTTCTACGTTTTCTTCGTTCTTGACAGATTTGGTGTCAAAATTCGCAAGCTTATATCAACGTATTTGAAATTAACGTTAACAAGTAATTGATCTGGAATCGCTGGAAGTAGAAATTTTCTCGAATGAGTAGTTAGAACTGGCATTTTATTCGTAAGAAATTATTTGCTACACAAAACTGTATTAAAAGTACATTAAATTAATGACGGGGTGTTGATGGAATCCTCGCATACCAATAAGTGTATTATCTCATCAAGTTGTTTACTTCGACATTTGGTCGACAAAAGCTTTGAACACCTTAATACCGTTCTCAGTGATTTCTTGGTATTTTGGAATTGTCGACTTCACCTTCGCGTACCACCTGGTGACGTTCTTAAACTTGCTGAGGTCGTACTGCACAACCTGTTGTAACAATGACACGTTGAATTATTAATGGTGCATAAATCGAAACGTAAATCCTGTCTTATCTCCGTGCAAACTTTCCGATTTTTTCTATAATTGCATAGTTCGAGGTGAACGTATACAAATATATATATATATATATATATATATATACTGTTAACATTTGTCCCAATGCCATTAGTGTCTAAATGACAGTAAATACACTTCGTGACAAGATAAGCAAAGTACTTATACATATTTCGTGTAAACTCATTTGTTTGAGCAATAGACAGGAAAAAAACAGTTCGAGGACGAACTATAGTGCACACATATATACAGTTATAGTTGACAGAAAATTTCATCGAACGCCATACATAGCAATAATTGGCAGAATTCGTATTTTCAAGAACATTACCTCGTAGGTGGCGACGGTGACAACGATAGACAAATCGGCAAGCGACAGAGTCTTTCCAGCAACGAAGTCCTGTCCCTCGAGGAATTTATCGAGTAAAGTGAAGGCTGTGTCTATGCTCTCCATCTTTTTCGGATCTTTGGGCGCTTTTTGGAAATATATGGGGTACTGAAAAGAGACATTATTATTAAGAAGGAACATCACATATCTCTGCCATTCCAAAATTTTAGGAGGTACATAAATTAAATAAATTTCATTCGTACTTGTTGAATAAAGATGAAAAGAATTAAAGAAATATAAATTCTGAAGTTACTGTTTATATTACGCTCTAAATAATTTTTAAAGACACCCAAATCGTTTGGGGACTTACGTAGTAGTCGGCGAAGGCTTTGTACAATGTGCAGGCGTCGAAGTACAATCTTTGGGTAATAACTGCACGTGCCTTCGCATTTTTCGGGTACAAGGAGTCGTTCTTTCCGTATTGTTCTGCCAGGTATGTCATAATGGCACGACTATGAGGAAAGTAAAGAAATATTCATTATTCTAGATCATTGGCAAGATACTCTAAAATAGTGACTGTTTTGTAATACTCTTATACTCGTGATTAAGCAACAACACTATCTTTGAATAGAAGAAATTGTTTAAAGAAAATTAATATATAAGATATGATTGTACAATAAAAGGATCTTTCTTGAATGGTTTACTTTATTTTACGATTAAATTAAATAGTAAATTTTATTGAATTTTACACAAAATTCTGAATTTTGTATTGCTATTCCCAAAAGATCGGAAAATCAAAAAAGATTAATGAAAAGTTCAAATATGAAGTACCTATCATAGAAATTAATTACAATCTCTTCCCTTTAGCGAAGAAGGTTCTCCACGCACTACGACTCTTACACAGAATTATCTAAATTAATTACTTATTTCACGGACTCAAGGATTTTACAGTAAAAAAGAAACATTTAGTTATAGAAGTTAATTGCAATCTGTTTCCTTCAGCAAAGAAAGTTCTCTATGTACTACGACACTTATACAGAATTATCTAAATTAATTATTTATTAAATTAAAAAAGAAACATTTAGTTTAAACAATTCTCACCTTTCCCACAGGTGGAAGCCATTGTCGTCAATCGTGGGAATCGTGTGTTGTGGATTTATCTGCGCACAAAATAATATAAATTGTACATGTACATTCAACGTTAACAAATTTAAAAAATACTCAAATTTCACTTCTAAATTTATACCAAGATAGTTTAATTTTGAAATCAGTCAGTGTAATATGATAACTATATTAAGCTACACACTGTTCTCAAAATACAGAATACAGTTACATTCTACAATTAAAGCAACGATCTTAGTTACGCAACCTTCAATAAAAACATCACTTTGCTTAGCGTACCTTCAAAAATTCTGGCTTCAAGTGTTCTCCATTCTGCAGGTTGAGTTCCTTGGCGTTCAATTCAACTCCAAGCACGGCGGCTGTCAAAGCAACAGCGCGGCACGGAGCACTTCCGGGAAGTTGATAGAAATCGATCGGCATCTTAATTTCTGTAATAACATGCCAATTATTTAGACACATCCAGCCATGAAACAACAAATTAAATCAACAGTATGTATGTCAGTAAAAAAATTCTCCGCGAGAGTCGATTGAGCCTTCAGTATCGTTTTTCTTCTTTAACTATACTCTACTTCGATATTAGTCTATTATCAGGAAGACAGATTGAGCCTTCAGAATCGTTTTCCCCTTCTTTACTGATATTTGTTTCAACGTTAATCTATCTTCGTAAAAGTATAAGATAAAAAGATATGATATATCGGTGACTTAACGTGCGTTTACATAGTGTGGCCTTCTGACGAGCTAACAAAAAAGGGCATAGCCTGAGTGTTCACTGGTACGCGCAATAATTGCGAAAATAACTTCGTGTTTGCTCACTGAGGTGGCCCTTATTTTCAATTTGCGATATCTTTTGCTCTCACTTTTTAATATAGTTCCATTTCATAAAAAAATAGTCCCTGAAAAAGATTATTGCAACAGGACAACAGGAAAGGGTACCGACCAGGCCTTAAAGTTTATAATTTATCAATGGTTCGAATTTGAAAATATCTAAAAAATGGTAAGCCCTATCGAAATTTTGTTCAAATAGAACTAAAAGAGCATTCAATTTTCTACAATTATTGTATATACAAGCTTTTCATACTTCCACCCATTTTTTAGATATTAGCGTTTGAATATAGAGAGGTCCGCACCTCGCGCATCGCACCGGTACAGCGTGACGTATTTGTTTATACATGCGTAGTGCGGACTTCTCTATATTCAAACACTACTGTGTAAAAAACAGTTGAAAGGACGAAAGAATTATATATACAGTAATTGTAGAAAATTGAATGCTCTTTTAATATTATTTAATCAAAATTTCGATAGGGATTACCACTTTTTAGAAATTCTTTAAATTTAAACTATTAAAGAATTCTAAACTTTAAGACCCTTTCCTATTGTCTAATGCAATAAACTTGTTCAGGAACTATTTTTTATCAAATGGCACCATTCTAGGGAGTGCGAGCAAATAAATACAAAAAAATTGCGACACAAAAATAAGGGTCACTCTATTGCACATTTATACGAAACGCGACTAATTGCACATATTTGCATCGCGACTATTAACTGCAAAGCAGATAACGGTTTTATAGGCCGTATGTACTGGCCGTCGTCTCTCACTACAACCGCGTGTTATTCTCAGCATTAACCGCGTGGAAAATTCCACGCCGGCACTACGGCTGTAATGTAACAACTCAATCATTCCATTAGGAGCATCTCGATTAGTCCATAGAAGAATCCAAGCGTTACCAAGGCCACTGTGCAGTAAATCAATAACCGTGTTGCCGAATAACATCTCTTTTTTTCCGAATAACGAAAATGTACCACCGAAAACTATTTCTCGTAATAGACGTGCAACTATTTCTCGTAAATCTTCGAACACGATACGCTGAGTCCTACCAAAAAGTTTGCCTAAAGTTTCCGTCCCGATGCCTATCTAATGGAGCCCGGCGCGTTCGTTCGAAGGTAAACGTTTGTTCGTCGATCGATAGGTTCCCTTGCGAACTGAAAGCACAACCGACTGTTAGCCGAAATCCACCGGAACGGCGGCACACTCGAAACTTGCGGACGGGAACGCGAAGGAAATCAGACTACGTACTTATCTGAGAACGCAGCACAAGATAATGGAAAACTGTCTAGCCAAGTTTGTTCCCCGGACTCTTTATAAATGCCAACCGGCTGCTATGCCGCCTCCTTTTCAAGCAGCCGACAGGACGCTATTGCGCAGGCTCCGACCGGCGTCAACCTGTTACGTTGCGGCACGAAGGCGTCGCCCCCTCGATTCTATTTCTCCGCAATGATAGATCTGCGATAATGCTGAATCATGACGCGAGGCCGGACACGAATTATGGAAGAGATATATGAAAAAAAAATTGAAGTGAAATGATACTATTTAGCTTCATCAATAATGCACAATAAATTAAAAGGAAATTGTTTTCTTGTGCTACAATTTTGATGGCGATAAGCGATTTTAAATAAAATCATACGATCTCTGTGATTATCTTTTTTATAATCGATTTTGATAATTCCTCGGGGTAATCACAGAGTTATTACATAACATCGTCGAGATTGTAGTACAAGAGAAGAATTATTTTTTAATTTTTAGTGTATTATTGATCAATTTAAATAAAATCGGTGCGCTTGGAAAATCTGATTTTTATATATATTTTGTATTTTTTTACTTTCTAGTATTTGAGGTTTACACCCAATTTTTTTCTCCGAATTTTCCACTCAAATATCCATTTAAAAATTTTTGAAGGAAATAGGTATATGTATGTGAATATTCATGAATTACAATTAATTTTTATTTGTATATTCTATTTTACAGTTAATTTGTAACCTAGTACCTACTAATTATTTTTATCGAGTTTCAAATCGATTTCGTAAAATTGTACGGGGATGCAATTTTTTCACCCCTTCTAGGGTGAGTTCTTCAAAGTTTTGTATTGTCATCGTAACTACGTTAGTTTGCTAAGTTTCAAGTCGATTGGATTGTGGAAGTGAGTTAAAATTGAGTTACAAGATTTAAACCAATCAAACAGTCGATTGAAGTTAAATAAAATCGTTTAATAAAAATGAGAACTTGGTACTGCGATACTTTTTCAGTGGAAGAATTTTGGATCGAAAGCAATCGAGATGTGTAAATAGATGTTAACGGATGGGACATCCACGTGATGGATGAGGTAAAAGATCGATTGGTGAATTAATGAAGGTAGAATCGAATAGTTAATATTTCAAATGTACTGTGGTTTAAGGTTGTTGTTTATTCTAGAAGCAAACGATCGTAAAGTAGGATTTGCCGTGGTAGGTGCAGTTCCGGATCGATCATAAATTGAGTTCCAGGAATTGATCGTGGTTTGCTGGTTTCGAATGCAATATTGATTCATATTGGTAAATAAATAAATATTTTTCTTACATTTATGTGCTATTAATAGAAAAATGAGTAGATAATAGTTATGCTTAGATCATTGTGTGTAATTAAAAAAGGGATTTGCATGCAATAAGTCATTAATCGTTGAAGAGAAGAAACAAAAAGAACTTCTGTAAAGTTACATTTACATAGGCACATTTCCCACGTCAAAGTAATTATCGCATCGCGTTTTTCAACAATTCTGAGAATATCACTGATAGTTTTTATTCGCTTACCATTGAAGTTCTGTTAATATATTGGATTTGGATTCACTTAATTTATCATACCCCTTTGCAAATATTAACTCAAATTCTGTTCCAAAGAAAACGTACACATAAATATTTTTACATAAATATTCCTGAAGCTACTCTCATCGTGATAAAGTACAAAGTAAGATTACGTAAAATGAGATAATCGAAATCTGATATGTTTGTTCCAAGTTACAGCGAAGGTTTTGATAAAACAAATTCCTAATGACAAAAGTAGATTAAGCATTATTTTTTCTATTATTTTTAACATTTCTCTAGCACAAATTTTACCAAGTATTTTCTAAATAATTCAATCAAAAATCCATTCAACGAAATCAAATCTGATTCATTCTAAAATCTTATGAAATTCAAAGTTCCTAAAACGAAGTGTCATTCGATGAATCACTAAGCGACAAAGTAGCGGTTTTCTCATTCTCTCTTGCATAAACTTGGAGCAAAATAAAAATGTAGTGTCACGCTATAGACGACGATGACATTGATTTTATATCTCATATTTTATTATCATTCCCAAATGGAATATAGGACCGTGTTGTGATTGTAGATAACATGCAGAAACAGTAATTCGTTATTTGTGTATTGATAGATTAATCAAGTACTGGAATATTACCACATATCAGATTTCATTTTATCCACAACAAAATAAGGTGCACACGCTGTTCTAACGAGAAGTTTACAGGAATTCAATCGTAACAGGCATTCATGTTTTTCATATACATCAAGCCGGTTACTCGAGGTGAAAGTACCACCGAGGCCTTCCATTCAGCCTTGAGCAGAAACTCCAAGGCCTCAGGAAGAAGGATCGCTATTATTCTCGACGATAAATTGGAGCAATGAACACTCCACAGGTCAGATTGATAGAGAGTTCGTTGCACACAATGATCGAAATTCTCAGTGCCTAAAGTATGCAATCTTGCAAGCATATTTAAAAGCTCATACTTGGAAATGAGATTTTCGGTAACTAGGATGCAGTAAACTCAATTTGAGAACGAAGTCTAAGAAATTCTATTTCACTAGTTAATCACCATGAATTAAAATAATTTTTTCTTACATATTGTTATGCTTGCGCCATTGATTTAGATCAGTATCGCAACTAGATAACCCATTACAAAGCTTCAATTAAGTAATCGCAGATATAATTTTAAAGCAGCATGTACTTACTATCATCAAAAAATTCTTATCAAAAGTGTACGACGATAGTTGTGCAATTTCGATTTGAGAATGTGATCAGCATGATTAGCAGAACTGCTAATCAACTTTTATGAATATGTTTTGACTATAGTTTATATATCAGGAAAAGATAATTGCGACAGTATCTTCCTCTAAATGTACCAGTAAGAAATACGCGTCAAAATTATTTCCAAGTTAAATATCTCAAAGATAATCATCGTATCGCTGGATCTGAGATCCTAATTTCACTTGGATCATTAATGGCAATTAGTGTTCTCAACCAAGGAGAACCTGAAATCTTAATTTCCACTGAAAGAATTCAAGCCCTTTTGCAGTAATAATTTATCAAACACGTTCCTGAATTTTCCCCAACACAGTTAAATAAACAACAAGCCCAGTTCGTGCAACAGGAATCGATCTTGAGCTCGTAATTGCGGTGATCCAGTTTCCACTCGGTGTTTGTACTCCATTGCACTCGGGTCACTTTCGCGAAGCGTGTGCCATAGAAGCGCAGAAATTCAAGAAGACCGCAAATCCTTCGATTCAACGTCGATACGCGCGCGTATATGTCAGCGGAAACTTAATACTAATCGCCTGCGGTAATAGCAAGCGCAACACACTTCCTGGAAACTTATAGTTAGACCGACTAATGGTGCTGGATGGAATGCAAATTGTAAATAGCGAGTGGTATGGGTGATTTAGAATATTCTTAAGAGGGAATTCTATTTTATGGGTTAAAAACATTGCAAAATTTGGGATTATTTTTAAGAAACTAGCATTTCGATTCATCTGAAATTTGGAGCATGTCTTTATGTATCTTCGAAAAATTTGCAATTTTTTTTATTCATTTTTAATAATAAATGTAGGATATAATTAGAATTTCGACCGTATTTATAGAATATTGTGCAATTTTAATAATTATTAATTACAACGTTTCGGTCTTTGGTTGCGACTATTTTCAAGGAAAGTTAGAAATAAATACTGCTTTCGCTTTTATACAATTAACACGCTTGCTAGAAACGTGCGACGTACGAGTCGGTTGGAATGTGACTGATGTAAACAATATAAACAAAGCGGGAACATCTAAAGGTTGAACCAAAATGCGGCCTAAACGTTCCCGCTTTTTGATTCCGTTTAGGCCGCATTTTGGTTCAACCTTTACATGTTCCCGCTTTGTTTATACTGTTTACCTCAGTCACGTTTCAACCGACTCGTACGTCGCAAGTTTTTACCAAGCGTGTTAATTGTATAAAAGCGAACGCAGTATTTATTTCTAACTTTCCTTGAAAATGGTCGCAACCAAAGACCGAAACGTTGGAATTAATAATTATTAAAATTGCACGATAGCTTTTATTGATTGTTTAATTGACCGAACTAGTGCGCCGATATCACTCTCGTTTATTAATAAATGTAGGAGTTATACATCACGCCGCACAAAACTCGTCGTCCGCCAGTGTACATGATATTTCCCTTCCAAGTAATCTGAAATAGGAAACTGAAACTGTGTTTTACTTTGTACATATGTAGCTTCAATTTGATGAACCAGAATACTTCTTTTGTTACATAAGAAAATTGGCGCAAAATTGGATTGCAAAAATTAAAGGTTCAGACCTTTTAGTTTGAAAACTCTCCACACTGCTCAATAAATTTTATTTGTTTATTGGTGGTTCATCAATTTCAAGCTACATATGTATAAAATAAAACGCCGTTTCATTTTTCTGTTTCAGATTATTTGGTAGATAAATATCCTGCACACCAACGGACGACGAATTTTGCGCGGCGTGGTGGTCGATGATGCATAACTACTATGTTTGCGGTTAAAAATTAATGTAAAAAAACCTGCAGCTTCGTCAAAGATGCAACAAAACATGGTCCAAATGTCAGATGAATCTAATCGCTGGTTTTTTTAAAAAATTCCAATTTTGCTACCTGTTTAGGCCAAAGAATAGGATTCCCCCCTTAAGCTTCTGAAGAGTTTTAAATCCGTAGAAGTAAATCAGCTGTGTGAAATCGAATGACCATAAAATCAATAACGCGCAGTAATTACACGCTCCAAATAATTAAATATAGAATGCTGTAGGAAAAAAATTTGGACAGTTTTGAGGATATAGACGTTAAAGAGTGTTTCTGTTTGTCATTTAAATTCCAGAATTTGTTGTAACCGTGAAGTCATCTGCGAACGTGCAGGAGTATTGGATTATTGAATTTGCAATCAAGGCGCATCTGACTGTCGGAATGACAAATCAATTGCCCGATATTTCAGAAGATTAAGAATTCAAACGATTTCCTTAAGTCGAAAGGAAATTATCTTTCTCTGTGTTTGTAAATATCGCAGTAAATTCAAATGATGCGAGGATTCCATATAAAACCAAATAATCGTTGAAGTACCTGAAAAATTCTACAAGTAACCTAAAATCAGATGAAGCTGGTAAAAACACAGTAGACCAATAATCCAATAAATCAAAGTTGATTGAAGAGGATTGAAACCACGAAAAGTTTAGCAGTTTAACGCAACCTCAATTTCCTTGTAACTGAATATCGCTATCCAATGTTTCGGTCTGCTTTTAAATTCCGATCAAGAGCCGCGAGTTCCACCCTGACAAAAAACGCAATAAAAATTAATTTCACCCCAATCCCATATTCTCAACGCCGCAAAAAAGCTGCAGAATCAATTCCCCTCAGAAATTATGAACTTAAAATAATAATCCAGGAAAGGAAGTGGGTATTATGAAAATATCTTCAGGGAACTCGAAGCAAAAGATAGCTGGAAATGGCAGAAAAGGGAAGAATTTTGCGGTACGTTCTATGAATTACAGAACTTTACCTAGCTAGCGCTCTCAATTTCGCCTGTAAAAACGTTATCCGCCCTTCAATGATTCCTCCGGCGCGATCAACGCGGTTGGATCCCCGAAATGGTCCGCGGGTTAATTAAATTCAGGAACGGGGAATGCTGCGGAGCGGCGGACAGGAATTCCGGGAACGGAAGCAACGGGTTTTTCACGCCCGGCGCTAGAGTAGGATTACCGGGAACTATGGCGAATTCTGCAATATCATCGTCAAACATCAGCCAAAAATCGTCCGTTGCGTAATTCCTGACACGTATCTGTACGCGCCGGCGGAATGATTCCACAAAATACTTGGGCCACGGGTCTGACTAAGCGAAATATTATGAGGGTATCGCGGTGGTTCCGGTTCAATGGAGACGAGGCTATTTTTTATTGTCACTTAATTCGATTTATTAATGCAACTGAATTAGCAAAGCGGTGGATCTTGTAAAATGGCAAGCGGTGACTGTTGGAAACAGTTATCATCGTGAGGAAAGCTTTACGTAACGATTGATAGCGGGGATTTTTGGTTTGTTCCATGATTATTTGTAGTAGAAGGCTTATCTAACTAACACATATGTGGAACGGAAATGACTTTTTGTTTGTGCTTTTATGCATGTATCTTTTAAAAAGATAAGGAAGATATTGAGACTAGTATTTAAGATTAGGAAACGTTTTACTTTGGTGGTTAAATTTAATATTTTCAGAATCACTTACATTTTAATTGTTTGTGGTGTTTGTATTTTGTATTATTTTAATATTAAATACTAGGGTCGGGCGTAATAACAGCCACGCTACTACTTCTGTATAGTATGTTAAAAAGAAATAGGGAATAAAAACGAACAAAAAAATACAGCAAAATAAATCACTCAAGCTTTGAGTTATTAATTTTGGCCTCGGTTAACACCTCTACAAAAGCTATTTTTAGGTAATTGTTGCTGGCGATAAATGTGCTGAATAGCACATTGTAGGAATTCTTACGTAGTAGAATAGCACAACGAATGACTAAGAGCTGGTTCACGACCGTCAAGGCTGTGGTATTTCTCAATCGTTCATGGAAAAACTGCATGATCACTGTGGTTATTCAGCGCGTAATGCTGCAGTATCAGAATTTGTAGATACACAGTGTGAAAGAAGTAACAACTAGGATGAAAATATTTATAGTATATTAGAAATGGGAATGTTACACTTTCTAGCACAGAAAATGTTTGTGTAAACGTGTGATTGTTGTATCGTGCATGGAAGATTCCCTGAGAGTTAACAAAGTAGTTAAAAGTTTAAAATAATTAACAGAGAAACAACAATACAACAAATGTTAAACATAAAATAAAATTAAAACACAAAGCATTCAGATTAAAACATAATTCTAGGAGATAATATAATTTATAGTTGAATAGATTATTCGGTTTTACTTTTTGTTATAATATATTTTACAACTTAGATTTCCGAGACTGCGAAATTTACTCTGGGAAATGCAATAGGAATCGTAAAGTGAATGAAAATTTGTCAAAGCAAATGTTTTTATATTACTTAATTCTCTCTTAAGATTCTTCCGTGGTTTCCACGGATGATTGCACTAATCTTTATGAAGTAATCATAGTAGGACGACCCAGTAACAATTATAATCAGAAATATAATTATTGCTCCCAACTTTCCCATTCTGGCAGGCCGAGTTCCTCACTTTGAATGCCGATTTAATAGAACCCCACGCTCTAGTCGGGACAATGTTCAAACGACATCGATCGATAGATTCTATTACGACCTGCAAGCATAGCCAGCGAGGTAGTGAAATAGCGGAACTCTGTCTCTGTCTCCGAGCTAGTACACTCGAAACTTGAGGCGCATGATTTGTGACGGATAACTGTTAGGAGGGAGGACGTAAAGCAAACCTATCTACATGGTCTCCAACGAGGAGCATAATTGCAAACTGTCTGACAGAGTTAGTTCCCGAGTCTCTTTATAAATGCCGCAGGTAATATAGAGCCGCCTCTTTTTCCAACGACCAGCAGTATGCGCCATACACAGAAACGGTCATCTTATATCTTCCACACATAGTTGTTAGATCGTTGCCTTGTTCGATTCTAGAAGTAGTTTGACCGTCTGTAATTTAACGTGAATGGTTAAAGTGGCGTCAGATCGTTGCCCTATTCGATTTTATTTAAAAGTGATTGGATCCTCTGTCATTTTATTTTATCTAAATTATAGAAACGAACATCCTGGACTCTGAAGAGCTGTCACATCGCTGCCATGTTAGATTCTACAGTTGATTAAATACGTTATTATTTTAATAAAATTATTTTTTATGTAATACTTTATTATTTTATTAGCAGACCATTTTATTATATTTTTCTTCCTGCTAAATTTCTGTTACACCATCATTGACAATTGATTCAAGCATCACGTGTTATGGGAGTTTCCCTCGATTAATTTGTCAATGATCTACAAACCGAATTATGATAATAATTTTATATGAGTCATTACGCCACTGTGTTTTCCCATGCAAGTTCTCGACACTGCGCAACGTTCTTAGAATGCCGAATGCGATAACATTTTGAGAACCTAAGCACTGAGATTCTGGGAACGTTCCGAGGCGCCTACACGCTGGACCCGTTGCACAGAGTCAGCAATTTTTGCGCTTTTTTTTAAGTCCCAAGTGCTCGGGCCTACCCTGCATTCGTTCGTTGCAGTCGGCTAGCAAGTCGCATAGTGCGCGGTCGTTTTGTCCGAGGGGCATTGCTATTTGTTTGAAATAGTTTTTGAGCTGGAGTTCCATTGTGTTTTATTGAACGTGGAAAGACTCAGTCCCTGTAGAGACTCAGTTCAAGTCTACTGTGTAAATCTTACTTATTTTTAACTACGCCTTGTTTAAATTTGACATATTTTGCGTTCTGTTATTTAAATCCACCTTTTTATACGAACATTAACAAAAGTGTAGGGTGTGACGTCTCCTGCGGTTCGACATCCTGTACCGCAGGCCCCTCCAGGTTACACAGAAAGAGAGAGAGAGAGAGAGAGAGAGAGATTAACATCCACAGAGAGAGAGTAAGCCGTTCTAAAAATTAACAATCTCTTCGTATCGAATTCTATGATATTGTACGGAAACAACAGTTAATCCAACTATTTAATTAGTTGTGGGAGTTTCCCTCGGTCAACTGTTGTTGATCAATTATTATTCCATTAAATATTGTATGTTCTATAACATTGGCGGTCATACACGTTGCATGCTCTAGCGAAGAAGCGTAATTTCTGAAATTAACCTGAAAGTTGTAAAATCTTACACATCGTAATTGAAGTTTTTTATTTTTTGGCGTAACACAAATCCATGTATACTATCCATTCTGTACCACATTTTGATTTTTCAATTTGATTTTTCAATCGTTTCCGATTGGACAACTTGTATGGGTTGTAGACAAAAGGCGTGCCCAAAACAATCCTGATTTTTGCGTAATAATCCAATTATGTCAAAATTACAACAATCCCTTTTAATTCGTTAAGCGTTGCGTGAGAAAATTAGACTCAACCGATCGGTCGCTTAAAAATTAACGCCCGCACGTAACACAGGAAATGGAAACATAGTCTTGGATCTCCTAGAGCCCTCAAATCGTTCCCGTGTTTTGAGTAAAAATGTAACTGATAAGTTGACTCATGCAGATGCATTCATTATACTTTATTGTATTTTTCTGTTATTATTATTCAAAATTTCCTCTCACAAGGGAAGATTCCGAACCCGAATATTTCTAAAATTCTGAAACTTTGTGAATATGTAGGGGATTTCCTCATGATTACAACCCAAATTTTGTTTGCTGCCCAAATTTACTCGAAGGGGGTGGAATTAACCCCTGGAAATTCGGCTATTTTCCGATTTTGTGTTATAACTCGCGAACTGTAAGAGGCAGAACAAAGTTTCAAGACAAAAGTTACTTCTTTTAATTAGATCTATCATTTGGTAGAAAAATTATTTTACAGTTCACCAGTAACACAAAATCGGAAAATAACCGGATTTTCAGGGGTCACTTACATCCCCTTAGAGTGCATTTGTGCAGCAAACAAAAATTACGTTGCAATCACAAGGAAATACCCCACATAATCACAAAGTTCTGGAATTTTTTGAATTTCCGGGGTCGAGATGTTTTTCTCGTTATGCCATCATTATCTTTAAAATAATGAAGTAGCGTACGCTAAGAGGAAGTTTTTTTCGTAATAAATGGTGCAATGATAAGACTAGCAATTCTGCATGACGCAGTAAGTTAACACTGTCAACAGTGATGATCAGTGATCAATCTGATCCTGTGTTCATTCCCAACATATACCCACATACATATTTTATATACTAATATACTAATATACTAATATAAAATACGTATAACGTTAGTAAATTAGTAGAATGTTAGTAAATTAAATTCAAATGGGCATGCAAATTACGATTGGATGAATTGAAACAGAAACTCTTTATTAATTTTATTACCCCATACATACAGCAATACTGATAGTACAAATTAAAAACATTAAAGAAAAAGTAACAATTCAGAGTAACTAAAGTTTCAAAACATTTAACTCCAACAAGAAGAGGATAAAAGATTTACTGCTGTGCTTTAATAAATGCAGACAATGAAATATTGTAATAACAGAAAACGCAAACACAGAAGATGTGTCGTGTTGCTATCCTACACAAAGTATTTTTCGTTAAACGATTCGATAGGTTTCCTGTTTAATCTCGGTCGTCGTCGAACGATTATCGATTTCGTGCTTCTACAGCCACGAACAGTACAGTAACGATGTTAACTGGATTCCTGTAAGGTAGCCTGATAGTCTCGATACAACTCGCTAAATATTTTCGTTCCTGGACCGTGGACTTCCTCGAACCCAAATTTATCCATAAGCTCCTTGCAACGATTGTACCAAGCCTCTACCTTATCGTATCTGCTGATATCGAAGTCAAAACACTGCGAATCGAATATATTAGGTATTACGGTTAATAATGTTTACTAGGACATTAGAATTAGGAATGACTAGAATTATTAAACTACGAGAAATTAAAAGTAAAATGGAGAACTATAATTCCAATAGTTTTTAATTCATCACTACTTTTTAATCTCATTCAAACTATTATTTTTAGTATTTTCATATAAGAAAATAATTATTTCATAAACGCAGATTGCAGCACGTGGACAAATTTTATTTTCCGAAACTCTAGATTCAAACAGAAAACAGTATCGCAACATAAATTGCACGAAACCGATTTCTTATAACTTTCCTTGCTACAAACAATAAATTTTTCTCATTCTAAGGAAGCAGAATTTAAAATAGTAGTATGTAGAAGTTAAGAAAACTAATAAATCTTTCGAACACTGCTGCATTTTTACTTCAATGTCGTGACTTTTCTTTATTAAATAAAGAAGCCAAAGGATTATAGCCACAGGTTTACTACTGTCTTTGAAATCTGTCTTGCTCTTTCTCGACATAAAGGTGTTAAAGTACTTCAAGTGCTTCTTTATTGCCGAGCGTGTCGCTACACGTCTCACGTGTACTACCTTTTATCGCTCGTTTCAACATTATACGACTGTTTCATACCCTGTTCCTGAATACTTACGGGCAGAAGGGAGATGCTAGTGCTGATGGCGAAATCAGCAATCGTCAGAGTGTCGCCAGCGACGAACTCCTCGTCCTCGAGGAATTTATTTAGCAGTTCGCAGGACCTCTCCACAGCCTGCACATCCTCCTCGCGCACAGGGTGGGCTTTGCTAAGCACTGGTACCTGATACATTTACTGATCATTACTCATGTTTTTAAAATTTTTGAAGATACACTCGTCTACTTCGGCGATATCATTCAATTCACACGTTTCTAATTAGTGTTCTACAATTCATCCTATTACGAATTTTTCTCTATTCAGAACAGAGATGGAAAAAGGTAGACGTTCCAATTATCGCGAGTGTCCCTATTAATGTCACTTGATTTATTTTACTTAATAAAAACACAAAGGTAATAAAAGAATAATTATTAAATTGGGACTGTTCTTCTTCTTTTTATTATTATTATTATACACTATTATTTATACATTACGTTTCCTTTAAGTAAAATAAATAAAGTGGCAGTAATAAGGACACTGGCAGTAATTAGGACATCTACCCTAGTAGCAATATCTTTCCCCTGCATCATTTTAAAAATTCTTCTTTCGCTCGACGTGGAACGCGTTACAAATACTAAATGGTGTGCCTTGATTTTGGAAATCTCTCCTTATAATACATACTACGTAGCACATCAGAATGTTTTCGTAGAGGGTGCCAATGTCGAAGTACAGCCTCTGGTCTACCATGCCCCTCTTTTTTGGATCCTTCGGATACAGCGAATCGTTTTTCGCGTATTTGCTCACCAAGTACCCCATAATTGGACGGCTACAAACGAATGGTCGTATTAATGGGGCAACGTTTATGTAACTCAGAGATAACCCTTGAGTACCTTTCGCATAAAACGAAGCCATTGTCATCTATCGTTGGTACCACATGCTGTGGGTTCGTCTAAAAGACGAAAGTGTGTGATAAGTATCACAGGTAAAGGTAACACGCAAACTTTGCTTCATTAAAAACTTGTTAATTCTTTGTCCTACAAGTGAGGTATGAATTTCGTGAGGGGAATATGATGTGCTGAATAAATTAAATCAGTTTGAATTATTGCTGGAAGCAATTTTCATATATTTGTACGTAGAATTCTACGTAGAATGAATATCATAAACACGTGTAAAATAAATATGTATATAAACTACATATTACAAGATGAGTCACGTATCACTTTAGTTACTTGTGATACTACTTAGTGAGTCAATTAAACTTTTCATCTATTTTAGATAACTCTAAATGGATTTTTCTTATATTCTTTCACTCTTCTCCTCGTAATAGTGAAAACGAATTCATATAACAAGTCACTGTCAAATCATCTAATATAGGTAGTACTGTTTTTATTCAAAGAATACTCCCTCATATTCGGATACATGGAATACTACTTATTATTAGTATCCTCCATCCTCCATCGTTTGAAAAAAAATATACCTTCGGTATTTTCAAAAAACAAGCCCCTCGATTATGCTCTACCTCAAAAGTCAGCGAAACGAACCTTCACATACTCCGGTTTCATGCATTCTCCCTTCAGAACGTTGAGCGACTTCATGTTCAAGTGAACACCAACCGCTTTCGCCAATAACAAAACCGACCTACACGGCGGACTAGGTGGAAAGTAGTAAAAATCAATCGGCATCGTGCTCTTCCCTCGCCACCTTCCTTTCCCCTTCAAGCTTCTCCTCTCCTATCGGTCGCGTAACGTTGCTGCGCAAACGAGATTTTTATACAGCAGCCACCGAGTAAAGAAAAACTTTCGAATCTCTGGGCTTTGCATCCCCCGTGTACCTTGTTCGCATACAAATTTACCCGACTGCTCTGTTTGGGATCCTATGGATTGGAAGGCCATCTACTAGATCGCAGGGATTTTTATGAGGCTCCCCTTCTGAAGAATATGGCTGCGTTGGAATATGCAGAGCGAACGTATACGAACGAGCTCCCTGTAATCGACAAAGGGGCGTCTTTTAATTACGATTATTCAGGAAACTTTACAGACACCCTACAATTTCGTAAGGTGTATTAATGTTATAGGAATCACAACGTCATTTTCTTTGGGTTTTTTATATAACAATATTAAATGGATGACTGTACAAATATGATTACTTTGAAATAATATTAATCATTCTACTTTGAGCCACTGAAATATTAAGCTATTTGTAAAGATTTTTTTTGAGTAAATACAACATATAATGAAATTTTTCTTTTGGTATTGATTAAGCTATTTTTATTATAGAAAAAAAATAAAAAGATTCTTTTAATTTGTTTTAATGACTTTTTCGTGGCGTATGTGATTCGCCGACTCCGGTTTATCCGAAACAAAAAATTCGAAAAGATTGTAAATCTGTATGAGTGTCGCTATAGCTTCTAGCTCAGTTAACAATTTTTGTCGAGAAATAACCGAGATTTTTCTCATGGAACACACGAGAATAAATTTGTTGGGTGTTTTGTCAAACTTTTTTTCAAACCGCTTCAATTTTGTTACTTTTCACCGAAAATTGTTAATTGAGCTAGGGGCTATAGCGAGACTCACACAGATTAAGAATCTTTCGGAATTTTTTCTTTTGGATAAGCCTGAGCCAGGAGAAATCACCTACGTCATAAAAACACCTCTCTTCTTAGGTGCCATATTGACACCGTAAAAAAAAATTAAAACAAATTACAAAAATTCGTTTTAAGTTTATTATATATAATATAATAGTAGCTTAATAAATACCAAAAAGATTTATTTTATTATATGTTGCACTTACCGAGAAAAATATCTTTAAAAATAGTTCTTTCAAAGAAATTACTGTTTTTGAATGGAATTCTTTCTTACTGGATGAACTCCCTAAAAGATTTTTCTACTATTTCTCCACTTCTATTTTATGAAGATACGTATTTCTACAAGCATCTGCATGTACTAGTCATAAATCGCCCAGCCCTTCCCAGGTCATTTCCAATGTTTACATGAGCTTTACCGTCGTCCTTATCCAATATTCCTTACCCATACCAACAAAATAAAATCCCCAACCAAATGATGATCGCCCGCGGGTCTGTCCCCACTTCGTATCAACGATCGAGCAACAGAAGAAGGCAAAGTCACGCTCAAGGAGAGGATTTATACCAGCAGGCCATTACGCGTAAATAAGTCGAGCAGGCAACATCTGTTAAACGTGGGGGCAAAGAACGCGTTTACTACGTGATACTCAGATAGTTTCCTATATATTTCTAATCTTATTAATTGCGTTGAAGTGTAATTAAGTGAAATTGTATAGAGAATGAAGAATTCTTCGTACCACACAACAACCCCTCGGATAAATCACCCCATGGCAACTGAAAAAAATTCGGTAAGCCAAATTTTAGTTTTTTTTTTTAGTTTAACCGAGTTTCAACTTCTCCAGATTAAATTTAGTAAATTTTCAGAGTCGATTTTCATCTTAATTTTAATTATACATAGTGCTTTTTCTGCGTTTTCCCGTTTATGCAAATTATTAGTGAACGTTTTTACGTACTTTGCCAAACTGAAGTTGTTATCTCTTAATGTTTAAGTCTCAGGAAAAGATTTTAGATGTTAAAATCAAAGTGAAACGTTTATAGCATGAGAAACATTTGTCGCAATTTTCGTCACTGCTCGATAAATGAAAAAATTACTGATAAAAGAAGTGATCCTTTAGAAATATGCGAGTAAAATGTATAAAGTTATTTCTCCGATAATAGGTAATTTTATGAAACGCCTTACAACAATAAACGACTCCGTTTAAATTACCTCCGCGGTTTAGGAATTAAGTCCGCCCTATTTTGGAGAAACAATGTGATTACTCGAACAATTCGAATTTACTTTCCAAGCAAAGTTACGTTCACCCTCCATTCAAGCTCGTTCTCGTTTCCATATTTCGCGTAAAGCAATCACCATTGTTGCACTTGTTACCAAACTCTATTAATTACGGGCGCAAGGGATGCTCGATTCTGCCGCAGCCAGGCCGAAAATCCTGAAGGCGAAAAAATTACGCGGTCTGCCGTTGGGGTTGTATACGAAAAAAATCACGATAAAATAACACGGGGAACCGGGGCAAATGTAATGAGCTCTCGAGGAAGCCACTTCCCCTTTGTTATAACTCAGCGTTCCGCGGTCGAAAATTGTCAAACGCAGAACAGGATCCGTTCTTCTCGTTCAGCTGCTTTTATTATCCTTTAATTAATTAGCGTTTCGACGGCGAACCCTTCGCACCCCTCCATCGGGCACATTTTAATCGAAACGATCCCCGACACTTTCGCTCGCACCTTTCAGCCCCCATCGGTGACAAGGCTCGGTTGGCCACGCTAGTAACCGATTTCCCAATCGATCGATTAATTGAAACCGCGAGCAAGTTGCGTTACCTTGTACGTATCAGCGCGGGGGATCCGTACTTTCTGCGGGCGGGCGCGGCCAGGAGCGAGGTAAACACGGAGTCGAATGGTACATCGAGTTGCCATAGTGATGCGGTAATGCAAAACATAAGCGCCCAAGTGTAGCGATGACATTGTCGGATAGGTTCGAAGGCCTCCACTAGGAAGCGTGGGGCGATCGATATGAAAACAACCCCTCAGGTGGTCACGATTGGAACAGGAAAGTTATCGGTGTCGCGCGAAACGTACATACGTTTGCACGCGCAGCGGCTCGTTGGTAGCGATGGGAATAATACGACGCGTGGGATGCTCGTTTATTGATGGGACACCTTTTAGAGTTGGATTTTGTGCTGAGAAGAAATCAACACGTCTGCTTTACTTTGCTTTTAAGTAATGCCCATTTTTGGATTATATTCTGTTTCAACATTTCAGTTGAATGTTGAAGTGCTTTTTTTGGAGATGTGGAATTTTATGAGTTCCTAAGTCAGATTATTTTTTAGGTGTGTTCTGTTTCAACAGTGGATTTGAATGTTGAGGTGTTTCTTTTGGGAAAGTATAGTACTCGACACAGATTAGGACAGAAGTCCCAATTACTGTCAGTGTCCCTATTACTATCAATTTATTTATTTTAGTTAATAAAAAATGACGTATAAAAAATAGTGTACAATAATAATAATAATAATAAGAAGAAGAAGAAGAAGAAGAAGAACAGTCCCAATTTAATATTTTTTTGCACTATTCCTTATACTTTACGTTTTCATTAAGTAAAATAGAGTGGTAGTAATAGGGACACTGACAGTAATTGGGACATTTATCTTATATGGTGTGATAACTAAACTGTATGTATGTCCATGTGGTAGTGCACAAATATTGTACATATCCCCATTTTTATTATTTTTGACAAACTTATACAGTAGATAACAATGTGGTTTTTATACAGTCAAGAACAATTTTTTTGCATATAAAAACTCAAATTTCACAAAAAGAGGAGTGGACATACAATATTTATGCACTAAGCCATCGATGTAATAACTTGATGGTGCATAAGTAGCATCTGGTTTTGTAGAAATCAGCTTCGCATTGCTCCCATCACTACTTGCTGGTCCACGTTGACGAATAGATAGAGAAAATCGTTTTAATCTCCGAGCAACGGAAAGGCCATTGAATCCTAGGACCCCCCTCCTGCAGACATGTATTTTGCAATACGGGGTAGTCGCGGCCGTAACAGATTCTATACAAATATTTATCGTGGATTGTTCTAGTGTTTAGTACCATTCACGAATCGCAGTCAATGTTATTGTAGCGTTGTAGTCGCTTTGATATGTGAGTTCATGAATTAACGCACGCTGGGGCACGCTGTGCACGCGATTGTAGAAACGAGTTTTGCATCGTTGTCATTTCGAATATTGGTACCATTGTGAAAAATATTTTCAAGTGCAGGGAATATGTCAGAAATTTGCGAATATAATATCTGTGAATAATGTGTAAAACAGGTGTTTATAAAAATGAATGGAAAATACATGAAAGCTCTTAATTTTATACTTGAATAAATTATGGCGTTGGAACGCATGTAAATATTGAAATTTCTCTCCGTTATCTGTAAAAAGAATGCTGTTGAGATCCTTTGTGTAAACGCACTGACCATATATGCTCGGGGGAAAAATGGATAAATATGAGTACATTGAAAAATTGGCAATTCTTATGGTCAAACGAAAATCTTCAATATTTTACTCGATTTAAATCAGGCTCGGTGTGTTAAAAATTCCAAACTTCATTATAAAGTTGCCTTAACGTAAATACAACAATTTGCAGTTCGCCAAGCTGTAATAGTTTAATATACATATACATACTCGCAAGTTTCTCGCGCGATTAATTATATCTTGAATTAAACACGTACAATGTGCGGTAGAACTTGTAATAAATTCCTGCAATTTCATACAACAATAATTTATTCAATATTCCTCACAATAGATGTTGTAATTAGATGCTCAGTAATTCATGCGGTTGCTCGATGCGTAGACTAATCAAAACAATTTGTAATATGCAGTAACACAGTGGTGATGCGCCAGTGAGGAACAGAATTTGGGTGTAGAATGCATATTAATTTCCTTCGTTAATAAAATAGAAGAAATTTAAATTATCGTGATTGAATCATCAAAGCCAGAGTGATCTAGGTTTATACCAATATTGCCTCGTACTTAAAAATTTGATTTCGAAAGATTACTCTAGGAAAGAAATGCCATTTGGCTTCTCACATTCGGTTTCGAAATTTTTTCGTAGCTTTAACTGCAAAAAATTCATGAAATTTGCAAGGATTCAGCGATACTTTATTCACTCAGTTTCCGGCAACACCGCGTTCTATATTACAGTCGTAGACTCTCAGAAATATATGAATAGAGAATTGCATTTAAAAAGCTCGTTCACTGAATTACATGGTGACTCGTGCCTGATTTATTTCAAACGCCAGGACTCGCTACTGGACACGATGAAAAATCTGCCCGGCGTAGCCGATGGTTCAGTAACAACGCGATAGTTAAATAACCCGGCGCCGTTAAAGCAAAATTGGCACGATCGCGCGTCTATAAATTTTCATTTGCTCAGCTGCTATTGTGTCGCGACAGAAACAGAAGGCTGGGAGAATAAGTCAGAAAAAAAACAGGGAAAAGAAAGAACGAACACGTAATTTAGTCTCAATTTCAGATTCTTATTCACTAAATGCGATGGCAGTGGAGTTTTGACGTTGTGCAAAATACAATTTTCATACGTCGTCTGCTGTAGAAATATTTAACTTGGACTTAGAATTTTTCCTCGGAATTACATTTATTTCGTATATATCTACACAAAATTCAGGCTGTCAATAGTGGCCTAAGTCACAATTTTGAGTGGATTGATATTTCAGCTTAAAGCACCTCTTATTCAGCAAATTTTAATCCTGTAGTGGCCCCAGCAATCTTCAAAAACATTTACAAAATTGCAGCACAAAAACGTGTTTTTGCACTGAGCACTTTGTTAATTTATGTCGCGTAATACCAATTCTCCATACATTTACAGATATATACTAATAATACACACCTCAGAAATTATATTCTTTACAAAATCATACCTATGTACCTAAAAATAGAAATTAAAGCAACGACTTTAGAACGTTAACAATTTCAATAGCCGAAATAACATAACAAATATTATGCATTTACGCCACTATTGCGGTGATAGCCTCAGTTGTGAGTTCAATCGTTAATTAGTTTTTACAAAATCAAGTGAACAAGCTCAGAAAACACGGTTTCGACAGAAAGACATTTAAAGAATTAAGTGTTTCTCGCTTGATTAATGGGACATTTACTCATGAATCCCAAATATTCTACTGTTCCCTTATTTCCCCTTAACAAAATTCAATTTCACAATAATATCCAAAACCTCATTCCTCAAATTGTCCAAAAGGAAATTATCATAATCAAAAAGGCAATTAATAATCCACTTCGAAGCAAACCGTTTTACAGCCCCACTACCCTCACGAATATTAACAAAATTCTTTAGAAGCACATTTCTAACAATCCTAACTAATAACAAACTGCAAAAAAAATTGATTTCCCATACTCCCTCGCTGCATTACCCTCCTAAAAACAGTCAAACCCCACATCGACGCAACGATACAGAAACTGGCACAGTGTTCGGTGGGCGTCCACGCTCGTTCATCTCAATAAACTTCTTTCATTACCGTCGTCACTAGACCGGCGCTGACCCACGATCTCATTTCCCCCGGACAATTACACGCGGCTCGTTACTGCGACATAATTTTAATTGCCTGCGAAAACGCACGGGGACTGCGCGTAAGATAACCGAGTCGCAGCACGCGCCATTTCAATGTGCAACGACGGGGGCTGTTCATAAATTCATAGGGAAACGCGGACGTGCCCTCGTCCACCCCCCTCGAACGATATCCCGCTGTCCTACCAATTATTCCCGCGTTTAACATGAGCAAAACGCGGCGTTTTAAACGGTGTCACGGGCAACCGGAAGCATCGATTACTCGACGAACGAGCATGTAATTTGGTCGCGAGCGAGCGCGTCGCCACGTCGTCGCGCCGGCCCGCGCGCAATTTATTCGCGGACGTGCTACTCGTTATTTAAACGGTTTCGTTATTTATCATTATCTAAACGGTTATCGAGCAGTCGTTGACCGTGAACGCGTGGCACCGCCGAAATGGGGCGCGATGCATCGTCGGAATGCCTGGAATAATGAAAGCGAGTAATTGGGGACAGAGTGATTGGTTCTCGATGATACACACTCCGATACGCGCAATTACTCGTCGAAATGCTGAGGATGGAATAAGTTGGATTGATAGGAATTTGTATTTGCGGAGGGGGGAGAGGGGCAAGGGTGGGTGGGAATTGTTTGCTCGGATTTTGAGCGGTAGATTATTGTTTTAAGGGAATTTTTTTATTGGTAGTTTTATGTATGTATGTGTGGGCATATTGTGTAGATTTGTATGCTTGAAGTTGTGGTTAGGTTTGGGGAGGTTTTATTTGAAGGAGGGTTTGGGGTTTAGAGGAGTTGAAGTATTTTTTAATGTGAGTGAAATTTTTAGGGAAATAGCTTGAGAGATGAGGGATGAATTTTATTTTAATTAGGCAAATGATTTTATTTCTCTTAAATGGATAGTAATCTTGTGATTATTTTATATTTATATCAGTGACATGATTTAGTGGCATTTTATTCATTTTCACACATGCTTCATATCTTGGTACCATTGTATACTCCTTTAAAACTTCCTCGTCTGCGCTTGACAGGCATTTTCTGCTCACCGAAGCAAGAAATTGCTGTTTCTTATAATATTACAAAGTTTCAACGCAGTAATTGTGATACTAATTAATTACAGTCGTTAACTATATTTAAGTACTTTGTAATATTTTAATATTGCTTTGGTAGCTGAGGCAAACAAATCATTTGCCATGTCAAAATGAGAAATTTCCTCTACTATGCATCTAGTTACTATCTTTTATTATATTTAGTGGCGACTAATTACTCACTAAACATTCCCCACTTTACACTTCCCCTACAGCACATTTGTTGCCGAAATGTTTCAGTTACGTTGCGGTTTCATATTTGAAATATTGCACGGAATATTGCCGAAAAGTTACAAGTAAATTGCTATGTCCGCACCTGTGCAACATTGCAGGATATATTTCTGCAACATTGCTTCGAGATATTACAGCAATGGTAGTGCAACATTTCTGAGATTTTACAGCAATGGTAGCGTAACATTTCTGAGATTTTACAGCAATGGTAGCGCAACATTTCTGAGATTTTACAGCATATTTCGTTCCTTCCTTTCTAAAGAATGTTCAAAATTCTTATATTCAAGTAACTGGAATGGCTATCTTCTTCAAATATTATATAATTTAATATAATGTAATAATGTAATATACTTTCAAATCTTTAAAAAGAATTATTAATAAACTTTTATTCATTTCCAAGTCTTGTGAATATAAACAGATGATTCCCAAAACACTTCCCCAATCAAGCCCCATATTAAACGCCGCAAAATTTGATTAATAACCTAGAAAATCCCCTCGCAACAAAACAAGGGAAAGAACTCCGTGCATGGTCAGACACACTCCAGGATGCCCTGGACTGTATCCCAGTAAAACTTCATATCCCTTACTTTCGAAAACCCTGCCACGACTTCCTCTAATTTTACCCTCCGTCTAGCTCGTTAAACCTCGCCCCTTTTCCACCCCACAAAGGCCGCCTGAAAAATTCCAGCAACGACGTCGACGTGGCCCGACCGACGTTCCCCTTGACCGCCCCGAATCGCCCGTAATACCCGTCGATCGGTCGATTCCATCAATTATTTGCGCGCTCGCGACTCGAACGGCTAATGAATGCCGCGGGGCTCGATCCGTTGAAAGCGTAACGAGACGGAACGTACGATAAAGCCGCGAGCGACGCGCGGATTTCGTACCTACGGCTGGTACCACGCACGCGTTCGATCGCGTCGGAGCTTTCCCCAGCGCAGCGAGCTTCCTCGAGCGCCGATCCTGGACGCGACTCGCAAGACACACCCTGCTCGATGTCTCCCACCAGCATCACCTGTTCGGCTCTCGGGCCTCTCTCGAGATAAACAGTGGCAACCATCGCGATAGCTGGTCGATTGGCTCCATCGAGGCTGCGATTCCTCCGGTTCCGCGCGTGTCCCATTAAATCCGCGAAAATGGCACTGATAGCCGTTATCGCGTGCCTGGCCGACCGTCGATAACGTCGTGGAATGATTTTGCATCTGCCCGCCAGCAGGGTCTCACACCCGTTGCCCACCCCGCGTTATCACGCTGGGTGTGTCTGCGCTATGGCTATCGATTAGGCGAGCGCCGATCCACTCGGACGGAAAATGGAATAGCGGCGATCGTTCGCGCCCCATCGGCGCCGTGTCACGGGGTTGCGGTATGTCTATCTGAGATAGCCGCGATTCGTTTCCATCGCTGCGCTAAAATGTTCACGCCCAGCGTTTCCGGCATGCTTCCCGGGTGATTATTCGATGGAGGAATGTCCTCCAGGCGGGAACTGAACTGGTCAGCCAGTGATGAGACTGATTCAGTGATGAGACTGGTGGTATTTTGTTGTTAACCCTTAACCGGTGACGTTGATTCCGGAAGACTATTGCGGAATTATTTTTCATATATTTTCCTTCTTTTCAGTTCAATTTGTTGCGGAATATGTTTGTAGTGAAGGCAACCTTTAGAGGTTTTGAAGAAAACGTGCAAAAGCATCTTTGCAACGTCACTAATAACTAATAACAGTACAAATTAAAAGAAACGGTATTTTTTGGAATCTTTTCGCACACTTGCTTTCCTTATTAGGAAATACAGAATTTTGCCATTGACATTGTTCTTCTAGAGCTAGCAATTTACAAGATATTCGATCTAATATGTTTCTTGCCCTCAACTTTGAGCCTTTGTCTAACAGCTGCAATCGCCTTCATGAGCGAGGCATACATTTTTAAACATATCATCAAGACAAAGCAATAATTTTATTACTTTTATATTTTTTGTTTACTGTAAAAATGTAGTGTAATAAATAGAAAACATATTTATTCCATTACTGACTCCTTAAGAATTATTTCTTCGTTAAAATATGCATACAAACCGGTGTTGCGCATTAACTAAATGAACAATTATTTAAGAAACAGATGAAATAAAAGTTCGTCGAATAAATTTAACCCGAGTGAAATTAGTCGACACATGGCGAATAATTTTTTTAACTTTCATTCTTTAGTCGAAATTTATTTAAATAAAAATGTTGTGGATTCGTGGTTGGTGCACTGAGAATAAATACTTGCAATAGTATAGGCTCGCATTTTAATACTCTGGGGAGTTTCGGTTTGGTGCAGCACTAATCTTACATTTCGAGAACTTTCAGCTAATAGTATTCGAACGATACATTACCGTTTAAAAATAGCAACAATGGTACTACTGTTATCATAAAAATCTGGTGGAAACACCGTAGAAAACAGACTAAGTAATTTCAAGCTTGTCGACAAAGGAAACCTATAACAATCTCATTTACATAGAATACAAAGTGTGGACTGATGATACGTCTGACCACGCGTGGGGCGTTTCTACTTGCAAACGAACACTGAATAAAGAGCGTCGAAGTAGAAACCTTTCTAGCTGCCCACAAAGGAAACAATCAACAAACTAGCACCCACGTGGATAAACTTCGACGACTCAAGTTATAAGTCAACGATATCCTCCAAATGAAAACTATCAACTCTGATTTTCCCTTTTTGGAATTTTCGTTACACGAACACATTGTTTTCAACTTTCCTTCACGCTCCTCATCACATATAGCAACTAGGGCCGAGATTATTTAATATTCGAATATTTTACAAGTACTCGAATGCCACGAATAAACTTCGAATATTTGAGTATTCGAATGCTACGAATAAACTTCGAATATTTGAGTATTCGAATGCTACGAATAAACTTCGAATATTTGAGTATTCGAATGCTACGAATAAACTTCGAATATTTGAGTATTCGAATGTTATTATTCGAATACTATTCGAATATCGATGTATTCGAATACCAATATATTCGAATACCAATATATTCGAATACTATTCGAATACCAATATATTCGAATACTATTCGAATACTATTCGAATACCAATATATTCGAATACTGGTGTATTCGAATAGTATTGTGTGAAGTGTATCAAAATTAGCCTACAATATTTCACCCTGACAAATGAACCTAAAGAATTTGAGTTATAATTCACACCATACTATTCGAATACTCAAATATTCGAATAGTATTCGGTTACTTGGATATTCGAATTATATTCGACAAATAATTGAGCAACCGAAGTATTCGAATATTCGAATACCGAAACATTCGACAAATACTCCCAGCCCTAATGGCAACTCGTTCTCCAATAATAAGACGATCCTCCAAAGTGTCCCTACACGATTTCCATCAAAATGGGTTCACTGGATTCCTCTTTGACGCGAGCTCTCCAACAATGCAGATGAATCATGGCGCGTTGTTTGCTCGCAAATCACTCTACGGACTTAACGGCGTCCTTTCCCTTTCTCTCGCGTTTCGCTCGTTTAGAATACAGGAACGACGGACGAATGATGGACACCTATGTGGCTCCCTGCGCGCTCGGTACACCTACGTGTCGTCGATGCTTTATTTGCGAGAGGTGCGCGGGTCGTTCGGGTACACGCGTTTCCGCGGAACGGATGGAGGTTTAAAATTTATTTTGAAAGCGGAAGAGCACGGGGCGAAACGCTGCGACGTGGATGGCCTCGCGAAAATGCGTGTTCCCAGCGTTTGTACCTACGACCGGGAGGACTTAACTGCCCGCCACGCTGGGATTTTCGCTGGGATTCCCATACACCGGCTTGAATATTTCATTTGTAGAAATAGCTTTGTTCGGTAGGCTATGAATAATTCGATGGACTCGATGGGCTCGATGGCCGGCTTTGCTTTTTCATCACGAGGTTTTTCGTTGCGGGGTGCGGTTAGCGTTGCTTGTTTGGTAGTCATATCGAAACGATGGATCGAGGCTTACAGCCATACATTTCCTGTCACAATTAACGACAAGAATCGTTTTGGTTGTTTGGAACGTGCAGTGGAATCTTTCTATTAGGTAGATTAGTAGAAGTGATTGAGGAAGTGTTCGTTTGGAATATGAGTGGCTTTCCGTGTGCTGTTCAAAGTGTTAAGATGTTTGTGTTTATCCATTGTTGATTCTGTGTGTAAGATCCATGTCACTGGGTATACTGTAGTTTATCTGAAGAGTCCTTGTTGAAAATACTGTAAGTATCAAAATGACAAAGAAGGAATTTTAGTCGGAAAATGTTCTACGTGCCAATGATAATTCTATAATATAGAATTTAATTTTTGACACTTATAGTGCTTTCTGCAAAGACTCTTCATTTCAATGCAAACTTATGCTCCAAGTCCAATATTATTAAAATTACAGGAATAAATGAAAGGAATACATTGAAAAGGTTAATGAAGAAGAAAATCGTAAAGGAAAATTAAATACCTTTTTTTTAATCGAAATGCTACTTTCTTAAAACAAAATTCCTAAATTTTGCCATGTTATTAGCCCATAAAATAGGATTTCCCCTTAATTCGCTACCGCTAAGTAATTTGTTAAGTAGACTACACCTAGATAACTATTTATCTGAGCCACTATTTTATTCACTAACAACAATCTCTATTTACAACCTACAACAAAGTCGTAGCGAAATAACACTCCCTCGTTTATCGGGCAAATGACAGCATACGATTTTCATGATTACCATTATGAAAACAATTTTTCCCCCTCCACTCAAGCAAATGATCCGCCATATAAACCTGTCACCGCGTTCAAACATCATTCATATTTGCCGCGGCTGGGTAATTAGCATCTAAATTTCCGTCGCTCCCGCCTTAATTGATCCACTTCATAACACATTCCGCGGGCTTTATGACCCGCCATTGGACCACTGTTCTCGAAAACCGGCCATCGCTTTCATCGATATCATCCCGTTAAGGCAGATGTATTTTACGGCCGCGGGTTCAAGCCAAAAGTGATAAATTTAAAACCGACCGAATGTCGATTATATAACCCTGCTCCTCCCCCGTTTCTCTGGCTGCCGCCGCCGTTTGCCCTCGGGGATTATTGCACTCGCGCGCCCGCGCGAGCAACCCCTGTACGAGCCATTTCCGTCTGTCTTTCTTTTTCCGCGCGCGATGCCTCAATTTCTTTGGGCGATGCGCCTTGGTGGCTTGCATTCTTCCACGTACGTAACATATACCTTTATCGACAAGATAATGGCGATTAAAAACATCGGCCGCGAGTTGGGGATGGGACAAACGAACTCCTGTTTTTCTTTCACGATAATGTGCGACGAAGTTTGCGGGACGAAAAGGGAACATGGAAGGAGGTAAAAATAACACTCGATAAATATTTTTATAAAGATCGTTTATATTGTATTTTAAAGTAGTGTGGTGGAAACAAGGCAGGGTATTTTCTTTTGAAAATTGAAAATTGCGACGAATAATGGTATCAGGTTTTTTGTAAGAAGCTGGGGTATTTTTGTTATAATAGTGAACAAAAAAAGTAAATGGGGAAACTGACTGTTCTGACAGAGTTCTTGACCTAAAATTTGTTCTGCTTGTTCATTCTTCTTTACTCAAGATTCACCACCTTTCCTTATCATCAGCCCTGAAAGCTGTTACCTAGTACTCTCTTAAGCGATCTGCACAATGTAGCAATCAGGCAAAAGCGTCAGCGTCTCTCAACCGAACATAATTCCCCAGGTATTCTACCTCCCTAACTGTGTAACCAAATTTTCTGTTGTATTGCGCAAACAATAATCCCGTATTTTCTACAGATTTCAGTTCTATAAAAGTGAGAATTTTAGAGAGATTGATTATGCGATGATTAAAAGGAAATTCCAAAAAAATATATATATTTGTTTATTTATATCTTCTACTTAAGGATGTATTGGACGTACAATATCAGACAAAAGTTGGAATACTTGAATAGCTACGTCTTACGCATAGTAAATCCAGATGTAAGGAATTCGAACGACAGTTGGAGTCTTATTCTTAATTCTGGGAAGGTATTTTTCACTTTACAAATGCTTTCTCAAGCATTATTTGCTAAACTTTTGGCAGTGAAAATGCCCAGAATTCACAATTTTCTCAAGTTATAATTTATTTCTTTAAAACGGTGTAGAGAAAACAATTGAAACTCGGCAGATATTTTCATCTACCCATATACTGCATGTACAAAAAAATTTAAAACATTGGTACTATTTCTTCAACATTTTTTCAGATGATTTATTCGTCAAGATCGTCTCTTTCCATAAGAGTACGTGTAAAATCAGTGACAATTAAAATCGTTATAACTCGGTAACCGTTTAGTGAATTCGTTTAAAATTTTTGGAGCACATCAGGAAGGTTAACTTTTTAACCTTCCTGATAACAATCTCACGAATTTTCATCAACTTGGAACTATTTTGAAAATAGGTCCAATACATCCTTAATACAATAACTATTCATTTTTAGTAACAAAATTAAAGTTTCTCAGTTTTCTTTACCAATTTCCTAGGTGGTTCATATCAGATACAACTTTTTCTAATTGTCAATTTTCACTCTTTTTAGTTTTTTTAATATAGGGTAAAGGACCCAGTTACTGACACCTGACCAATTTCTGTCACCTTAAGCTATTTTAGTTAAAATAACAAATAAACAAACTATAGAATATAATCTATAGTATAGATTATAGGTTGAAATGCGTAATTTTTTTATGTATCACTTTACAACGTTTATTTATTTGTTATTTTAAATAAAATAGCTTAAGGTGACAGTAATTGGTCATGCGTTAGTAATTGGGTCCTTTACCCTAATTTCCAAACATTTGAATTGTTTTACATTTGCCTATATAAATTAGATTATAAATTACTTGCAACTTCCCCTCATGTCAGTTTAATGTAGAAAAAACAAACTCCCCTACTTTTGCCGAGCTTTTGAACTCATTTTGAAATCTACGTATTAATTATTAATAATTATTATTATTAAATCTACTTATCTATTTCCTTGTGCAAACAATAGCCGTGCGTTATTCACAAAGTTTACTTCCATAAGAACAGAAATATTATTAGAAGTACAATAATTACCACCCCTACCCCAGAATATATTTCTCACTAAACGTCTACTAAGAATCTCACAAAAAGGCAACAAGAGTGTTCAATCCATCCAAGAGCGTAAGACCTGAGGAAAAAATCAACGATTCAGATAAGCTCTGCGTACAGAGGCTAACTCGCGGGTGATCCATCTCCCGCGATACAGCGGGACAGGCTTAATGAAATCAAAGGCGCGGAGATAAAAGTGTTGCCAGGAGCTCGTCCGTATGTTCCATAGTCGGAAGGCGAGCGGGACAGGCCGCTATGGACGGCCGAGGTAAAAGATCAAAGGGCTCTAGTGACTAGCGACCACCTCGACGACTACCAGCGCGACTACGGCTTTGCACGTGTGAGAAGGCACCCGCTGGAAGATAGCTTCATCTCCCTCTATACATTTCCAAGCTGTTCCGTTCGTTGTCACTCGAGAAGCAGCAAAGATATTACGAGTTCCAACGAGTTCCACAGAGTTACGAACCGTCTTTCAAGGGACGCGTTAGTTTCCGTCTGCTTTCTCAAGGCGCCGCCAAGGGAATTGGTTGTTACGAGACACGCTTGTCATTCCGTATCCGCCCGTGGAACGGCATCGGTTCTCGTGGAATTTTAAGCCGCCTCTGCTTAGCTCTCGCTGGCGTGCACGCGAAATGTTCATCGATCGAGCTCGGTTAATCTGATCAGCGAATGATAAATACGTTTCTTTTCTCCGATGCGAACGTTATATCCGAGCTTTAATCTTCCCCGATCCTCGGGCTTTTGGTGGGCCGCGCGGAAAACCTTCGCCTGGAAAACGCGCATTTTCGAGGCTCTAATTAGAAGGGAACAGAAAAAGCTTGAGGGACAGCCGCGCGCAAAAGGGACCACTGAAATTTCATAAGCCTTCGAAAGTTGGCTCGGTGCTACTTTGATCCGCGAACTCGGCTGGAAGTCTCTGAATAACGAACGTCATGCAAGAACCAGCCCTCCGAGTTTCGAACTTGGATGATTACGACCGACTTCCCGCGCGATATGTAATTAGTAGAAGTCGCGGATGGGGAAAACTGCGAAGATTCGGGTGGCTCCGTGCGACTAATAACCTCGGATGAAAGCAGTTTTAGCGATCCTCGTGAATACGGTACAGATCGAAAGTTTGAACAGTCTCATAGGTAATTGTGTTTTATGGGGTGTTAAGCCTCGTTCTTATTAGGCGAGTTACTTGAGTAGAGTCACTTGAATTCAAGGAATTTCACTTCAAGCTTGTGTTCAGTAGTGCCAGTTGCGATTAAGATACTTTTAAGATTACTGAAACAAGTAGATACCTAAAATGAATCGAGGAAGATAGTAAGGGAGAATGGGGTAAATACGAACGCGGGGTAATCGCGAATTCGATGGTGCGGCGTTTTAATAAATAAAAACGATGTTCCCTCTCCACTAGCTAATAATTTAGGTCGTATCCAACGCCAGGCAGAAAATAATAAATACAGAACGCTTATGCTATTCAAGATAACACAATTTATTATTTTCATCATGTTTCATGTAATATTTTGTCCATTTCAATTGCATGTAATTACTGTTGAATTAATGATACAATTGGGATTTTTTTAAGTTGAAATAAAGCACTTTTTTACCAACATTTTGTGACCAACGCGTTGCTTAAATTATGATTCTAACTTCTGAAATAAATTCTTTTTATTTTTTGATGTCGTGGGGCAATGACGAACAACTCGGATGGGGTAATCTCGAACCTTAGAGATTAGCAACGATAATCGATTTTGATGAAATTTTCATCATGTATAAAACTTACTTAAATCTACAAAACGGATTTTTGAATTTTCATTGCAGGCTCAGACAGAAAAAGTTTAAAAAACGACCTTTACTATTTTTATTATATACCGACCAATTGCAATTTTTTTCTAACGCACAAGAAGATGAATTTGAAAAATACATTAGGAATAGGTTGTAGCAACATTGTTTATGCGTTGACCATTGCAACCGCGCTTTCTATGCGACTTCTGCGATATTTAACACTCTGTTCGTGATTACCCCACGGCAGTCGAATAATCACGGACACCAAGGGTTTTTATTTTTCACTATAAAGTTGATTTTTATTACAATTTTTCATAAAATCGCCACAGGACTTTATAGATGAATAGTTTAAGTATGTTTATAAATAATAAACAAATTCATTTCTCATATAGTTTTCGTTTTGTTTGCTTTTTTGCTTAGGTGTTCGTAATTCCCCCATTCTCCCTTACTATTTGCTGGATTGTGTGTGGTAAGGAACGAAATTACGGATGAGTTATTAAAAGTATTTTTAAAAAATGGTTAATAAGACGCCATTTTAAAAAAAGTTTTATCATTGTAAACTCACTTTTTAATAACAATTGGCAGTCGGCTTACTTCAAATGACTTCAAGTTCACATTTGTACGCACGTTTGCACTATTCAAATATATTTCAAGGCATGTAAACATTGAAAGACTCTCTACTTCTCTTGAAATGTGAGAGAAACTTGAAAGGATATTTCAAGTCAAATGAATAACTGGTTCATATTGGTAAAGTAGTTTCAAGTAGATTCAGGTAACTTGACTGAACTTCACTTCAGGTAATCTGAACGAAGCTTTAGGAAGTAAAGTCAATTTTAATATCAGAGTTACTTTTATCAAATTCTACAGTGTTAGTGTGAAAGTTTTTAATAACATTTTTAAATTTAGAATGTGTTACTTCAAGTAGAGTGAAGGATTCAATCAAGTTACATTACGACACAGATAAAGTAATAAGGCAGTTTACTTCTAGGCTTTCAGTGAAGAGATTTTTTTTCCTGAAAATGAAGCATCGTAGAAAGAAAAGGGTAATTTTGGACACGATATTTTTTTCATCAACGCAAGAAAATTTATTTAATTTCTTACAGTAGTTTAGTATAGGCTTTATAACAATTTCAACATAATTTTGTTAATTGTATAAAGAAATGATAAATTAGAGTTAATTTGAAATTAAAAATACCTATTTGAATATCACGTATTATTAGTCACTCAATATCATTTTTCTTAAAGTAGTACCCCCAGTGTAGGTAATCTTATTTCATGATAATTTAAAAAAATGTGAATGACACATACTTGACTCTACTGGCCCTACTTTGATTTCATAGGAACAATGTACGAAATTACTTTCCCACAAGAATACAGAATATCAAAACTACACGTGAAGTGATTACAATCATGTACCTTCATATAAAATACTAGCTTTACTACTCAGCTTCCTCCGAAATATAAATTCTGATTTTATATAAATTTTATTATTTATTTTTTTTTTTTGTGAAAATAGTAACATTCATCTGGATTAGCTAAGCATAATGAGCTGAGACACATTTCCTGATCCCAGAGTTTACCGTTCAAAAGTTTTTAGGCAACAGACAAACACACAAACACTTTCTGCTTTATATATACAATATTTGTTTTGCTTCCTACACCTAATTTCATCCTGAAGTTATTGGCCTGTAATTAAGAGACGCCCTATATACCACTGGATCAATGTAACATTCAGTTACGAAGTGCCATATATGAGAAACTACAAGAATATATTTGAAACGGGAGGAAACATGGATATGTAGATGAAATAATAAACGAGTAATAGTAAATAACGTTCGTTCTAAATCACTTTCGTGCCACGTACGTCACTTTCATTGTATATTTACGACTCCTGCTCAAATTAATAGCCTGGAGGTGCTTTTGCTTTGCTGTTGTTTTCGCTCAAAACACGTAAACATTGGCATTGAGGGATTGTAGTTTTTAAACAAGACGAAAATAACTGTGTCAAAGATAATATAAACATACACCGTAGTCTGAGAAGTTAATCATAAAAAGTTATTAATTGTACATAAAAACAGGCGTGTAATACCTATCACAAAAATATGAAGATTTCTTTTAGAACGAACATTCTCACTTCACCATATAGAACCTATATTCAACCATTTCTTTCAATTCTCATTTCGAATAACTTCTGGTACTTTTTCCCCTCTGAAGGTAAAGAAAGAGGGTAACGTGGGTTCCAGTAATATGCAGCCTTGCTTTTATGTGGGTTGTTTCAATAACTCCGTTACAAGGGGTTCTCCACGTTTCAGTTTCATATGGAAAGAAAAATTCCAGATTGCTGTGTAAACGATAATATCACTTGAGGATTTGGAACGGAATTGCAGAATTTTTTTACGTTTTTATGAGGCCTTTGTTGATCTGATAGAACTGTATGATTTTGAAATACATTTTCAATTGCAAAGATGTCAAATGATATAACAAATAAGGGAGAGTGGGGGAATTACGAACACCTAAGCAAAAAAGCAAACAAAACGAAAACTATATGAGAAATGAATTTGTTTATTATTTACAAAGATACTTAAACTATTCATCTATAAGGTACTGTGGCGATTTTTTGAAAAATTATAATAAAAATCAACTTTATAGTGAAAAATAAAAACCCTTGGTGTCCGTGATTATTCGACTGTCGTGGGGTAATCACGAACAGAGTGTTAAATATCGCAGAAGTCGCACAGAAAGCGCGGCCTGCAATGGTCAACTCATAAAAAATGTTGCTACAACCCATTTCTAATGTATTTTTCAAATTCATCTTCTTGTGCGTTAGAAAAAAATTGCAATTGGTCGGAATATAAAAAAAAATAGTAAAGGTCGTTTTTTAAACTTTTTCTGTCTGAGCCTGTAATGAAAATTCAAAAATCCGTTTTGTATATTTAAGTAAGTTTTATACATGCTTAAAATTTCATCAGAATCGGTTATCGTTGCTAATCTCTAAGGTTCGAGATTACCCCATCCGAGTTGTTCGTCATTGCCCCACGACATAAAAAAATAAAAAGATTTTATTTCAGAGGTTAGAATTATAATTCAAGCAAGGTCTTGGTCACAAAATATTGGTAAAAAAGTGTTTTATTTCAACTTAAAAGAAAAATAATTGTATCATTAATTCAACAGTTATTATATGCAATTGAAATGGACAAAATATTACTTGAAACATGATGAAAATAATAAATTGTGTTATCTTGAATAGCATAAGCTTTCTGTATTTATTATTTTCTGCCTGGCGTAGGATATGACCTAAACTATTAGCTAGTGGAGAGGGAACATCGTTTTTATTTATTAAAACGCCGTAACATCGAATTCGCGATTACCCCGCGTTCGTATTTACCCCACTCTCCCTTTTAGAAAAGTATGATTTATTCGGACGATTAAAGCGTAATAGTAAAATAAGTGTACAGGCAGATAAGGGAATCAGGTCCGTATATTGTCAGACACCTCGTCTGACTGGTACGTGCTGGAATTACACACGTTTCTACCTCTTCTCACGTGAATTATCTAAAATACCTAAATAAATGTTATTGAAAGCAATAAGAACTTCCGAAGCCTCGCAGCTGGTCCATTTGAAGTTCTAAAGCGTATTATAAAGTTTAATCACAGAATTACTTGAACATAATTGAAACATTTCTCGAGGAATTTTTGTAAGTAGGTTCGTGGTGCAGCTCGTGCGAGTGTGTGCGTTTAAAAGAAAATAAATTTAAGGATTCCTTTGTCGTGATTACGGGTCACCCATTTTTAAATAACAATGGAACGCGACTGCCCCAGAGACACAAAGCGATGTTCTTAATTAATATCTACTTCGTCGACGTCGTAAGAAAAGAGATTGCTATTGAAATAATATTGAAACGTTGTCTGTACAGAACCGACTCGAAACTTTCTATGGAATAAAGCAAGATGCAGAGCTTTGTCTCTCGGCGAAGATCGCGGAAGAAAGTTGGTTTAGGAGTTCCGTCGCTTTTATTACCGTCACCTTATTGTGACATCGATGTTATTGCTCGATAAAATGGTTTTGAGTACTGGAGGAATCGAGGAAATTGCCTTGCAAGTCATTCTGGGATGTATATCGCCGTTTGAAAGGTAACGGTATCGTCTCACGCCGCTCGCATATTCGATTCTAAATATCGACAGAATTTTCATTGGAAATCGTCGCGCATGATCCAATAGAATATTCAGAATTTTGTATTGCACTTGAGGGAATCTGAAATCTCGTTTACGTTGATTTTGAAGTGGAGATGGTGTTTCCCTTGCTAATTGCTTTAATTCATTACATTAGTGACGAGATATTACTCTACTTGCTTCGTGTACAGATATCTGAAATGAAAGGTTTTGCCATTTATATTTGAGGCATTGAGAACAAAAAGGGACTGGCCCATATTTTTTTGCGAAATTGAGTTAGTGGCAATAATACATTCCAATAGGCTCTGTTAATCATATAAAATAGGAAAAATGTTTGTTTTTTTTGTCAATGTGTCCATTTTTCTCTCGCTGCCTCCTTTTAGAAATGATATTTTACGTGACAAAAGGCTGAAGAACTTTTGCTGTTTCAATTTATGATACGGTTCAATGACACTATTTCTGGAGAATTACTATTTTAAACTTAATCCTGTAATCGTTAGTATTGAAATAGGAATCAGTAATAGTCAGAACAGTATGTAATTTGAAAATGTAGAATTTTGCCGACGGTTTGTATCTCATTATGTTAATAATAAACTTTAAAAAAAGAAGTAAAAAACGGACTTCAAAGGTGTGCTAAAAAGGATAAAATAATCGATTTTTTAAATCCGTGGCAATATAGAAACAAAATTTAATCAGCTGCAAGCGTGACGTGCCACTAAATTTTGCATGCTTTAATTCGGGCGATAGTGTGTTTAATGGACTATAATTTATTGATGAAGGTTTAGAAATTTATTTCATTTTGTTTCTATTTTGGCACTGATATAAGAAATAAAGATTATATTATCCATTTTACTTTTTTTTTAAAAGTGTATTATTTTTTAATTTTTAGTTACCTTTGTTTGAAGTCAGTTAAGAAACATTTATTATGATACCAATTGGGGAACATATTCCATACAACAACGCTAGAATCATCCAAATCGATCCAAACGTTATATAGTTATGCGCGAATATACATTAAACCTGAAATTCTAGATAACTCTAGAGTACCTAAATAATAATATAAAAAAAAACATAGTGCCACTGGTTCTTCATACTCTTTCAAATAAAAAAAGAATCATGGAAATCGGGGCACCTATGCGAAAGTTACGTGTGAAAGTACATAATAATGAAATATACGTGACGAATTGAGTAACCTCCTCCATTTGAAGTCAGTTAAAAAGGTTGGTACTTATTCAATACTCCAAATACCACACACCTTGATTTCCACCTAATCACATTAAAAAAAAGTCCTCACAAAACGAACTTAACAAACTCTCCCAACCACAAACTACCAAACAATTAAAAAATGCTAAAAATCAAAGAAACCAAAATGCACCATTATTTCCCCTTCACAGTTCTTTGATTCACTCAGTAGAACCCTGTAAACATTATCAATATTAAAATTCCCACCAATATTTCTCCCAATGAAAACCAAGTAATCTGCCAAAATGCAATATAAAAACATTCAATCTACCACCATCACTCACAAACACTACCACCCAAGTACAACTAATCCATAACCAAACACGTGAGCCCAATACTAATCAAATCCTCCAAACCCCCACAATCAATTTTGTCGAAAACACAAAGACCTCCAGTTCCACAGTTAGCCCCAGTTTCACACGACAAATCAGCCTTCTGCGAATCACGCTGCAGCCCCCGTGCTCGCTGGATCACCCCTTTCCGACAGTCGCGTATCCCTTTGCGCTTGTAATGGCGATTCATCGGGCAGCCACGACGCAACAATAAGCGGTAATCGTCTTAGTTGCTCCTCCAATTATCCCTATCTGCGTTGCCCATGCCGTGGCTATTAGCATTGGCTGATCGGCGTTGCGTATCAATCGGTGTGACGCTGAGTGCCCGCCGCGCGCCTCGCTTTCAAGCGCCGACGGAGGCCCTGAGCGTTCAGAGGCTCGGATGTTTCTGCCGTGGATGTGTGCGCGGGCGGGCGTACCTATGAATCGGCATTAATTCCGGCCAACAGTTTGCTCTCCCCGTTGCAGCAGCGCGCATCGAATTGTGGCGAAACACCGAGAGGGTGGTACAAAACACGCGGCAAATACGTGGGTGCACGTAGAATCGAGTATTTGCGTGGTGGGTATACCCTCTGCTTCCCTCCGCCTAGCTCCGAGGAGGAACTGGCGCGGCGGAAAGCGCAGGAGGAGAGGAGGAATCAGCGAATCTGGAAAGATTATACGTGCGCGGTATGTCAAGTTCTATAGGGGCTACGAATATCCTCGAAAGGGTGACGTTTTCCAACGGGGCACCGCCATGAGTTTCGGGACACTTCTCTATCGGGGTGGCCCGCAGTTGGAATTGGAGCTCCCGGCGTCCGACCCCCGTGACTGCAGCGCCGGAGTAATAATATTCGCATAAATAACACGCTGTGGGAGGTGATGGGGGGAACGAATGCGAATCGCCCGGAGAATGAATAAAGATTTTGGGATATTAATCTCGAGATATACTGCCAGGCCACCTTGTTGTTTTTATTCGTGACGCTTCGCTGGGTTTAATGGGAAGTCTCGGTGTGCCTTTTGGAGGTTTTATTTGTGTAGGGGATAAAGTGTAGGGTGTTGGGTGGGTTTGTGGTAGCGGGCTTGTGTGCGTGTGAGGTGTCGATACTGGATTGTATATTGTACTGGTGCATATTGTTTTGGTGGGTCGGGGCGCGTTTTGGGGCATCTTTGGGAATAGATTGATTTAATGAAGAATAGGGATCAAGTTCAATATGTACAGTGGGTACAGAAAGTATTCGTACACCCTTTAAAATCGCATAACTTTGTTCGAATTAATCCAAACAACTTGAGTTTTTTTTAGAAGCTAGAGGGATTAGTTTGCTAAATGATGTGATTCGTCGTTTTGAAAAAAAATGAATATGGTCGGAATAGCAAAAAATGTAGTAAAAGTGGTTTTTGAAACTTTTTTTTGTGAGCCTGTAATGAAAATTCAAAAAACCCGTTTGTAGATTTCAATAAGTTATATACGTGCCTAAAATTTCATCAAAATCGGTTAACGTTGCTCTGAGTTATGAACGCTTAAAGATCGCAGAATAAGGTCGAAAATCGCGGAAATTCACGAAATCTGCGATTTTCGACCTTATTCTGCGATCTTTAAGCGTTCATAACTCAGAGCAACGTTAACCGATTTTGATGAAATTTTAGGCACGTATATAACTTATTGAAGTCTACAAACGGGTTTTTTGAATTTTCATTACAGGCTCACAAAAAAAAGTTTCAAAAACCACTTTTACTACATTTTTTGCTATTCCGACCATATTCATTTTTTTTTCAAAACGACGAATCACAACATTTAGCAAACTAATCCCTCTAGCTTCTAAAAAAACTCAAGTTGTTTGGATTAATTCGAACAAAGTTATGCGATTTTAAAGGGTGTACGAATACTTTCTGTACCCACTGTAGGTACTCGCGAATCTGAGTGAATTCCAGTACAAAAGATTCACTTCATGGGATTTGATTATTACTCGTAAGAGGTGACGTTTCATTCTTTGTAGATACTTCCAAAGTACTTGGTTTATATAAGCGGGATTTGAACCTCAGAAAGAGTAGGTACTCCAACAGTTCGAAAATGTCATTCTAAGCACTATGACATTTGAAAAAATTGAATCTCGTAAAAGTAGTATTCGAACACTCAAAAATAAAGCACAAATCACATAATTGCACAGAATAGAAAACTGCTGGTTAATGTACTCATAAAAGGTTTGAATGTTCTTGGTCAGGGTTCGATTTTTCTGGAAAGTACCGCTAACGTTTCTCAAAGTACTTATAAAGAGTCCAAACCTACCTCGTCGAGGTACGATTCTACTTAAAAGTATTATTTTTCTTTTTCGAAGTACTTATGAAGTTTTCGAAAGTATCCAGTTAGATTCAAGCTTACTTCGAATATACTTCATCGCATCACTAATGAATATGGGTGGTTTCATTTGTTGCACTCAATACACTTCTTCTTACAACTGAAGCATTGAGAGCAAAAACGGTCTAACCCACATTGGAGAAGAATTAATGTTTCCTATTTTGTTAGCCGACTGCGGCGCAGCCGAAAAGGAGGGTAATGTGTTTGACTGTCAAGTTTGTATCCATCAGAATTCCTCTATGTTCCCTACTAGAGCTTTAACAGCTGGACTGATTTTGATAAATGAGGTAGCATTAGATCCGTCTTAACAGTCCGAGTAACATAGGCTATATAGAATTAAAATCGAGCTCGACCCACGCGTGCAACTACATAAAATGTACGCACATGAACGACGAAGCGAGACAAAGAGTCATGTTTTTTTTAATTAATTATTATTTTAAAACATACTCGCAGTCGAGATTTTTTTAAATTCAATAATTTGCTTGTACGATTAATGCAACCTGCTAGAATACATTATTGCTACTAACTTAATGTCGCAAAAATGCGAGTTAGTCGATTTTGCTCTCAATGCCTGAATTATAAACATTACGATCTTCCATCAGTTTAATGACTATTGCAAATGAAAATTGATTGTTCCTATATGACAGTACATTTAACACCTTTCAATTCGACAAACAGTTTGAGATCCCTTATGGAAAGACTGCTTATTGTATTATGTCGCGTCCTAGCCCCACGATGGGATCGCGACAGTTAGTGCTCGCCAGCGCCACCAGAGGTCCCATCTTTCAAACTTCTTTCTCGCAAGTCCTATGTTCCAGTTACTTTCGTATATATACAAGTTCCAAGTTTATTTCTCTCGACCCCATAATAAGTACTGATGAATCTGGCTGACAATCCCCCAAGACAAAAAACGCTCCTCCTCGATCCTTAAAACGCCAATCCACCTGTGCCTGCATTATAGTATTTCACAACGCGAAACCCGGCCTTTTAAGGGATTTTGCGGTTACGCCGGAGGCAACGGGGCAACCAAAGGAGAAGAGAAAAAGATATTCCACCCCTTTCTCATCCAGGAACCGGCGATCCCCGGAGTTTACAATTGTATGTATATATACGAATTCTAAAATGGTGCTTCGCCTCCAAACCCCAGTTCATCAGCGAAAACAATCAAAACATTTAATACTATTCCAATATTTCTCAAATTTATACCATATACAATTTAACTCAACAAAAATTGGTACCTCAGATGTCCCTCTATAAAACTACTTCCCACATAGGAGGAATATTGCATTGAAACTTTCTACCCCATTTACTAGCAGCAAGAAAACCATCAACTTCACCTAAACACATTCTCACCAACTATCACAACATCCCCTTACAAAAATCTAATTCCAATTGAACAAGCACATAGGCTTGTTTGTATCACTATAATTACCAACCTGCAATTCTTCCCTCCCCTGTGCAAAATACACATCACTTGGCATAAATCATGCGGAAGGTACCAGACACCAACGGCGAATCCCTACCAGCTTAAACACACCTGACTCTCCAAGCCAACGCTCAGATTTTACTATGTACCTCTGTTCCCTCTACTCGCCAGGATACCGTGGCTCGGTTAACGACGCACGACGTTATTTCCCTCGATTGCAATCGCGATATGCATCCAGGCGACTGGTAATAAGACGTGACGTCTCGTCCCTGTGATACGAACCTGGCCTCCTGATTTGACGTGATCGGGGGATTCTTGAAAAACACTCTGCTAGACAGACGGTGGCGCGACGTCGCTGGTGTGAATAGCAGGGAATTGATAGGTCGGGGGAGCACGGCGGAACCATTAGAAAGTTGTACCGAGCGTCGCGTGAATTAGTCAGCCGAAAGGATCCCGGCGCAGAATCTGGTAAATGAAATTCCTCCTGTCCCGCGTCAAGTGACTTTGATTTCTGGATGGCTTGGTCGGTTCTCCAAGGAAAGGATCTATACAGACCGCTGCAACTCCTCTGGGAATTCCCGCGTTTCACGAAGCCCCCGTTTCCGCCGCTATCACTGCAGATAGAACCGTTCACGTCGGGAAACAATTAAAAACCACGCGTATCAGGGAGATATGGAGGCGCCGCTAATGGTAGCCGATGTGTATATCCATGGTGATGATTGTAGTGTGTTTACCGGTGGATTTAATTGGAGAAAGTAATATCGGGGGTACAAAGTGAGTTTGATGGATGTAGACACGGAAGGTGTAAATCTAGACTTTGTAACGCAGATTCTTTTGGAAGTTATATACGTAGTTAGATACGTAGGATGTTTTTGGAGTGTAGGGTGAAATATTGTTGGGTGATAGAATTCGTAATGGGGAATGTAAATAGCATTGGAGTAGTGGACTGTGATTGTCTGAGGACAGGTTAAGTTGTAAGTATCTTATTGTTAGTATCTCGGGGTTCATTTGCAGTAATATGTGCTGGATGTTTTAAGAATGGGTTGCAAATTTGTTTGGTAAATGTAGGGTAAAGGTAGGGAATATGGAACATCTGATTTCAAAAGCTAGTTAAAAGTAGGAGAATTTGTTTTTTTTTACTAAAACTGACATGAGGGGGCGATGGAACTAATGCATAGTCATATTTACATAGTCAAATATAAAAAATCCTATTGTTTTGCTATTATAGTAAAAAAATTGATGGAGTGAAAATCGGTTATTTGAAAAAATGGGTCCTAATATTGAAGACCTACGAAAGTTGTAAAGAGAACTTAAAAATCTTTACTTTATTTTACTTAAAATGAAGATTTATTAAGTAGAAGATACAAATGAATAAATATACATCATTTTTGGAAATTATTCCTGGTTTCTGCGACTCCTACACTTTTGGCACGTAAATAATACGTCGGAATACATTGGGTCTACTTTTCTTTGTCATTATTTTTATAATTACCATCGTTAAATAAGCATTCCGTATCATCGTCATTATCAACTTCATGTTACTCGGTATGTTCCATATTACATACCCACATGTTCCGACAAGAAATTAAGAATTATATTAAGAAGAAATTAACTTGATTGATTAACTATAGTTGAATAATCAAGAACACACATATTTAATGATAAATTATATCAACACAATACTTTGTAACATACCTTCACTACAATATTTAACTGTTTGATGCACTTTTCAGAAACTTCTACACCCCACGAAAAATATAAACATTTCTCTTTCAATGATGGATGCCCGACTGATGCTCAATTGTTAGTATCATCATCTATTGTGTCTAACGATCTATCACACACGATTGCCTGAAGAGTTCGTTATTTCTTTATCGGAATTTTACGAAGCTTCATATTACGTGCCGTTCCATATTACCTGCCTTTTCCCTATATCCAAAAATCAATACTTATTGTACTATAAACGGTGTTGTGTTTCTTGTTATCCTTCAGTTGTTATCTTCATCGTAAAGGTTTGCGTAGCTTTTTCTTTCTCTTCTCAATATCTATGTTGGACGCATTCATACTCTTTTCATAAATATAAACAATGGAGATTATAGACTCTTTCTTGTTCACTTTACTGAATATTATAATACACCTCAAAATTTTACAACGCTTCTGTACATGGTCTCTTGAAACACCCTTGCACAAGAAATATTTCGTGACCATTATATAGCCACATCCCTTAGCTATTCCTGCTATTCTACAAGCAACTCCGACTTTACACGAAGTTGAGTCATGGAATAAAACGAGCACGCTGATAAATAATATATGATAAACGTAGCTGCTAGCCAGCTCATTCTGAGAGGCAACAAAACGCTGATCACTCAGCAATCACAGCACTCCACCTTTAAACATAATAAACACATTCTCTGAAAATCAATTCTTCCATATCCCCCTGTGGCTGTCACTCCATTACATTAACAACATCGCCGATAAATCGAAGCTTATCGTCCAACCGTCCTTATCTTATAGCCGAACCGTTAGCAGCGTCTCTACATCGTGAACTTTCCCGTTCGAGACCCTTCATGAATTCTCTACTTCCGTTCAGTCGTTTACCTCTCCTTCCATATTTTAAGGATGAACACGGTTCAACGAAGTGTCAGCAGAATCGTGTAAATACCGTCTGGTGTGTGGAGGTCCTGGAGCGTCCATGTGAGACTCGCAGTTGTATAACCGTCGGTTAGTCGCGTCGCAGCGAACGCCTCCGCGTTTATTTCCCGGCCACAATCTACGACGCGTCTCTCTTATTTACCAGGACGCGCGATTTCGTGCTCGTTTCCAAGCACACGCATCTCCACGCTTTCGCGCGGAGGGCATCGACTAACGACGGTGCAGTTCGTTGACGGATGGGGGAAAAAGTCTTTCGGCCGCGGGAAATTCTTTATTAGAACAAACGAGGGGGCGCGGAACGACGTGGTGATACTCGCGGAGGATTCGTGTCCGGCGAAATTTAATGTGCCAGGTAATTTGCTGGCGGAGCTGTGTGACGTTTTTGGAGCAAAGCTTCGGGGGAAATTGACGAACGAATGCATTAATCGACTGATTTTTCCGCGCTGGTTGAATCTTCGTAAAAGCTTGAATGATTCTCGGAATAACAGAGTGTATGGGTACCTACTGGGTCTAGGGAAAGGAGCTTCGCTTGTCGATAATTTGAAGCTTCTAGAATAGTCTGAGTAGTTAGACGCCTTTATTCAGTGATGCTAGTGACAGACATGTGAAATTGAAAGTCTGATAGAGGTTATATTGGGAATTATCTGGGAAATGTCACTTTATAAGGTGTTTATTATGTGGACGTACATTTAGGGGTGAATTTATTATTTGAAAATATTGGAGAGAGTATCGAGTTATAGATGTCAGCGTGTTTTACTAATGCTCTTAATAAGTCTAACTGTGACATTAGCTGGACACCAATTTTTGTCAATCGATCACGCGAAAGGTTAAACGGAATTCCTGTAAAATAAATAGTGTATTATCTGATACAATGGTATTGTTTTAAATTATCAATTGTTAGTTTGAAGAAGGTGGACTGTTGTTTCAAATTTTAGTATCAGCAAACAAGTGACAAAGTTTGTCGTTAAAGAAATGTGTCGCAATAAATTAGACATCGTTATGAGTTTTCTAAAGTTGTATATAAGTTTCGTGTAATTAAATTGTTTCCTCTGTCTTATTTACTTCTTACGTGATTTTTAAGAAAATTGTATATGCCTTTTCTTGGGCATTTATGATTCAATTAGTTTATACATAATCTTATATTCGGCAAAAAATAGTACCGAGCACTATATTGCCCTCCTTAATTAAGACGTCTTATCTAGTATTTTTACATTTTTGAAGATATTTTGAAATATTTGATGTTCTACACGTCTTTTACCTTTTAAGATAAGTTAGAAAACCGTACGTGCTTCATAGAGATCTAGAAAAAGTCTAATTTATTAATTTTTTTTTACAAGAACGGCACAAAGAAAATAATCAAACTTCAGATTTCGCGGAACTTTTGAAATGGTAGATACGACATTTCAACTAAGGAGGGCTGTATGAGTCTAAATAAGTTAACTATTACGCTGTGACACAAGTAATGTCATTTTTGACAAAGCTCAAATAGAAAATACTTTCGAATGACTTTTGAACATACTGCCAAACAAGTATCACTAAACGTTAGTAATATGTAAGGTACAAGTAATTTGAAGACCTATTATTTTAATTTTCAAGTAAGATTGCAACTCTGTGCTCCTCTCTCAGAAAATTTTCTCAGTAATGCACCAGTAAACTGGCAAAATTGTATTTTACCGGAAAGCATCCTTAGAGGATCTCAAACTTCTTCCCATTATTCGTAGCTTCTTTGCACATGCACCTACACTTCTTTAGGAAAATCCTCTTACACGCGTATTCACCTTTTATAAAAAAAAACGTGATCCTCGAAACACTTCTTAAAAATTAGAGAAATTTTGTAAATTAATTACAATTCAAGGGTAAAAGAAAGTGTTCTGCGTGAATCGCAACCGTTTAGCAACCACCAATTTTCCGTGCTTGTGCCATAAACCAGGCATTTCGCATTTAAAGAAAAAAATGCACGCTGCCCAATTTATCAAGTCTGGTAGCCGGTTGGCTTTACAACACGCCCATGAATTATTCTCCACTTTGGGGTCCGGGAATTTTTAATTATTTTGCTGTTCAGTAAAAGTAGAGATTATTATCTGACAGGAGAAATTAGTGTTCCATTTTCTAAAATTCGGAATGTTCATTTTTTATCCGCTCCAACTGGCGTAGGTACTTGTCAAACTTAGAACGTAATACATTTTGTAGAATTAGAGAATTTTAGTGAGAGAAACATGGCAATGTTTCTGAAAAGACAGAATTTAAACTAAGTGATTTATATTCCCAAAGCAAGTGCTCAGATATTATCTCTTTCAAGCAATTAGGCTTTCGCTAGTGAGCAGCCAGGCTTAATTTAATTACCCTGTGTTAATTAAAAAATTCTTCACAAAGCACTATAGGTCGCATTTGTATTAAAATACACCACTTGCCTAGTAGCAATTTATTTACTTTTATTCGGAGTTTTTACTTTTAGTATTACATTCTTCTTATTACTTATAGTAGATTGCAATTTACCTGAAGACCTGTTAATTGATATTAAGTCTTGAAAGGCAAAGCGTTCCGTGCTTTTCCTCGGTAAGTCATTGCAGTATCTTAAGGACAGCGCCAGATTTGAAACAGGGAATATGGGATCGCTGACCTGTTTCCTAAATTAGGGGCACGTGCAGCATTCATGCGTTGCATACCTGTACATCTCATGCAGAGGATTCGTGCATGGCGTACGTAAAATTTAGAAAACTACCCCCAAGACCTCCTATCGGCGTCATCGCGTCACCAACTCTACCCCTGAACAAGAAAAGATAACACCATTTTCTAGAACGAAATACATGATCATTGTATTGCAATTATCAAATTTCAGAACTTTGGGAACACTGGGTCTTCCAACTCTTGAACTATCCAAATTTTGCAACCTAAACTTCGTACGAAACTAATCGACCTACTACAGACTAGTTACCCAGCTACGTACAAAATTTCAGCTATCTCATACGAGTGTTTAAATACCTACTCCAGACAGCCCACCATGGAAGCATTGCGACAAGACATTAATAATTCCTATCAATCGTTCATCACTCGAATTCCTAATTCCCAGCGGCGTTGGGTATTAACTAAATACAAAATTATTTAAATAACGGCTCAAATAAAAGTTACTCTAACTTTTTAATTATTTGATGAACAATGTTAATTTCTTTATTCGTCGGGCGTTTCAACTTCAGCGTCGAATAAATTTTTCAACTTCAATTTTAACTTCATCTTTATCTTTAGCTTTATCTTTATTTTTAACTTTATTTTTAATTTTAACTTTAACTTCAACTTATCTCAACATCGAACAAACTTAAACTTACATTTAAAGTAAAAAATTAAGTTGAAAAATTTACGCCGAAGTTAAAACATTCGACGAATAAAAAATGAACTTCCTTCCACACGGCGAATATTTTCCTAACTTATATTCGTTATTCAAAATTAGCTCAAATAAAAATTTCGTCCACCTCTAATTCCCCTTGCCCAATTACCAAAACCCACGTCCTCCACGGAAAGCTGCCCCACCGCCCCTCTACTTGTCAATCGTCACGCGGTCCCCCGTCAACTCCCAATCGGGACACGCGATTCCTCGTCGAGCATCCCCCAAGCAAGTAGTGAATTACCCGCAGGCTGAGCCGTCCCCTTCTTCCTAAAATCCTGTCCGCCGGCTCGCTCGTTAACCGGACACACCCCGCGACACGGCGAGGCAGATTCTAGCGCGGTGGTCGCGGCGTCTTGCACCCTCGAGGGGCGGCAAGTTGGGGGAGGGTCGCACTTGATTTCTGGTTAATAAAACGTTACGGAAGACGTAAAGCTATGGGATGATGTATCGTGCCTGGAGTGCACGGGGGGCGAAGGGGGTGCGGCTGCGAGGCTACGTGTTGCGGCCGAGGGGGATGCGCGGCCCCGCGACGCCGGGGGGCGGGCGGGCAGGGAAGAATCAACGCGCACCCACACACAAAAGGGCAGGGAACGTTATTACAGTGGAGCGCGAGCGCGCACGGTCGCCGGCGTGTTGGCCTTACATCTCGCTCGCCGCCCCCCGGCTCCCCCACCCCGCGCGAATAAGGTCCTGCGTGTACGTGTGTTTAGGTCCCTGTGCGCGCGAACGGGTGAGAAGCGTAATGGGTTGAAGAGAGGCGAAAGGGCGCAGTCGCGAGGCCGGGGGAGAGCCTCCGTCCTCGACCCCCGGCGGGCAGCGGCGGCAGCGCCGGCGTCGGCGTCCTCGTCGTCGGCGTTCCACCGGCCCCCGAGGAGACTGAGTTCGTCTCGCGCGAAGCTGCAGGCCGCACACGGTACGGCGTCGATCCTCGAGCGTTCATCGACGAACGGCGCGCTTCGGTGTTACACCCCCCACCTCAGGAGTGTTTGATCGTGTCAGGTGGATCGATCGGATCGACCGACAGGTCGGTGATCGTGACCGTCGAGGCGAGCATCCGTGGTTTACGCGAGCGCTGCTCCGACCAGCCTCGCTCGCGCGTTATTCGGTTGATATCGAAGAGGGCTCGCTTCTGAAGACGGAAACAACGGGAGGAGGATTTTACTGCTCGTCCAGGGAAGGATGATCTAGCGGAGCTGAGGGATAGTGACGGCACAAAAGTGGAGCGCGTCAGTTAAGGAGACTGGAAGGATTCCAACCGTGAACCTCGAGGCACCAGGTCCCCGGCGAGGCTATAAGTTTCCAAGAGTAAAGCATCGTCGGAGTGAAAAGCGTGCGCGTATGGGTGTGTATCCTGCTATGGCCTGTTACGATTGAGTCTGCCGCGAAGCTCTCTCGTACCGCCCCGACGAACACGTAAGTACCGATTGCTCCGCGAACGCTGGCAGCGATGAAACAGCCGGCGTCTCGGTTACGCCACGCGGGTATGGATTGTACGCTGGCGTCTGCTGGAGACGGCTGAGAACGAGACACGTCCGTCCATACACGCTGTTACGCTTTAGAACTCCTCGCCTTTTGGAGCGGGTTGACTGCGGGTCCCGTCTCGCGACGGCAGCTTCCACTCAGCTGAGAGTAATATTTCGCTGGAGTCTCTTCTTTACGGCGTCAAAGTAGCAGCCGCTTAAAGCGATTCTTCCTCAATTGCCCTTTTCTCAACGATCGCAGCGATAACAGCAGAAACTTGCCTGAGTATTTAACACCGACAAGCTTCCACGCTGGTGTAGAGTACATTCGCTTACCCATCGAGGATAAATAACCGAACGGTTATTGCAATGCGATTCGACGGTTCTGGTATCAGTCCCGCGGGACGAATTTCCGCAATATCCGCAACGAGGATGGATATTTCTACCGTATCCGACGGATCCTCGGGAAGGAGCGGTTACCGCTTGCTACATCGGAGGGAGGGGAATTAATTCAAGGAAGAACGGTTCGATTGATCGGACGATAAAAAAAAGGAATAACGGTCGAACGTCAAGGGAATGTAGGGCATGCAAAAATATTGCTGTCGGCCGCGCTGTGCTTGCGTCCATCGCCTTAATTAAAACCGTTCGAGTGACGGCGCCCCCCCTCGAACTTTTTCTCGTTAATCCCGTTTCTTCTGCGCTTTATCAGGACCCCTGTCTAAAGTTCCCATCGTCTCGAAACGTCCGTACTTAATTACCATCTGTAGCGCCCGGCCGCTTGCCACGCGACCCGCGTCCGATCAAAGTCTCGCCTAATCCCTGTGTAACTTTCGTCGCAGTTCCGGCGACGCCAATCTGGCTTCCCGATCCCGTCGACGATCGAACCCCGTCGGGGAACGACGAAGTACCAAACGCCCGCGTACCTGGCACTCGACTGCACGGCTCACGAAGAGCGAATCAATTGGTGTGCGGTAAAAAAAGTGTAAAGTCAGCCGTAGGCTATAGTCGCGGGGAGTAATTCCAGCTATACCGTCCACTCGAAGGGTGAAAGTTACGGTAAGACCGTTCGATACGTATTCCACGTATTAGAGGGACGAAGCGCCGATGCATTATGCCGGGCACGTAGAACCGCGAGTATAATGCGAGATCGTCGCTGGATAATTTCATTTTGCCGAACAAATTTTCCGCCTGATATTACGGCTCCCTCCTTCGAAACCCTCTTTTTTCTTCTCGCCCTGCCTCGCGATGGGGAAACCGAGGGGGGTGAAACGACGCTCGAACACCGCAGCCAGCGGCTCGCCAGCAGCCGTCGCGATCGAAAATCTCTGCGATTGGGCGTAATGATATTACACGCCATAAATCTCGCGCCGTCGGTGGCGCGGCTTCTGAGCGCGTTCGTCGAACCTGTGCCGTGTCGTCTCGTTGAGGATTTAAGCGTCGACGAGAGAATACAGACGGTGCCCCTCCCCCTGCTTTTCTGACGATATTGGAAGGCTGTCGGGCGCGGGCAGCTCTCGGTGCCCGCGACCATAATTCAAGCGTTATTAGATTTCGAAATTTTGGCACGCGAACGGAGGCGGGCCGCGCTTGGGGCCACCGAACGCTCGTAATTAAGAGAGTTCGGAACACGCGGGCCAGGCTAGTGGAACGAGGGCGGTTAGGCGCGACAACCTGGTCGACCGTGTGCCGTCGATTTCGCCAGGGAAGCATCGAGTGTCACGAGCTGAGTTGAAAGAGGGAGAGTGTAGGATAGTTAAGGGGGGAGAATATTCTTTGGGCTAAAACATAGCAAAATTTGGGATTTGTTTTTGAGAATGTAGCGATTCGATTCATCTGAAATTTGGAACGTGTATGATGAAAGCTTCTTTGAAGAAGCTGCAGGTTTTTTTATTGATGTTTAACTTGAAATATAGTAGTTATGCATGATCGATCATCACGCCGCGCAAATTCGTCGTCTGTTGGTCTGCATGATATTTGTCTATCGGGTAATCTGAAAGAGAGAAATAAAACGGCGTTTTATTTTATACGTATGTAGCTTGAAATTGATGAACCAGCAAAAAACAAAAGAATTTATTGAGCGGTGTGGAGAGTTTTCAAATTGAAAGGTCTGACGCTTTCATTTTTGCGATCCAATTTTACGCTAATTTTCTTATGTAACAAAAGAAGTATAGAATTTAACGGTATTCTGGTTCATCAAATTGAAGCTACATATGTACAAAGTAAAACGCCGTTTTCTTTTTCTGATTCAGATTGCCTGTTGATAAGTTTTGCGCGGCATGATGCATAACTTCTGTATTTAATATTAAAAATGAATAAAAAGACTTCAACTTCTTCAATTATTTATAAAAAGATGGTGCAAATTTCAAATGAATCGAAATGCTAGTTTCTTAAAAAAATCCTAAATTTGCTATGTTTTTTGCTATTCCCCCCTCACAACAAAGATGGTATAATTATTTCAACCCTTTTTACCCTTATAGTTCTGTGGGAAGGTTCAAGGCTTGCACCTAATGCAGAAATCCCATGTTCAACCACAGAATATAGTATTTCATAAATATTTTCTTTTTCAACGCTTGGAAGTACAATAGAAAGTGGAAGTATTGAAATATTTAACGTTTTTTTATAGAATTTATGACGTGGAATTTATTGTTAAATAACTTGAAAATTATTCACCATCCATGTCAAATATTTCTCGCTCCTCTATTTATTTACAAAGTTTGGTAAATTCGAAATACTGCGTGTGGTTTCCCCATCCATGGACGTTTCGCTTTTGGCTGATGCCATGTGCCCGCACCGTCTCCAGGAGCCCGAATTTCCTCGCAGACGGATTGACGGAATACAATATAAGTTATTGAGATAGGGGAGCCCATGGAAATCCTATCTGAATGTATCTGCATTCCCGCGGTACTTCGTACTTCGCCACCCCCGTCCGGTGCCGCATGAAATTTTTAGAAGAGGAAATGTGTCGGTATCCGCGAGAAATGAAACTTTGCGCGGACCCTGTGCAGTGAGTAATGGACGTGTTCGAAAGGGAAGAAGGTCAAACGTATGCTATGTGAGAATTACAGTGTTCTGCAATTTATGGAAGGGGTGGAAGTTATATTAGTTGGTATTTATTGGAAGATTGAAAGCAGCTTGTTGGTCAGCTTTGAAAGAATTTATTAATTCGAAAGATGAAGTATAAAATATTGATAATCGCTGACAAAAATTAACAATAATATTAACAATAATAAATTAACAAAAATATTACACTTATGGGTGAAAAAATATAGACCACATCGAGGTGATCTGAATTTTGTAAATGGTAACGTGACATTTTAGACACCACGTTTGTAAATTAATTTTTTTACACTTATAATGTTTATACACGGTCAAGATTGCGCATGGATTTTAATAGGAAAATAGTGGATAAAGGGCAGAGAAAAAGCATGCTGTTTAGTTCTCTTCGTTTACCGTTTCTTTACCAGCCAGGACGGGCAAGTAGAAGCGCCCAGTGTTTGGTCAGACTTATCAGTAATTCACGCTATGTACGCCCCTGACGTTACATTTCCGATTGAGTTATGAATGCACGACCAGTGTATAGACCATTTCAATATCGAGCATCATATTTGGAATTTATTACCTCGAAAATTCACTCTTTGTTATTCGTAGCAAGGATTTAATGTCTCGCGCTTTGTAATCACTGCTTTTCCATTATGATGTGCGATTTCCCTCTATTCTTTACACGAGGAAACGTGCTGCTGATGCATGTAACTCTGCTATTGCGACTGCCTTTGTTCTCCAGAAAATTCTTCTGCCCTCATACAGATAGATTCACAGAATCTCGTGCTATAATGAATCTTTTTCCATCATTTCCCATATTCCTCAACACGATCGTGCCTTTTTTCTAACGGAAAAAAAGAATATTTCTAACTCCACGCGCATCTGCTCTTAGTTTTAATAGTGTAAATAGAAACTTCACCAATTAATTTCCACTAAAATTTCTCATTCTACCATGCAATCGTTTCTCCTCTGTCTATGAATTGCCTGTTTCTGATAATGAGGTAAATAAACTGACTCGAGACCAATCAATAGGAAGTGTGGTGGAATACAGCGAATACCACTGTTTGTCATTTCAAACACTGTACTTGTACTAATCAAATATTAAATTGTCAAATTCTGCCGAAGTTCTTGGAAACGAGACACATATTCCTGAAAACGATAGCCACTAAAATAAATGCAGCCATGTGTTTTGAACACGACTAACAAGTCGTGCTCCTTTCTCGATAGGGGAAAGGTGGCCTAACGATCCATCGCGTATCGTGACCTCTTAATTACCACAAAAGTGCTTAAAAAATCCATATAACGTGGCGATAAGTTGGACTGAGACTGGTGCAACTATTTTCGTGATTACACGACGGCCTTATCTGCGGCTGGGGTTAATTCGTACGTAACACGAGCGAAAGTGATTTACCACGTGAATTTTCCAGCGATTTTCGATGCTCCCTTAGAGCTCGCGCTGAACGAACCCCGACGATTTTGCGCTGACACGCCTAAATTACCGACGTACGTGCGAGGGCATGCAGACACGACGCGCCTAAATTGTCTACGTACACTGCCGATCAAAAGCTTGTGTGCACCTGCGTCGCTTCCATTTCCAGAACGGATGGGAGATAGAGCTTGTGTCTCCGTGTTTTTCCTTCGAAAATATTCAATATGAACGCGTAAAAATGGTGGCTCGATGACTCTGTGGTCGGTGTCTCGTTTCAGGGAGATTTAGTTTGAAATGAATTATACTATACAGGGTATCAGAAAAATTTATACAAATTGGAGAATTAGTTTCTTTGTAACTTTATCTTCAAAGTTTCTATAAAGTGGTGGTGTTAGATCTTACTGCCAGAGCACAGAAATATTTACGTATAATATAGATTTTAATGACGTTTTAATACCAAAGGGAAATTATACAGCGTCGATAATATTTGAGTTCATAATTTTTAATTGGAGTTGAAGATAACTCCTTTGGGAAACCACTGCTTTGATGCTTTCTGTTTTATTTCATGCATTAAATTAGATCTACGATTTTTTCTTCGTAAAAAGATTTGTTATTCTGCAGAGTGTCTTTAGATGGAACTAGGGCATTTCCGTGTTTTGAAAAAATCGCAAGCTTACGACTTATGTTTGATTAATACGCGCGCAGTTAAAAATTATTTATCGTTCCAAGCTTCTTTGAATATAACGAAAGTAAATCTCGCGAAATGTTTAACAAGCAGACAATAACTCTTTCCGTGTGCTGTAGATTTCTTTTTAATTAACGTGAATATATCGTCACCGTTAATCTTGGTTGATCTACTGTTTCGCTCTTTACCTTCCGAAATGAAATCACCCTCTTCAATCTTCTTAAATTAGGTGGGAGTAGCGTGTCCGTTAATCGCATTGTCACTGCACACATTACAGGCTTCTCTTGTTTCCTGCATCACATTTTCCACGTTTTCAATGTAAGGTATTAAGTGACATAAATAAATACCGAGCTTCGTTATATTTAGACAAATGTAGCTGTTATAAGCGTCTATTAAAATCTTTGCAAGTAGCTTTTCAGGATGATGCATATTTGCGAATGGTCACTTTCAAAATTATTGTTCAACACATGAAGCCACTAGAAAATGATTGTCATAAATAAATCGACATTTGACAGAATCTTATTAGGATGCGTGGAAAAATATATGATTGAATAGAGGGAACACAGCACTTTGGGAAAATTAGATGAAATGAAAATACGAAAGTTGAGGAAGATAACAATAATAATTACACGAATTTGATATCCGTATTCGAATAGTAATTGCATCAATTGAAAATTGATGAGTTTTGTCTGAAAATTTTCAAAGGATTTGTATTATATTAGCATATTTACACGGAGATATTGTTTACAGTGTAAACTTTACACAGACTTAATATAAGTTGACGTTCGATTGACAACACTAAAGGGACTTGCTACTCAACCCAACAATTTCGGCTAGATCGCGAACTCGATACCGTCAACCCTGTTACACCCTGACAGGCTTGACAGAAATTATTATCCTTTCAAATTTATCGATCGGTGTCTACACTGGACAAATGGTTGTCAATCATAGGTGCACCCTCCTAACTGAAACTTTCACTAAGAATTTTCCCCATTGTTCAGGAATTACCTCTCGTCTCATGTTGTGGCAGAGCGTCGTTTTTTTAAGGTCGTAAATCTTCACGATTCTCTGACACTTCTCTTGCACTGCAATGTCGTGCAAGAGCCCAAAATTTGAACTGATGTTCAAGGATGAGGAGCAATGTGATGAGGGTGGTTGAGTGAGATATCACATACAATTTAACACAAAAACAGTTATTCTATACTCTTAAACAGAAACACAACGATGAAAAGATGGCCGGAGATGTTCACACATCTTGAAAACGAATAAGTGACACTATGTGATATGCAACTTCAAAATTCCCTGCTCGCAAGACACCGCTCCTTGGTTTTCGTTTGAATTCTAATTTGCTTCTACCTTGACTGCTTAAAATTTCGCAAATAACGGAATCCCTCTGAAGGATGCAATCTAAAGACTACGGTGGTAATAGATCTTAATTATTGGTGGAGTTACAAAAAAGAGTGTCTACAAGAAACTGTCGGAGGCGTGTTATGGCGATGAGGCGTGAGAAAGGGAACTTTCCAAATCTCGGAGCAGCGCTGGAAAAGATTTCTCGAAACATCGGAACGTAATTTATGTCTTCAAGATGGTGTATTGGCGACAGCCTAGACAAATCGACGCGAGGTCATCCGAGTGAAACCCTTAGCCCCTGGGAACCTCGGTTCCGGCTTTGACGATGACTCTAACCTCGCTAATGAATGGCTGTAAAAGAGCCTAAAGCTTGAGTTGACGAAAGACAGACCGTGTATCTGCTAACTTAAACGGGACGATATGCAAACGATTCTTACGTGTCCTCAATGGTTTGAAGCTTTCTCTTCTCAACATCTCAGTTTCAACAACGATTCCACGAATCACAAATTAATCACAATATCCCACCATTGTCTCGCAAATTCAGTGAACCTCGCGCGAAACGAAGTGCAGTAAAGTCTCGTTAGCCGCTCGCTGGTCGGGACCGGCGTTGAGCCCGTATCGTGAACGGAGCCCTAATTCCGAGTGTGAGTTTCTCGCTTCTTTCTGGCCGAAGGTGGGAGCGAGATTGACCGCTTTGCGTGCACGTGGATGTGCGCGATAGTCGCAAGCGCTTACGGCGGTCACGGAAACCGTTTCCAAATTTGCGAAATGGTTCCCGCCCACGCCATTGTCGCACGCAAAGGACGGAGTGTCAGGCGTCTGAAAGACGGACTGACACAAAATATCAACGCGTCGTCTGTCTCGTACTGTCCTCGCTCCCTTCCAGTGCCTTCGCTCACTCTCGTTCCATCTCGCTCTCGCCTTCGCCGGACAAGAGTGAGTCAGAAGTGGTGGGGATAGCGAAAAGTCCGTATCGTGTACACCAAACCGAGCCGGTAACGAGACTTTACTGTAATACTGTTTCCACACCTAAAGCGCACAATTCCACTGACATTTTCTAAAACACAGCTTCCCCCACGCATGTTCACGAATAATCATCTCAGTCCACATTCAAATGCAACTTAAATATAAAAAGGCACATAAGTCACATTCCCGTCACCATCATTTCCAAAGAATCCAAAACCCCCAATATCTTCCCAGGAAAGCGTTTAAACCTCGCAGAAACCTGCCACGCATGCAGCCTCCAAGCAACATCCTCCATCCCTGTCCACGCCAAGGCGCGAATGCCACGTCCAGCGTTGGAAAATCAAGCCACCGTCCTAGCACGGTTCCTCGAGCACTGGCCAGAGGTCAATTACCGATGAAGTTGGCAGGAACGTAAGCTGGTGGCGCATAAAAGACGGTGGATCAAGTGGCGGGCGTGAAGGCACGAGTGCTTCAGGATGGCAGGAGGAGTGGGACAGAAAGTGTTGCTCGTAAACTCGGCAAGGTAGACAGGCAAGGCGAGGCCCCGGCTGTAAAACATAGCCGTGCCGCGGTAGCGAGTTAAGAAATTGTCACGTGAGCCGACGATAGCTGGCTGTTTAGACCGAGTAGAGGCGAGAAAACCGGCCGTCGACGGTGTTCCGCCCCTGATTTTTGCGAGATTTAAATCCTCGGGCCGTGGCAGTGTTGTTGGGTACGAGGGCACGTCCCTTGGAGGGCTTGACGTGACGGGACGCGTTTAAGGTACGGACGCCCGGGCGACGGGAAGGACACGCGATCTCCTCGTAAACGAGCAAGAAATTTTTGACACGTTTATCTTCGCCCGGGCTCTTTTGTTGCCGCGGTTGGCTAACTGTGTGGATACAGCCTCGTAACGAATGGACAGATAAGCGGTTTAATTTATAACCAGCTACCGAGTATTCCGCGGTATCGATTTCGCTTTTTATAAATACCAGCGGAATTGTTCGGGGGGCTGGGTGGGTTCGAGCGTGTGCATTGATCGAGCATGCACGACCAGGGGGCGAGCTGCGCGCTCTTAGGGATGGTTGATGGGAGATCAGCGGGTAAAGGTTGTGAGGAGGAAAGAGTGTGAGGTGTGGAGTTGAAGGTGGAGCTGAAAATAAGGAAAGGAGAGAAGGGTTCATCAGTGATGCCTTACCTAGAAGGGCTTGCCTTAAATGCGGGGGATGATGGGAGGTTGGATGAAACAGGTGTATATAGGAATCGGTAGCTGAGGAACAACGGGATCGGTTGAAATGCCTTCTTGTGGCGAGTATGAAGGTATCGTTAGAGGTGAATAATGCTACTTGGTGTGGGAGCGTGGCTGAATGTTGGGGTGAGACAGTTTTCGGGTGATGGTTTATAGCGATTTTGAAACATATTTGCATTCTATCTTAGAAGTAAATATTTATTCATAGTGAATGAAGTTTCCCGATTGGGAATATATTGTTTTAATGTACTCATAGTAACTAAGAAATTTTAAAAATTATATCTGCAATGGACCTATTTTACTCGTGGTATTGAGGTGTATTGCGAAAAATGGCAAAATCCTCTCAGTTTAGAATAATTTGATGAAATCTGGTATCTGTATGTTTTGTGTGGTGCTGAATTCAAATATGATGTTATTTTTTTATTTCAACCGACTCGAAAGTTCGCACGTTTTTTGTGAGCAAAATTTAGAAAAGCAAACGCAGTATTTTTCCTGATTTCATTCTTTCCTTGATAATGGTCACAATACTGATTGGGAATATATTTTTTGAATGTGCTCATAGTAACTAAGAAATTTTAAAAATTATATCTGCAATGGACCTATTTTACTCGTGGTATTGAGGTGTATTGCGAAAAATGGCAAAATCCTCTCAGTTTAGAATAATTTGATGAAATCTGGTATCTGTGTGTTTTGTGTGGTACTGAATTCAAATATGATGTTATTTTTTTATTTCAACCGACTCGAAAGTTCGCACGTTTTTGTGAGCAAAATTTAGAAAAGCAAACGCAGTATTTTTCCTGATTTCATTCTTTCCTTGATAATGGTCACAATACTGACCAAAACGTTGGAAATTTAATCTTAAAATTTGCACAATAGCTTTTATCTAATCTCTTGAAAATAGACCGAACCACTGCGCCGATAACATTTACTTTTAAGTTTTTAAAAATTCTTTACGGTCGAAATTCTAATTATTTTATTTAGAAAGTAGCTATATTTCTATTGGGTATATTTTATTTCTTGTTATTATTTTACAATGTTTTTTAACGGGTTATTTAATAGTGACTAGTATAATCAATAATATTTTAAATTTTCTGTAGTTTTTCCTTTTTAAGTCTACATAGAACTATGGCTTGCTAGTTTTAATAATTATAAAAGTTGTTCTATTTTGTTCTAATTTTTTGCGGAATAAAGATCACAGAATTATAGGATCCGTACTGTTTTTACTAATTTTTTGTCATTTCAAGGGTTGCATTTTCTGCACCTACAATTTTGCAACAACACATATGAATCTTTCCCCTAAGATATGAAGCAACATAACGCAATTACAAAGAAATAAGTTCGACGATTGTCCCTCAAATTAACAAAACCTCGAGGCCGCGTAAAATTAGTTTAGGCATTTGTACCGACATAGAACGTTACAACCGAGTAACAACTCCCAAATTGCCAGTCTCCAAACACCACCACAACTGTGCTTTGTTCGTACCGCTCCATCAGTATGCCCACATTATTTTTCAAGGGAAAAGTTGTCCGAATCTTCTTCCTCCACCCTGCACACAAGCGTATTTACCGTGGCTCCCGCGCCCTGAGTCCAACAAGTTTCTAAATATCAAACGCTTTCAACCTACCGCACTTTCAACAGTCCCTTCCTCGCGACGGTGCGCAAACAACATCGAACAAATTTACCGACGACTCCAGTGGCGCGGGGGCAACCATCGAAATACATCGAGCGGGAGCGAACGATGGCCGGTTGCATCCCCCCGTTGAAACCACATCGCCGCTCATTAACAGCGAGATACGTCCTCATGGATAAAGGTATCGGTTAAAAGTTTGACTCCGAGCCTCTATGCTATTTAGTGGGAATTTGCGCTTCTCTATCTATCCTAAGGATCCTGGATCACGGAAGGGATTAGCGAGCCCGGAGTATCCGAGCTATTTTACCGGTACGGAGACAATGCAAAAGGGAACGGTTTTGTGTACCTGAAAGAGTCCTTTGGTAGGTACAACTCATTGTGAGTCCATGAATCTGAGAATAGAGCGGATAAATATTTTATTTGTGCGCCCGCAAATCTTATCGACAATAATGGCAACAAACTTCGCTTGTATCACTAAGTGAAATCTGATTAAAAAAATAAGTGCGAAGCGCAAATGTGTATTGTGTAGAAAGCATAGTATCAGATGATTGCATAAGTTCGTGCCCGATTGGAACATAAAATTCAATGGTTAAATTTTAAAGCGTACATTTTTTTAGTCAAGTATGTAGTCACCATTCTTCTCTACAATTGTTTTCCAACGATCCACAAGCTTGTCGATTCCAGTTTTGAAGAAAGAGCTTGGTTTTTCTCGAAAAAATGTCGCGAGGTAGTAGAAAATCGGGCACGAACTTATGCAATCATCTGATAGAAAAAGCAAAACGCATTATGTATCAAAATCTGCCGTCGCGGAGAGGTTAAATGTGTCGATACTTTTCCACCCACGCCCGAGTAGCATCGATACATCTATTTAAATCCAAGTAACGAGTACCATCATGATGGTATCGAAACAACCCTACTAGTTAAGTTACTTTTTTCCAATCTCTCCAAATACCAATGACACCCTAGTCCCTTCCCAAACACAAAATGCCCACAGTGCATATCTGTCCATTTAAACACACACACTTAACTTAAAAGCCTCCTTAGACAGAGTCCTTCCTGTTCCACCGCCTACATCATTATTATCGAATAAATCAGTAGCCGTTTGACACCACGCAAGACCTGTCCCCGTTTCGCCAAGAATCTTCCAGCTACCGACTGCTGAAAACGTACAACGTTGATTTATTACCGCGCCAGCTTACCCCAGCAACCTCTTCCCCGACGGAGCCCTGTAATTTTTGCTTAACTCACTTCCGTCTCGAGAATTCCTACCAGCCCGCAGCTGCGGATTATTATCGCGGTTCGTAACAAATAATTCCGTGCATGAATCTTTCCCCGTCAAATTTAAATTCCCCCCGCCAGAGTTCGCCCGGAAGATTTCGCCGCACCTCGGATACGCAACTCGGCCCAACTTGGACGGAATATAATTAAACTCGGCGCTCGATGTTTTTCACGCAGCCGGGACTTCCGCTCCATCGCCCCCTCTCGTCCCAGTTCTTCCGCCCGATTTTTCGGAATTCTCACGCCGGACACGTGGCCGTTATCGGCGTTATGACTCCGGCGCTCGTTAAGTTGGCCCGGCGCCAATCAAAGGTGTACGTACGTAGCCAGCGGGCTTTGTTAGGGGAACGGAAGTCGTCAGAAACTTCCAGTTGGCACTGAGCGACCGAATATCCTGCATGCAATTACCCGGGGCGCAAACGGTGCCGCGATCCCCGTGCTCGCAAGTTGTAATCGTTTCACGGTGCAGCGACTTCGAAAACATCCGGCGACGCGACGGATTCTAACGCCGTGTCGAGACTCTGAGACATAGCTGATCTCGCTATAGACACGTTGTTAGGTGTTACTGATTGCGTATCTGGCGATAATGTCGTTTAGGTATTGACGGCGCTGGGAGATCATAGGATTAAGGAAGATTGTGAGATTTAGCTGTCGCGCCACAAGTGTGTGGATTGATTCCTGGTGGGGTAAGGTCATTCCACGACGAATCGATCAGTTCTTGCACGCGGGGTGAGGGATTCGGATATAATTATGGTGCGATGTAGTTCGTGACAAATTACTGTGGGTTTAAGTCATCAATTTGAATTGATGAATTTGGCTTTGAAATGGTTTGCGTCATTCTATGCCAAATCGATCACTTCTTGCAATTGGTCTGAGGGATTCGGAGAAATTGAAGTATGGTGCATAATAGTTCAAGTGAAATTAAGGGAAGTTTTAGGTATGTTTTTCTTGATTTCGAGTTTGTTTAATAAATACACAACATCGATGTTTACAATATTGCCAATTTCGTAGGTTGTTTTTATTTTGTTTCAATATAGAAGATTCAACTCAGTATCAACTATTCCCGGTCTCCCCTATTTACTGAGAAAAAGCATTTCAAGGTATGCAACTTCAAATTTATATCATAGTAGGGTAAAGGACCCAATTACTGTCACCCTAAGCTATTTTACGGAAAATAACGAATAAATCTTATAAAATGATACATGAAAAAATTTGGCATACAATTCAAATTGTTATTTATACGATACAAAAAACAGTACTTAATTTTTTCTTCATGAATTTGAATAAAACGATAAAAAAATTGAAGCGGATATTAGGAGAATGGAAACGATGACTTCCTTAGGGTAACTGTAGGGTAGGGCGGGGCTTAAAGGCCCACGGGTATAAAGGTCCACCATAAGTAATCGTAAAACTAGTGACGTATTGTTCTTTCTAACTATACGAGGGGTGAGAAGGGGGCGCGGGTTGCGTAATGAGGCATCGCTGGCAATCGAGCGACGCCGCTAGCAGGAGATACACGACCGCGTCTTGAAATTTGTACGTAAGTCAATTTTTTCATTATTATTCTTTTTAGTTTCGAGCAGTGTTATTTCGGTTACCATGCCTAAACATAGTTTATTAGTATACGTGATTTATTTGTTTTTCACGATTTATTATTAGTTTTTAGCTAGTTTGAACGGTAATTTTTTTATAACCTCTTAAAACACTTACACGTGGTTGGGGTAAAAAGGTCCAATGTGGACCGCTACCTAAAGCCGGACCACGAAAGTCAACTATTAATAGAAAACGCCGTAAAATTGCTATTTTAACAGATACACCCGAAAAAGAAAATCTACGTAAAGAACAAGAAATCGCGAACAAGAAAAAGGCTAAAAGTGTAAACAAGAAAAGCAAAGCAAATAAAAAACTTGAGCAAGTAAAAAAAGCTATTTTACAAGAGGTTAACAGTGATTCCAGCTCTGATGATGAATACTTCTGTTTGATTTGTTGCGAGAAGTACAGTGACAGTGTTCCAGGTGAAGGTTGGATTCAATGCACTCTTTACAAACAATGGGCCCATGAAAAATGTATTTCAAACAGAGATTGCATTTACTTTGTTTGTAATAATTGTGATTCAGGAAACGATGAGTCTGATTAAGATAAAATAGAGATACCAAAAAATATTACTTAAGTTACTACGTTGTAGTTATAATTAAAGAAGAATTTTATTTTTGTGTTACGTTTATAAAAATATCTTTTGCTTTTTGAATTATGAAAAAGATTTTTTTTGTTAATAATTACAGTACTTTTGACGTTTTATTTTTGGAATAAAAATAAACTTTTGAATTTCATTTAATCAAATATTGTTATTATTTCATAAAACCTTTTTAAAATTAAAATTAAATACTGGACCTTTTTGCCTCCTGGCTGTCCCTTTTTACCCCTGCTATGGGGCAAAAAGAGACAGACGACAAGGTCTAGAAAAATTGTAAAATGACATATTTCTATTATGATAATTCAACCGAAAATTGAGTTAAAATTGAGTCAGATAACTGTTTGTTTGATTAGTGTTGTATATTTTGATATAGTAGGCTCGGTTTTCACAGTATACTTCGAAATAGTCAAATTGGACCTTTAAGCCCCGCCCTACCCTACCTAATATCGCCACTGTTCCTAATATCGCCATCCCCTGTATCTTGCAAAGTAAGCAGTAAAATTTATCGGTTATGCACTAAATTAGTGCCTAACCATATGTAGGAAGACATGCTGTAATTGCAGCGTCATGTGATCACCGATTACAAAAGGGGAAGGATTTTGGAGAATCTTGATAGTGGAAAAATTTATTGGACTGCCACAATTTTAAATCCTATTCGAAGGAGAAAAGTCTAATAATTCCATGAATATAAGACTATCTACTAGAAATACCTGATTAATAATGTACTTAAGGTATGAAATCGATTCAAATATGTTCCGTGATGAAAATACTGTTTTTCTTTTAGCAGTATGGGTGTTCCGAATACCGCCTACCAGAGAACAATGGTTTCGATGTAATGTTTGTTACAGGTGGGATCACAAAATTTGCGGAGCGACCGAAATAAATTTTATTTGTCTAATATGTACATCGGAATGTGGAAAATAAAATATTTTAAAAATCTATATTTGTAAATTTCTGTTTTTCTAATATAAATAAAATCAAAGATGGATAAAAATACATTTATAGTGCAAGAAATAATAAAATCACCTGTGAAAATGACTTAAAAACTCATATATACATGAATTAATCAATATTTCTTGAGTTGGCGATATTAGGTACACTTTTTTCAGGACCCGATTTTTGCATGTCTTACGTTTCTTGAGTCCTAATTAAAATTTTGTAGGTTTCAACGATTCTAACTTATGCTACATGAAAGATGAATAATTTCTCTTTACTTTGAAACAAACTGCATGCAAAAATATCAATTATTATTCAATTGGCAGCGATTTAATTTTTGCCTGGCGATATTAGGTACAGTTACCCTACTAACCAAAGAGAAAACAAGGCGTTAAAGAAAATGCTGTAATTGTAATATTTAAGCTATTAACATAACAAAATATAATACTTTAAGTAATATAAGCATCATAGAAAGTAATAAAGATCCGAATTCCACGATTCATTAAGTCTTTTTACTTATTAATTGGGTGACAGTGATTGGTACAAGCGTTTCAAGCATTTTGGTATTACTGTCATAACAATAGTTGCTCATGTACACAACACGACATAACCTTCAAATGACAGATAAACAGTATTCGATTAGCTGGCAGTAATTGGGGTGTCAGTAATTCAGTCAAATAGATTTGAAGGATGGCAGCAATAGATCCCGTAACATATTTTTGAAATTAATGAATTTATACATAAAAATTGAAGTTTTAAGATCCGCCAATTTTTCTCATCAAGTAAACACATTAAACATTAATAAATAACAAGAACAACATATACTATTAGTCTATAAGTACAAAACTATACGATAATATCAGCATCAACACTTAATGTGTCAGTAATTGGGTCATTTACCCTATAACAAATGTTTCCATACAACCTAAGTTCTTTTCTAAGCGCAATGACCCAACTGCAAGCTCCAGTTGCACTCCATTAAACTCGCCACTCGCAACATGCTATTAACTGTCACCATTACATATCTAATCACAGAAATCTCTGTAACTCCTCCACCTATAAAAATTCCATTCCACTCGCTTTCCACACCCGTTGACCGCACGCAACTTTTCTGCAACCCATCCTTCCCCAGTAACATTTCCGTAAATCACCGTAAACATTCCAAACACCTAACTCCGCGCATAATCCCGTGACAGAAGCACTTCGTGACCCGCAAACCACCTGCGTTTAATTTCACTTTCCCTCGGCGAAGAGCATCGCTCCCATCAACAAACACCAATATCCGATCAATAATTGCTAGCGGCACCTCGTCGCTCGTCCGCGGCGCAATTGTCAGCCGACCGGAAAGAACGGGGATATTTGATCTGGCGGCGAAACGCGAGGAATATTCGCGGCTGGCGGGAGCCGGGACACGCGTGCAGGAGCGAACGTATCGGCGTGAAATTGGCGTGAAAACGTCGAAAGAAAGGGAAAACTGGTGGGAAAACGGCAAACGAAAACATCGCTGCCCGACGTTGACGCGGCACGCTGGAACGATCGCGGGCTTTATTTCCGTCGGCCGATGGTTTTACGTTCGTTTAATTGAAAACACGCCGCGATTCTGAGTTTATTCCCGCCGATATTCTGCCACGATAACGCCCCCGAACGGCGTGCCGCGTAAACAACAGAGCCCTGTCTCTACCGAAATTCCCGCTAAAAACAACGTTACCGAACACGTTGATGGGTCACGAGATGGTTGTCCAATTAACCGGCGACGGTGCAGTAAATTCGAGAGCAGAGGCGGTGGGAAAGGGTAATGTAGGCGGTGTGTTTGGCTCAAAAGAATCGCGATTAGAGCACGGATTGGGATTCACAGGTCGGTACCGTTTCACAGGCGAAATGCGGGTAAGAAGCTCGAGGGGGTGGAGCCGCTGGCAGGCTGAAGAATTTCCTGCGCCGCATTCTAACACGCCAGATCTATCTATATCGTTTCCTTTTAACGCTGCCCAGAGACCTACGCCAGGCTGAAAGTGTACAATCCACGTGGGGCTCGGGAAGACGCTGATCGTTGGATTCTGTAATACCCGCATTCTTTGGTAGTTTCTGTAAGGGCAGATTGGGGAATGAAGTTGGGGAAATGCTTGGGTAGCATTGTTCTGTACTAGCACAGGTTTTCGGTTGATAAGCTTGTAAAGGTTTAAAATGAATGCACTGGTTGTTTGGATATTCCTCCGGGGTGGGTGGAACGAGCTTTGTTCTCGCGGAAAGTTCTAAATTTTTGTCGTGTGGAGGCAGCAAGTGTTGTATTGGGTCGCGTATGAATACCGCGATACGATCTTGGAATTGTATGGAACTTAAATGTGTTATGGAGTGAAGTTATTACGAGTAGATAAGTAAAAAGAAAATAAAATAAAGGCAAAAGGAAAGGCGAAGTTTAGTCAGAGGCTGTTTTTAAACTTAAGGGAGTCATCTTATGTGACGGCCGGTTTTTTTCGCACAGAATATCTTGAAATTTTTACTGCATATTTATTAACATTGGAACAGTTATTCAGAATGTTTTGAAGTTAAAATATGGAGTGGAATTGACTTTACACAGGTCAGTTCGAGACAGGTGCGAATAAAAAGTTGGTGGACGGCTGTCCTGCTCATCCGAAATCAAAAAGTAAAATGGTACATTAATTTGTAGACTTGTGGCTATAGCCGGTACCAGAATGAAGTCAAAATATTGGAAATTTAATGTTTACCACAGTTTTGAAAATAAAGTTACGATTTTCGTCATTGATGAAATCGTAAAAAACTGTGGCAAACATTAAATTTCCAATATTTTGACTTCATTCTAGTACCGGTTATAGCCACAAGTCTACAAATTAATGTGCCGTTTGACTGACAGCCGTCGACCAACTTTTTATTCGCACCTGTCTCGAACTAACCCGTGTAAAGTCAATTCCACTCCATATTTTAACTTCAAAACATTCTGAATAACTATATAAACGTTAATAAATATGTAGTAAAAATTCCAAGGTATTGTGTTTACATGGTTCGTCAAAAAAATACCCCAAAGAAGCGAAAAAAACCGGCCGTCAAAATAAAACAACCCCCTTAACCTACATAGGGGATACTTCGGATGACGAACGTCATACTTAAAACTTTCAACCACTTTATCCTAAATTTAGGTTTCAGATCGTCTCAAACCTCGTACCTAATTTAATTCCCCACATTATTATTAAAAGCTACGATAGAAAGCCTGAAAGCTTCATCTTTAACGCATTGCAGCTGACATTTCCCACCCCCTAAACCTTTTCATCGTCACAGAAAACTCCAGCAGCTTCTACTTTCAACAGGGTTGAAATTTTTCACTCAGCCGCCCTCGCAGAAAGTCGAATCCGCGATAACGAATGAAATCACGCTACAGCTCCCAACGAGGTATCGAGTTCGCCTCGGCGAGCGTCCAGGTGTGCTTGCATGTAGACGCGCTTCCGCTTAATAAGACTCGATATCGCGGCAGATTTTCCGCGCGGTAATGACGCGGCTGGCTCTACGAGCAAGAAACTATACGCTGTGCGTCGATATTAATCGATTAATGCCGTTGCGATAACCGCCAGGCGAGGCGGGCGAATAAGGGCGCCTGGGTAGGATCCTCGCGGCGGGTCGTTATCGGGCGTAGAACGTGAATTAGAGGGAAAAAACGCATTAGCATCGGCGGAATCGCGGGCATTAGAGGGTCGGTTGCCTTTTTGGGCGGCATGTCGCGACGATATTGCCGGTTTGAGAATTTATTTCCCAGTCATTTCGCCCCTGTTCAACCTGCTTTATTGCCGCCCCTCTGACATCCACCATCGAGCGTACTTATCCGACGTACAGGCGGTCACCCCCCCGAAAACAAATTAATAATGGTTACAGCAGCGTAATTAAAAGTTTGAACAAATCGTCAGGGACGAACTGGAAACGTAGCCTCAGACGCAATCACGCTGGGGGATGTTGAAAAATGAAATGGATAGGGGATGGTGAAATGTAAAAACCGGGTGGTTTTTTTAGTTAAATGACGAATGAACCAAACGCGTGTAATTAATTGAAGATGTGACATGAAAAAGATAGCACGTTGGGGAAGTTGATTTTACATAGTAATTTGAAGGTTTTGCTTTGGGCGAAGGATTTATCGAGGTTTTTTAAATGATGCATCAGCTTCGTGCGTTAGTGGTGATGAAGGCATCGCAATCAGTTTTATAAATCTGATCTCTCCAAAGATATTGCACTTTTATCCTTCGAGTAATTTCATGTAATAATTTTTAATGAACTATCTTTTTAATAAAAGATAATTGGATAAATTTTTGTAATGTTTAGTAAATTTAAATTTCCTCCCAATAAAATAATTTATTTTAATATTTCTATTAAATCATTGAAAATGAATTATAAAATTGTATAGGGTCTTCTTGACCCATATAAAAATGTAAGCATTTTTACTTAAAATTTAAATTACTAACTGAAACTAGAGACAGTAAATATTTCATCAATTCGTTCATGCAAGCCTTCAATAAAAAGACTAATTATTGTGCTACCTTTGTATAATCAATATACTGCAGCCATTAAAAAATAATTCATTGGGCAGAGCAGACTTTAAATCATAACCAAAAAACATGTTTTTGATAAACAGGGGAATATTATATACATATTCTAATTAATCTAAAGTAATTGGATATCATTTTTTAAAGTTAAATAAATTTAAATATCCCCTCAACAAAATAATTTATTTTAATTAAATTTATATTTAATATTAATTAATTATAAAATTCTATAGGGTCTTCTCGTTCCATAATATAATTTAACCATTTTTACTTAAAATTTAAATTAATAATTTGATTTACTTTCGCAAGACTCTTCCAATTTTGAGGTGCATGAATATTTCCTGCGGAATGGAACATTTTACGCATTCTTTTGAAATTTCTTCAGATTTAGAGTACGAAAATGTTTCCTATATGGAATTTGCAAACATTAGTGGATCATAATATATAATATCTTTACTGCAATTAGATTTGGATGAGAGATAGTACCTCAAACATTAAACGATATTAATATCAATCTTAATATTAGCTAATTATTGGGAATATTATATAAGTAGAAATTATTCCAACTTATAGAATACCGTCTCTAATATTAAACCTGATCCATAACAGAATTTTTGAGCAGGGTTCTCAAGCAATCCACGAACAGATTAGATTAAGGCCCGGCGCGGCGTTGATATCAGGGAAACGATTATTTCCCTAGTTAATTAAGTAGTTCTTAATTGCTAGACGCCTGAATCGCAGCCAACAGTCAAGTAGATAATGACGTTCTGGGTACTGTCGGTGTGGAATTTGATCATCTTAATAGTCCAATTAAGATTATACAGAGCGATTCCTCGCACAATGCAGACCAGCCCTAAGACATCTCATCTTTCTTTGTCCAACTAAAGGACGACTTCCGAGTTGCATGGCGTTTCTACAATTACATACTTACAGGTATCACTTGCCACAACTCCTCAAACTTAAATCGTTCAAAACATCAGAAAGAAAATATGTACAAACACAAACACATTAATTTCAAAATCCACCAAAGCTTTTGTGTATTCAAGCAACCCTCAATTTATAAACAAACCTTTCTCTAGACCCTGTAGCATTATCTTGCAGTTGCAATGATCCACCCATACCCACACGTTCCCACAGCTATTATCCAACCAATAGCCCACTTACGTTAAAGCCAAACGTTCAATAAATGATTCAAAGCCCAACAGCAGCAATGCCACAAGCAGCAGGAGCTGACAAACAAGCGAGACTCTGCCCGCGAAAATCAGAGCGGCAGCGTCGAACGTAGTATGTGCGCGTGAGCCACTCCAAACAATTGCCACCAAGTCAAATAAGTGATCAAGCCTCGCAAATATTACACCCCGTAATATTTGTATACCGTGGCGCGCAGGTGCGCCACATCAAAGATAACACGATCAACGTTGCCTGCCGGCCGTCAAAGAGTAGAGCCTGGCGCAGCGATACCCGGAAACATAGGCCCTCCGGTGTAATGCGTTCAAAGGAGAAACGTCGAAAAAGTGGCGTCGCCGGGCTTGATCATTCAACAGGCGTTAATTTCTCGCCGGGACACGTAACGCAGCGTGCGGTCCCCGCCCTCGTCGCGATTCTTTTTACCCGTGAATTTATTTCTCGAACGTGCTTGACAGGGCGCGACAGATGTACGCTCGAGATTTACGTGACCCCCGGATGAGGAATGGGGCACACGCACGGGGCCCGCGCCACGCACACCGCTCCGTCGCGATAATTAATGGTTAGTTTTAAGGCGCTCCAAACGCGTCGAAAAGTCGACGAGACTTTCCACTATGATTTACGGCACGCGAAACGAGCCCTATCGCGACGTCTACACTACCCTCCCCCTCTGCCCCCTCACCCTGAAGTGCATGTCTTTTGGTCTCTCATTTGCATACGTTTGTGTATTGGCGCGTATAACTTGACGGAGTTTAACGCGTTCGCTACCACGCGTCAGGTATGTGTGACGCGACGATTCTTCATAGGAACAGGCCGTCACATATGCGTGACGAGCCGATTCTTCATGGGAGCCCGCCGTCAGACATTTGCAGAAATGTCTGATGGCAAAATTTTGGTTGAAAGAAAAATAAATAATGTTGATCCCGGTTAATTTTTTATTTGTCGAAAGTTTGAACTTCAGCGCCGAATCAATTTTTCAATATTAACTTTAACTTTAAGTTAAAGTTTCAACTTCAGCATCGAATAAATTTGTCAACATTAACTTTAAATTTATGCTAGTAAACGCGTTCTGTAAGAGTCAATACTGTAAGAGAAAATAGTGATTTCTTATGGATTCTTGTAAATAAAAATTGTAGGCTAAACTAATAATTCGTAAACATTTTTCGGGAATACTAGTACGGATTCGCTTCACAATGGTAGAAACATATCTCCAATTTCTTCTCCACACATTTACTATAGTCGTGTTCAGATTTATTGGCCGGTGAGTTCGGTTTCTCGAACAGCGCGCAAGGAGAAATCAGCCACCACCACCTGACGATCGTGGATTGGCAGTTGAAGTTCCTTAGGATCTTGGTGAGAAGCTAGAGAAAAGTAGCACCGAGGCAAGCAGCAGGTGTTGGGAGAATACCCTTCAGGAAACTCACCGGCCAATAAATCAGAACACGACTATAGTATTCATTCAATTTCTGTTCCGAGATTTTCCCGTTAAAGAAGGAGCAAACAGCAATCTCTAACGTCTGGATGAATTTCTAGAGTTATATCTAATGCTGTGATTCAGCTTTCAACGCATTACGTTCAGGCTCCGCGTTCATTCTTAAGAAATTTAATTCTAATTGGAGAATCCAGTTTCTCGGTTAGCTCTGAAATTCGCGACGCACATCGTTGCAGCATATAACCTTCGCAGCTTAAAGCAAGAACGCCTAATGACAAATTTTCCCGGAAATAAGATCTTCGTCGAGGGCATTAGCTAAATAGCGTCTCTGGTTCTCATTGTTGAATAAGCCAGCGCTGCCGAGCGTTTCGGTGCAAACGCTTTAATTATCTCGCTGTCTTATGTCCCGATTTAACGCGATGGAATTATATCGTAAGGAGAGTCTAACCGAGCGTAATTTCCTGCAAAACGACCGAACGGGAACGCAGGGATGTAGAAGGGCTGCTCCACAAAAGGCATCGTTTGCCGAAATCGAATCCCATCGATTGTCCTGATCAAAATTTGATCCGCGCGTCAAGAGTGTTTCCCTGTCGATACGTCGGAATCACTTCGCCTGGCAAATAACGAGCGAATTTACGAGGATGCTTACTTGTCAAAAAGCAGGCCCTGCTCCGGCGGGAGTAAAAGCATTCGCGTGTCTTCGAATTCAATAGAATTGGTCATTGCCGGGGCTATTTTCTATTCGATTTTTCGCGAAAGCGATGTGTAATGGAGCTGGAATGTTTAATGGATCCATTAGGGGCAAGAATTAAACACCGGAATGACATTCAGTAACGTCGAAAAGGAAATTTGATAGGTGGGGTAAGAAAAATATTACAATTTACCAGCAGATAGATATATGGGGTGGTTAAGTGCCGAGCATATGGTGATTCCTCGCAGAAAAATAAATAGAAAATGTGGAATGAAATTTTCCTCTACGATCCTCCGTTTTCGAGAAAATTCATTTCATCTCTCAAGATTCACAACCCTCAAAATTCAACAATTCCCTGATACCTGAGAACACATCTCCCAGCTTTGTACAGTAGTGGAAAAATATTTCTTAAATCACTTCTAAACTTATTTATACTAAGTTACAAATTTTCGCAATAAATAAATTTTGCAATAATATTTCCCCACTACTAATTCTAAAAGAGGCATAACTGATAACATATTTATTCAAGCGATGCAATAAATATTTCCAGTTCCTAGGGTAAAGGACTCAATTACTGGCACCCAACACAATTACTGCCACCTTAAGCTATTTTACCTAAAATAACGAATAAACAAACGTTTAAGTAAAATAACTTAAGGGGAGGTTCTGGTCTAGAGCCCCAAAAAATAGGTGATATTTAGGAATTAATTAAAGGAAAACTAGTGTGTATAATTTAATGGGACTTGTTGCATTGTATTAAGGATGTCTTAAATTATAGAAATATATTTTTTGTTTTATAATTAATCAGTGCAGACAGCCCTGGGGAGTCGTTAAAGTTAAAGCGTCATAAAATTGATCCAAATCGGTGGGACCTGTATCTCTAAAAGTTATTATCCGATTCGACTGAAACCTTTTTTATTTTGAAAATTATTCTTTTTTCTAGGGGGGGGGGGACTAAAAAAAAATTACAAAAATTACATTTTTTTTTGGAAATAACGACACTTCACGTTTGAAATCACTTTTCCCTGTATTTTTCGTCCTTTCATCGTCTTTGAAAATTATAAATTTTCAACTTTTTGTATTTTTTTTTAGTTCCCCCCTAGAAAAAAGAATAATCTTCAAAATAAAAAAAGTTTCAGTGGAATCGGGTAATAACTTTTGAAGATACAGCTCCCACCGTTTTGAGAACACTGTTTCGAGAAAAACGCGTTTAAAGTTTTACGTGAGCGCCGAGTCGCCGGTTATCACCCATGCATTTGCCGCTACTCAAATGCCTATAACTTCGGGAATTTTGCGAATTTCAATAAATTCTTCTAAACACGTTTTCCTAAAAGGTTGAACATTCGAAAAATTAAATAAAAAAAATCGACATTTAGACCAGAACCTCCCCTTAAGGTGACAGTAATTGGGTCCTTTACCCTATTCTACAATTCATCACTTACAGAAATTCGAGCAATTCTGAAACCGCCTTATCAAACATACATTCAGAGATCAAACTGTTTCCATTGCCGTTCCATCAACACAGAAAATTATCAATAATTGCTCTTTCCCAGTGTTAGGATGCCATTCGAGTCACGTTCCTCTGGGTTCAGTTGGAGACGATTATTCTGCGCGATACGATCCCCTGCCGATCGCTTCGATCGCTAGCTCGACGCTCGAGCGTAGACATTTATGAGCTCGTTATACGTGCCGATGTATGTAGATCAAAGCTTGATACGAGTTCTTACCGTGCTGGAGGGGGCGATCGTTTTCGGGCCGCGTATCGCGCAGTTTACGGTAATTAGTCAGGCATGATGTATTAGTTGGGCGGCTTTCCGCGAGCGTATCGTGACGTATGGGGCTGCTGCCATACGGGGGATCTCCCAAGTTTTACTCGGAGATTACGTACTTTGTTCGAACCGTTGGGGCCAACGCGGCGAGTTAATAATGGAGTGGCGCGATGGCTGCGCCCTCTTCCCACCGGAGCTTTACTGCTTTTCAATTGAGACGCTGACTGGATTAAGGGGACGGGACGCGTGCGAGGGCTTTCCCATTCAGTGAACTGTGACACGTTTCCCAGCAGACTAACCGAATACGGTTTCAATGCCCTCGCCCCTGTGTATCGTGAACAGCACAGGGATCTTAATTTGAACGATCGTTTCAATAAATGGTCGGCGAGGTTTGCGCACTTCGCTCGATTTTTGTCTTCAAATCGGCGGTTATTAAATTCTGCGGGGGTTTCTTCTGAAATTGGGCGTCTGGCGAACTTTTAGAATAGCCGAGTTTGGAAAGTTGGCAGGGGAGAAGTGGAAACTGGACGTCGTAGAAAAATAGTTTTTAGGGACAGTGATGGATTAAATCAATTTTATGTGAAAGAGAAAATGGAAACAAAAGTAACCCTTCATTCCTTCAATGTTCAGGCAAAAGTGGACTTAAGTGCAAAATTTTTTACACATTTTATAGTGAATGTACAATTTGTAGATATAATAAATAGTTTCACTAGTGAAACATATATGAAGTGATGTCGAAATTTTTTTAAAAGTTCTAAATTCTTTTTTGTCAAGGCAAAAAATTATGAGATTCTTCTTCTTTAAACTTGCTCGTAGGGCTCCTTTATTTCATATGAAATAGAAAGTTGGAATTTCTTGTTAACCGTAGGAAATGTGTCGCAACTTTGAAAATCTTGAATCGAATTGCGGATTGATTTTTACATTCGCAACAAACTGTTGTTCAATGCTACCAAAGTAAGCAAAGTTTAGTCGAAATGATTTTCAAAGTAACGCATGCATTAAATGAGACAGACATCAAGATACATATGATTGATGAGCTAGAGGAGCGATGTGTAGGAGAGCAAGGGAAAAGGGTGCGTGTATAGTCAGGCAGACTTGACTGCTAGCATATCTGCCTGTAATTTTCGGTACGAGCATTATTCTACAAACTGTTTCCAACAAATGTTGTGCAGATTGATAGGAACTATAGAAGCATGTAAAAATTTTACACAAACTGTAGTGATTATTCTAAACTTCCAACGTTATTCATTCATTTAGGAAAAAAATCTGTTTTGTCAATGTCGTTTCAGAATCTGTTTCATTTAACGAATTACAATAAATATATCATACAAGTATTATTAATACGTATTCCACAATCTTTTTGTAAAGAAATTATCCAAACTTTCTGTACACGTCACTTCGAAAACAGTTTGGAATAACACTTCCACCGGAGTTCTTAACAAAACGTTTAAAACTATACCACTTTCAAGAACCATCGTCTACTGAACCAGAGAAGATTAGACATTTTTTTACCACGTGAACTGCAAGTACCATTTTAACGACAACGTCACAGAAAGTCATTCCAGTAGTGCGAACAGATTCATAAAAACTTTTAAATCGAACAAGTAAAACACAGCTCTTATTACCTTTCAACTTCTTCACGTTTACTGTAACTCAAATTTATTTTGCCGTGACATGTAACACTGTTGTAATGAGCAAATTTTACCTGAGCATTAGAGTGCACAAGTGTTCGATGTTTTATTGTAAATTTTCGAGCAATTCAACGTTGCAGTTCGCGTACAAATTACCTTCGAAGCAGAGTATTACGTTGCACACTATCGTTCGAGCAGCTTTGAAAATGCTAGGGAAGATTTCGTTCCTTGAGTATCTTCCTGCGAAGTTGCAAACCCAGTGCAGATATTAATATGGCAGTCAGTTTATGATCGCTCTAAGCCCTTTATGCTCGTGCATCGACATGTAACTGTCGCGCACTTCCATCGCCTTACTCAAGTGTCGGGATGCAGACGATAAAAGCCTTTATGCTCTGCTTCACAGGCAAAATTCTAATATTATCTGCACACTATCTATATGAAAAAAGCACTTTGTATTAAGCCAAGAAACTTTCTGGGGCTTAATCTTCTGTTTAATCTAGCTCGACATCGTGCATCAACCCTTAACGAGTAGTTCCGCTTCCGTCGATTAGTTTCCCCTTTTACAAGTTACTGCAACGTTCAACCTCGCCGTTGAAACTTCGGCTGTGAAATCTGTCTTTGCGATGCTTCGGTATACATATTAATTGGATAAATTATAATTACTGCGAGTGCATTGTAATTGCTCTTAGAATTTTCTGGAATATTGCGCACAGTGTCTTGCAATCAATCTGGTTCACTAGTAATTTTGCCTCGAGATAATTACATCTTGATACTCTCTCGAAGTCAGCAACGCTTTGCTGTGCGACTCTGAAGAAAATTAAATCTGCTCGTGCAAATTACACTGACGTCAAATATTCGTAAGCCTGAATTAGAACCGCGGAGAGTTGAGCACCGCGAGCAAATGACAACTTAAACGAGCGTAAAACAGAGGAAGCCCATCAGTGTTGGTGCCACCACAGGCCTCTGATGAAACTGCGTTGTGGGTGAAACATAAAAACGGTGCTTTATAAAGATACTTCACTTTCCAACACGAAAACGTAAAAGCATACTGCAGAAAGTGTTATTAATAATTAGGGTTTGTTGGCTTCTAAAAACTGGGTTTAAAATCCGGTTTTTATTTATAACATTGTAAAATTTAAAAAACTGGTTTTATGTGCGAGAATTAATTTGCAGAAATTAATTAATTTTTTAATTAAAAACCTTAATTAGGTTTTTGGACTTGCAATCGCCTCGGACACATGGATATTGTAGTAGGTAACAGTTTACTGTGAAACTAATCTTCATGAGTTCATATTTTCTGAAGAAAAATACTAAATCAAATAAAGATTTATTAAAATATTTATATTTTGTACGGATTTTAGTTACTTTAATTTTTTTTATTTGGTTTTGTATAGTTAGACGATACTTTATTTTGATATTTTATTGTAACTCTATAATATTAATTAAACTAGAAACTTTTAAAATAAGTTCAAATATTTATTTACTATTTTAATCACATTTTTTTGTGAAAATTTGAAAATCGGTTTATTAAGAATAGTGAAATTCGGGAACCGTTTTTTTAAGGTCGGTTTTTGAATAAACCCTATTAATATTTGTTATTAAAAATTGTCCTGGGTCATGAATTTATCTTCATCTTGTACCTTAATATATCAAACAAAAAGCTTCTAATACGTTTATGTGTTTGTCTATCGTCTAAAAACTTTCAAACGATAAACTCTGGTTTGTGCCTCACGAAATGTGCCTCAGCTTATTATGCTTGACTAATCCAAATGAGTGACTATTTTCACCCCAAAAAATTGTTATTTTATATGAAATCAGAATCTAAATTTCGGGCGAAGCCAAGTACTAAACCTAGTATATTATAACCAAACACCGGGTAAAACTTTCTTCCCACTTAATTAACCGTTTCCTCGCCAGAGGAAACTCACAAGTAGTAACGCCCAGTGTGTGGTCAGACGCAGACCAAAAATCCAAGCCGTGGCATTTCAAGCTGGGTTTTAATTACAGTATTAAAACTACCCTTTCTCCTTATTACCCAAACGATTCACAAGAATCTAGAACAAGAATCCAACCCAAGAAAGCACCAAGGATCTAATTAAAAAATGCCAAACCCAGTTTCCAAACCATTCGAAAACATACCAGATAAAACACTATAGCTTACTAAATCATTTACAAAGGCACTTTCAGCTTACACACCCACTAAACTATACAGTAATTTGCCATTTCTGTTCCATTACCGCGGCGAGTTGCGGGCACACGAGTGCCCAATGACGATCGCGCGTCACCAGAGCGCGCGGCGCTCTCTCGCCACCATTCAGAATTGGATTGCCAGGGGGGATGCAAGAAAATTCGAACAAAATTGCGTATTTATCGTCAGCGTGCCCGCGCTAATGCACGTATTTCCGCGGCGGTCCAAAGCCCGATAATTTCTTTCCACTGGCACCACTTCGGCAACGATAACGCAATCATCGCGGCCGCGCAGACGTCGCTGTCTATTTATTCTTTCGACACGTAACCGTACCACACGCGATATTCAATTGTTAGATTTAATAGCCGCCTCTTAGATCGCTACTGGCCGCGTTGCTGTGAAACTCGCCGAGCCTTGTGTACCTACGTGAAAGCAGACTACCGCGGTCAGTGGGAAAAAAAGGGGGCCAACGAACCAGCTCGGACGATTAATTGCGTGCGATGCGTGTTTCATATCGGCCCATTGGCTAATGTATCGCGGTTACACGAACGGAGATAGTCACGAAGCTGGTATAAGGACGCTCCCCGAGGCACGATCGAATCTTCTTTGCAATTTCTAGCTTGCCGGCACGGTCGCGATGATAGAAGATTCGAGCGCTTCAATCTTCGCGAGACGCGGCTGCGTTTGAAGATCGCGGAGCTCTCGACCTCAAAGTGCATCGCGGAAATCGGTGTTTAGTGCATCGGAATTATTTAGGTCGCTGTGCACAGACACAACTTGTGTCAATCTTAGTTTGATCACGTGTACCGAGGCGAGTTGAATTTGTTTATTTGTCAATTTTTTGTTAATTCAGTCAGTGCTATGTTTTGAATAAAGTTTTTTCAGATTGTTGTGTATTGAATTTGTCGTGCGAGTAGGTTTGGTTAGGTGAGTTCAGGGTTGCCAGGATGGCTTTTCTGACGCCAAATTCCAGAAATCTGGCTTTTTCCTAACTTGGTTGGCGTTGGAAAATTCATTTGGCTTTTTGGCTTTTTCTTGCAATCCTTTCCGTAATACTTTTTTTGAAATAATTTCAAATGGAGCAGTTTTGGGTTGGTTTATTTCAGCATTATGGATTTAAGGAGCGTGCTACATTTGTCCTTACTTGCCTAATAACTCCTGTAAACAATGCGGTAGTTGAGAGGATATTTTCTCTTGTATGCCCCATTAAAACAAAGGCAAGGAACAGAATACAGCTTCTGCTTCTGCTTCTTGATGCTATTATAAGAATTAGAGCAGAACTAGTGTTCTGAAACAAATGTTGGAATGATTTTAGTGTACTTCAACAAATGCTTCAAAATTTAACAACAAAAAATGTTTATGATTTTAGCGAAGAAAATCTGGATCTGGAACTTTTATTGTGATTTAATTAGCTACTGTGAATATTTTTTAAACATATTTGGCTTTTTCTAGCTTTTTTTTAGGATTATTTGGCTTAAATGTTCGTATTACCAAATTAATATTTCATTGCGTATCAATTAATAAATAATCTTCAAACGTAATTATGTATGAGAGGTGTGATAGACGTAACACAGTTTGTTAAAACTCTCAAGCGTCCTAGAAAGCTCTGCTGACTACTTTGTTATTAATATGATACAGGAGAAGTTAATGAAAAATTAATGCTATCAAGAATAATTGAAGTTGCACGAAAGTTTAACTTCGTCATGAATAAAAGTTTAGCAAATTGCGGAGCTAAACTGGAAAAGGAAATTAAGGAGCGAAGTATTTTCAGAAATCAGTAAAAATATTACTCCAATTCGTTTAAAGATTGAAATATCGTGCATTTAAATGTAGCATGCACATTAGCATCAAAACTGACATCGTGGTGCCAGTTTTAATACATAATTGTAATTGATGACACGTTTCAGCTGCAGGAAATATGTTGAAACGACATTGGCGGAATTTAAAATTTCGAGGTTAAATTCAATTCTTCTCCTATAAAATTTAAATGTTTTCAATATTCATAAAATTGTTGCTACAATATGCAGAACGCAGCTGCGCCGCGTCCAGCTATTATAAATTTATTTTATCGACTATCACGATTTTAATGAAAAAGGCGAGATTAATGGTAAAAATTTTTACACCCAGAATATTATAGAATCGCGTACGCTTATCTAAATGACGTGTGTGGAGAAATTTACGAGACACTTCGTGACTAGAACCAAACGAGTTAATTTCATGAATAACTTTAATCAACCTAGTTACGCGGGAGATAAGTGAAACACGTTTTCCATTACCAGCTGGGTCATTCTTACATCAAATTGTGTTGCATTTATAACTACGCACCTGTTTACCTGATTGCAATTTTTTCATAACCCGCGATAAAACATTTACTCAATTTCTAATGCAAGTAATTCTGCCACTCAAACTTTTGTGGCCTATTCTAACAATTCTGTATTTAAAACACCACAGGCCATTTTAAAAATAAATACATAATTTTTGTTAACCGCTATCTAGTAACAGTATTTTAATTACTAGAAATATTTTCAGGCAGGAAGAATAAAGGCACTTTTAATTAATTTCTGACTTTTTGGACGGTATTTACTATAAACTAAAGTAGACTACCATAGGTGCTTCAAATTTTATAACACGCACCTGTGCAAGAATCATGAAAGCAAATGTACAAAAGTATAAGTTGAGTTCATTAAGCAGAGGCACAGCGCGTTGGCGAGGGCAAAAGCAGATGATCACGGTCGATTATCTCGCTTCAACGTTAGAATCCATCGAGGGTGAAAATTTGAAATAAAACAGCGACAAGCGGTCACGAAATGTCGCTGGCTTCGTAGATCAAATCGCGAGGTAATAACGCGATAAATAAAATAGGAATAAAGAGACATGCTGGCTGGACGATAAACACTTGCAATTCCTAAACTATTCATCACACTTCTGAAATTACAAAATTCCAAAAATCCCCAAAACTTTGGAAATACACAGTGATAAACGATCACCGTTTAACACCCGACTTCTTCTCCTCCCCATTTCATTCTCACCTCTCTATTACATTACTTCACGCCTTCTAAATACTCCGAGTTTCACAATTTTTCCAATTTCCAACTTCGCCAACTCCCCTCCATAATTACCCCCTCCCGTGCCCCTAAAACCCGGTTTTATCGTTTCTCCTCTCTGTCGCCGCAAGCTGCTCCCAGCGTTATGTATTTATACGCCGGGGGCATTGCGTCGGGCCTTTGTTGCGCCGTCAAACGATCCGGCGACCCGGCGTTATTGGTTCGCCGATATCTTTACGGGGTCTCGTTGCAGTTAAAAGGAGGCTTGTAAAGTGTTTTACGGGACAGGGTGTTCGTGACCTCGCGAGTCCTCTTAGAAGTCTCCATCCAGGTGCTGGCAAATGAAATTCAGGATTAAGATTGAAAGCTGTCGTCGCTGATGGGGGTGATCCGCGTTGAGACGCGTCGCGACGAATCGTCCCGAAGGTTCATGAAATTTCATAAGACCGCCGCCTCGTTCTCGTCCGTGCTCCGACTCGGCGAAATTATGTTAATCCGAGGGCCGCGATTCCAATGACAACGGAATTACCATTGTCCTGGTTAACGTTCCCGCGTGCCGGGCCAGACGCCAGCCGACTCTGACCGACTTTTTAAAGCGAGCATTACGTGATTACAGATCCAATCCCGGGATGATGATCCGCGACTATCTGATGCTGCTCTCGTGGCTGTGCGCGGCTCAAGGGAAAATAGGTAAATGCATGCATCCTGTACGTGACTGTGCCACTTTAACTTTCTCCGCGAGCGTTACGTGCACGCGCGCGGGCAGGTCTGCGCCGTGTGACTGGCCGCGTACATGCCAGTCGTCAATTATTAAAACCGAGGGGGTAGGAGCTTTTGTCGGATGTGGGTCGATGTTCTTCGAGCGCGGTGGGACGGGAATTTATTCGACAGTCGTGCATACGTTAACTTTACCGTGCACGGTTAAGTATGGATGGGATTAACAAGCCGCTGTGAGAGCGGTCTAATAACGTTATGGAAGCGACAGTAATACCTTGACCCAATTTCGCCAGCCACTTCCAGGAGTAAGAAGTTTCCTTCCAGCATCGGTTTAGTTCGTATGGAGAAATTGTTAGGGTGAGGCGGGAATTAATTTTGCTGGTAAAAAATTGTAGTGTCTGTCAAAAATTGGTTGCATTAATTTGTGAGGAGCATTGTTTAAAAGGGAGAAGGAAAATTCTTGGCGGGGTGTAGTGCTCTTGGAAGTGGGTGCTAAGGGAATTTTTGTTTTTTATTGACATCGTCAATCGTTTTTATTAATGTCGTGAAAGTGACGTTATGTGTAGAATTTTTTGCAGAAGACTTTTATTTATTAAGAGTAAGGATATATTTTGAAACAGTTGATGTTCGTCACAAAACATATGCGTGTGAGGTAAATGTCCCCCTTAGCGACCATGTCTTCTTTATTGATCGGTCACTTCTACTTTCCAGTTGGTCGTGGCACCTGACTAGACGCATTGAAGGAAATAAAAGTACAGTGAGAAAGGTTCATAGCCTGACGGAAATCTATCTAAGTTGTTATACTTCGAAAGTGGAACGTGTAAGAAGTTAGACTAGCCCATAGTGACACACGTGTTTTTTTTTATCAACTTTGACATAGGGTAAAGGACCCAATTACTGACACGTAACCAATTACTGTCACCTTACACTATTTCAGTTAAAATAACTAATAAATAAATACATCATTCTTTTTGTGTATGACTTTACAACGTTTATGTATTCGTTATTTTATGTAAAATAGCTTAAGGTGACAGTAATTGGTTAAGTGTCAGTAATTGGGTCCTTTATCCTACCTGGGTGGCCCACATCCAGAGCAATTTTTGAACGACCGCCATTTCGATATGCAGAATACAATCGTTATGAGAAAAATCATGGGCCAATTTCAGAGTCTCTAGAATGTATTTCAATAGATATTTGATTGAAATTTTGTCACAGTTTTTGTAAAAATTCTAAATTACAATATGTCGAGAAAAATGAAGAATATATAATATAATACAAGTTTCAATATTAAAAGGTAAAAATCTACTGAGTTGTGTTCAGATATAAGAAAAAAATAGTTTCTAAGTAGACTTCGGAAAAAAGCTATTTATTTTGCATTTAGGAGATACAGGACGTCAAAAACAGCCTATGGGTTCACACCCAGAGTGTCACCGAAGAATTAACTCAATAAAGAAGACAAAACACCGAACGTACTTTTCACTGTAACTATTCCAAACGTCCACATTCCAATTTAACAATTCGCTCACTTAGAAACCCAGATGAATCAACGAAACACAGTCGCATTCAAAGCCTCGCATTCTTACATGTCCGAGTAACGGCGCCTATAATAGGCCCGTAAAAAAATCTAAGAAAGCGAGCTGAATCGCGAATCGCGTGTCCCCTTCGCATTCGTATTCCCGTTGCCCTCCTCGTTTGTTTTGATAAATTCCGCCGCCGTATCGGGCCCGATTTCCTATTCTAAGTACCTGGCAAAGTGGCCCCCTGCCTCGCCCACTATCCCACGGGACGGGTCTTGTACAGTTGATTTAAAACAATCCACGGTCGCATCAAGTAATCGAGACCGTCTGGCAATTGAATTCGACAGCGTGGAAATTCACCGCTTCCTCCAGCTCTTTCGCAACGGGGCACGCCGCGAGGGTTGGAAAGGGAGGGGATGATCGTTTCGCCCTGGTGATTGCATTCGCGAAAGTACGCGTCGCCCCGCGCCGTGTGCCGCGACGTTACGTCAATTTACAGGGCAACCGGCAGGAAAAGTAACGGAGATATGCAAATGCGACGGGGACGTACGCGAATAAAAGCCGAGACGCAGAAGGTACGAGGGTCGTTTCTCTGCTTGCAGGGTATTTCTGGCACATCACCGACATCCACTATGACCCGAAGTACTCCACCCAGGGAGACGCAGCAAACAGTGAGTATCCATCGCGCCGTGTGCGAAGCCGCCAGGCCACGCATGCACCCCGCTCACCAACTGGCAGCCGCAAGCCTCTTTTATGTTTGGTCCCCGGTGCTCCCTGCGCGGAGCCTACATCCCCTTGGTATTTACCGATCGTTTTAAAGTAGCTGGCACGCCTAGCTGGCACGGGGCTCGCGTGGAATAGCGGTGCACCGAATCGCGGCCCGCGAGGAGATGCCGCGCCTTGGGCTCCTTCGCGTATTTCGCGACGTAAACGGTGGCAAGTGCGCGTTTCAATGTGGCAGACATGTTGGTTACTGCGACGGCGAGTGTTTCCGAGATAGGGGAGGGAAACCTACGGGTGTAGTTTACACATTGAATAAGAGAATAGAAGGGAAGCGTTGATAGACATGAGGATTATTTCTTGTTTTTTAGGTGTAACTGATTTTGGTTTGGGGTTTGGACATGCAAGTTTGATAAATAGGAATTTCTCAATGAAAAGAACAGAGTAGGGTGAATTGACCAGTGAATGAATAGCTAATAGTGATGGCGATACAATATCGATATATCGGAATATCGATACTTTGCAACCAATACATCGATATTTTGTATCGATACTTAATGTAACGATATATTGCTGTATCGATACTTAACCCATGAATATGGATACAACTGCACCGCAGCACAAACGCGGACTGAAGATTTACGATGTTATCTAAGTCAGGCACCAATTAAAATAGACGATTCGCCAATTAAATTTTGGAATCAAACAGATTCACTGCTCAGCAAATTAGCCAAGAAATATTTATCAGTGATTGCGACGTCCGTTCCGTCGGAACGATTATTTTCTAAAGCGGGTAGGATTATGACCGAAGCAAGGAATCGGTTAAATAGTGCGCACTTGCAACATTTATTGTTTCTGGGCTCACTATCCTACGAAGATTGGAATTTCAATGCAAATGTATAAATGAATAAATTATTTTTTTGTATATTAATATTTTCATTTTTGGATTCCATTTCAAATTTAATTAGCAATGTCAATAATAATATGTCAGTTGCATCGACACCATATGCATCGATTAGAATGACTATTCGTGTTGATTTCATGAGTATCCTAGAGATTGAATTATATTAATTAATATTGTGCATGCTGTGTGAAAAAAAGGTCATGAAAGGGGGGTAGGAATATATGAGCCGATACGTACGTATCGATATTGGATATATCGATACTTCGTCTCCGATATATCAGTTGTATCGATACTTGGACTGTCAATACGTATCGATACGAAATATCGATACATGTGGGGCTGTATCGCCATCACTAATAGCTAAGCGTTTTTACAGTTTCAAATAACGATAAAAATTAAATAATGTCTTAATTTATTAATGGAACAAGAATTTGTAACAGAATAGGCTTTAAAAATGTCTAAAAAAATTGTTTGTGCTTTTTTACTTGAACGGTGTATGAAATAAATCATAAAAATGTAATCAATGCCCAATATACTAGTGAATGAACAAAATACCCAATAAATGAACATCTTGTACCCAGTGAATGAACACAAAGAATAATACTTCATTTTCCGACGAGAAATCGCTGAAAACGCTACAAAAGTAGAAGGGAAGTTAAGTTAGAGACCTACCATATGAATATAAAAATATAATCTATATATTATAATCATAGAAACTTGACAAATTTATTTTTATCAGAACACAGTTTACACAATATAATGGTTAACTGTCATCGTACGTGTTTGCTTACTAGGTTTCTCGCCGTGAATGGCAGCACCCGAAACCACAAATCAAAAAAAAATAATAAGCGACCAAGACGTTCATAGATTCAAAAAATATTTATATCGCCGTTATCTCAATAAATTTTCCTTCATTCTAAATATAACACCATTGTTTTCAATGAAATAGTATTCTTGTTATACACGAAAAAAGTCAATTTGTTCATTCACTGCTCCCTGTTCATTCACTGGTCAATTCACCCTAGGTATTGTAATTTCTGTGTGTTTCGGGAGACGCGGAAAAGACCCTCAGGCAGTGAGACTCGAACCAGAGATGGGCAAGATAATATCGAGATAACTTTAAATATAAGATACTTTACGTTTATCCGTAATTCGAAGATTGAATAAGACGATTTATTATTATATGTTTTCGCAATATTGTATTGCCCCGTTGGTTTCAAGCGTCGATGCCCACAAAATTCAGCGAAATGCATATTATTCACTAATAAGGAGACCTTGAGATTTGGCAATTTCAAAAAATTTTGATACTTAGTGTACGTGAAGGTCTTCACTCAAGCATTAATTTCCCAAAGCAGTAAGCCGCGCTTTTCAACCAAATCCTCTAGGGGGTGTTTATACAGGCAGAAATAAGACGAAAATCAAGAGTGACGAAATTACGGTAGAAGCTTCGTTTTCGAGAAAATTGACTTTGAATTTCACCTAAATACGCGTGCCCCTGAAGCGCTTATGATGCAAGTACGCGTATTTAGGTGAAATTCAAAGTCCATTTTCTCGAAGACGAAGCTTTTACCGCAATTTCGTCACTCTTGATTTTCATTTTATTTTTGCCTGTATAATCACTCCCTAGAGTATTGACTATAGGTAGATGAACACCCTCTAAGTAGGTAGGGTGAATTGACCAGTGAATGAACAGTGAGCAGTGAATGATCAAATTCACTTTTTTCATGTATAACAAGAATTCGACGAAAAAATCGACGACGGAAAAAAGATAAAGCCTCTTTATTTGATACGTTCCCACACAGCACCATAATATTGCAGCAACGTCTCTGCAATTCAGTTGCAGGTTCAGTCCTATCTCCGCCTTCGCAATATTGCAGGTGTGTATTTTTGCAATGTTGCGGCAGCATTGCAAACATGTAGTCCTGCAACGTTCCGGCAATGATTCTGCAACGAAACGGCAATAAAAACGGCCAACGAGAAATTCTAGCATATCCAGTTAAATGAAACATGCTGTAGAATCTACTCGACGTCATATTTTAAACTTCGTCAGTCATAGTTACCTTCAGAATATTGCTGTACTTTTTCTACAATATTTCCACTACAGTATTGCACGGCAATATGTAGGCAATTTTGCTGGGTCGTTGCCATTGAAACATTGCACATCGATTTGCACGCAATATTTCCGAAATATTGTAGGATCGTTGCCAGAGGAACATTGCACGTCGATGTACGCGCAATATTGCCGAAATATTGTAGGAACGTTGCCACTGGAACATTGCACTTCGATGTGCGCGCAATATTGCAGAAATATTGTAGAATCGTTGCCAATGGAACATTGCACGGCAACGTTCTTGCAATTTTGCTGCAATATTTGTAAGATCATTGCCACTCCAATAATGCACGGAAATATTGCAGGAACGTTCCTACAATATTGCAATGCAGCCTGCAACAACGCAATAATGCAGCAACGTTCCTGCAATACAGCTGCAACGAAGTGTGCTGTATGGGTTATTTACTTAATGCCCATCTCTGACTCGAACCCACGATCTTCTAGATCCTCTGCGTAGACTAGAGGTGCTATAAAACAGACAATTTCTAAATGGTACAATTTCTAAACGCATACACATACAAGGAATGTATATATTCAAAATGCCACTTTTCATCACATATGTACCTATCCAAAATTTGTGTTAACACCTATTATATACATCGAGATACTTAACGTGTTACGTTCGCCCCTACATTCTACCCTACCAAGCAATTCCGAGATTCATAGGAGTTAAGAGGAGGGAGTGGGAAACAAGAGAGTCTATAAGGGGCCTTTGGTTCCCAGCCAACCAATAGTAATGCCTCTCCATTAGATGACTCGCCAAATATCGAACCCATTTATCGCGCTTCCTCAACGACTCCGTGGTACTTGAAGACCTCGGTATTGCTTGGAATACCTATAACAGTCGTTTAACAAAGAAATGTAAAAAAAAACTGTCAAAGCTTGCCACCCTTCTTCCCCCTGACTCCCTGGCATTTGTATGTTAGCAACGGAAGGGACGTGACCGTGTTCCCTCCAAAGTTCCCTCGTCTCCCTCGTCTCTTTTGCCCCTCACCCCGTATACACGTAGCAATCGGCCGGCTCACCCAAAACCCTCCGCCATGTTTCAGTGTGCTGGAACACGAGGAACAGCATGGATAACGGGCGAGCACGCATCGACAGGAAGCTGACAGGAGAGTTCGGCGACTATAACTGCGACTCGCCGTGGGCTTTGATCGAATCAGCGGCGAAGGCGATGAGATCGCATCGCGGCGAAGGAATCGAATTTGTCCTCTGGACAGGGTAGGTACGCTTAGGGAAACGGGGCGGGGGTTGGTGCCTGAAGTGACGCTGAGGAACGGGAATCGACCTCCTCATAATCGATCAAATCCCTCAGTCGTCGTGCAGATCGGAGAAAAATACGGTCGGGGAATTATGTTTGCTGGGACGTTAATTGGACGGCCGTAGGAAACTCGGCTAACGAATCTTATGGGGATAATCGGCTCGGGCCGGGCGTTATTCAATCAGGGGGCTGCTTGGACGGTTAACAAGCGTTTGATCAGTGGCCGATAGGTCGTTTCAATCGGGCGAGGTTGCTTCATTGTGGCGTTAGTATTCGCGATGAAAGAGTATAAATGGCTTTATTTTAAATTGCATTATTATTATGACTGTCCTATTTATTATACTATTAATCAAAGTGGATTAAAGACGGATATCGTTTTTTGGAAGATTATCGAGGCTAACCAGAGGGAGACACTGAGAAATTTACAAGGGAAGACCCCCAATTCGGAAATTCAAAAAATTATGAAACTTTGGAGATATTTAGAGGATATACAGGTAAGTATATATTATGCAATTTTTTGGTACCCAAATTCACTCTAAGGGGATGAAATTGGCAACTGAAAACTCAGTTATTTTCTGATTTGGTGTTATATCTCGCGAACTGTAAGAGATAGAAAAAAGTTTTCTGGCAAAAGATACTTCTTTTAATTAGGGCTATTATTTCGTATAAGTGATACGTAAGTTACAACACAGACTCGGAAAATAGCCAGATTTGCAAGGGTCAATTTCACCCCCTTGGAGTGAATTTGGGCAACAAAAAATCTGCATTTCTCCATATTCCCAAAGATGCATAATTTTTTGAATTTCCGGGTTGTCATCTTCCCTTGTAAGTTGCACTGTCAAGTCTATTGAGATTAATGAAAGTGAAAATAACTAATGAGTTTACGAGTAAGATGAAAAGTCACAAAAGTCTGATAAGTCGATTGAACGTGAACCTAGGAAATTGAACTAGATATTTGTGTGAATGTATAATTGCACGAATTGTTTCGCCAGCAATTAGTGAATCGTTTGGATAAGTCAACGAAAACTGATCGACGCTAGGCGCGGAATTTTGAGCACTAATCCAATGATTGATAATTTGCAAACTCGACGGGCAAGAATGCAATGGGCCGTAAGCATTTGTGTTTGCACGACGCGGAATTGGTCCAGCCGCGTATCCTGTATGAATTAAACCGTACAAATTGCTGGTTTAATGGAGTTTGATCAATTCATCGGCCACAGAATTGGGAATATTAATACACTTATGAATAAATTGTTGGAACAATCGGTAGTGCCCCCGCGACACTTGGGATCGTAATGAAGATTGATGAATACTGTTATAATTTTATTACCCGGCTTGTCTTTATTATTTCTTTTCACTGTCAGAGGAGAATAATGGATACAGACGGCGCATTTCATTGCAATTTCATCCACGGTTCTCTTCATTTTTCACGTCTCCCATTTATCAACAATTTGTACGTATTTTATGACCGACTAAATTAGAGAATACGACCTCCGTGGCTATTGCATTAATTAAATCTGTCCTTTTAATTCGCCGACTGATTTATAAAATCGTCAGAAACTTTGGACCGTGGAGTATTACTGTTTTTACGCTTGAGATTTCAAACACACTTTTGCAATCAGTTGATGTTCCTATTTTCATTCGTAATCGAAGGTATACCTAATTTACTTTATTCAATATCACACAAAAGTTCTACACTATTGTATGTTATTTGTTTGTTTATATTCTGGGTTTCGTCCTGTTTAAATAAATACCTAATAATAATAATAATAATAATAATAATAATAAAAACAAGTCACTGCATATCGGAAGTCAGATCTAGAAATTATATAATTGCTTTTACTTCGAAGTTGAATCTTCAGAATGCAATAGATATGGTAAAAAGCCTTTAAATTTCTTGTAAAATGGAAATTTGCTTCTATCGACTTTCCCTTAATTTTAAGGTACCCTGTATAAAATATACATCTTCGGGTAAATAATAATTCAGGAAATGATTTTTCCAATCACGCTCGTGTTAAAGTCAAAATAGAACTCGCGTTAAACCTGAAATGTAATGGCAGGTTAATAAGAAACTGATGCATCAGACAGTGCATGTTCACTGCAGGTCGATTTAGAGCTCCCGGATGTTCCGAATTCGTTTCGTCGATATCGTGTTCCATCGTCAACTTATAGCAGAATGCAGATATTGCACTATTGCACGGACAACCTACATTTTTCGGTAGAATCGCACGCGAGTTCAGCAACTCCTCCACTTATTTCTAGCGATTTGCAACGCTCGGGTTCCCACACTTTCGATTTAAACCAGTTCCCAACTGGCTTACGTGAATCTCGTGGCAAATCTCGGTGGGTCTGAAATTATAGAAATTTCAACGAACGCTAACTACGTTACTATTAGTGGCTACAGTTCTGGTATAAGGTTTCCCAATTTCAATGCTAGAAAACGAGCATATAAAATGGCCACCGCAGATGTAATAGAAATTCGGTATTCAACAACACGACGCCACAGAATCAACGTACATTCATGCAAATAAACGGCGCTCACTTATAACAGAGGGCAAGCCAATCTTCAATGGCTTCAATCGCGGCTGTCGCTTCAACGGCGCTCCAGTAAATCCCGTTTTAAACTTTACAGGTTGCCGATTAAGTTGTAGCGACACTTGTGCTCACGCGACACTACCTATTCCTCGATTCATACCATTTGGCTTCTCGAGCCTTTCATTTTGTGCCTCGAGCTTCGTTACATTAATCTCGCGATACGTTTCAGTGAATCAGATATATAAGAAATTCCTCGAGTTCTGATTTGTGGACTTGAAGCCACTGCGATTTAGATTCCTCGACTTTTCTCTACTTAAATGGAAGGAAAAATTGATGAAGCTGAAGAATTCTGTGAAACTGTTGTAGCGCAGCGGAATCGAATGGAATTTAATAAAGAAAAAGCCGCTTATATCGCAGAGAAAATCTCGCTTCGTGGGCAAAGTTCAATCGCGACAATCTTTCAAATGGTCATCCACTGAATCGCACTTCGAACTTCGCGCCTCGCTGATTAAATTGTACGTCACGTTTTTCTACGCAACATCTACGATCCCGCGATTTAATCTTCTCGATTCGTACCGCGCAGTTCCTCCAACTTTCCACTCAATTTCGTGTTTCAAATTGGCACGCGTAAATCTCGCGTTTCCCCGGCGCGGAATCGAAAGTTTGGGAATTTATGGGGATCAAGGAAGTTTATGAATTCTGTAATTCGTCGGGTAGAAAGTATGCTAATAACGTAACGTTTTAGAGCGGAACTTGGATTGATAGTAGAAACACTCGGGGTTGAAAGAATTACAGAGGAAATGATAACTGACAGCAATATCTAATTTCTATAAATCTTTAATAACGTTTCTAATGTCGTTCTAACGAGTAATCGACAGTCAATGTGAATCTCTTTAATCCACCTATTCAATATTCTCCAATTTAATTACACTACAATGAATCCCTCAACATTATCCTCCACAAATATCACAAATCACATCAAGACAAATTCTATGCCTGAAGATACCCACTGAATTCTCCCACTTTTAACGCAGAAGAAAAACAAAAATATTAACCCTTTACAGTAAATCCTCGTTATGAGCTCGTTTTTACCACTCGTTGACAGCCCGGCGACTATCCCCACCATTTCTTGGAAGCCTGCGGACGAGAGTGGGAGAACCGGACAACGAGCAGGAGCAAATGAAAGAGTCAGACACGCAGTTGCCTTCGGGTAGGAAAGAGAGACTCATGACGGCAATCTATTATGATCCCGCCGCTAGTTCCGTTCGTCGGGCTCATAACGAGGATTTACTGTATCTTCAAAACTCGCATACATACACTGTAGTTATTTAATCTTCTTTTTCTTATCTCCTAACGCCTTTTTAGGTTAGGTTGTAGAGCAGCAGTTAATGCTGAACCTCGCCTACTCGCCATTGTCATATTAATTTTAATGGTACAATAAAGTCATTTCATAATAATATTCCCCACAAAAAAGCCATTCAATTCTTAAAGATATTGTCACGTCACAGTCCTATCATGAGAGCGCAACTGTTAGTGCTCGCCAGCACCACCAGAGGTCGAATATTTCAAACTCTCTCTCGCAAGTGTCAGGTCCCAGTTTCGTTTGTATATATATAATTTCCAAATTTATTTCTCTCGGTCCCTACACGTTTAGGGCAAGGTCCGTCGGCTGTAGTCATTCTTGAACCAACAGTCCAAGGTAAAATTGCCCGAAAAATTCCACACTACTAAAAAAAATGTATTTACAGTGAGAATTCTCGTTATAAGCGTACTTCGACTATGCGTTATATGCGCGATCCGCTATCCCCCTCAGCACCCCACCGCTTCTTGGAATACTTTTCAACCGAAGAAGAGAGAGAGAGAGAAAAGAACCTGAGAGCGGGAGGGGGGGGGGTGGATTAGAAGAAAAAGAGAATCGACTCCGACGTTTTACCAGGAGCAACGAAAGAGGAGGGGAGGAAGGCATTTATGTTGATACTTTGCCTCGTTTCTTCTTTCACACGCCTACGCGCTCGCTCGGTCCCTCTCTCGCGTCATCAACGTCCCGAGATCGTCGATGCTATGCGTTGTATGTCCCACGCCAGCCCTCCAACGTGGCGAGCTTATAACGAGAAAGTTTACTGCGCAATTTCCGTCCAAAGGATAATATCCCCAACGCAATCCTGACCAGCAAAATTTAATAAAAGAAAAAATTCTCAAAGTAAAATAAAATTCCTCCCACCAGCAGAGAGACAATTCAGTAACTAGCGCACACTCAGCTGCTGCAACGACCTTAGCAGTGTCTGAGCAAATTAGGGGTGGAAACTTTTGCAGTCTGCTGATTAAGCCGTAGCTACACGCCCGCGCACGCATTCCCGCGGCACTATCGTTTCTTCGTGTTTACCAGCGAATCGGAGTAATTCTCGCAGCTCTCGTCGTATGTAACCAGTGCTAACGAGGTTGTAACTACTTGTTGCAGTGACGCGCTGACGCGCACCGCTGGCATGAGCCCCGAGCAGCGGCTGCAGTGTTTGCGGAATTTGACCGATCTGTTGTCCCGCACGTTCAAGGAACAATTTGTGTTTCCTGCGCTCGGACACGAGGACATCGGGGTGAGCTTCTCCCAGCTGGCCGTGCTCTGGCAGCAATGGCTGCCGCAGGAGGCTCTGGACACGTTTCAAACCGGTGAGCAGTATATATCGAAGCGTTCTGATTGCGTTCCCCACCGAGAGGCTCCGCTAGCCTGCGGCGAATGCCACCGCTTTCCGAACGGGCACGTGTTTTGTAATGGTAAACAAGGCACGGGGAAAATCGGATTAAATGGAACGCTCTCCCCGGGATAACGGAAATTTACGGGGACGGTTTTTCTGGGGGTGCAACGACTATCGCGATTAGGATTTTTCGGCCAGTGTACGTGCCTGGGAAGGGGAACGATGGTGGCGGTGGTGCAGTCTTCCGCTGCTTCTTGGTGAAACGTTTTTGTTTATTCTTGGACGCCTTCGACGTGAGTGAACGGTATAGTTGTAGACTGGAGAGAGTTCTATGGACGGGTTTGCTCAGAGTCGTGTTTCGTAATGGTAAACAAGGCGTTGGGAAAATACGGGCAAATTAGATTAAATCGAGGGTGTGCTTCCCTCGGAAAGCAGAAATTTGAGGGTACAGTTTTGATAGAGAGGACGTGGACTTGCACAGACTTATTCAATTAATGAATATCTTTAAAGGGGATAAATCATAATAATATAATAATCATACAGTGCTTATTTGATATTTTTTATTATAAAATATTTTGATAAAACTCTTTATCAAACAGAATTTATATGCGACATTACATTTTCTTGTCTTCAGCTTAAGCTAGTCTCTTCAAGATCATAAAACCTAAGATAATTAAATTCATAAACAATAGAGCGATCAGGTTTCTAATGATGATTATTCCAAAGCTCGAGTGATATTGAACATGTAGACAGTGAAATTCATTTGGAATTGTTGCGATCAGAATTAGTTTCTACGTTTATGGTGGAAGTTTCGGTTGGGAGGAGGATATTCCACAAATGCATTCAGATTACGCAACGTCGGAGTAACGACGAAATATTCAAAT